>JABCMI010000041.1:1892635-2492635 GCA_026261945.1 Hirschfeldia incana | reverse complement strand
AACAGAGACTTTGTCAAATCTGACCAAAAAAAAAGAGATTGTAATAATTGCCGAAAGAATTAGACCAAATCGTAGTCCCAAATGTCTCGAAAAAATCAGTTTAATTGTATGTACTTTGAAATCATATTAGAAGACCTTGAAAGAAAGAAAGAACGAAGAAGAAAGGAAAGGTGTGTACTTTGTCTGAAGAGGATAAGTTTGAAGCTCTCAAGTATATATGTCTTGATTATGAGCTCAGAAAGAACACGATCTAAACGAAGCTGAGAAGAATCCTAGAGGTTGGTGTAAAGATGGATGATGGGGAGAGAGAGAGAGATTTCGGGGAGGAAGAAAACCTTCTGCGGTAAATTTAATTAGGCGTAGTTAAATCTTATATATGTGATTTCAATACAAGGTAACAGCTTATAGTCAGATTAAAAACAAAAGTGTTTAATGTTTTGGTTTTAAGACAGAAGAAAAGTCAAAAGTCAATGGAGAACTGTGTCTGGTCTTTTGATCGTTCTTTCTTTTTTAGCTGCTACTATTCATCTCATAAAACCTAAAAAAAATAAGTTTTTAACTTTTACTTATTAATCAATAATTAAAATATGTAAAAAGTAAAAACTAACAGTAATTAACTTTCTTGACTTTTTATTAATTGAAATTCATTAAAATAGTTGATCACAAAAATTAATATATGTATAATCAAAATTTCAATGTCTGAGGCAAAACTATAGTATTTGAAAACAGACTAAACATCTTTTAATGTTAGTATATCTTAGTTTAACAGCCTGTTATATGATTCGCTGGGAAGTGGGAACTTTTCTCTGTTCCTAAAGAATTTTTAGTAAAAAGCACTCATAACTATGAAAATGTTTTCACATGTAAGAAACTTTTCATATTTCAAAGAGAGATCCGTTCAAAGGTAAAGATCATTCTACCTGGGAAGTGGGGAAACCTTAGACTACTTAAACATTTTCATTAGTTTGTTTACTATTTTATTTAACATACAAATACATTTTTTACCACATTTTGATAAGATTTTCTCGAATAGCTCAAGATTTTGTTTAGATTACCAAGTTTTTTTCTGAACCATCTAGTTTTGATTTTTTTTTGAATAATCTCAAAGGTGTGATTTGATTTGGTAGAACTAGTACAGTCAGTGGTTGTAGACTTGTAGTTATCATTAGGGGTAGTAAGTAAACTTGGTTGAACTGATAAATAAATAAATATATATATATATATATATATATATATATATATATATATTGTGACGATTTTTAATGTTGGATTATGTAAAAATTAGGTGATCTGTGCGGTATGAGCGGATTTATAGTTATTATAGACTGATGGACCAACCCTTAAGGCTAGAGAAAGTAGAAAGAAGAAGAAGAAGAGCTTTGATTTCAAAGCTAAAACGTTTGAACATCGGTACATAGTTTCTCCTTATACCAATCTCATCCTTGTGCAGTGTACGTGTACCGGAACCAGTGATGGTGATCTTTTTGTTTATTTCCCTTGACTTAGTCAACGGCCCTTGACAGAGATAGTCCAATTTGCATCAATCCCAAAATGTGACTTGGAATTTTTTTTAGAATCCCACTTGGTGCTGGTGGGCACATTGTGCTTAAGTACATGGCGTCGGTCAGAACATGTCGTAAAGACATTTTGATTTTTAAAGTAGGCAGAGTAGTGTTCCACCTTAGTCGTTACACCACCAGGCGAAAGGGATGTCACATATATCTACAAGTATAATGTCACTCACATCTCCAGCCAAAAACACCAAATCAAACGAATATGGCATTTCCTGATGAGAACTCATTGTTACTGCAACATCAATTATTATATATAAGGTTGAAAATATTAGCTAAAACGAAAAAAAAAACGTTTTGATACTGATCACGGACACATACAATTTAGTATAAAAGCAGATAATGCTTACAGTTAACGTAAAATTTTTGTAGACCTTATTGGTAAAAATACAAGCAAATGTAGTTTTTATTTTGTACCTCATCTTTGGGAAATGTAGTGGCACCAGTAATGGTAATCTCTTGTTTATTACCAGAGGCTCTTTCAGTAGCAGTGACGCCGAGGATTCCATTTGCATCAATGTAAACTTTGACGTCGATTTTTGGAACTCCACCTGGTGCTGGTGGAATACCATCTAGAACGAAACTGCCAAGAGACTTGTTATCCTTAACGAACTCCCTCTCACCCTACAGCACATGAAATCTAACACGTGTCTGTCCATCAGACACAGTCGTATAGACCGTTGATTTAGAAGTAGGCAGTGTAGTGTTCCTTGGAATGATCTTAGACATAAGACCTCCAACAACATCCGTACCAAGCGAAAGCGGTGTCACGTCAAGAAGGAGAATGTTACTCACATCGCCAGCCAGAACATCGGCCTGGACAGCAGCACCTAGTGCCACAATCTCATCAGGATTGACGGTGAGGTTAGGTTCTTTACCAGTCAGCTTCCTCACGACTTCCTGAACAGCAAAATAAATCAAACCAGTAGGCATTTTATTTATTTAAAGGGACATATCTATTTTTAAATGTTTGGGACTGTGTGGGAGGATATAGATGAATCACGTATTCTTTTTGGCCAACTAGCAATCTATGTTTTCTTTTTGGCTCAACTACAATTTTCATTAACCAATTAGTGAATAAAATTTAAAGTCATCGAGATTTTAACCCCACATACAATACCAATATACTAATTACTTTTATTTTCGTTAAACAATGTTCGTTTGATACTATATTTTGACGTCTTTCGTTTAATACTTAAATCAGACACCACATTTATATTTTATCATATATTCATACCATACATATGATTGTAGGTAGCATGTAAAATGTGTGTGTGTTTTACTGAATTTAATAGAGAATGTGTGAATCTATAATTTTGTGTCTTTTCATTATAATATAAAAAAATGTTTTATGTTTTCATTTTTTATTCTTTTAAGAAATTGCATCTTTTCATTGTAAAATACAAATTGTTTTTTAATAGATGTTAAAATACCCCAAAAAAACTATTGTCCTTGTTGCTCATGTGTTTGCTATTGTTACAACCGACTCGGTGTTTCTCTAAGTGGACAAGAAGAAATCTTCAATATTAAAAAGAGGAGAAAAATACAGATGAGTAATTTTGATTTAGGATCGAGATATGTCATCATGGTACCGCACTAGTTTTGATCTTTGAATGGAGAAAAAGATAATTGTTTAGATTTTGAAAATCATTAAAGAAGAAAAAGATTAGCACATAAAAATTTATGGTAAGAATCGCAGATAAAATGATGTTTGCGTGGATAGAGACTTCAATGGTGTAATACAAGATTTGTGAGCGACGATAGATACTTCAATGGTGAAAAAGTTGGTGCATGAACTGCTAAAGGATGCTCTGAAGGATGTTCTGAATAACTCAAGAGAAAACAAGTTTATTGGATCTTTGAAGAATTGAAAATGGACTTCATCATTATATAACTCTGCCTCTTATCATTTGTTCATCCGGCGATGCAAAAGGCACTGGCAGTCTCGGTACTAATCCTAATCTCGGTCTTAATCCTAGTCTCGGCACTGACAATTATTAATGTTTTTTCCTTAATGATTCCAGAGGATACATGATACAGTTGATTTGCTGTGGGATGTAAATATGATGCCATTGCCTTTGATTGTTGATTTAAATACATTAAGAGGAAGAATTGATGATGGTCTCCGTTGGATTAATTTCCAAATGAAATCTAAATATTATGCTCTTTGTTGGTGGTCACGAAGACCCGGAAGTCAATGATCCAAGAGCAGATTGGGTTCATGATGTTGGTAACAATCATGTTATGAGGAATATTTCTAAAGAGATATGATGAGACGGGTGACCTAGTTTTTTTATATTTAATAAAGAGGTTTTAATTTGAAAAACAGTTGAACTATAAATTTATAATTAAATAACAATTTATTATGATCGATATTTCTTATTTTTTTAATCATCTTCTTTTATTTTTTTGCTTCCTTTTAGTATTGACTAAATTGTAGTGAAGGTTATAATTTTGATTGACAACAACTAGTGAAAAATTTCCACAACTTTTTTTTTGTGTTTAATCGAAGAAGTAAGACTTTGATGAACATTAAATATAGAGGAGAGGAAAAACTTTTCTTTCATGCTTTTGTTTTGTGCTTTATTTTTATTTTCAAAAATTTGAGATTTTATTTTAATTCTACATTTGGTTATTTTATTTGATGGTAAAGCGTTTTTATTTTTTGTTCTTTAATTTGAACACATTATTTTTAATAAATGACCATGCTGATACCATGACTTAAAATTCATAAAATATGATCAAACTAAATAATTATGTTTTGGTGTAAAAACGAATAAATCAATAACCGATGGTATATAAACTAAATCGTAAATATAGACTTAGAAAGATAATTATATTTTACTAACTGAAATACCGAATTACCAAAATACTAAAAATAAATAAACTGAACCAGATATTTGGATTGAGCACCCTTACAAAACTCATTGTTGCTCACTGCAACATCAATCAAATTATATATGTTGAAAATACACTCATTCGCACCAACGTTTTTAAACAAAAGGCTACTAGATCATGGACATAGTAGCCATTCTAGGTTGGTTGTACATAGACTGACCGGTCTGCATCATCACTTCTTGTTTAAGAGCAGCCATCGAGTCCTTGGTTTCTTGTGTTGATCCACTTCCGACCTTGTCCATAAGCTCTTGTAGTTTAGCCTCCACCTTCTCTTTCACTTCACCTGGAATTTTCTCTCCAATATTTTTAAGATGCCTCTTGGTCTGGTATACAACAGAATCCGCCTGGTTCTTTGTGTCAATAGCATCCCTCTTCTCTTTGTCATCTTTGGCAAACCTTTCTGCTTCTTTTACCATTTTCTCTACCTGTAACACGTTCATTCACACCCAGATTTTGTTAAACCATAAACATCAAAATGTTAGCCAAAAGAAAAAAACGTTTTTAAGAAAGGCTACTAGATCATGGATCTCATAAAAATAACTAAACCTCAGATAATTGACCTTATAAGTGTGTAACTTAAGCAAAACATTGTAAACTGTAAACGCACCTCATCCTTGGGCAGTGTAGTGGCACCAGTAATGGTAATCTTTTTTTTATTACCGGTGGCTCTGTCAGTAGCACTGGCGGAGAGGATTCCATTGGCATCAATGTCAAATTTGACGACGATGTTTGCAACTCCACGTGGTGCTGCTGGAATACCATCTAGAAGGAAGTTGCCGAGACACTTGTTATCCCTAGCAAACTCCCTCTCACCCTGCAGCACACGAAATCTAACACTTGTCTGTCCATCAGACACAGTCGTAAAGATTTCTGAATTGGAAGCAGGCAGTGTAGAGTTCCTTGGAATAATCTTGGACATAAAATCTCCAATAGTATTCCTACACTCTCTGCAACGAGCTCCAATAGAATCCGTACCAAGCGAAAGCGGTGTCACGTCAAGAAGGAGAATGTTACTCACATCGCCAGCCAGAACACTAGCCTGAAGAGCAGCACCTAGAGCCACAACCTCGTCAGGATTCACAGTAACATTAGGTTCTTTCCCAGTCAGCTTCCTGACGAGCTCCTGAACAGCAGGAATACGTGTTGATCCACCAACGAGGATCACTTCATCAATATCTTTGAACTTGAGCTCTGCATCCCTCAGTGAATTCTCAACGGGAGTCTTACACCTACAATAAAAAAAATAAAATAATTAATCAAAGGAAAATGTAATTATAGGTCATAAGAGCTGCTGTCAGTAAATTACCTGTCGAGTAAATCTGAGCACAACTCTTCAAACTTGGCACGTGTGAGAGTAGTTTCTATGTGTTTCGGTCCATCATCAGCTGTGGCCGTGATAAATGGCAAGCTGGACACATATACAAATGCTTGTGAGATTACAAAGAAAAAATGAGACTGGGCCAGAAAATTAATTAGTGTACCTAATATTTGTTTGGGTCAGGGAGGAGAGCTCAATCTTAGCTTTTTCTGCTGCCTCTGTTAACCTCTGAAGTGCTTGCTTGTCTTGCAAAAGATCAATGCCTTCATTTTTCTTGAAGTTTGAAGCAAGCCAATCAACAACTCTCTGCATTTGCAATTTGTTGCAAAAACTTACGTGTGATTCAAATCACATTTTTTTTAATTAGGGACTTTTATGTGTGGTTTAGCTATAACCTTGTCGAAGTCATTGCCACCCAAATGTGTGTCACCAGAAGTGGAGAGCACTTCAAACACACCATCTCCAACTTCAAGAACTGAACCAATAATAATAAGCATACCAAAATTCATATCACCAGATGTTAATACAACGAGAGTCAGTTGAAATCCAAAATATATATGTATATATACATATAAAGAATCTTAGCAAAATAGTTTACCAGAGACATCAAAGGTACCACCACCAAGATCAAAGACAAGAATTCTCTCATTGCTTTTCCTTTCAAAACCATAAGCCAAAGAAGCAGCAGCGGGCTCATTGATAATACGAAGGACATCAAGCCCAGCGATGCGACCCGCATCTTTCGTAGCTGTCCTCTGTGAGTCATTAAAGTAAGCAGGCACAGTGATAACAGCCTTGGTCACTTTTTGGTTCAAGAATCTCGACGCATCATCCACAAGTTTCCTCAAAACCTAACAACACACACACACAATAAAGGACAAGAAACCAAACACATAAAAGGACACTTACAACAAAACCAAACGATAGTAAAGAAGAGTCAAAAACTCTTGAATACCTGAGCTGAGATTTCCTCAGCAGAAAAACTGTTTACCAATGGCAGGGCATTCCAGCTTAACATTTCCATTCTCATCCTCAACAACTCTATACGACATCTGCTTAGCCTCCTCGTCTACCTCCTTCATACTCCTACCAATAAACCTCTTCACCGAGGAGAAAGTGTTCTCCGGATTAACAACAGCTTGCCTCTTCGCACTCTGTCCAACAAGCCTGTCACCGCTCTTAGTGTAAGCCACCACGGACGGAGTCGTCCTCTGACCTTCATCGTTGGTCACAATCGTGGGCTTGCCTCCTTCCATCGCAGCTACGACGGAGTTAGTCGTCCCCAAATCGATTCCCACAACCTTCTCGTTGAACACTCGCAGCACCGGAGAGCGATGTCTGCTATTCATTCTCAGGAAAGCAGCAGAGGATGGGGTTGTGAAAGGACCACCGTTACTAGTACTGCCGAAGAAGGGCATGAAACTGACTTCTCCATTGTGATTCCTCTTGGAAGATGAACAAGCAGCGATTCCAATTCCACCGAGAACGTTAATCTGAGCGGCGGAAGAAGACATTTTCCGAGTTTTGTAGTAAGATAATAATAATACAAATGATTTCTTGTCGATCTCTTTGTCTTTCTTTCACTGTGATACAAAAGCTCGAGAATATATACGGATAGGAGGTAAATAGGTAAGAAACTTGGTTACCAAGTTTCACAAGATATTTATAAAAGATACTATTTAATATTTATTGCCTAACAATAATAATACTCTTCTTCAGTGATATTAACAAAAATAATTCACTTAAATTTGTCATAGTGATAAAAGCAGTAAAATTATTTTGGAGACGTTACACCACCAAGCGAAGCATAATCCCACTCACCTCTCAAGCCAAAAACACCATACTCGAAATTAAAAGAATATGGCACTTCTTGATGAGAACTCATTGTTGATGTATATATGCTGCAACATCAATCAATTATTATATAGGTTGAAATACTCTCTGTGATAACATTGCTTATTTCTAATCCCAAATTAAATATTTTCAAATGCATTGCTCAAAATCAACCCATTATACCAACCTACAAAATCATGTGTGTGTGTGAGCACGAATTCAATTCAAAGCCGTACTCTTCTTCAGTTATATTAATTGTTTTTCCACTGAGAATATACCAGAATTTTGTCTCTCAGTAAGTTTATATATAGCCTCATAAGTCCACTGAAGTATCTGGAAGAGAGAGGACTGCTACATGCTAGTAAATGCATTGGACAGTTTCTGCAACACATTGCTTTCTAACGACAAATAATCGTTTAATTTCACAAGAACAGCTTAATCCATGCGTGTCTCAACCCAACCAACAAAATCATGCGTTTTTACACCTGATATATATGAACTCAAAACCATACTAACTCTGTTTTTCTCATTTGCTGTCAGTGAAGTCAGCGTCGATCACATCATCTCCATCTTTACTCGATGAATCTCCTGACGAAGCATCTTCACCTCCAGGAGAAGGACCTGCTCCTGCTCCAGCTCCAGGCTGGTTGTACATAGACTGACCGATCTGCATTACTTCTTGGTTGAGAGCAGCCATGGTGTCTTTGATCTCTTGGGTCGTTCCACTTGCAATCTTGTCTTTCAGCTCTTGAAGCTTGGCCTCCACCTTCTCTTTCACTTCGCCTGGAATTTTCTCTCCGAGTTCTTTAAGTTGCTTCTCTGTCTGGTACACAACTGAATCGGCTTGGTTCTTTGTGTCGATTGCGTCTCTCTTCTCCTTGTCATCCTTTGCAAACCTTTCTGCTTCCTGAACCATCTGGTCAACCTGTAACCATTCATTCACACCCAATTTGTTACCATGAACATCACATTATAATCACCACGGAGATAGAAACTCAGTATTTAAAAAGTTAACGCACCTCATCCTTGGGCAAAGTACTGGCACCAGTAATGGTAATGTCTTGTTTCTTTCCGGTGCCTTTGTCACTAGCACTGACGGAGAGGATTCCATTGGCATCAATGTCAAATTTGACTTCGATCTGTGGAACTCCACGTGGTGCTGGTGGGATACCATCTAGACGGAAACTGCCTAGAGACTTGTTGTCCTTAACGAACTCCCTCTCGCCCTGCAGCACATTAATCTCAACGCTTGTCTGACCATCAGCAGCAGTTGAAAACACTTCTGATTTAGAAGTAGGCAGTGTAGTGTTCCTTGGAATGATCTTGGTCATAACGCCACCAAGGGTTTCCAAACCGATGGAAAGTGGTGTCACATCGAGGAGAACAATGTCACTCACATCTCCAGCAAGAACACCAGCCTAGAGTGGAGAAAAAGATGGCACATAGTGAGAACTGCTTACTCATAGCAACAAATAGAGTAAAAAACTACAAATTAACGAGAACAAACCTGTACTGCAGCACCTAGAGCTACAACCTCATCAGGATTGACTGTGACATTAGGTTCTTTCCCAGTTAACTTCCTCACGACTTCCTGAACAGCAGGAATACGTGTAGATCCACCGACAAGGATTACTTCGTCAATATCACTGAAGCTGAGCTTTGCATCTCTGAGGGAATTCTCAACGGGAGTCTTACACCTACAAGATAGAGACAAGGAGAACAATTTTTAGGTCTCCATGACTAAACAAAAGCTATAGAATGAGCACGTTACAACATATCCACTATAGGATGAGCACATAGAAACCTGTTGACTTGTCATAAGAACTGTAAGTAGAATTACCTGTCAAGTAAATCTGAGCACAACTCCTCGAACTTGGCACGGGTGAGGGTTGTTTCTATGTGTTTCGGTCCATCAGCTGTGGCGGTGATAAATGGCAAGCTGGGCAAAGAAATCGATATTAATCAGAATCCATATGCATGTGAAAGTACTGCCAAGTAATAAATTTTGCCATGAAACTAGTTATACCTCATATTTGTCTGAGTCAAGGAGGAAAGCTCGATTTTAGCTTTCTCTGCTGCCTCTGTTAACCTCTGAAGTGCTTGCTTGTCTTTCAAAAGATCAATGCCTTCATCTTTCTTGAAGTTTGAAGCGAGCCAATCAACAACTCTCTGCATTGTAAAACACAAATTCGTCAAACAAAGCACAGAGGAGAGCAAATAGATTCAAAGTCCTATGGTTAAGGACAATATCGTTACGGATTGCATTAGACTAACCTTGTCAAAGTCATCACCACCCAAATGAGTGTCACCAGAAGTAGAGAGCACTTCAAACACACCATCTCCAACCTCAAGCACTGCACACAAAGGAACATATAAATATGCATATTAGACTATACTAATAAAAAGACAGTACGAGATACGAAGAGAATCTTAGCAACAGTTTACCTGAGACATCAAAGGTACCACCACCAAGATCAAAGACAAGAATTGTCTCATTGCTTTTCCTCTCAAAACCATAAGCCAAAGAAGCAGCAGTAGGCTCATTGATAATACGAAGAACATCCAGTCCAGCAATACGCCCAGCATCTTTAGTAGCTGTCCTCTGCGAGTCGTTAAAGTAAGCAGGCACAGTGATAACAGCCTTAGTCACTTTATCGTTCAAGAACCTCGACGCATCATCCACAAGCTTCCTCAAAACCTAACAACATTAACAAACCCCACATAAGAAACAAACCACACACAAACTCAAGATACATATGTCACCAAAAAAAAAGGTATAAACTTTGAATTACCTGAGCTGAGATCTCCTCAGCAGCAAACTGTTTACCAATAGCAGGACACTCAAGCTTAACATTCTCATTCTCATCCTTAACAACTCTATACGAAACCTGCTTAGACTCCTCAGCAACCTCATTCATCCTCCTACCAATAAACCTCTTCACAGAGAAGAAAGTGTTCTCCGGATTCACAACAGCTTGCCTCTTCGCAATCTGCCCCACAAGCCGATCACCGCTCTTCGTGTAAGCCACCACAGAGGGAGTCGTCCTCTGACCTTCAGCGTTGGTAACAATCGTTGGCTTGCCTCCTTCCATCGCAGCTACGGCTGAGTTAGTCGTACCTAAATCGATACCGACGACTTTCTCGTTGACCACTCGTACAGGACCAACGGCGTACCTAGACGCGCCGCCGTTTCTGCTTCTCAGGAAGGCGGAGGATGGAGTAGAGAAAGGACCGTTTCTATTGCCGAAGAAGGCGCTTCTCGGCATGAAACTGCTTTTACCATTGAGATTCCTCTTCGAAGAAGAAGTAGTGAATCCAATTCCGCCGAGGACGTGAATCTGAGCGGCGGACGAAGCCATGTTTCGTGCTTAGTGAGAGTTTAACAGTGACTGAGTGAACAAGAGAATCAGCAGATGAACAGAGAGAGAGAGAGAGTTATGAGACAACAAAAGGACTTTTGACGATAAACCCTAAGGGGCGAAGAAGGTGAAGATAAAGAGAGGAAGGTGGAGACGATTGCCAAAACTTGCGGGAACCAGATTTGAAGTTTCCAGAAGTAGAGAGGACTGATCCCTGTATTAGATGGGCTTTTGTAGGCCGTTGGATTCTCCAGAAGCTGTGTGTGTTGTATCTAGAAACATCCAGACATGTCGCAAAGCCCACACGCTTCTCTTCCTATCATATGTTCTCAAATGCGACGCGTCACTTTAAGCCACATAATCATCTCCACATCTCGTAGATATGTGTTATTTTTTTTTTTATTTTTTTTTGGTAAAATGTTAAATTCAGATAGATATGTGTTATTTCATTTGTTTTGGTTTATTACGAAGAGGACTTTCTACAATCTTACAATGGTGATTATTGGGTTATTTGATATTGGTGTATATAATTTTCACAGGTATATCTTTTATTATAATTTTATAACTTTTTAAATAGCCTATTTACATATCTATTAATAATATGAATCCTGATTAATTCCAAAATGTTTGTGTTTTTATAGGTATTTCGAATCTTGTGAAAACTTGTGATTGTTCGTTAAAAAATTGTGTCTCTTCTTTATGAAAAGATGCGACTACTTAAAATGTTGTGTCTCTTTTTCGATAAAAGTTGCAACTGTTTAAATTGAAATGGTGTGTGTTATTATAGGTAGCTTAAATCTTGCGAAAAATTGCGATTGTTCGTTAAAAAGTTGTGTCTCTTCTTTATTAAAAGATGCGAGTATTTAAAAGGTTGTGTCTCTTCGTTATTAAAAGATGCAACTATTATAGGTATCTCAAATCTTGTGAAAAGTTGTGATTGTTCGTTAAAAAGTTGTGTCTCTTCTTTATGAAAAAATGCGACTACTTAAAAGGTTGTGTCTTTTCTTCGATAAAAGTTGCAACTGTTTAAATTGAAAGGGTGTGTGTTTTTATAGGTAGCTTAAATCTTGCGAAAAATTGCGATTGTTCGTTAAAAAGTTGTGTCTCTTCTTTATTAAAAGATGCGACTATTTAAAAGGTTGTGTCTCTACGTTATTAAAAGATGTAACTATTTAAATTGAAAAATGTGATTGTTCGTCAAATGTATCTTTTAATAAAAAATTGTGTCTTTTCTTTATTACAAGATGCGAATATTTAAAAGATTGTGTCTCTACTTACGTCGAAAAGTTGTGATTCTTCATATAATTGTTATTTCAAAAATAACAACCTTTAAACTGAAAAAATGTGGCTTTTCAAACAAAATTTTGAAAATCTATAAATAGTTTATGTATATGCCTTCTCAAAGCATAATTTTCTCTGATCAAATAAAAAAACTAATATCCAACGGTAGAGTATATCCTGAAAAATGTAATCAAAAAGATTATATTTTGCTTAAGATGAGACATACATGACGTTACTGATTTATTTTATCAATCTACGTCTTCCCTACCAAGTCACAACTATACAAAGACAACAATGAGTAGAGTCGTATCTTTTCAATGTACAGTAATGACATCTTTTAAACAAGCAATCTCTCGTACAGTAATCACATCTTTTAAACTGCATATGGTTGATAGTTTATTTGAGGTTTATCCCACTATTTCCTTTGTTTTGTGACTCTTTTTATATATTTTTTTTTAATTTCATTGTTGTTGTATTTCTTTATCAACGTTATTATTTTCTCTACTCTGGTTCTGTTTAGTTTCTATATTTTCTGCCAAGTTTTCTTATCTATTTTACTAAAATTACTAAATTTATCTTCTTGTTGATTAATAATTCTTTCCATTCAGAATATCTATAGAAACCACAATTCATACAAGTCATTCATTCGCTCTATTATAATAATGATATCGTACTTTTGCTGATGGTAAACTTCCTCTGTTAACATTTTTCATTTATTCCTCTGTCGTTTATTCGCTTATTATTTCTTTGTTTTTTTATATTCTCTCGTAACTCTTTTTATATATTATTTGATAGTGTTTGTAGGCTCCACAATTAATAACTCAATATGTTTTAGACTCATTAATAAATACATAATTTAAAAATATTAAATAGATTTTTTATACTATTATACGGACATACAGATTGGAGGATGACGAAGTTCAATTTGAGCAATCATAATTTTTTGCTCACACTTTTTGGAAACATTACAGATGAAAATTTAATATATATAAATAATTTATGAAATATTTGATACAAATTTTTTTGAAAATAAATAATTTAAATACTTTAAAGACTGAAAACATGATTGAATATATTTATAAGACCAAAAATAGGTTGAATATTTTTGATACATTTGTAAAATTTTATATGGCAATGTGTGAAAATTAATTTTTATAAAATGAGTTCCCGTGCGACATCGCACGGGCTCCTTACCTAGTATATATAACAGAGTACTAAAATTTATTTTACAACATTTTTCAAAAAAAATATTCAGTTATTTGATATTGGTCTCGATTATTTGTATATTTGTATGGCCGTAAAAATTCCTATTCGTTTGAAACCAGAGCAGTTTAAATCTACTTGGTTCCAGTCAAAATTTCAGGTAATCAATCTATTGACAAATGATAAGTCTGAAAGTTATGATGTAAAATTTTCATTAAGAATCAAATATGTGTGGATTTGTATTGAAAAATATTCTGATTATATATCATCCAGTGGTCTAATCATATGAGGAAACAAATAATTGATTTGATTGTTGAAATGTTGATTATTAGGATTTTTGATGGAGTTACAAAAGTGGGTGATGATTGTTAAGCAGTTATCGTGAATTTTTTTTATGCAGTTACAAAAAGTGGACGATGATTATTAAGCAGTTATATTAGTCAATTACATTAATTATTGCAGTTATATTAAAAAGGTATCATGATTATGTATTGTTGAAATTTTAAGTTGGGTACAACTAAATATCAATATGTTGTTATTTTAATAGAACAGATATAATTGATAAAAATTGACTATAGCTTTTATTATGTGTTGTTCAAAAAAAAAAGCTTTTATTATGTACATGTGGATTGCTTTAGTTTTATATATCGCGTGTTAAGCATGATACACCCTTAAGATGAAAATGAGAATCTTGATGGGAAGACAAGTAGGACGTATGTCTCACGGAAACAAGCAAAGGTCTAACTAATTAAGATCATCAATTATTGAGGGACATAATGTTATAAAGATCATCAAATAGCATACAACGTGATTCAAAAGTCACAGTAGTATGGTATCAATAAGCAGTGAGAAGAAAGGCTCATGCTGGATATGTGGTAATGATTTAGCATTATGTCATTAGTCTTGGTGCACGTGGACTTCAAATTTGCAAATTAAGTCGTCGATATTCCTCGTAAGTTTTTCTTATCTATACATGAGTGTACTTGCTCTAGAACATTTTTTCATTAGAAAAAATGATGAAAACATTATTTCCAAATTAGAAAACAAAACAAAACTGAACTCTCCATGTGCAAGTGCATCGGGCTATAAGATTCTTGGTCGGGGTTTACAGCAAAGGACGACTCTGGAGTCGAGAATCGTACTCATATTTCAAAAAAGTAATATTCAATTCATTCATCTCTTTAGTTCTATGATATTGCATTAAATACTATCTTTGGACAGATTTTCATTTTGTTTCTATGGATTCAAACTTACAAAACGCACTGGATTTATAGTGTCGTTTTGCATAACGAATATATTCCACATATTTGAATATACTATTTGTCTATACACAAATGTAAATACCCATTTATTTTGTAATTTTATAATCAGCTGGAACTAAGTTAAAATCTCTATATGTATGTATGTTGGTTGATAAATTCAGCTATCTATACAAGAAGATTTCCATCAGGTTTCCTAACAGTTTGTGAGTTTCAGTGAAAAGATCGATACAAAAAAAAGGAGATCGAATATTCCAAACAGGATAACAGTTATATAAGAAACATGTTCTTGTATTAAACATTTCATAAAAAGCGACAAGACTTTAATGGGAAATAGCATTCAGATCTATATAATATGGTAGATAAGAGAGTAGAGAGGAAAAACAAAACAAAAAAGAGTTTTAAGAGATCCCAAAGAATCGCTTACAAGCCTTGACGAATGCTTTTTTCTTGATGCTGTTGCTCTTCTTCTTCTCATGCACCTTCTCTTTATCATCTCCTTCGTTGAAAGGAAGAGGCCACGTGGTGGCAGAGCTGACCGACGAAGATCTTCTCATCATAGACACAGCTGGCTTCATTGGTGAGTGATTCGGATGCTCTGATGCAGCCACTGACCTGTTCCTGCTAAGCCTCGGTCTGATCTCAGCAGGTTCCGGATCTGGTTTCTGTGTCTGGTGATCGACCGGGTCGGGTCTGTGATCTGTTGAATCCATTTTGGGGTAGCCACTCATGATGTGTCTCTCTATTTCTTCTTCTCCTGCTTTGTGGTAAATAGATGGACTCTAGTCATGGTGTGTTGCCATTTATAAATGATCTCGTAAATTTAATTACCACGAGATCCGTATACAATATTACAGCTGGTGGAGATTGTAATTAACGCTTTTAACGCCCGGGCATGTGCACTTGTCTGCCAAATGTTTGGCATCACATGCATATAACACACTAAGCAACAACTAGTCGGCAAAACATTTTATCTACAACTATTTTTTTTTAGAAAAAAGTCTATCTAACTGCAATATTATTCGTCCGACTATGCACTAATCTCTTATAATCAAGTTTTGGTCTGTTTCACTTTGTTCTGATTCTATTTGCTTGTTATGTTTCAAACTTGAGAAACACACACTTGGTCCCATTGACTTGTTTTGACCCAATTTGAGATTGAAAATGGAAATGAGTTCCGTTAATGCTAAACCGATCTTAAATTTTCAGTAACCTATATCGATTTAATATTTAAACTTATTAGGCTATAGGAAAAGGTTCAATAGAGTGATTACTGATTAGAATACCGGTTTAGAAAGTCAACAAAGTTGACCTCCGGCGAAATGGATGTATCCGACAACAGAGAATTGAATTCCTAATTGGTCTACCCTAAACCAACATAGACCAATAAACATTCATAAACAAGGCTTTCTCTCTGGGCCTCTCAGGCTTTATAAAGGGCTTTAGAATACCTAAATGAAGTCAAAGTTGACCGACCAATTGGTTTAAGACTCCGCTGGACCGGTTCAGCTAGCTTTTAAATTGATTTGGTTGCTTCAACACTCGACGACGGAGGAGGAGTTCGTCAGCCACTGTTGTAACTGAAAGCAAAATTAAACCCTAAACCTAAGAAAAAAATCCACAGCTCGAGAAGATGGATGACACTGAGCTACTCGTTAGCAGCGATCAGAAGATGGAAGACGCTTCAACCGTAAACCCTACCCCTGCCGAAACTGCTCCACTCTCTTCAGATTCTGATTCCGGCGAGTCCGATTCCGATTCAGAGGACGAGTCCGAGTCGAATCAGCAGATTGAAACCCTCGACTCGGAGCTCTCCGCCAATCCTTACAACTACGATGCTTATGTCCAAGTAACAATCAACCCTCTCTACCTTCTCTTGTTGGATTCTGATTTTCATTTCTTTTTTCTCAAACTCTTTTGCTTTTCTTTGTTACAGTATATAAAGCTTCTAAGGAAAACAGCGAACCTTGAGAAGCTAAGACAGGCGAGGGAAGCTATGAGTGGTATGTTTCCGTTGAGTCCTTCTTTGTGGCTCGAGTGGGCAAGGGATGAAGCATCTCTAGCCTCTAGGTAAATATAGTATCTCTATTGCTGGTACTTCTGTTTTAATCCTAGGCTTCACTTGCTTTGATTTAATCGTTCTTTGTTTACGGTTTCGTTATGCAGTGATAATGTGCCTGAGATTGTGAAGCTTTACGAACGGGGGATTTCTGATTATCAGGTATGTTTCTCTTTTGTACTTAGAAGTCATATATATTTGAGGTTTTATTATGTTATAACCGACTGATCAGTCATTTCACGTTGAATTAGTAAGGTGATATTTGTTCTTGTATGCAGTCTGTATCTCTTTGGTGTGACTACCTGAACTTCTTGCGAGAATTTGATCCGTCCGTACATGGGTATACACCTGATGGTATTTCGAAAATGAGGAGTCTTTTCGAACGTGCTATTCCGGCTGCGGGATTTCATGTTACTGAAGGCAATAGAATATGGGAAGGGTATAGAGAGTTCGAGCAAGGCATCTTAGACACTATTGACAAGGATGACCTTGAGGTGGGATCTGTTTTCTTCATTTTGTTCATTTACGTTTCGTTCACTGCGAGGGTTTTTTCCTAGAGGTATCCTATAGGAACTGAGCGTATAAGCGGTAGAACAGTTTTGTTTTCCCGAAAGTTACCATCTGTTATAGTTCTTTGAATTTAGTAAGAACTCGTTTTGTTTTGCAGGAGAGGAATAAACAGATACAAAGGATTCGAAGCATATTTCACCGTCACCTCTCTGTTCCGCTGAAAGATTTGAACTCCACGCTTACTACATATAAGGCTTGGGAGTTGGAACAGGGCACTGACCTTGATATTAGATCTGATGATTTGAGTAAGGTTTCTCCCCAGGTTGCTGCTGCAAATAAGAAGGCACAACAGATGTATAGTGAACGTGCCCATCTTGAAGAGAACATATCTAAGAAAGATTTATCCGACACGGAAAAGTTTCAGCATTTCATGGTGCGTATGGCTTATTGTGCAGTTGGTAGTGGTCTATATGCTGTGTGATATTGAATTGTAATATGCCTATCATCTGTTATCATATTGCGTTACGGATCTGAATCTAAAGACTTGTCTATTTGGAAACCTGATGACTGTTTTTTTTTGTAGAGTTACATTAAGTTTGAGCAGACGTCTGGAGATCCTACCCGAGTTCAAGCTATATATGAACGTGCTGTGGCTGAATTTCCGGTTTCAAGTGACTTGTGGATAGACTACACCAGCTATCTTGATAGAACTTTGAAGGTTATCCATCTCTTTTTGTAGCTTCTTTGTGGCATTTTTTGTCAGTCTATCACTTCTATAAATATTGTTTTCTTTAACAATTTCTGCTTTATTTGTACTATGAACTTCCTGCGCAGGTTGGAAAAGCGATAACACATGCCTATTCTAGGGCGACTAGAAGCTGCCCTTGGACTGGAGATCTTTGGACCCGTTATTTGCTTGCTTTAGAGCGTGGTTCCGCATCCGAAAAAGATATTTATGCTGTAAGTCTCAGTTGTTTAAATAAAAAACCGAAAGTAAATATATTGAAAGGAAAGGGTACTTGCCCAACATTGATTTATCCCTATTATCTTGCTCTTAGCATATCACATGCGTTATGCTATGAGATTTTCAGAAAGTTATGCTGACAAATATTTTGTTTCATACAGGTCTTTGAGAAGTCATTGCAGTGCACATTTTCCTCTTTTGAGGAGGTAAAACTTTTGCTTCCATGATTGTCTAATCCATTTAGCATGTATCCATTCACTTTATGCAATGTAATTCTTATGAAATTTTCCTCATCAGTACCTGGAATTATACCTCACTCGAGTAGATGGCCTGAGAAGGAGAATGATTTCAACTACGATGGTAGAGACTTTGGATTATTCTCTGATAAGAGAAACTTTTCAGGTTTGTATCTTACTTTTACCATCAATAATATCCTCAAATCCATGCCCATCTTTCAAGATCTTTTCGTGTTCTCAGTTCTTTTAGTTAGTTTCATCTTTCCAGTTGATAAGCTATTGTGTTTAGCTTTTCTCATGATTTGGACCTCTACTACATCTCTTGAACTAACATAACTTTCCTTTCATGTCAGCAAGCATCAGATTATCTAACGCCCCAGATGCAAAATACAGACAGTTTGGTGCGTTTACATGCTTATTGGGCTAACTTGGAATTGAATATTGGAAAAGATCTAGCTGGAGCAAGAGGTGTTTGGGATAGCTTTCTGAAAAAGAGGTTTTGCAACCTATATCCTTTATATATGATTTATTGTAGATTTAAACTTTAAATAATCCAGACAGATTACAGCATTTGACACTTGTCAGAATAAGGCAAGCTGGTCCATCATGATTTATGTTACCTCCTTCTCTCCAGTGGTGGGATGCTAGCAGCATGGCTTGCATATATCGACATGGAAATACGTTTGGGGCATGTAAAGGAAGCAAGATCTATTTACCGGAGGTGCTATACAAGAAAGTTTGATGGGACTGGCTCAGAAGTATGCACTCTATTCCCTCTTGTTTTACTTTTGCTTTGTTATCGAAGTAGGGATATTTGGCTCTGACAACACATTCTTTGGCTTCACATGCACCTAAAATTGCAGTCTATTATTGATATAGAGTAGGGAA
Organism: Hirschfeldia incana; assembly: GCA_026261945.1. NCBI lineage: Eukaryota > Viridiplantae > Streptophyta > Magnoliopsida > Brassicales > Brassicaceae > Hirschfeldia > Hirschfeldia incana. The sequence goes on along the minus strand of JABCMI010000041.1, from coordinate 2,473,256 downwards.
ACCATCTATATATAAAAGGTTGCAACTGGAAATATGAATGCCCCGTATGCCTAATCGAATACGCCTATATCATTTCCTAAGAAAGACAATCTTCCAGGACATATGCCATGGATGGTTGCGCTTCGAAAGGGAGCATGGAGCTTTGGAAGATTTTGACCATGCAGTACAAAAGGTAATATTGTTTACGATCATTTCACATTTCTATATATGTTGAATATTGATAAGCTTGTTTTGGATTTAACGCTAACTGTGATATGATGATACACCAAATTCAGTCTGTTAAGTTAAATTAGATTCATGTTTACCGCACTACTCTTGGCTTCCTATATTCAGACTCTAATGTTCTTATCTAAAAAAAGCAATGTATTCGTGCTAAAAGCACGTGTTGACGAATTTTAAAGCTGTAAATTATACGTTTTGCTTATTTTTTTTGTTCCTTAGGTAACACCCCGCTTGGAAGAGCTACAACTGATTAGGCTACAACAAGAGTCTGCACCTATCAAACCGTCAGCCGGCGTAAAAGAGGCTAACCCACAAAAGAGTACTCGTGAAAAGAGAAAAGCTGGACCCAATGTAGAAGAAGAGTCTTCAGCTAAGCGGCAGAAGAGTAAAGGTCAAAAAATGAATGACGAGGACGCAGAAGGTAAGACTGCAACTGTACCAAACAAAAAAAACATTAAATCAGGGACTGGAAAACCAGCTGACTCAAAGAAAGAAGAGACAGAAGACGCCAAGCCAGGGAAGCCGAAAATCTTTACAGACGAGTGTACAGCTTTTCTTTCAAATCTCAGTGCTAAGGTAAAGTATATATAGGCTTGATGTCAAATATACGAAGAAGAGCTATTGAACAAATCTGCAACTTTCTGATACAAGCTTATTTTGTTGTTGGCAGGCGCAAGAGGAAGATATACGTAAGTTCTTTAGTGATGTTGGTGGTGTTGCTTCCATTCGCATTCTCCATGACAAAGGCACTGGAAAACCAAGGGTCTGTCTCTCGAACACACCTTCATAATGTGATGTCGTTATTTACTGTTATTATAGATGAATCTGGAAATTTCTAGTCTCCGTGTGGTCATTCTTAGATGAAATCCTATTTGTGTAGATAATAATCAAGTAGACCTTTCCATCTGCATTGGTTGGTGGGTACTGTTTGCCAATGACTAGCTGCTGCTAGTTTCTGTTTTAATGAAGCATGCCTATATGGTGTATTAATATGCATGATCCTCTTGTCTCTCGCAGGGACTGGCATACGTTGACTTTGTAGATGATGAGCATCTTGCAGCAGCTATAGCAAAGAACAGAAAGATGCTACTTGGTAAGAAGATCAGTATAGCACGGTCAAATCCAAAGAAGGGTAAAAAGGATTTCACTCGGCGTGGAAATGGTGAGAGAATCTGTCTTTCTGGTTTATGGATTACGTAGCCTACTTCTGGTGCAAATAATATTAACCCTGGTATGATTTGCTTCCATAGAAGGTTCAGGGAACTCAAAGGACACATTCCAGGTTTCTGACAAGGCGAAAGCACCTCTTGATGGCGAAAATGATGGTGAAAAGCGAGGAAATGAAGTGGAGCTGAGGGGTAAGAACACGTTCGCTGTCCCAAGGAATGTTAAAGCACTCGGCTTCACGACACCCAAACCCATCGCGGAAGATGAGACGCCAAAATCAAATGACGAGTTCAGGAATATGTTCCTTAAAAAGTAAGGCTTTGGGCTTTGGTCCCTTCTCTTCTCTTCCCCTGGATTCAATTTTCTTGGTCTTCTTTTCTAAACACTCTGAAGCAATCTTGTGTTGTAGACTGACAATATCGCATCTGCGACTCTCTCGTTTGTTAAAAGATAATTAGATAATCTTCAATGACTAAACATACAGTTTTAAGTTATTGCAAGAGGACCATGTTTTCAGTCTGTTCATCATATCTTTATCCTTCCATGGAATGCATAAATCTTCTGCTTCTCGTATTATGTTTGATGTCAAAGCTAATATGATCATGATTTCTAAGAGCTTCACGGATTAAGTTTTACTTTTTATTGAAGAGGTATCTTTGGTAGTGATGGGCAGAGATGAACGCGTATCAATTATTGTATCGACATAACTTTGCATTTAGACAAAGAATGCCATTATCATTACTGGTAGGTAGAGCATGTGGGGCCTCTGCAAGATGGTGATAATAAAACGGTCACAAAGATTGAAAATCACAAAAAAAAAAGCTAAAGAAGATTTTGATTATAGCTCTTTTGACTTTTTTCGCTCAACGGTTACAAAACTAGTCACCCTTCGATACAAAAAGGTAGCAGTGTACCATTTTCCTAAAGCCTTAAGCAAGCTTGCTTCCTCAATGAAGGTTATGAAAGCAGTGAAGAAGCTAAAGTTCTGGTCAAGAAAGAAGAAGAAACACAAGCAAGCTTCCTCATCTTCTCAGCCACACCAATGCTCTTGTGAGTACTCCTCCTTCGTATCAGCACCACTTCTTGAGCCCCTGGTGGCGGTTGAACCTACAGCACCTCCTCTCTCGTTTTGGTTCGACGAAACTCAGGGTCTTTATGCTCCAGAGACATCATCAGCATCTCCTTGGAGTACTCAGTTGCCTCAGAAACAAGAAGAAACCATCGTCGAGATAAAACCGGTGTCTCAAGTTTCTGATCTTCGCATCCATCAGTCTTATCAGCAGTACATGGTCCCGAATCCAAGTGTTGGTGTTCCCATTATCGTAGAATCAGCTCCAGCCAAGAGATCATCAGTGGGAATATTCGGTTGTGTTATCGAGTTAAGTTCAAATGTAGTTCGTTGTTTCTTCCCTTGTTTTAGCCGTTAATAAATCTATTTTTGCGACAATAATTCAACAATCTTTAACATGTTAACATAATAAAATGTGTTTGCATCTTCTTCTTTTTTTCTGGACAAAGTGTTTGCATCTTCATATTACATCATCATCGTTATAAAACATTCCGACACAGATCTGATGAATGACACGTGGCAGAGTATTTAATCAAACTCAAAGTCTTTAAAGCTTCTTTCACTTTCACCTTTTCCACATCACACACTCATCAAACAACTTCGTCTTCTTCTCTACTGAAAACAAAGAGAGACTTCCTCCAGATCTCATCAGAGTGGGACCCATCATCAACATGTACGGACGACACCCAAGTGGTTCTCTACAGATCAATGCAGCCGACTCCATCACCGCCGACGATCGAAGCCGAAACAAGCAAGAACTCGACCGAGCGACTCTTCCACCACGTCCACTCGACGCGACGCGGCAGAGCTGGCTACTCGAACCACCGCAGCCAAAGAAAAAGAAGTACATTGATCTCGGTTGTATACTAGTCAGCCGCAAGATCTTTCTCTGGACTCTCGGAACCGTTCTTGTGACCACCCTTCTCGCTGGTTCCATAACCATGATCGTTAGGCACATGCCACACCACAAAAAGACAGAACCTAAACCTGACAACTACACCGTCGCTCTCCATAAAGCTCTCATGTTCTTCAACGCTCAGAAATGTAAGCTCAAGAAAACAAAAGTACTAACAGCTAATCTAGACATTCAGTTCTGTTTTAATCTGATGTCTTATCAAGACCAGTCCTAAGATTTGGGATATTTTAAACCATTTAGTAATAGTTTCAATCTTTATTTTTTTTTACAAATTTGGGAGTCTATGCCTATATAATTTTCTTTTGCTAAAATGTCTATATAATTTTTTTTTTTTGCTAAAATGTGTATATATTTTTTTCCAAAAAATTTAGAGACCATATAGCTGAATGCTTCACTAACCTATTATTATGTTGTGACGTTTGCTTTTGCAGCTGGGAAGCTACCAGAGAACAATAACGTGACATGGAGGGGAGATTCTTGTATGCAAGATGGGAAAGACCAAACAGGAGGATTCTACAAAGATTTGGTTGGAGGCTACTACGATGCTGGAGATGCAACCAAGTTCAACTTCCCAATGTCTTACGCTATGACCATGTTGAGCTGGAGTGTGATTGAATACAGTGCAAAGTACGAAGCTGCAGGGGAGCTTGACCATGTCAAAGAACTCATCAAATGGGGAGCTGACTATTTCCTCAAGACTTTCAACAGTAGTGCTGATACAATCGATGTGATGGTGGAACAGGTCGGATCAGGACATGATGAGCGTTATTGCTGGATGCGTCCTGAGGACATTGATCACAAAAGGATTGTAACTCCGTGTTATGATTCTTGCTCTCATCTTGGTGCAGAGATGGCAGCTGCTTTGGCTTCTGCCTCCATTGTTTTCAAAGACAACAGAGTTTATTCTCAGAAGCTTGTCAACGGGGCTAAGACACTTTATAAGTATGCAGACTCTGTTAAAGATAGGAACAGTAAAAATCAGTCTCGTGAATTCTATAAGTCAAGCATGTTTTGGGATGAACTCTTGTGGGGTGGAGCTTGGTTGTATTACGCTACTGGAAATGTAACTTATCTTGATCATGTTACCAGTCACGATATGGCTCGGAAAGCTGGTGCTTTCTGGAATAGCCCTGACTATGGAGTACCTAGCTGGGACAACAAGCTTCCCGGAGCTCAGGTTAGTTCTGTTTCTGGTCAATGCTATTTTACCTGGCTCTTTAACCACCTGATCTGTGTGTTTGTAGTTACTGTTGACGCGCTTGAGGCTGTTTCTAAGCCCTGGATATCCATATGAAGACATCTTGAGCACCTTTCATAATCAGACAGGAGTATTTATGTGCTCTTACTTACCATATTTCCACAAGTATAAAAGAACCAAGGGTGAGTTGAGTTGAGAGTTTTCTACACTTTTGTTGTGGACCTTTTGTGATCAAGAGCTATATAATAATGTTGCTGATCTTCTCTAACAGGAGGTTTGATCATGTTAAACCATGGAGATCCAAAGCCTCTTCAATACGCTGTGAACGCAGCTTTCTTAGCTTCACTATACAGTGATTATCTAAATGCTTCTGATACTCCTGGATGGTCCTGTGGTCCTAACTTCTATTCTACTCATGTCCTGCGTGACTTTGCTACATCTCAGGTACATATGCATGCGTCCTTTACAGCAAACATGAAGCAAATAAATGACCTCATCTGATCAAAATATGTGTGTGTTTTCTTGGCAGATGGATTACATACTCGGCAAGAACCCTCAGAATATGAGTTATCTTGTGGATTTTGGAGAGCACTACCCTAAACATGTACATCACAGAGGAGCTTCAATACCAAAAAGCGTAAAGAAAGAAAGCTGCGAAGGAGGATGGAAATGGAGAGATACCAAACGAGATGATCCAAACATCATTGTAGGAGCAATGGTTGCTGGACCTGACAAGCATGACGGTTTCCACGACCTTCGCTCAAAATACAACTACACTGAGCCTACTCTAGCGGGTAACGCCGGTCTGGTCGCAGCTCTGGTGGCTTTGTCAGGAGAAGAGACGTCTGGAGATATTGACATAAACAGTATCTTCTCTGCCGTACCTCCTTTAACACCTGCCGCACCACCTCCTCCAGCACCTTGGACACCCTAGAGACTAAAAGAAAACACTTGAAAAACTGAAAACTGTTGAGTGTAATAAGTGATGTATTGTTGCCTAAGTGAATAAAGTAGTTTCAAGTCTTGTTTGGCCTGTATAAATATTCTTTGTTTAATTTTCTTAAGTGGTTGCGTGAGAGTGAAGAAAAGATTTTGTGCTTTTTACTATACAAGGTAACCTACACATTCATCTTTCTCTCTATTCTTTACCTTCTACTTCTTCCGTTTCTTATTCTCTGCTTTATATATAATAAATAAATAACAAGAGTTTGTCTCCATCTTTAGGTGCAGAAAAAATGGCAGAAGAAGAGAATTCACTTGAATATACACCCACATGGACATGGGTCGTAGCGTTTATCTGTTTCATCATCGTTCTCTTATCTCTTCTCGCTGAACGTGGTCTTCAATCATCTTGGAAAGGTATTTTACATCATCGTAAGCTTGTTTAAAAAGGAAATTAATCTTAAAATCTGCAAGTTTTTTAATATTAATTTATTTTGTCTAATTCAATTATTCTAAAACTAATTTAAACAAAAAAAAAAATAATAAGGAAGGTTCACATGAAGCCCAATTGAAAGGCCATGCATGCCAATAAAGACCTAATCGATTCGGGTATAAATACGGAAGGATCAGTCATTGCTCTGTTATTACAAACCGTAATAATATATTCTGATCCCAGCCGAAACTATGCCCGGTAAGCTCTCTGTCCGATTATACCTTATATTGCTTTTATTCGATCTCGTCTGTTTTGTTAAGAATAAAAAAAAAACTTAAATCGCAGGTTATTCACCCACTCGAACTCGAGTCTTCTGGGACACGGTTGATTTGCCTTTTCCTAGTGGTCTTTCTCCTGAAAAGATTAATAACAATATGAAACTAGCTCTGCAGAGGTTTGGCTATGGTGATGGTGATTTGTCAATCATGGCTTACGTTGATTCGGAAACCTCCTTAGTCCTGGATAAATCAGCTTATAAAAATGCCGGTATCACCATCATTACTCATCAACGAGAGAGGGATCGTTTTATGTTAGTGGACATTGCGTTGTGGGAACTTGATATGGGTAACGAAACACCAAATTTGTTGGCAATCTCAAAGAAGATTAAAAAGGGATCTGTTTTCGTCACTTTTCTCGAAGAGATGTCCTCTTTTTGCAATGTTATCGGCGTAGCAACACCTCATGATGATCCCTCATCAACCACAGACTTAGTACTTGTAGACTTCAAAAGTCTTTACACAAGCCTATTACTTGGAAGAGGAGGAGTACAACCTACTGATGACCAAAGCGACCCTAATAAGAGGATGAAATTAGAGGAGCCGCCTCTTGATGATTTTCCTTCTCTCGACTCCTCCTCCTCCATGCGCTTTGGTAATATCTCGCTCTCATGTGATTTTATATTATAGCATATCCATTAATCTGATTCCGTTTTTTTTTTCTCACAGAGCCGCCATTTGTCTTCTTGGACAATCTCTCTGGTTTCATGAACCCGCTTATTATTCGTCCTCGCATGCAAATGTTTGGTTTTGGTGGTGAGTTTTCAGCCATGTTTGCTGTTGGTTTGGAGGAAAAATGGGTTGATTGGTGTAAGAAAGCCGGAATCATCATCATTCCCCCACGAGCTCATATAATGTCAGTGGACATTGTTTTGTGGGCGATGGAAAATCCTGCTACCTTTTTTCAACCAAGAACATTGGTTGTATTCTCTGACAGTGTCAAAGAAGGAACTGATTTATACAATGCCCTTGAAGCTTTGCGTTACAGAAATTACAGTGTTTTTGTAATCAATTCCCACGGCCCTCCTGTATTCAATTGGCCAAGTATAAATGGTACTGTCAGCAAAGAGGAGTCCATTGGTTTTTCCAACGGACTGCCTTCTTTGTATAACCACAATTACAATTTTCATAGTAAGACCTCTCTCTCTCTCTCTCTCTCTCTCTCTCTCTCTCTCTCTCTCTCTCTCTCTCTCTCTCTCTCTCTCTCTCTCTCTCTCGGTTCATTTGATATACTCAAATTGTACTCATGATCTAACTGTTCTCGTCTCTCTCTCACAGGTTGGCCGATACACGTCTTCTTGAATGTCCAAGGTTGCTCAACCCGGAAATCGGCTACCCTCTCATCGGCTATCCTCTCAGGTCTTCGCAATAAGGGTTATGGTGGCATTGTGTTTTTCTGGCCTTACCTTGATATGAATTCTGGACCTGTGCCGATGGGTAGGAGGGATGGTTATACTTGTTTACCAAGTATCAAAGTCGAGGGGGATAAATATACACTAGTTACTAGGATGTTACTGGACATTCTCTTCTGGGCAATGAACTATGATGATCAACCACTAAATGTGATGCTCATCACACAAGACAAAGACACCAAGTGTGACTTTGTTAGGCAAGCCTTGGAGCGCAGAGGCTTCAATGTTATCTTTATACCACCATCACATCGCATTGACAGCTTTGAGTCAGTTTGTAAAAGCCCACCAGATCACAAGTTGATGAAGCAGCCTTGTCCGAAGCTCGCAGACCTGATCCAAAGCCAAATGCTTCAATGTAAGTGAGAAATTGTTTGTTTGTACATAATTAGATTTATACTTTATATTAAATTGTATTGTAATTGTTTTGTCAGGTTTACCGTTTTGCATTTACTGGTTGCTGGACGACTGCCCTTCCAATCCCGATCCCGGGGAGTTTCCTTATTTTTTTTCCTCAACTATTCTAGAGAAGGGTTATCGTTGCTGTCAGTCAGTGAATGCTTATGTTGACAACATCAATTTTTCTGGTGATTTGATCAAGCTTTTTCGAGACTCTGGACTGAGGGTGAGATGCGTACCTAAAGATGATGAAATGGAGAAAATCACTCTGATGTCACTGGACATGATTAGCTTGCCACATCATGGAAAATTTAATATTTTGGTAATCTCGAAACCCTTCAAGGATGCTTTGTTTGATAGTGTTGTTAAAGCTCTTAAAAAGAGGGGTTGCAATGTTCTATTCGAGACTGTTGATTACATGCTCACATTTGGAACCTCGCTTTGGTCTCCAAAAAGCATATTAGATGGAAGTTACGGTCAGACTCTCTATCTGAAGCATTTCACAACATTTTCTCTGAATTAGAAGTTGTCCACAACCTACCTGTTTAAGAAACAGCAATGTATATATATGCCTTTTGTTTTCTTTTCTCTCTTTGTTATTGTCAAAAACCAATATGCATCTATGTAATTTATAGATTCAAATTATTTGCTGTTTTATCCTTTGCTCTTCCATTAAATCAATTTAGTCCTAACTCGAGTTCAAAATTTAGCAAATGGTCTTCTAACCATGAAAGGGCTTTGTGTCTCAGTATGCTGTTATGCCTATTATGCCATCTTGTTAAAAAAAATACTAATATTGGAAATCAGGACCATATTAGACTGAGTTTTGGAATTGCATGGACGACACTCATTGCGATTTTTAGAGGTTTCATCAGAGCAACACAGTGGATATATTAGGATTCATAGTTCTATATTTACACAATTGATGTTGAGGGGTATTACAATAGAATGATCTGATTTTGTATGATGTTTACACAATCTTTTGTTTGTTGTTGTAAATAATGCGACTGGTTAACAGAGTGAAGCGAAATGAAAATATATAATAAGATGAATAAAAATTATCTTTTGTAGACTTATGTAACATTTGGTTTACACAAACTATAACATACCAAAATAAATAAAGATCATCACAACAGTGACAGCCACCAAGAGTTTCATAACTCTCCTAATATTTTGACACTGAATCACTATAACCGCCTGGTTACTATGCACACAAAATGTAATATAAAAATAGGGTCTAAAAGACACCTCCTGGGACGGCATTGGGGTTGGCCTGTGGAGTGACAGAGACAAAAGGATTGATCCTGACCCAAAGCAACGAAAAGATGGAGGCGAGAAGAACAGACCAGACAATGACGATGGTTGGTGTTCTGTTCTGTCTTCCCAGTAGACCTTTCAAGAACGGGTAGAGATGGGCAATGACCCATAAGGCGAAGAAAAGCTTCCCAAAGAGAGGACCCCATGACTGGTAACCGCTGTTCACAGCATAAGAGACACCAGCCACAATGCCTATGAGGTTCACAACTAGGACAGTGGTTGGTGGGATGAGAAGAGCTGTCCATTTGAAGATGTAAAGCTCTGCGAAATCTCCATCTTCGTCCGAGGCTTTGGATGTGACAGTGAAGTTAGTGTCGATACCAGCAAGTACCTTGAGAAGACCTTGGAAGACTGCGAAAAGATGAGCAGATGTGCCACCGATGACCTAGAACTGCTCGTTTCTCCACCAGTCCTCAATGCTCACACCACTCCATCTCAACTCCAGGATTCCAGTCACAGCAATGGAGATGAAGAGATGATCCAAACATCATTGTAGGAGCAATGGTTGCTGGACCTGACAAGCATGACGGTTTCCACGACCTTCGCTCAAAATACAACTACACTGAGCCTACTCTAGCGGGTAACGCCGGTCTGGTCGCAGCTCTGGTGGCTTTGTCAGGAGAAGAGACGTCTGGAGATATTGACATAAACAGTATCTTCTCTGCCGTACCTCCTTTAACACCTGCCGCACCACCTCCTCCAGCACCTTGGACACCCTAGAGACTAAAAGAAAACACTTGAAAAACTGAAAACTGTTGAGTGTAATAATTGATGTATTGTTGCCTAAGTGAATAAAGTAGTTTCAAGTCTTGTTTGGCCTGTATAAATATTCTTTGTTTAATTTTCTTAAGTGGTTGCGTGAGAGTGAAGAAAGGATTTTGTGCTTTTTACTATGCAAGGTAACCTACACATTCATCTTTCTCTCTATTCTTTACCTTCTACTTCTTCCGTTTCTTATTCTCTGCTTTATATATAATAAATAAATACCAAGAGTTTGTCTCCATCTTTAGGTGCAGAAAAAATGGCAGAAGAAGAAGAGAATTCACTTGAATATACACCCACATGGGTCGTAGCGTTTATCTGTTTCATCATCGTTCTCTTATCTCTTCTCGCTGAACGTGGTCTTCATCATCTTGGAAAGGTATTATACATGATCACTGTCTCTATCTGTCAAAGTCTAAGCTCTCTTCTTCTAATAACTCTCCAATTGTCTCTGTCTCACAGTATCTGAAGCGTAGAAAACAAGATGCCTTGTTTGAGGCCTTGCAGAAACTTAAAGAAGGTTTCTTCTTTTTTTTCAATATGTTCAAACATGAATCTGTTGGTTTTTTGGTTACACATGAACATGACCAAATTTATATGTCGTGAAACAGAACTGATGCTTCTCGGATTCATCTCGTTGATGCTAACGGTGTCTCAGACAGCAATCAGGCATATATGTGTCCCACCAGCTCTTGTTAGCAACATGTTCCCTTGTAGGAAGCCATTGGAGGAGAAGAAGCATCATGCTCCAGAATCATCCCATTCGCTTATCTTCACTACACGACATCTACTTTCAACAGGAGCTAGTCCAGACCATTGTACTACCAAGGTAATATTTCCTTTAAACGGATCCTTTTCTTTTAATAGTATCTTGCTTTAACATGGGTTTGCAGGGGAAGGTTCCTTTGATATCCGTTGAAGCGTTACATCATCTCCATATCTTTATCTTCGTGCTAGCGGTTTTTCACGTCATCTTCTGTGCCTCAACCATGGTTCTTGGAGGAGCTAGGGTAATGTAACTTGCTTTAGTAGCGTTTCTCACAAGTAACAGAACAACACTGGAACTTTCTGTTTAAACAGCTTCCTCTTGTTTTGCTCATATGATTTGAAATATCATGTTAGATACAACAATGGAAGCATTGGGAGGATAAGTTCACGAAATCACCTTCACAAAAGGGTGAGATTTAACACTTGAAGTGACTTTTAGCGTCTTAAACAAAACCTGAATTGGAAACAAAAAACATGTTGCAGATGTATCAAAGCCTGGTCATGCTCACGCTCATCATCCTCATGCTCATGCACTTCACGAGTTATTTAATGCAAACCACGAGTTCTTCAAGATGCATGCTGGAGGATTCTGGAGAAGATCTGTTGTCATCAGCTGGCTGGTGAGTTGTGGATAGTAATGTCAAAACAAAATTGTTAAACACGGAACAAAATTATCTACAATTAAGATGTTATTTGATTTCTGACGAGAATAGCCAATGTGGTGCAGAGATCATTCTGCAAGCAGTTTTATGGTTCTGTCACCAAATCGGAATATATAGCTCTAAGACATGGGTTCATCATGGTATTACTTCACTCTCTTTTCTCCAACATGTTATTTTATTTCTAAGTCTTTTATGTAACAGTAACAATATGTATTATTCCTTCGCTTTTCCAGACCCATTGCCCCACAAACCCATCATTTAATTTTCACAAGTACATGCTAAGAACAGTGGAGCTTGATTTCAAGAAAGTTGTGACCATAAGGTATTCAGTTCTTTAGATTACACATACCAATCGGCTCTTCATCAGTTTTATCTAACACCATTATTTTCATGTGATGGTATAAATATAAAGCTGGTATCTATGGCTCTTTGTGGTCGTCTTTCTGCTGCTGAATGTAGGAGGATGGAATACTTACTTCTGGTTGTCTTTCTTGCCTTTAATAGTAAGTTCATTTAGTATAACAAATTAATCATCTCACTGAACTCTTTTATAATTTTGAATACTTTACTCATCTTTAATACAATGCAGTTGTTACTAATGGTGGGTGCAAAATTGGAGAATATAATAAGTAGCTTAGCTGTGGATGTTTGTGAGAAGAGAAACCGTGGGGAACAAGCCGTCATCACACCTTCAGATGAACTCTTTTGGTTCCATAGGCCAGAGATTGTTCTCAAAATCATCCACTTCATTCTCTTTCAGAATTCATTTGAGATCGCTTTCTTCTTCTGGATTTTGGTACTTCACTTTCTTCCTTTTTCTAAAGTTTTGTTTCACGATCACAATGCTATATATATGATTTCTCCATCGTATCATCAGTTCACATATGGAATACATTCGTGTATCATGGAGAAACTAGGCTTCCTTATTCCACGACTTGTCATGGGGTAATAACAAGATAAGATGCACACTTCAAGTCTAAATAAACTATGATTTGATGATCTGATTATGTTTTTTGTCCAAACAGAGTGTTGGTCCAAGTGCTTTGCAGTTACAGCACATTGCCACTTTATGCTCTTGTTACACAAGTAAGTGTGTAGATATATATAACCACACTTTTTTTTTTGGTAACAAATATATAACCACACTTGCCTAGCTAATATACATACACAACTAAACAAAGTCTGAATCACTCTTTTTATTTATTAAAGATGGGTAGCAAATTCAAGAAAGGGATATTCGACGATTTAGTACACTCCACACTGGAAGTATGGTTGTCAGATACGAGGAACAAAGGCGAATCCACAAGCGACGCCCACAGGATGGAGATAGAACCTACCATTCCTGTATCTTTTAATGTCCAAGTCCATGAAGTCATGGAATGTGACAACCCTTAAGTTTGAAGTTTATGTCTAAGTCCAACAAGATCTGCCACACATTTCCTACGCTACCCCTTGACTATTTCTTGTAACATTTGCACTAGATCGTTGTGCTATGCTAACTTTAGAGCTCTCGTTTCGATCTGTTTGGCATTGCATTTCGACCATGGTGTGATAATAAAGTCAACAACTTCATTCATACTCTCTTCGTTATCAAATAAATGTCATTATAGAAAATTATTTTTGTTACAAAATAAGTGTTGTTTTCAACTTTCAATACAAAATTTATTAATTCTATGATGCCATTTACTTTTTTATTGGTTAAAATATGATTAAATATATAGGTAATTGTGTTTTTATATGAAAAATATGTAATATTAATTATTTTTTTAATATGTGTACACAAAAATAAAATGACACTTATTTTAAAACAGAGATATTAATTTTTTTTCTGTCAAGTCAACAACGGTTATAAATTGGGGGGCAGCGTTCATTAATTAGTTGATGTAAATTCAAACATGGTGATAAATAGTTATTGACCTTTCATCAAAATTTAATTTCAAGGTTTTCAAACAAATTAGTCAACTCTATCTAAAACTAACCTAATATAGGGGATGTTCGTTTGGGTGTCTCTGCGACCCGAGACCAAAGACTACGACAAATTTCTGTTCGCCCCAGTGTCGCGGGTATTTGCGACCAAACGCGGCAACCTATCGCAGCGACCTGCGTTTAGAAATTTTGATCGCTAATAATTTTTAGCGACTCCGTGTAAATCCTGCGATAGACATATGTTAAATGACAGAGATAACCTTAGAGTTTGTAAGAATAACAAAACGATCCAACCCTAATTAACTCTGTCTCTTTTAGTTAATTCTTCTCTGTCGAAAAAGAAATATGTGTCTGCTCTGTGAAGATTTTTTTGAGGGAAACTTAGCAACTCATTCTCCAAATCAAACCATTTCAGTCGCTTCTCTGAAGGTTTCTCGATGTCCTTCCCTCTCTATCTCTCCTATTTTGGCGATAATAATGATGAAGATGCCTGGGTTTTTTTTTGGGCTTATAAAGATAAAGATGATGATGATTGTATCATATTTTACAGATTTTTTAATTTGCAGATTATTTGAGAATGAAAACATTCAACGTTAGTTCAGTTTTTAACTTTTTCTTAGAAACAAATTGATTTGCTTTTGACTTGGCATAACTTTACACATGTTAACCTGTTAGATCATTTTAAGTAATTATTTATAAGACTAACGTACAATGAAAAGTGATATAATTATTGAGATGACCTTTAATTTTCTTTTTAGGTTTGAAAGAGGACAAGAACAAGAACTATGACTAACGATGTAAGTTTTTTTTCTGTTCTTTGTTGAAGATTCTCTGATTGTTTTATTACTTGTACTTCTTTGTATTTATGTGCTTGGGTTTAACTATATATTATCGTTAGACCTGGACCGACGACGAATGTCGTTATTTCTTTTATCTCTATGCGGAAGAGAAAAAAAAGGGGAACAAAACTAAGGCTGGGATGAATCAAACTGGAAAAGAGTTCATCTTGTTAAAGAAAGATTTGGAAAGAGATATGTTTGGGAGAGATTCAAGAACAAATATGATATTAGTAGAAAGGCATATATGAAGTTTAAGAGGTTAATTCACAACAGAACTGGGATGGGATATGACTCTATGGAAAGAATAGATATGTCTGATGATTGGTGGGAGGCGCGCATAGCAGTAAGTATTTTTGACTCTCTTTTTCATATGTTCAGATTAGTTTTTATCTTTAGACTTATGAATATAACTGTTCTTTCAGGAATGGCCCGAAGCTAGAAAATACAAGAACAAATTGATTCCTAACATGGATGTCTTTGAGGCAGAGTTTGGAGCTATCACTGTAACTGGAGCAGAAGGTTGGAGCGCTCAACAAGGAGAAGCTAGTTTGGATTCTAGGATGGGTGCAGACAATGAGAATGACTCTGTCCCATTGGACATGGATATTTCTGAGCACATGGGGGAAACATCAAACAGCGGTGGTTGTTCAAAACAGAAAAAACGGTGCAAAGTGACGGACTCGACTGAGACTTCTACTCATAATACTATACTGGCAGAGAAGAATTCACTTGTAAGACAGATGTTTGAGCATAAAAAAACTCATGGTGTTGAGCATGCCCTTCAAATCCTTAATGAGTTGCCTGGTGTGAGGAAGTGGTCAGCATTTCATCGGGCATCTGTTGATCATCTCATTGCTGATAAAGCAAACCGACATGGTTTCATAGCCTTTTCTAGTGTGGAGGATAAGATTATCTATCTAGAACATAGGACCGGAATCAATCTTGATGACTGATATTTGTTCCCTGTTCTTTTTGGCTGATGATTCCGGTTAAATATTTTGGTTAAGTATTTTGGTTTAAATCTTTGTTAATATGTAGGATTGTTATGAACTCTTAATGTTTTGGATTATAACTCTTAACCTTTTGATGTATGATATATTTATATTGTTTGCTGTACACGGTGTTTTATAGTTGGCATATCATGCATTGGTTTTAGTCAGTAAATAACAAATTCTATTTTCTATGTGTTCTTAATTATTTTATTTATCATTTTGCAGTTGATTAGTTGGATGATGGAGGATGATTATGATGAGTATGATAGCGACGATGAATCTGGTGATGAGATCAATGCTGACAGAGTGATCCATAGAACTGATCGAGGTGTGGGATGGCGTCATGTTCAACAACTTATGCATGGATCAGATCAACAATATTATGATATTTTACGGATGAACCAAAGGACATTTGCAGAGTTATGCAAGATGTTAACTACAAGATATGGGTTAAAAGAAACTAATAATGTCTATGCCGAAGAAGGTGTTGCAATGTTTCTTGAGGTGGTTGGTCAAGATAAAACTATTCGGGTTATTGCTGAACAATATCAACGGTCATTGGATACAGTGAACAGAAAGCTTGATGAGGTTTTAAGTGTTCTCCTAAAGTTTGCAGCAGATACATTGAAACCAGAAGAAGGTGAATTTAGTAGAGTGAGCCCGTTTCTCAGGAATGATGATCGATATTTTCCATACTTTGAAGACTGTATTGGAGCTCTTGATGGAACACATGTCCCAGTTCGCCCTCCGAGTAAAAATGCTGAGGCATATAGAGGCAGAAAGATGGAACCTACCATGAATGTCCTAGCTATATGTAATTTCAATATGAAATTCATATATGCATATGTTGGCGTACCAGGTAGAGCGCATGATACAAAGGTATTAACTTATTGTGCTAAGAATGAGCTTTTTTTTCCACATCCTCCGAATGGAAAATACTACTTAGTTGATTCTGGATATCCCACTAGAACCGGCTATCTGGGACCACATCGTAAGATTCGGTATCATCTTCATCAGTTTCACAGAGGAGGACCACCAACAAATATGCGAGAGTTGTTCAATCGGAGACATGCTAGTTTGCGAGCAGTGATTGAGCGGACATTTGGATTGTGGAAAGCAAAGTGGCGCATTCTTGACCGTAAACATCCAAAGTATGGTTTGACCAAGTGGATAAAACTTGTGACAGCAACGATGGCACTACATAACTTCGTACGAGACTCTCATCAAGAAGATAATGATTTTTTACAGTGGAACACATCAGAAGATTATGTAGCTCATGGTGATGAAGAGGAAGATGATGATGATGATTATGATGATGATAATGGTGGTGATGACCATGGTGGACATATTCCATATGAGCCTACCGGTGATAGAGCCATGGAGAGTTTGCGTGACGTGATTACAAGTGAAATTAGTAGACAACGTCATCTACCATATTAGATGAATATATTTTCGGTGTAAAATATGTATGAATTTGCTTGTTTAGTACTTTTTATGTTATATATATTTCATTTGGATTTACCTTTTTGTCGTAATCATTTTTTATTTATTTATTTAAAAGATATAAACTAAAATTAACAATTTTATATTTTTGGTAGAATTTAAATTTTTTTGTGGCAAACGGTTGAAAACGAACAAATACACGGCATGTCGCAGCGTTTTGTCACAGCGACTTGAAAACGAACAAACCCGCGACATGTCTCAGCGTTTAGACGCAGCGACTTGAAAACGAACAAACTCGCGACATATCTCAGCGTTTAGACGCAGCGACTTGAAAACGAACAAACTTGCGACAGGTCGCCGCGACTGATCATGAGACAACAAAACGAACAACTTCTTGCGACATATAGTCGTAGTCTCAGGTTGCGGGTCGCTGGTCGCTGCGACTTCCAAACGAACGGACCCATATAAGTGCTATTATCTTCAGAATAAATAAATAAACGAAAAGGACTTTCACATGATTCAACTTGCATCAAGAGTCAAGATCCCCAACGTTTGCCCCCTATTCTCTCCAATTAAAGCAAAATAAAGCAAAAGCTTTTGTAATTGTTTTCAAAAAAAAATATATAAAAGTACAGTGTAGGTCCCACTCTGTCGTTGACTAATCTTTGATTTCGGCCGATTAGACAAGAGTAGGGTCACTTCAAACAGATCGAACGGCTAAGATTACACGCAGGCAACGACCAAAGTTAAAGAGTTTTGTCATGATGCGTCTCGAGCACCAAAGCATGGTTGTGGTCTCCTTCGTAAGTCACGATAAGCATCATCGCATCGTCGAGTGCACGCTCCACGTGCTTACGCGCCGGACAACCTCTTACACTGCTGCATTTGTAATATCCCCTGTGACACCGAGTCACACAGATCGAGTTAAGTTTTAACAGAACAACACACGAATAGAGTCAACTCGTTTCTTGTGGATTTTAAAACTTTGTAGATAAATAAACAAACTACAAGTCAAAAAGAGTGAACCCACCACTACTAGTCGACATGTCTGGTACAACCAATATAGAAAAAATATTTGACAAATATACACAAGTTGCATAATTTTCTAATCTAATTAATTAAGTGTTTATGTATGTGTTTAGTGTGATTAAGGATTCATAAACCTGAAATAAAACTAATTAAAGACTAACCGAGGATGAGGAGAGCCTTTGATTGGTTTTTGACCGTATTTTCTCCATGAATATTCATCTGCAGGAATATCAGCCATCTTGCTGCTTACGGCAGGAACCCTAATCACTCTCTTCACTCTAGATTTCCTGTTTATTTATTTTAATTAAAACAATAATTAATGTTAAAAAATTTAGATCTAATGATAATAGATTAGTGTGGGGGATCTAACCTTTTCTTGGTACAATGGCAATGGCCTGAGGGAGATGAGTTACACTTTCTCTTCAAGGAAACTGATGATAACGGAGGCTTACCAATCGAACCCGAGACCTGAGACGAAGGGTTAGTGAACTCGAACCCTGACGACATCTGGTTGCTCTCGGTTTCACATCTATGTGAAGACATGAACGAGTTCCCCGCGGAGACAGGTGGTGACGGCGCGAAGTTTATCGTTGACGGAACCTCTTGTGGTCTTCCGTTAGCTGAAGAAGACGAACCGTTCTTTGTTGTAGTCAGACTGTGGTTGTTGTGTGATAAAGGAGGACGTCGATGGATTGGCGTCGGACAATAAACTCTAAACGCAGATCCACCGGACTGCTCTGGTTTCTGTCTGTTTAACACGACGGTTGCTGTTGTTGTTGCTCCTGTCTTCTCTTCCCTCTTCCGATCTCCTCCTACTTCTGTTTTTGCCGTCACCGGTGCTCGTCTGAATCTAGCGTGTCCGGTTCTAGATCTGCCGAGAAGAGATATCACCTTCTTGAAACTGTTAACGGCGACGTCAGTCACCGCCGTTATCTCGGTCCGGTTCTCCTCCGTAGGTTGACTTTTCTGACCGATCAGTTTAAGAAACTCCTTGACGCCGTGAATCCCGGCAGACGCCGCTTCTCTCAGGGCGGTGTCTTGTTCCATGTTGGGAGAAAATTCGATGTCTTCTCCTTTGACTCTAACGCCACCGTAGCTGTTCATCATAAGTTCCACCGCCATATCTCACAACATACAAAACACACCACTCTAATCCTTTAAAAGAGAAGTCAAAACTAATAAATACTCAGTTTTTTTCTTCCCTCCTTGGAGACTTGGAGTTGTTTAAAAAGAAGATGATAAATTGATAATGATGAGCACCCATAAAAGAAATGGAAGGGGGGAGTCAACTCAAAAAACTCTAATGCGGTTTCTCTCTCTTAAAGATAGTGCATCAGTCAAATAGACTACCAATAATAGAGCTACACGTGTCTTCACTTTGTCAAGTATTTGACAATCTCAACGTCAATGATTTTATAATGGAGTTGGAACCAGTGGAGCTCAAAAATATAAACATACATATACTATTTTAAAAAAAAAAATTATTCGAAATATCTAGATATTCGATACAAATTTAAAATAGTAAAATATACTTTCGTATGAAATAGAATAAAACGATTTTCACGTATAGATTCCCGGTCTGACCAGTTATCCAGTTAGTGAAAATGAGTGATAAATTTGTTCGGACAAGAACAAAACAAAAAATGGATGGTTTTATTTGGGCTGTAGTGCGTAATGGGCTTGTGTAGGCCCATTGAGTGAGTCCAAAGAAGAAGAAAAAACGGCGCGGAGCAGAAGGAGGCGAGACAGGTGGGTGAAGAGGATAAGCGTAAACCGTAAGAGCCAAGTCAGCATTGAAAGCGGTTAGGTGTTAGAGGAGATTAGAGAGAGAGAAGTCTACTGTTATTGTCGGACCCGCTGTGTCGCATAAAGTCCGAAGACTCTCCACGAATATACTTTCTTCCTTCTCTTCTTTCTTTCTTTCCCTTTTTCTCTTTTTCTTTTTTCCTCTTAAAAAAATCTTTTACGTTCCTTAATTTTACTTCCTCCTTCTTCCTTCATATAGATCCTTAAGTATCTCCTCTGGTTTTCTCTTTTCTTCCTGTTCTGTCTCTTGCGTGATCCATCCATCATCATGGAGTTTTTACTAGAGTTGCTTCTCACGGCGGTTGTTGCGCTTCTGTTTTCTTTCCTAGTCGCCAAGATCGTATCTGCTTCTATGGCCGGGGAAAACGATCGGAGTTCCGATCAGATGGACAAAACAGAGATCGCCGTCGGTGATGGTTCTGTTACGGTGGAGGAGCTTCGTTTCGGTTTGAAAGTGGATGCTCCGGTGGTCCAGAGCGAGAGGAAACTCCGAGTTGCTGTTGATGAGAATGTGGAGCATGTGGATCGGTTTGGAAGCGAAGCTGATCGTGTTGTTGAGGAAGCATCTAAAGACGTTGAGTTGGTGGTTCCAACTGTGGTAGCTGATGAGTCCTTGGCTGCTGGCTCGCCGATAGCCAAGGAGATGATAGTTCGTGGAGAAGAGGAACGGAGAGACTTGGCAGGAGAAACAAGTGGAGAAGTCGGTGATGAACATGAAGAGTTGATTGTTAGTACGGCGGAAGCTGAGTCCACTGCTTCTATGTCGCCGGAAAGCTTGATAGCAGAGAAGATTGTGAATCGAGGACAAGAGGAAGAACTCTCATCGACGGAAGGAAAAAGTTCTTGTCTAGAAAACGTAGAAAGAGGAGAAGTCGTAGCCGTGGAAGCTGAGGAAGTTAGGATTGAAGAAAGTAACAGTATGGAGAAGAGCGAGGACAAGATGGAGTTGGATAGTGAAGAAGATAATAAAGAGCAAGAGGAGTTAACTATTGAAGATGATGATGATGATGATGACTGGGAGGGAATTGAGAGGAGTGAACTGGAGAAAGCCTTTGCGGCTGCTTCAAATCTTCTGGAGGAATCAGGGAAAGGTGAAGAAATTGGTGCTGAGGCTAAGATAGAGTTGTATGGCCTGCACAAGATCGCCACTGAAGGGTCTTGCCGAGAGGCACAGCCTATGGCCGTCATGCTCTCTGCTCGTGCTAAATGGTACCCATACTACTCTCCCATGTCTTTTTACTCTGCAATTTATAGCTTTGCATCTTTCTTCTCCATGTGAATGTTTCGGAGACAGAACGTACTATTGAGTTTTATGACTGCAAATGGTTAGGAATATATTGTAGATTTTTGTAAGTCGTTTTGCTGATGTACTCAGTACACTAGTAACTAGGAAGGAAAAAGCTTTAAAAGATACCTGATTGTCTAGTTAGGACATAATCAGCAAGTTAATATAGTTGGTTGGAAAAAATTGTATTTATATATGTATATATATAGTTTGGTTGCCTTTATAGCATGGTCAGTAACTGCTATGTACTAGTAACACACCGTGATTACCTTGTGCTAGGAATGCTTGGCAAAAACTTGGAAACATGAGTCAAGAAGAGGCAATGGAGCAGTATCTTGCACTTGTTTCAAAAGAGATCCCTGGTTTTATGAATACAGTGAGTTGTTATATTTTGAGGGTTTAAAATTTTAATATGGATGCCAGGTTTGAGAAACTTTTGACTTATTCTCTATTCTCTCTCTCTCTCTATTTTTATAGGTAGAGAAGATGCCAGAAACTGAAAGCTCTGTTGTCTTACCTCCTAATTCAGTATCATTAGAAGATCCGACCACTTTAGACCCAACTGGTGCTGCATCTAGCAAAACTGGTAAGCCTAAATTCCTGAGAGTAAATGATATATTTGTGTCAGAGATTTCTTGCGCCTTCCCTTCCAACGCCCATTTATTTATTCCTTTTGCTAAATTCAAAGCTAATTCTTAATTAAAAATAGTTTCAGAAGAAAGATGAACCCAGTGCTTAGCAGGCAAGGCTTGAACAAGAATCCTTGGGAAAACAAAGGCAAATCTATTCTTTTGCACTAATAAGTATGTTTCTCAAAAGATAATAATCATAAAATGCAGTAAATAGACCATTTGGTTGTATAGTGTTCTACATAATTGTTTTCCTCACCCACCCAATGGTTTGAAGGACTTGCAGCAAACATAAGCAACTTAAAATATCTATATGTGTGTGTGTGGATTGGCTAATTTATGGTGTGTGGATAAAGCTAAGATATATGAATCAAGCAAGGGAACTTATACCCTCCTAGTCATTTGCCTTTGTTTTGATTATACATAGCAACAAGCCCAAGGCTAAAGCTGATTGCATTAAACCAGAAGATAAGCAAGTATTCTTATTTTCAATTTGCATAGAGGAGAGAGAGCATTGATCTCAAAGCCAGTATTGTGTACTCTCTCTAACCGGCTTACCCTAGTCAACAACTTCACTATGGGACCAAATAGACCCCACTTGTGAAACCATAGCGACCAATACACTCCAATTCCAAAACGTAGAATCTGGAGTTTCCATTGTTGTTCAATATATTTTCTACTAATAAATAGCAACGATATATGAGGAAACTATTCCAAAACAGTAGAATTTCAAAAGGATAACAAAAAGGGACTTACAAGACTATAGATGGAGTACTTAAACAACAGAAAATCCCCATTTATTTTATTCCTAGACAACAAAGAACATAAAACGATAGAAAAAACGAGAAGAAACATTCCAAGTATGTTTGGGGGAAGACAAATCAAGGCACGATCTTGAAAGCCTTGTACTTATCAATCCACGAGATAAAAGAGTTGTTAGAGTTCCTGAACCCAAGGAACCCATGTTCCTTACTCTTGTTCATACTATCAATCATCCCTTCAACACCAAGTATCACATCCACAAACCACCACACACCAACCTCATCAAGCTTCTTCTCCTGCAACTGATGCTCCTTCACCATCTCCTCCCACACACTCTCTTTCCCTCTCATCATCTCCACCAACCCAACGTTCTTCCCTTCCTCAAACCCATACTCCTCGATCCCAAACTGCTCCGCAAGAACCTTCCACAGATGCTTCCACTTGAATACATCATCATTATTGCAGTTAAACGCCTCGTTCTTCGCGTAGGGATCAACCGCAGCCCAAATCTGCTGCTCCGCGATCAAATCTGCATCAGAAGCCGTACTGAAACCTTCCCACGCCTTCTTGCTCCCGGGGAAAACAAGCTTAGTCCCTTCGTGCTTACAAATCGCTGCGTAAACGCAGAGAGTCCCGACAATGTTCATCAAACTATAAGGAGAGAAACCGAAGATCGTATTCGGTCTATGCACAGACCAAGACACGGTACTCTCCTTCTTCTTGATCTCCTCAAACAGAACATCCTCAAGAGCGTAGTAAAAATTCTCAACCTTCAACCTAGGCATCTCCTCAGTAAACGGAGGATCGTGATACGGTGTCGTCTCGAGGTTCTTGAAAGGACCGATGTAATGCTTGGTCCCCGTCTGGAGACAGACGTGCCTTAGGTTCGGCGCGTTGGGGATAACTGTGCGGAGGACGTTGCGGAGCATGGAGCCGTTGGCCTCGCAGTTCTCGCGCTCGGTGGAGCGGTTGGTCCACGTGACGTAGAAGACGTGCGTGACGTCGGTGAGAGGGGAGAGCTTGGATCTGGCGTCATCGGCGTCGGAGACGTCGCACTGGATGTAGTCGATGGGGTGGTCCGCGTTCCAGGAGGGGCGGGGACGGCGGGCGACGCCGTAGACTTTCCAGGGACCGCCGGGGGTGTCGGAGAGAGGGAGTATCTCGGCGAGGCTGTTTCCTACGATTCCGGTGACGCCGATGATGAGTGCGACGCTCTCGTAGGTTTGTGAGGGCTCATCGTCGTCGAACTTCTTCTGCAAGGAAGAGGAAGAAGAGATGTTATGAATCAGTGACTATGAAGAACGGAGGAGGATGATGAGATTACCTTGGCAGCTCCAATGGCACCAGCCCACCACCAACTCATATTCTCGATCAAATCGGTGTGACACGAGAACAAAGACAGAGAAGGTGATGCGAGTTAGAGGCTATGTTGTGGACAGCGGTTTAAGTAAGTTTAGATACAGAGTACCTTGTGTGGGGTTGTCTTTTAGCACTTTCTTGTCATTTTATAAGTATAAAAAAATTATCTCATATAGTTTTATAAATTACACAATTACATCATTTGTTGTTTCTTGGTAAGCCACACAATTACTCTCAAAGTTTTGTTTCTAATTTTCATATTATAACCATGAAGAAACAATTGTGTTCAAGAATAAAAAAACCATGAAGGAAACTTTACTTTTTATTTTTTGTAAATTCACTGAACATTTTATACTATTTTGCAAAAACGTACTGTATTTATATTCATTAATGACCACCCCACTGGATAAACCATTCTTAAATCTTCTCAAACTTTCCTAGCTGATCTGAAGACATCATTTGACCAACTTATCTTCATGACAGTTCTATCAAAACAAAAGAAAATGAAATAATGAATCATATTTGATATGATTCTACTTAAATCAGATCTAAAAATGAAGTATTATTCACACCAACCTCTATTATTGCATAACTAGCTGTTCTTCTAGACAGTCTGGCTTATAATGATTTTGCCAGATTTAATTAGAAACTTATCAATACAAACAATATTCCAAATATTTGATACCCATAAGATGAAACACCATTAACGGATCAGAACAAGCTTTAACTAGTACAAATCACATCTTACAACTTACAAACACATCGCAAAAAACGATAATTATAATAACTAAGAACGATTGCTGGAAAACAAGATCTGAAGTAAACGATTTGGACCTCAAGGGAGTCTCTTAGTGAAATTCATCTTCTCGTAGTACCGAATCGAGAGGAGGGAAAGGGAGAGTTTCAGTTCGTCTTTACCCAACCTACCCTGTTGATTCGGACTCGAGAGTGGCCAGAGGTACAGCGAGTGGAGCTGTTTGAAGCCGCCAAGCGCCAAGACTACGAACCTGAGCTGGTTCTGGCTGCAGCCGATGTTGGCCCAGTGACGCGTGCAGATCAGTTCCCAAAGACGCTCGTCTTGCGTCGTCCTGTGCCAGATCTTGCTCACGCAAGAAGACATCGCTAAGGTCCTCGCGTCCACGTGCTTCAACACCTCGTAGATTAGATTCTCGTCTAAGTTGGCGAATCCGATTTCTGATCCTTCTTCCTCTGGGGTCTTCATCTTCTTGTTGTTGTTACTCGAATCACCGTCTGTGACTGAGTTTGAAGCACTGCGTTTCATGTGGAATCGATTTATGTAGATCAAATTTTTGATTGAGAGGAGGGGAGAGATAATTATTGAATCGAGGAAGATGGGAGATTGGGTTATGAGCTCTCTGTTGGGGCCTTGTCTTTGGAGTATTATCGAAGACGACAACAATGAATGTTGTTCGATTGCTTTTTATTCGAAGTGACGAGTTTACCCCTCCTCGCATCTGTTTTTGTCGTCACCGAGTCATCAATCTGTTTTAGTAACGAAAACCCAAACGCGTTACAAGAGACTGTACATAGCCCAAATGTTTAGGCCCAAGATACAACAACACAGCACACAGCTAAAGCGCACGTTGTGTACTAAACATGTGTTCAAAAGAGAGGATCAAACATGGATCACAAAGAGCACTCTTATCAATGGTACGAGCCTACGAGGAGAGAGTTCTTAAAATTTGGTGAAACGTTGTTGCTTCTTTTAGGCGTTGAGGAGTGTACTTGGCTCTGGTGAAGAACTTGGGATGCCTGATGGCGTTCTCATCAACGGCAACGGTCTCTTTACAACAACACCACTATACCTGATGGAATTCAATACGAAACCATTAATGTTAATCCAGGTTCATCATCTTTGATAATCCCATTGTATATTTTCTTTAAGGGCTTTCTCTTACTTCATCTGAGTTATGTTTTTACAGGATCCGTGTCCACAATGTTGGTGTTTCGACATCCTTGAACTTCAGGATTCAGAACACACAGGTTGCTTTTAGTTGAAACCGAAGGTCGCTACACCTCCCAGACAAACTTCACCGATTTCGATATTCATGTGGGACAGTCTTACTCTTTCTTGGTCACCATGGACCAAAACGCCTCAACTGACTACTGCATTGTGGCGAGTACAAAATTCGTGAATGAAACAGAGTGGCAAAGAGTCACAGGTGTTGGCATTCTCCATTATTCTAATTCCAAAAGGACATGCCTCTGGTCCTGTGCCAGTTCCATCAACTGATGTTTCTCACCCTTGGTCTGTCACGAACCAACAAAGAGCCATTAAGAAGGTTTCCCTCAAAATATGTCTCCATAATCTCTGTAAGTATTTGATTAAGAGACATCCTTCTTGCTTTTCTTTTCTTAGTAAATAACCATCTCAGGGCATTTATTTATTTAACAAGGCTAGATGACACTTTCATTGTTAGCTTGACTTGCTTTGATTTGAGTGGTTCACGTTCTTGACAGACTTTAGGTTGTGAATTTATTTATTTATTAATTCGAAAGTTTGTGATGGAAGAGGCTTATAAAGAAGAGTTTGGTGATGCATCAGAGCTTACACCAATTTCAGGATATCTTCAAAGCATGAGATCCGCTCCTCCCAGTCGATGTTAGATGAGAATATTGGTATTTCTTTCAGACGAGAACATCTCTTTCATTGTCCGAAGGCCACATAAGTTTTGTAGTCCCAGTGAAATCTGTATACTGCTGTATTTGTTTTGTTATCAAAAACATACATTATCCAGGTTTGATTTCAGATAATGACAGAATAACGATACTGTGAAAACTACTACTATAGTCCCTAATCATATGCTGTTACAGGTAAATGTCAAACTTCCTTTTAACCATGTCGGGTTCTTCTCCATAAAATAAAAATATGTATTTTGTTTTTTCAAAACTCAAAGAAAATGTTACTATTGTCTTCCTTTATTCCTTTATATTCTCATTTGCGAACAACTGTTTCATAGAACAAAAAGAGTAGTCCTGAAACCGTGATGTTTAGGAACAGATTTAGTAAAGAAACAAGTTCATGTCATCTTGGCTCTTGCAATGCAGAACAAGAACAATAATATCCATGCAGCAAAACATACAAAACGTGAATCGAGTGAAGTAGAAGAATCATCCAGAAAGTCATCTTTTATCTTCGGAAGTCTGACGTCAGTAAAATGCTAGCATCCAATAATCCACAACCACGTGTAATTCGAGTAAATATGACCGTGCGATCGTCCAACGAGGACGACACGTGTGTAAACGTCGACATGGAAGACTTTTGATTATTCAAGTCGTCCATCCAGTGATCCACACAACAACCCGACACCCACGTCGATCCACGTCAAGTTCAAAACCTCGCTCCAATACAAAACATCCACGTGGAATATCAGCAACTCTCCGCCGTTAGATCTGCCACGTAAACAAATCAAGGACGAAGCTCACTGAACCGAAGTGTACGCAATGACGCAGAATCAATCTCCTATTTTACGGATCTCGTCTCCTCTCGAGATCGAATCATCTCCAGTGAGTGAGTGAGTGAATAAACCTCAAACCATAACAAAGAAGCTAGCGAAAGAGAGATATCGAAAAAGCTATACGATCTATACAATGAGGAAGAGGACGCTCGTGTCCGTCTTGTTTCTATTCTCTCTTCTCTTCCTTCTCCCAGATCAAGGTATCGATCTTTGATTACTTAACCGTTTCGCTTTCGATCTCGACGATAATAACGATGAGGTTTCTATTGTATGTACCATAGGAAGAAAGCTTCACGCGAATGCGGAAGATAGCTCCGATGAGGTTTCAGATCCGCCGAAGGTGGAGGAGAAGCTCGGTGGTCACGGCGGTTTATCAACCGATTCAGATGTCGTTCACAGGTTAGTGTCTCACAAACGCTAGAACTTTCGATTTCAATCGCGTCAATCTCTTAACCGATCTTGAATTTGTTTGTTTGGCAGAGAGTCTGAGTCGATATCGAAGAAGTCACTTCGCAGTAACGCGGAGAAGTTTGAGTTCCAGGCTGAGGTTTCTCGGTTGATGGACATTATCATCAACTCTCTATACAGTAACAAGGACATTTTCCTTAGAGAGTTGATCTCCAATGCTTCTGATGTAAGCCTGATTGTTTATTATAATGGTTGTTGCTTATTGAACATAGGAGCTGATGTTTGTGAATTTTTTTTTTCAGGCTTTGGATAAGATTAGGTTCCTTGCACTCACTGACAAAGATGTTTTGGGTGAAGGTGACACTGCTAAGCTTGAGATCCAGGTTTGTCGTTTTCTTTTAGTAGATGGTGTGTGATTTGTACGTTGAGCTTGAGAGATCTGAAGTTTTTTTTTTTTGATGATGTGCAGATTAAGTTAGACAAAGCGAAGAAGATTCTTTCTATTCGTGACCGTGGTATTGGAATGACTAAGGAGGATTTGATCAAGAACCTTGGTACCATCGCAAAATCTGGAACTTCAGGTACGTTTTGCTTATTTGGTGATGTAGTTTAATAGACTGGGTATGAGTATGAGAAAGTTCGTATCTAATTCAAGATCTCGTCTTTCACAGCTTTTGTTGAGAAAATGCAATCGAGTGGGGATCTGAACCTTATTGGACAATTTGGAGTTGGATTCTACTCTGCCTATCTTGTTGCTGACTACATTGAAGTCATTAGCAAGCACAATGACGACATCCAGTAAGTTGGTTTTTCGGATTTTGTTTTTGTTTGGAGATGTATGTAAAACTCATTTGGAAAGCTTTGCTGATAACTTCTTTTTTCATTTTTCAGACATGTTTGGGAATCAAAGGCTGATGGCAAATTTGCTGTTTCCGAGGATACATGGAATGAGCCTCTTGGACGTGGAACTGAGATTAGACTCCATCTTAGAGATGAAGCTGGCGAGTACCTTGAGGAGAGTAAACTCAAGGTTAGTAATATTTTGATAAAGACGCGAATTCTTCTTTTGTTTGTTAAAGAGTGATACGGACCAAAAGTTTCACTAAGAAAATAACCATAATTATGAGTACGGTGCACTCATTATATCTGTCTATTGTCTACTACAGGATTTGGTGAAGAGATACTCTGAATTCATTAACTTCCCTATCAACCTCTGGGCTAGCAAAGAGGTTGAAACTGAGGTCCCAGCTGAGGATGATGAATCAACTGAAGAGGAAACTGGTGAGTTATTATGAAACATGGCGATTATAAGTTTCTGCTGTCGTGAATATGTTCCTACAAGTCAGAGGTCCATGAGGTTTATTAATGGTAATTCGTTTCAGAAACCCCATCTACCGAGGAAGAGAAGGAGGAAGATGCTGAGGAGGAAGACAGTGAGAAAAAGCAGAAAACCAAGAAGGTCAAAGAAACAGTTTATGAATGGGAGCTTCTTAATGATGTTAAGGCTATATGGCTGAGAAGTCCCAAGGAGGTGACAGAGGAAGAGTACACTAAATTCTACCACTCTCTCGCAAAGGTGAAAATCATGCGTGAACAAATAATACTTGTTACACACTTGGTGTAAGACTCTCGTGTAGATTTTTCTGACCCAACCAGTTGCTGTACAGGATTTCTCTGACGAGAAGCCAATGGCTTGGAGTCACTTTAATGCTGAAGGTGATGTTGAATTCAAGGCTGTGTTGTACGTTCCTCCGAAAGCTGCCCATGATCAGTACGAGAGCTACTACAACACCAACAAGGCGAACTTGAAGCTCTATGTCAGGAGGGTCTTTATCTCAGATGAATTTGACGAGCTTCTACCTAAATATTTGAGTTTCTTGAAGGTAACTAACTGGAAGATAAACTAAGATTTACCTTCAATGCAAACTAAATGGCTGGATCGCTAAGATGAGTTACTTCTGCAGGGTCTTGTTGACTCTGACACATTGCCTCTAAATGTATCACGAGAAATGCTTCAACAACACAGCAGCTTAAAGACAATAAAGAAGAAGCTTATCCGAAAGGCTCTTGATATGATCCGCAAGCTTGCTGAAGAAGACCCTGATGAGGTCCATGATGATGACAAAAAAGGTATTCCATATAACAAGCTTCTTGGTACCAAACCACTTTACGTGTTCCATGTTTTTTTCTACCATGGTACTTATGTCTTTCTTGAATGTGTTTTTTTTTGGCTCACAGATGTGGAGAAGTCTGGTGAGAACGATGAGAAGAAGGGTCAATACACCAAGTTCTGGAACGAGTTTGGCAAGTCGATTAAACTTGGCATCATCGAGGATGCTTCTAACAGGAACCGCCTGGCCAAACTTCTTCGTTTTGAAACGTATGTGCTCCCATTACTCTTTTATACACATCTCTCAGCGTAATATCACCAGTTGACTAAAGATATAAAATTTGTCATTCCAGAACAAAGTCCGATGGAAAGTTGACTTCCCTGGATCAGTACATCAAGAGAATGAAGAAGGGGCAAAAGGACGTATTCTACATTACTGGAAGCAGCAAGGAGCAACTGGAGAAATCTCCATTCCTGGAGAGGCTCATCAAAAAGGGTTATGAGGTCTGCTTCGAACACTGATAATTCTTCTTTTTTGGCCGCCAACTTCCGTCTCACGTTTCAATACTTCTGTTCGCAGGTCATCTTCTTCACAGACCCTGTTGATGAATACTTGATGCAATACCTGATGGATTACGAGGACAAGAAGTTCCAAAATGTGTCAAAAGAAGGACTGAAGGTTGGGAAAGATTCGAAAGTGAAGGAGCTGAAAGAAGCATTCAAGGAGCTAACCAAGTGGTGGAAGGAGAGTCTCGCTAGTGAGAACGTGGACGACGTCAAAATCAGTAACCGATTGGCTGACACTCCCTGTGTTGTTGTAACGTCCAAGTTTGGATGGAGTGCAAACATGGAGAGGATCATGCAGTCCCAAACTCTCTCCGACGCAAACAAGCAAGCTTACATGCGTGGAAAGCGAGTCCTTGAGATCAACCCACGACACCCTATCATCAAAGAACTCAAGGAAAGAGTTGCTAGCGACCCAGAGGTAAAAACATACGACACAACAGTTCTCTGTTTTTTTCTTAGTGATTGAGATAAACACTGACAGACGTAATTCTTGCAGGATGAGAGTGTGAAAGAAACAGCACAGCTCATGTACCAGACAGCTTTGATCGAGAGTGGATTCATACTCAACGACCCGAAAGACTTTGCAGGCCGTATTTACAACTCCGTCAAGAGCAGCTTGAAGATCAGCCCTGATGCCGTAGCCGAAGAGGAAGTCGAGGCAGAGGAGACAGAGACCAGTGAGGAAGCTACTGAGACAAAATCAGATGACTTGCCTGGTGGTCTAAACATTGAAGCCGAACCTGTTGAGGAAGAGACGCCAATCAAGGACGAACTATAGAGTGCACTATTGATGTTTTCTTCTGTGTTTTCTCCACTCTTATTAGTTAAAAAACAGAACATCGTGTTTTACTCGTATTTCTTTCCAAGATTAGTTTTCACTATATGGTTTTTGATGGATTATGTGTAATAGCAGCACAACTTGATTCTAGAGATAAGTGAACCAAAGCTTCCATCTTTTTTTATTGCAACTCCTCATTCATTCCATTATGATCATGCAATACGAGTGCATCTGTCATACCACTGTTCCTCAATTAAACTAAACAACAATGTGAAGTCGCGACGGTGCTGACATCAAACTTTTTGTTGGTCAATCCCATCTATCCGAAGTTTTATCCTTGTAGCTTTCTGTAGTGTTAGACACCTATAATGCATATCTACTTCGGTATATTACCTGTATTCTACAAAACCAAGTTTTGAAAAGCTATGATCTTTGTAAATTATTCTGTAAAAGTAGAGATTTTATCTGCAAAGAAAAAGACTTTAATCAAATTCGTGATAAAATATCTTTTCAACGTATTGTTTTCTCTGGCATCGCTTTAAACATAAAGTAATTTGGTCATACTTTTTGATTTGTGAGATCACATGGATCTTGACCCTTGAGAGAAGGTATATATAGAGTCGTTGATGTCACCCTAAATGCTCCCTTTAAACTCTATCTCTTCATTTTTTGCTCTCCTCCTCTTTCTGTTTTGTTATCTCCAATATTCCAAACTTGACTTCTCCACCCAAAATACTTTTCTTTTCAAAAGAGAAAACAAAAATAAAAACAGTGATGATCATAACACTTCTTCATTCTCCTGTCTCATTCTGTTTCATCATCTTCAGCTTCCTCTTCTTCTACGGTAAAATTCATATATACTTATATAAAGATTCGCAATATTCATATTCATATCATACGTTAAAGTATTGCATGTTGACTTGCGTAGGAAGTAATGGTGCTAAAGTCACTATAGTAAACCGATGCAGCTTCACTGTCTGGCCGGGTATTTTAGCCAACTCCGGAAGCAGCGGCTTAGGAACCACCGGGTTCGAGCTAGCTTCTGGTGACTCACGTTCGTTCCAAGCTCCACAAAGCTGGTCAGGTCGGTTTTGGGCAAGAACCGGCTGCAACTTCGACTCTCAAACAGGTCAATTCACCTGCTTAACCGGGGACTGCGGCTCAAACCAAGTCGAATGCAACGGCTCAGGAGCCAAACCGCCGGCTACTCTAGCCGAGTTCACGATCGGGTCAGGTCCAGAAGACCCTACCCGAAAACAAGACTTCTACGACGTGAGCCTCGTGGATGGATACAACGTCCCCATGGTAGTTGAAGCAAGCGGAGGAACAGAAGGTAACTGCTTAACCACAGGATGCGTAGCTGATCTAAACCAGAGATGTCCAGCGGAGCTTCGGTTCGGATCCGGGTCAGCATGCAAAAGCGCGTGCGAGGCGTTCGGTAGTCCGGAGTATTGTTGTAGTGGCGCGTACGCTTCACCAACAGAGTGTAAACCGTCCATGTACTCGGAGATATTCAAGTCAGCTTGTCCGAGATCGTATAGCTACGCGTTTGACGATGCTACGAGTACGTTCACATGCACTTCTGCAGATTATACCATCACTCTTTGCCCTTCCTTGCCTAGGTAGGTTTAACTTCTTTATTATTTTTTGTCTACTTGCTTTTTTATCATGCACACGACTAGCTTAGCTAGCAGAGTAATGTGATTGGTTTGAGCCATTTATGAAAAAGAGATTGATTCTTTCTTTTTTTACACGTAATAAAGGAGTTTATAATAGTCATTCCATCAAAGAAAGGAAAAATGAAAAAAGGTTATTAGAACATACAACAGGCCTACCATTACCAAACGCGTATGCTTATATTATTATTCAAATAGTATATACTCATTAAAGTTTGGAATGTGTATACAGCCAAAAATCTGCAGCTAATGGGTGGAGAGAGGGCGGTGGGTTGACAGAAAGCTCACCGTCACCATTATCAACTTGGCTATCTGATGTTTTCTCTTCTGACTCCTCAAAAATTCACAACTCTTGGCAATTTTTACTCATTTTTAGCTGTATTTTTCTTCTTTTTTGGCGGTATTGATGGTTTTTTCCCTGTCTTTTCCGAATTCTGGATGTATAATTCTGCATCCTATTACATTTATATGTTTCATGATATGTGCACATTAATGAACATATAACCACATTGTTGATGATTATTCAAATTTGGAGGCACTATAAAAACATTGACCATGTACAATATGTCAATGTCATTTAACTACTGTTGTTGTGTATAGAGTTTGTTGTCGCAGTATAGCAATTTTTCAGTTTGCAAGTAGTTGCAATATATTGATAAATGTCGTCACAACTGATTTATAAAACTTAGTGGAAGAACATATCTGATAAAAAAAGATATAGTTTATCTTAATTTTGGTTTTTGATGACAAATGATGTGTCCTATTAGGATAACATTGATGGATAGATGACAAGTAACGCAAAAACGTGTGCTGTAAAAAGAAAGAAAAAAAAAGTACAAAAAAAGGAGAAAAGAAGATCATGATAATTGATAACTGATAAGCTAAAGTAAAGCCTTGGCAGTTTAACCGGATCTAGCAAATCGAACCAAAAATTTGTAATTTCCGTTTGACTTCGGTTTGATGGGTATACATAGATGATTAACAAATATTTTTAAAATCACAAGTACAGACTACTCTCCTCACTCTGCATTTGTTTCGCCATGGAATGAAGAAATCGAGTCAGAGACTTCTCAGCCGTCATCAATGCTGCATCGACTTCTTTTTGCTTCTCCGGGGTTACGTCTTTCCTCTGCTCATGAACCAACTGTACTTTCCGAACAAGTTTCCGCAGTTCCTATCAACAATCAACGACGTAAAGCATATATGAGTATTTCATCATACCTCTGGCCTCTGGGTTTAAACAAGTCATACGCATCTCATTTCTTTACTGAGTTGATATTTTGACTAACCTGTCGATCGAAATCAACACTCTGAAGAGAATAAACTTCTTTTGTGAGGTCCACATTTTGACTGATCAGGCCATCAAACCATCTCGCTGCTATAGCCACATACTCTTCTGAGCTCTGAAAAAACATTATAGTAAAAATTATAGGAGCTTGGAGAGCAAATCAACTGATAAAAGTTTCTATGTAGACAACAAACACAGTTCTCTTCATCCACTTAGACAACTAATCAGTGGCGACAATGAATCATCCTCTTCTGTTTCCTTTAAGAAGTTCGCAAATGAAAGCTACTATTAAACGTTATATTCTGCAATGGACAACCAGAATATTCTACTCCTCGCTTTATCATCCTGTCTCTCATTCACTAACTGTAAATCTCATAGTATCAATTCAAAGTTACTGGTTTAGACTTACCTCTCCTTCATCTTCGGACTCTGTTTCCGAATCAACAAAATCAGTAACTCCAGCATCATCTGCACCATCCTTTGCTGAAGCAATCAGCGCCTGAATCCTTTTGAGATCACCCTGATTGGTAGCATTAATCAGAGTGTCCATCAAATCAGGTTCAACCTCACGCAATAACTTCCCTAAGAAACACACAACCACATCAGCTAAAACCAAACTGAACGCTTTTAGAGTAAACTCTCTCTCTGTCTCACCGATATAGTTAAAGTGTCTTCGCTTTCCTTCTCTAACATCCGCGCCTAGTTTCTGCGACAATACAACGAACACCTTACGTGCATTAGTCCAATAACACGATCATTCAATTTAATTTAATGTATACTCAAATTGATTTACCTTGGCAAGCATCAACGCATCGTAAACCTCTTCACCAAGCGACGCCGCTCTGAGAAAAAAAAATGTAAAGTCAATTCATTTTCAATAAAGTTGAGATTTTTATTAGGAGATTGAGATTACCTCATGACCCTCTTAATCTGATCACTAGAGAAGGAAGATAGCTCCATACCCCACTTGACGGCGCGGCGAGCGTCGCGCTTTCGCTGGTTCTTACTCCTCGACGACTCGGACTCGGACTCGTCGCCGTCGCCATCGTCTTCAGCGACGAGAGTTGACGGAGCGAGAGCTTCGGGAGGCGGGGGACGGCGAAGTCGCCGACGAGGTGGAGATCTTGAGGTGGAGAAAGAAGGGGAGAGGAGAAGGAGAGTTGGTGTAGAAGAAGGTGGGTTTAGCGGCAGTTTCTTGGAGAACAGGTGGCGGAGATTGCGAAAATGGTGGTGATACTGCGGCGATAATTGCCGTATTGGTCGTATTAGTTGCGCCATGGAAGCTTTCCGGCGAATCGTTCCGGTGTCGGGTGGTGGTGGTTCCTATCTACTAGACAGCTACACTGTAAAAACAAATGTGTGTGAAGCGTTTACTTTTTATACAACTCTGGTTTTTCACCTCCATATTATTGTTACTTTTTACCTTTTTACCTTTTACTTTTGGACAAATCTCATAAATGACTTTTTTTTAAAAAAAATTATCACACAAATATCATTTGGAAAATAATAAACAATATTTATTAAATAATAAAAACATAAAACTACTCTACATTCTACGAAAAAATCTCTTTTTAATTTTAAAACAATGTCTGTTTTTGGTGATTTTTTTCCAAAGGTATTTTCTCTTTAGTTTTTTATTCATTCTTTTTCTTTTCATTTTCGTTTTTTTAACGATGATTTACTATGATATTGCAACTGTGAAAAAGATTATATAGACGATTCGATAACCGATAATATTATATATCTTATGAAATCTACGCCTAACTGCTTTATATGAATCGTTCTTTCTAACCAGATTTATTTTACCATGTTAAAGATCTTTTGTACGCATTTCTTTCTTCTGTTGTCTGCATTAATAAATCGTTTTTTCTAGAACTTGTAACTTGAATTTTTTATAATCTGCAAGAAATTGCATAGTCGTTCGACTCCATACATAGACGTAAAAGCTTTTAAATCTTAACCACTAGGCTACAGTGCTTTCACTAAAAATGTTTTTTTTTCCGATAACTCTGGTATCTGGGCAGCCACATTCCCAACTATCCCCTCAAAACGGGTCCAGCGTCCTAACGGAAGGGATGTTAAATCTGTTGTGGCCAAGACTCGAACCCCGGTGGACAGTACAACTGTACCTCTTTTTTAAAATGTTGAACTTATGTTGGGATCTATGTAGATTTGGTTGCCATATTATGTTTATTGCATGTAATCGTGCTGTGTATGTAATGTTGTATGACAACTAAATATGTAGAACAGAATTAGCATTACATGAAACACAAACAAAGAGAACAGAACCTTTTTAACTTTAATTTCTAAATGACGAAAATATTGCAGCGTCACATTATCGACTGATATGCTATCGTACTCTTTACTAATCTATGGATTTCATCATATAATAAGAAAATAGTTGATACATGATAATAGAAAAGCTACACAGCTTCAGAACAAGGCGTCACTCGTTTCCGCTCGCAGCCACACCATATCCATACAAAAGTCAAGATGATCATGCCCACCACAACGATGAGGGGTATGAGGTAACCTATCATATTGTTTCTTCACCTCACCAAAAACTTGTTCTTCCTAATTCTTTTCTTTTTCTGCTATATTCAATAGAGTCAGAGCTTAGCTTATTATGCTTAAGCTAATTAGAAAACGAAATATATAGACATAAAAATGAAATCTTGTAAATCTTTTGAATCTCTCTTGGAAAGGAAGACTTTAGATTTTCTAATGAATTAGGAAATATATGTAATTTATACATTTGCCATTTAGTTTACATTGGGTCATTTAAGAAACGTTAATGAACTAACTTTTGAGAGATTTACAGGAATATGTCATTCAGGAAAATTGGAAATTAATATTAAGATCTTATGTACTTTATGACGCGTGGCCTTTTATTTATATGAACGCACTCTCTCTCGGGTTCATATGGATATTTGAAAGAGTAATTGAGGATACGATATTCAATGAAATTCTTAAAATAGGTTCATACACATAAAAACTTAAGCTTATATTGGATGAATGTAAATTTGGTCGTCATATTAAAATTATTTTCTTGATCATACTCATGATTTTCCCTAAGATATCAGCATTCACCATCAGGATACTACTAACAGTGTAGTATAAGTGTATAACTGAATATGTAGAATAGAGTTACAATATCATTAAACAAAAACAAACATTTATAATCCGATTGGTTTTACTAAGTTTTTTTTGGTTTTTTAAAGTTTATGTCAATGCGATACGGAACAAATTAAATAAGTTGACGACAAAGAATAGGTCTAACAGTATCACTTACGAATAATACAAACACACAAAGACAACTTTAAAAAAAAAATATATGGTTCTTTTATAATCCACCGGTCAGGCTAATACGAGAGAAAGAGTTGGATAATCTCCAGCCAGAAGGTTTAATGTTGAGTGTTGTTGTAGGTGAGAAGCTAAGTCCAAACATTTCCTTTGGCGTCATGTTTGATTCATCAAATCCAACCAAAGCAGCCACAAGAGAAGCACTCTCTTTGCAATGCTCCTCGTCTTTAGTGTTGGTCCATGCCTTGTGTGTCACTTGCATGCTCCTCTGCTTTGAGCTCAAGTCAACACCCCATTTCTTGTAGACTTCTTCTCTTTCCTTTCTTCCAAACTTCTTTGGTATTTGCTTACCCAACCATTCTCTCTCTCGTGCTAGCGTTTTAGCATTTTGTTTCCTCACCGTCTCCTGCGAGTCCTTGAGAAAAGATAGCCTCCTGAGCTCCACTTCCATGTAGACAAAGTCTGAAGGATCTCCTTTGAAGAGCAAGAAGAAGTATGTTCTGTGAACCAAAGGTACATTACATACTCCCCAAAGCTCAATGATCTGGCTTTGCTGTCTCTCAAATTCTGCTTTTGTTGTGTCTCTATCATCTTCTCTTTCGAGCTTAGTCTTCTCTACTTCGGTGTCAGACTCATGCCTGGAATGGTGCTTCATTGCCATCTGTTTAAGCCCTGCCATAAACTCATGGAAGCTACCGCCGCTAGTCTCTGTGTCTGAATCTTTAGTGCTCTGTGCATCGGTGGAGACAGCAGTGTTGTTGTCTAAATCAAAGGATGCGTTGTTAGATGTGTTGAACGTGAAGCGTCCGCTGGCAGCAGCTGCAACCGCCTTTGTGAACAAGAGACTTTCTCTGCAGCTTCGGCTTCTTCTCATCATCTTCATGCTGTCTCCTGGACTGGTGTTGAGACTTATTGTGTTAAAAGATGGAGATTGATTCTCTTCTGCTGAGTGCATACTCATAAAGTATTCAATTGTCTTCTGCATCTCCTTCACCTTGTTTTTAAGAGCCTCGTATGTTACTTCATCTTCATCAGAACCTCCATGGACTTGTTGCATGTCTTCTTTGCTTGGAGACAAATTTAGCTTTGTCTCTTCCTTCTCTACATATTGATTAGTCTTATTGGCTTCTTCTAGCTTGTTTAAAGTTGGTTCAGCTTTGGCTTCATGTTTAGCAGATAAACTCAACTCTGTATCTACTGTCTTTAGAGATGAATCAGTATCTTCCTTTTCTGACTCCATAGTTTCAGTCTCATTCGCCATAGGCCACAAGTTCTGTCCCAAGTCATCTTGTTTCTGTAAAGATTTCCTCTGTTTCTCCACAGATTGCTCTGTCGCTTCTGCTGACTTCTTTTTAGTTACCTCTTCTTTGGCTTCAGGTTTCGGAGATAAACTCATCTCTGTATCTATTGTGGTTAGAGATGAATCAGTATCTTTCTTTTCTGACTCCATAGGCTCATTCTCCACATCTTTGGCTTCAAGTTTAGCAGATAAATAAGAATCAGCATCTTCCTTTTCTGACTCTATAGCTTCATTTTCATCGGCCATAGGAGATTCACAGTGTTGTTTGTTCTCCAGACATGACTGGTCCTTAGAAAGATTCTGTTCCATGTCTTCTGTCTTTGAAGATTGCCTTTGTTTTTCCACAGGTTCCTCCTCTGTTTCTTGCACTTCTTGTACAAACTTGTGTACAGTTGGCTCATCTTGTGCTTCAAGTTTAGCATTTAAAGATGAATTATCATCTTCCTTTTCTGACTCCATAACTTCTTCCTCCTCATCTGCCATAGAAGATTTGTAGTCTTGTTTGTATTCTACAACAGATGGCTGACCCTTGGACATCTTCTGTTCCATGTCTTCTTTCTTTGGAGACTGCCTGTGTTTCTCCAAAGATTGCTCTGTCTCTTGAAACTCTTCTGCTAACTTCGTTATAGTTAGCTTATCTTGGGTTGCATCTTTGGCATATGAACTCTTCTCGGTATCTATCTTCTCTAAAAATGAATCAGCACTTTCCTTTTTGAACTCCATAGCTTTATCCACATCTGATACTGACTCCACTTTCTTTTCAACAATGTTGTCTAGTGTGTCTTGAATTATAACTCTTTCACTGTTCTCTTCAATGCATCTTACTTCTTTGCAAGCATCTTCTGGTTCTTGGATGGTTCTCTGAGCCATATCCTCCCACTTGCTGCTCAGTTCATGCTCCGGGATGCGAGGAGTAGTATCATCCAGCAAGAAACCATCTTCATCAGGAGAGTACATGTTACTTTTCACCATGTTATTTAGCATACGAGGCTCATCAAAATCTGTTGAATCATAGCTTCTTCTCCTGCTGTAATCAATTGAGCTTGAAGATGATTGCTCTTCTGCTGCTGACTTAAGCAGATTCTCCACCCGAGATTGAGCTACATCTCGTTGCCACTTGAGCTCCTGGATCTGCTCCTCCATCTTTACAATCAACTCCTCTTTCTGTTTGAGCAATGCATGAAACTCATCGGGGGCTGAAGAAGAAGAAGAAGAACCAAGTCCAAGATTCTTCAATTCATTCTCCATTCTCATCAGTTCCCTCTGGAGCTGCTTCACCAAAGCTTTCTCAGACACAACCATGTTGACTTGAGCGTTTGTGGTCACCTCTTTAGCACAAGTTGCAAAGAGAAGTGTGTTTCTTGATTGTTCAAGATGGCTACGAGCAGGGCTCATTGTACAGATGATAGCAGTTCTTGCGTTTCCCCCTAATGAGTTTTGAAGTATACGTGTTAGCTTTGAGTCTCTATATGGTACGTGTCCCTGTTTCCCTTTGCTGTAGAAGCAATTCCAAAAACACATTCATATTAGCTTCTTAAGAGACTAGACTCTAAAGGAGAACTATTTTAAGGTGAGTTGCTAAAAAATTTGACCTGAGTTTTCTGATGACAGTTCCAAGAGTAAGTAAACTCCTGTTTATGTGACAACCTTCTTTGAGTCTTGAACCAGCAGATAATGTCTGAGAAGCTCTTTCACTTCCTGCTAGATCAACAAAGCACACTGATGCTGCAAGAATCGCTGAGCTCTCTGGTGAAACCTCTCGTTTTGAGCTTTCTATTGTCTGCATGAGAAAGAAAAATGCATTAATGTGACACACAATATGTGAGTGTAGTCTTTAACATTGATGGAAAAATTTGAGTACCAGTCTGAGAATCTGATGAGATCTTGAACTAGTCTCATTTAAAGACGTCTCTCCAATCTGTCTTTGAGCTGAGAAAAGACCAAAGATTCAGTATATCATCAACTTGTTGATAAAATATAAATATAATCAGGTAACTAATTGAGTGTGGTTAATTAATTACTCTCGCATATGGATATGAGTTCCTCTAGATGGTTTCTGTCTGTGATAGTCTCCTCTTTAAGTTTCTCAACAACCGTTCCTCTCTAATCAAAGTTGACATTAAACGTTATCAGTAACTATGCAGCTAATAATGATCATGGATTCATGGGTGTTAGTTAATTAATCAATAGCTTGGAAAAGAAGATATGAGAAGGGTACCTCTGGATCATCAAGAAGCCTAAGTGGATTATTATTATCTTCACAAAGTAGATCCCTCACAGCTTCATTGTATATCTCCATTGCTGAGAATTTTAGAGTGAATTTTCTTTCTTGTTTATGCTATACAAGAAACAACAGAGAATATTCTGAGAGAATGTTATATTATTGATAGAGAAAAAATAGATTTAGAAGAGGTTAATGTAATGTAACCTTTTCAATGTAAAGAAATATATCATTGATTGCAAATCCAGTGATTCCTGTCATGGTGTATGTTTTGCCACTACTTGTCTGTCCATACGCAAAGATGCTTGCTGCAACAACAATAACAAGAACCATCTCACTCATAACATGATCTAAAATAATATATCAAAACTATTCAATTACGTTTCTTACAGTTGATTCCGGAGAGGACACAAAGTGCAACTTCTTTGGCTCCATCATCATACACTTGCTTTGTAGGACTATCAAATCCAAACACCTTGTCTGTAACACAATAATTGATTGATATGTAACTTTACAGTTGGTAATTAATATGCTGGTGTAGTTAGTTATTGAAGAGTTATTGTTGTGTTACCAAAGGTGAAGGAAGGTTTATCAGACAAGTTATGGGCGTTGCAGATGATTGTGGTGTTGTTGATGCATTCCCAGTCACATCTATCGTTCCTTGTCTTCTCTTTCTCGTTTAGAGGTCTTACCCTCACCGACACCAATATCTTCTCTTCTCCTCCTCCTGCTGCCGACATCTTTTCTTTCTTTCTTTCTTTCTAAATATCTCTCTTTAATTCAAAGCTGTTGCAAAGGTATATGAATCTTTAGAAGAGAATCAGAATTGAGGTGAAGAGCCTTTTTCTAGGGTTTATTTATTAACTTGTAGATTTAAACAACAAAAACCTTTGGAGGGGGGTATAAATTACTAGGAACCCTAAAACGTAATATTTCCTTTTCATAATAGAACCGCCACAAAAACCTAACCAAACCCATTAAAGGATCATTTGATGATATTAGAAGTTTTTTTTTCTCTCAAAAGCAGGGTTTAGATCATAAAGAACAACAAATGCTGAACGTTTCAAACCTTTCATTGACCAGAACCAAACGACATTTATAAGACTCAGGCTCACCTTTTGATCGTCATTGTACTGCTGCAGATTTGAGAGAGAGGCATGTTTTTGATTGTGAGGGATGAAACTAGAGGAAATATTTAATTTGAGAAAAGTTCATATAGAAAAATCAACGAGAAAAGTTGTTGGGAGATGAGGAAAAAAGAATGAGTCAGCGAAAATAACAAGATTCTGGTGTCAAAAACCGCTCTGTAATTTCTTCTTCCTCAAGTTTCTTTTCCCTGATTGAGCTGTCTGCCGGCATGGCCATTGGAAAACGTTTCGACCACCAGGTCTCCTTTTACTAATTTTAAGAATGTTGCCAATCTTTAGCCCTATTTTAACCTTTCCGTTATGGCTATTATAGTATTACCTTGCTGTACAAGGGAAGTTAACCTTATCTTTAAAAATTCAAAAGTTAACATGAGCATTCTCACACAAACCTTACGTTGATCACAACTTAAAAAAGAAAGAGGGCATCCATCAGACTCAGTGGCCACGGTTTCAAGCACGTACATTTTGACTGTTTTGTTTCATAGGTCAATTTAAGAAATTAGTTGAAAGTTGAAACAGATAACTATAGAGAGATTACATTAAAGATTTTTTTTAATAATGAGATCACATTCTGAATTCTTGGAACTCCAAAGTACAAACACAACCAACATGAAAAAAAAGTTGTTTCCCTTTTATATATGGTTTTTTGTACATTTATAATAAAGTTGACAAGGTAAAAGGAAGGGACAACATATAGTAGGACTAAACCAATCGCAAACCATCAGGGAGGAGTTCTTGATGAGTGGAGTCTTGAGATATATACTTGCGGCAAGCATACATCACTGCAGAATGAAAACCTGCTGGGTTATCTATGAACACAAAATGGCCACCCTGCACAGTTTTGATCAAAAACAAATCTCTCACATAAGCATCTTCTTCTCTAACACTTTCTCTATAAATTTGAGAAAAACTAATGCATAACTGTTTAGAGATTTAACCTGTGGAACACGAATGATTTCACAAGGGACCTTCATGTGTTTCCGCGCTTCCACTGCACCTTGATAGTTCATCCAATCATTCATTCCATAAATAAAAGTTGTTGGCACTTTCCACTCTGATGCGCTGCACAAAAAGTAGTCATCGAATTTGAGTTATGTTAAACACTCCACCTGCAGTGTGCTCATATACGAACCTTTGTAAGAGTGGCTTCCGAGCAAATGCTCCAAAGGAGAAGATGTATTTGAGGCACAACTCTCCACTAGCCTTTGCAGCCAAAGTATGATACACATAATCTACAACGCAAAAACAAACCATCACTTATCAGCTATGTGTCATTATCTTCCATATGCTTCTGTGGAACTCAAGAGAGAAAGAAAGACTCACCAGTCAGCAATCTGGATTCCTCATCAGTTAGCACAGTTCCAACCGAATGTGCACCAAATCTTGCACTTGTATAC
The DNA here is from genome assembly GCA_026261945.1 of Hirschfeldia incana. Taxonomy (NCBI): domain Eukaryota; kingdom Viridiplantae; phylum Streptophyta; class Magnoliopsida; order Brassicales; family Brassicaceae; genus Hirschfeldia; species Hirschfeldia incana. Next base: position 2,429,912 of record JABCMI010000041.1, on the reverse strand, counting down.
CGGTTCACAAGACCCGGACCCCAAGGACCCAATCCTCTGCACCCAAACGCATATTTAGAAACATATAGTAAATTCCATCAAACTTCATCGTCCAACAAGTGTTGACATGGTTAAAGCAAGCACATAGAATGGTTCCAGTGCCATAGATAAACATCTAATCAGACTGCTGGTGAACATGAATACACTATAAGAGCATTACCTAATCAGCTTCTGAGGAGTGAAATTGGACTCCCATAGATGATTTAGAACAGCACCTTTCCACGTTGCTCTAAACTTAGTCAGCCATTCAGACTTGGCATCCGATTCAGCTGAGAAACCAGCAGATCCCACAAGAACCAAGTGTTGCACATGCTCAGGGTGCTGAAAGATCCAGAGATAAAGTCAGAAATCATATATAATCCAAAATGCCACCTTTTACTCATTGAGTTATACCAAGGAAAGGAACATAAAATTCACCTTAAGCGCGTATTTAGCAGCAACATAACCTCCAAAAGAATGCCCTAACAGAATGAAGTTGCTAAGATTCTTGGATTTGCGCCATTCCTCAAATGAGTCGATAAACCATGCCTCTGTTTCTGCATATTCAAAAGAATGACCATTTCAGTTCCCATTACTGCTATAGAATAGCCATTAACAGTACAAGGAAATGAATACCTTCGGTGCTTTTACAAGTAAAATCAGGCCTACTTGATCCACCCCACCTATGAAGGAAAAGAGAAAACTACCTCATCATACACTCGCAATGTATAGAATAATATTAGCAAAAGCATGGAATGTTATCACTTAGAACATCCAAACCCCCCCCCCCCCAACATTTCAGGAAAAAAAGGTGAGCTATGAATCATCTAGAACCAACAAACAGTACATGATAAGGCAAAGCTGCTTACCCAAGTTGATCAATAGCGATGACCTTAAACCGACTGGCAAGAGCATCGAAATTACGGAAGAAGAAACCTTGAGAAGCACCATAACCATGAACCATGACAAGGGTAGGAGAACCCTCCTTGGCATCAAAGGTAACAGTGTTGATGAACCTCGGCTCATCGCTGGCAGACCTAAACCACCTGACTTTAGAACCCGGTGGTCCTGAACCAATATTCACTTGCTCTTGTACATAAGGCGTCCTGATGAATGAAACATTCAGAACATAAAAATTCAATCTTTTGATTGACCCATTTCTATAAAATCAATAAAGATGCGTAATTGAGAGAGGGAGAAGAAGGTAAAGTACTTGAGGATGGAGAGAAGACGGTTCTCGGCGGCGATGATGTTGTCGGTGGAGGTAGGGATCCAACGGAGGGAATTGGGCCACAGGATCGTCCATCTCGATTTCGCGGCGTTCGTTGCAGCAGCTGATGCAGCAGCAGCAGAAGAGGAGGAAGAGGAAGAGGAAGATCCGAGCTTTGTCTTTGAGATTTCCTCCGCCATTCTTAACCGGAACCGGTTTAAGCTCATACAAAAAATCTAGAGAGAGAGAGAGAGGAAGACCAAAAAGTCAAAAGGAATCTGAGAGATTGTGGAAAGATTGAGACGAGAGGTTTTGCTCGCAAATGGATATATGCTTCCCTGGTGACGGCACACGTCATTGCCGACGTCGCGTATCCTTGAGAAGCAAGAGAGAGAAGCTTTTCGTGGTCATTGTTAGACTCTCTCTCTCCGTTGAATACGATTAGTCAAAACAGTTAGTTAATAAAACTATGATTAGGTCTGTAATGGATATATAACCTATGGTTTAGGTAGACACTGTCTTATTAGCTTTTGTTTACCATCAATGGTTTTTTTTTTAAAAAAGTAGATTATGAGCGAGTGTATATAGTTTCTTTTACATTTTTTTTAGAAATTTTGTTTTTATATTTGTGTTTTTAGTCATATTTATGTTTTTTGTATAATATGTTTTTAATAATTAATAAAAAAACTTAATAATCGTATTAAATAGTTGGATCACACATATATCAATAAGTCACAATGTTATTTTTATAGTTGTATTAATAATGATGTTGTTTAAATAGTTGTATTAATAAGAGATTTTAATAATTGTATTAAATAATATAATGACAATTTTAATTTTATATTTAAATATTTTGTAATCATATTTGTATTTTAATTTAGTTTGATATAATAGTCTCTTATATAAATGAAATATATAATTAGACCAAACATTTTTTTGAACAAATTAAACCAAACATTTATCAACTGAAAATGATCACGTTTTAATAGAATATGTATATTTATTAGTATTTATTGACGATTTTATAATTATAATTAACGCTAGATATATTATGCTATTATAAATTCAGAGAAATGTTATAAACGATTCTACAGTCAGCAATTTTACTTGTCTTATGAATATTCACGCTTAACTGCATCACATGAACCGCCCTCTCATAAACACTCTTGACGATATTTTTTGCACAATACTGCAAATCTTTTGTAAGTTGTTTTCTACTAATTCGCAAAATTCCATTTTTACTAATTGAAATTCAGACCTCATGATGTAGTAGTATTAAGAAACTTTTAGTCAAACCACTAGACTAAAAGGACTTTCACTCTAATCGATGTTTTAATTCTAAATACTTGTAAACGTATAATTTAAAAAAAAAAATAGAAGAATTAAAACGTTTTGTTATATAAAAATTTACTAAAAATAGAAGAAATTAAAAAAAAAAATTATTACTTGTAAACGCATAATTTAAAAAAAAATAGAAGAATTTAAAAAAAATCAGTTTTGTTATATAAAAATTTATTAAATCATTAATCAAACAATTGAACAAAAAAAATCCACTACGACCAATGATTTTGGTGCAATACTGAAATATCAATGTAAAATGATTCAGATAAAGAATAATTAATTGCAATTGTAATTAGTATTGTAAGTTCATTTAAAATATAGTGAAGATAGTAGTTATGGCTCTTAAATTACATTTAAGGAGTGAAATGGATATAAAGTGAAAACTCATTAAATAAGGTAATTCATCGGTCAGCATCAAAACTCTATCCCCAGCCCAACAAAGACGTGAGTTTTCTTCACCCAAACCAGTTTGTTGAACCTGAACTAATTCTGATTTGTTTAGTTCAATGTGCTAATCACTTATACACCACCCAAGAAAAAGATCTTGAATAGATTACCAGTGGTTTAATTAATTAATCTCCAGTGGTTTAAGTAAACCAGTGTTTCAAACACTTTTCCATCATGGAGCAGCCCGGTTTAAGCTTCTGCAAAACCCAGCCACAAAAACAAAAGCTAACAGGTATGTTCAGTCTTGTCAGACAAATTACTGAGAACGCTTCTTAAGTTGAAAAAGAGTTTTGATTTCTAATCACTAAACCGGTTTTTGACTAGTCAAACCAACACAACTCAAGTCAACTTTTTATATATTTTAGCTTGAGCTTCTGCTGCAGCTACTAGTAGTAGTACTAGTACTTGGGTAGTTGGAGGCACCCAGAAACAGTGCTTCAGCCAATGGTCCACCTGGTGCTGTTGAAGAACAGAGCCATGATGGTCTTTCATGACTAACCCACTGGTGCTGGTTTCTTCTCTCCAATTCCTCCATGCCTCCTCCACCTGCCATTGATAGTGTCAAAGAGCTTCCCATTGCTTCATCTTGATCCCCTTCTACTAAAAAACGCCTCGTCTCTTGGCGCTTTGGACTCAACAGACCCTCCAATGCTCCAAACCTCTGGTTAACCAATGCCTCCTCCTGCCTGAAGTTCAGATCATAATCAAATCCACGTTTAAGCTCTCTGCTTGGTCCAGCCGCTGGATTCAAATTTGCACTTCCATCGTCTTTCATAAACCACCTGAATTCTCTTCACATATCAAAACCAATAAGCTTCAGTTTTTTTCTTTTCAAATCAAAATGAGGATATGAAGTTTAATGATTTGACAAGAATGTATAACCTATGGTGATCATTTGAAGAGGGAAGAGTGGAATACGCAGAGAATGGGTTCACTGGCTGTCCGTAAAACTGAGGATAAGTTCCGGCATACTGATGGCTAGTAGCGTTCCTAGTGGTACGAGTGTCATTGTGTTGAGATGATTCCACAAGCTTTCTTGAACGAGGACGGCTCTTGTGTGCGTGTCTCTCACAGTATTTCTGATCAGGGACCACGTTTCTAGAGCATCTCCATTTCTTCCCGTCTGTTCTCTTGCACCTCCATGGCTCCATATCAGCAGAGCCTGTTGCTTGCGTTTGAAGCAATCCCCAGCTTCAATGAACCTCCTTTGGCCATTGCCACTGTCACCATACAGAACACATCAGATTCCATACACATATATTCCTCCTATGTACCAACTAAGTGGAAATGCTTCTTGAAAGTTGAAAATTCTCATAATGGTTTTTAAGTTGCATAAAGAAAACATAATAACAAGAGATCAAATAGGGAGATTTTACCATCTTGATTGTAAGTGTTAGATGGGTGCTTGGGAAAAGGAGTGAGAAGCTCAGGAGGAATAGGAAGAGAAGCCATGATGTACTCATATATATTCCTCTGCCTCTCAAGCTCCTGCCATTGAGCTTCACTGAAAGCTGCTGCACCTTCCTTCTCACTCATACTTCTTCCCATCTCCCCTGGATATTTATTACCCACCAGTTAACAGTCTCATATTAAATACCAAGATAAGAAAAAAAAATATCTGGTCACATAGTCATAAAGGAGAGAACTTTAAACCTGAGGAGCACAAGGTGAAACAAGGGTCTGCAGCTGAAACAGCAGCAGAGTTAGAACCAGCTGCGAGGGAGAACATTTCACCAAGAGAAGAAGTGTAAGCATGGTTGCTTGAAGCAGAGAACACAGGGTCGCTAACAGCAGCGGAACAGTAAGAGGAAGGAGATGTATATGATGGATAATGATGATGATGGGATGGTGGTAACATAACTTCTCTATGGGAAGGTTCCACAACTCCAAATCCAAACCCACCACCACCAACAAAATCTTCCTTATTACGTTCTGCTCTTGTTCCCATTATACCAAAAATACAAATCTATCCACACACAAAGTCTCAACTTTTACCAGCAAAAACACCACCACCTCTATAATAAACCTCAAACACACAACAAAAACAGAAAAAGAAACTCCTAGACCCACTCTTGTCTCTGTAGTAGGGAACCTCACTAGCTTTATCTTTCAGACAGTAACAACACTCAAAAAACAGAGGAGAAACAGAGTTTTTAGCCTAAAGTCTAGAACTTATAAAAGAAAACCTTAAAACATAATTACAAGAACACAAAGGCTCTCTCTCTTTTTCACTTCTCTCTCTCTCTCTTATAAGATGAGAGGATGGGGAGAAAAACAAATAGGCAATTTAGGTTATTAACATGTGAGAGGAACGGTGCCGCTATTTGCGAGCCTTATGAGCCATAAAGCTTTTCTTTTGTTTTTTTTTTTTGCTTCCTTAGTCTCTAACATTCGAACTTGTTTGACAATACAGACAGAAGTCTCTATACATTAACTCTCCTCTCTCTCTTCACCCTGACACAGACATTAGCATCCCACGTTGTCGTTTTCCTTTCACTAACCCCGTTAACTCTCTATCTTTTCCTTCGACCTTAGGTAACGTCTTTATTTTTTGTCTCCTTCTCAAACTTCCACATCACATAACATTTACGTTCCATGAGGACAGATAGCAACAAGCTCCGTTAAGTAACGGTGTTATGAGATGTGTGTGTTATTGTCATTGGACCCACCCACATCTCTCGTTTCCGTGAGAGCTTCTCATAGGGGACCAGAGGTAGAAGGATGTGATGCTCTAACCAATTTATATTTCCCTTCTTCGTTCGCTTATTTAGATTTTACTATATTTTCCACCCTTTTCCTTTTCTTCTTTTATCTTTTCATACCCCACTACTTTATTATCTGGATTAGTACTCCTCTAATTCTTTCTGATTTAGCTAAATTATTGGCTGGAAAACAGATTATGTATAAAGAAAATAACATATCTATTTCTATACTAAAGGCTAATTCTAGTGTTATTTTCTTTGTCGTGTACTGCTAATTCAAGGTGTTGAAATCACATAGGACCACTCACTAGTCAATTGTTATAAGAAAGAATATGGTTCATTAAGATCATTTGTTCGTAAGTGATAATACTCGGTGGTTCCTATCCTGAAGACACGTGCTTGAGGAAGACCATATTTTTCAAGAATTCAAAGTAAATCCCACATGTTTGAAAGCTATAGAATCACTCCGCAATCGTATTTAACTCACATGAACCTTATGTTAAGCTTTGGCTACATAGCACAAACATGTTCCAAACTATATTGCCACGAGACTACAAATTGTATACAGATTCATTCAGTAATGCATGTGGAAGTAAGTTTAGGAATGAGAATAGAACCTACCTAAGGGATAAAAATAAATAAAGTGATTTTGGAAGATGTCTGATCTTGGCATCAAGTAGTTTAGGTTTAGGGGTCAATTTTGGTATCTCCAAAGTTGTGGACTAACTATTGTATGCTTGTAACTTTCAAAAAAAAACTATTGTATGATTGTAGCCTATTTTTTTTCTCTATAAATATATATATATATATCTTATCAGAACTTATTGAAAATGTATTTGTACAAGCAACAATGATAGACTCAAGAGATAAAGAACGAGTTACCTCTCAAGAACAGAATAGGAAAGAAAAGACTTTCCAACGTTAGGAACCAATCACAAGTCGCATCTATCGTTGTTCGAATGACTAGAATTTACCAACTTTGTGCAATTAAACTTGACATTGCAACAACTTGAGAAACCGGGGGGATAAATAAATGGTTTAATAATCCATGCGTTTACACGTTGTGTACACGGTACACCACACACATTTTAAAAGCCCATTATGAGCCGATATAATGTAGTTATCAGCTCAAGAAAGGCCCATTTGTAGAACGCCCATATCTGGCCTATTTAACGATCCGCACTTCTTTTAGTACGAGTGTTCACTGTTCCAGTTACTTGCATGGTTTCAATCATCATATGTACAATTCACTATTTCACTTGTTGAAATTTCTAAGAACGTGGTGTACAATGCACCACTTGCATTTATAATTTTATTCAAACAATAAGAATTTTGTTTATGTGACAAGATATTTTTCAATTGTACTCGACAAAACTCTGAAATGTCTTGGTCTCGTGTGACATGTAATCGTGATGGAGTCATAACTAATTGAATGTAATATCAATATTTATTGTCCTGGCATGAAAATCCAGATATCGCGGACTTTGCCGCCTCTATATCATTTATCTCTAATCGTAAAATCTATTATTTTCATGTTTTGTAGAAAAACACAGACACTTGGAAATACATTCGGAACTGAAGGAAACGAATTTACGTTGATAGAAAATGAAATACATTCACCATTGAAGAACAAGTCATGCAAAGCCCTTTCTAAACAAAAAAAAAAGTACAAGTCGTGCATGTCATTAAAATCAATGAGCATTCAAAAACGAACGACGTTATCATGCATATGCACCAACTCCTCAGTAAATACGCCGTCAATAATCATGTGTTTGTATGTATGCATCGAACCACCATTTAATAGGAGATGAAAAAAGAAATGAATAATGGATCTCATTATTACCTCACAGTAGATGCATATTTGACCAAGCAGAACAATGTTTGAAGCATGAAAACAGATGTCTTGCATATCCTTTTGTACGGATTAAAAGTACTAATTTGGAACTTATTGATGTTCGACATGACGACCTGACATGAGTTTTTAAACCATCCGAGTGAAAAATCAGATCTTTATTTATCTTCTTGAACCATTTAGTTATTCGACCAGTTGTGTACCTTTCTTACCGAATCTCGGACAGTTCTCGCGAGTTATTTTTTGGTCTCCTGATTTGGACATCGGAAGAAACACAGCGTAATACCATGTTTTCTTCTACTTCTTATATTTGTGCCTAAACACAGCATATATCATTTATGAGCACCTAAAATCAGATAGTATTACGAGATTTCTTATTCTTACTGAATACAAGTTTCGTGGATGCCAACAGACGAATGATTGACAAAAATACAAAAGAGAAATAATTTTTTCTGAGAAAAAAAAGAAATAAAACTTTATCCATTAGAAATTTTTGTGAAAAAAAATCTTAATTTGTTTTCTATAGTAATGTAAATGAATTCATGGTGGCCAAGTGGTTAAAAGGTTCACCATGATTAAAATATCGAGTCATCCAAAAAAGAGGAGTATACATATTGTGAAATTCATTGATTACTTATGAGAATCACGTGGCTCTCATCTATCACGTCCACGGCCGGCTTTGTAAGAAAAGAAGTAAAAAGTGATCGTTTATTGCAACCTCTACCTGGTCTAAAAATAGATACAGTTGCGTGATATGAAACAAAGAATAAACGTAGTAATTTTAAGTAGTTAGATAAGAAAAAATGGATTTGCAAATTTTAGTGGAACAAGAAATGATTATTAATGAAATGGAAATAGTATGACGTAAAATAATACTGTAAAATAGAAATCTCAATGAAATGAGAATTCGTGCGTGATCATATGATAAAGCCAAGTCATGGACTGGTTCTGCTGTTTCACAGGATAGTTCAACCACTATGCACCTCTTTTTCTTTGGACGTTTAATGACACAACCCACATTTCTCCTTTTTATATCCTTTAATTTTGTTTTCTAATTCTATTTGGTTACCTAGCTCTTTTAATCTTCCAGTTTTTCTCAGATTATAAGTCTTTTTCGTACAAAGTATTCTGTTCACCTAAAGAATTTTCCACATTCAAGAAAAACCTTTAAGAAATTCACTGCAGACATATACTATTTTGAATAATATATGCAGGGTAACAAGTTACATGCCTTGTCTATGCATAAAAATTACTCCTATTAAATATAAACGAATCCCAGTTTGTCATCACTCCCAACTTTATTCGCAAATTAACAAAACACACATAGTCTTGCACGCATTGTCAATGGTATCTTGTGTTTTGTTGTTTTTTTTTTGTTTTGAGAAAGTTTCGTTTTGTTTTATGTTTCATTTCTCTTTAGTCTTTATATGTAAAAGAAAAGTTAAATGGACTAAAGTCACCATCTTCCTATCAGTATACATAGAATTTTCGACAAACCCATATAAAGATGTCCAAAATGAACTCACCTCCACATACTGTTTAGCTACTGTTTTTAATACTGGACCAGTTAAACCGGTGGATCCGTGACCCCTAAACAGTCGTTTTCGAGTGTCTTGAATATTATCTCACGTTATGACATCATATTATGTATTAACACGTATCATATATAGTCTATAAACTATATACATTCACACAACCCTTAGATCTTGTATCTCTCCATACACTCCTCTTCTCAACTCCCAAATAGAAAGACGGGTTATATATATTTATATAAATACATTGCACCACTATACAACACAAGTCGACTTCACCCATGGATCTCTCTTTTTAAACTCCCAAATATATAAAGAAGACTTGTGTATTTATCTTAAAAGTTTTTAAAACTCTCTAAGATCTGTTGAGCCATGGCTGCTATGGTGACAAGAAGAGCAGCGACCGTAGCTGGTAGATGGCTCAATGAAGCCGTTAGTTTTCTCGTGTTCTGTCTCTTAGACATCGTCGATTCATTACTTTGTCTCGTCTACAAAGTAGCAGACTATGTTTTCGAAGCCGAGTGGAAGCCTTGTTATTGTTTATCGGCCAAGGAACCCATCACGGCGACTCGAGGAAAGATCCTCTTGTCTCACAATGGCGTATCTGAGATCCTTACGCTTTCTCCGCTTCAAGAACTCAGGTATCCTTTGTCTCTTTATGGATTTGTTGATTAAGGCAAAATGTATCAATATCAGAATTGTCCAAGTTCAGAATGTATTAATTTACATTAAAAAAAGGATTTGAATAGCTTGTGTTTTTATATATATCAAGTGAAAATAATGATTAATTCATACGTAAATTATATAATTCAAATTTGTGTATAATACCTGTTTTTTTTCTTCTTGTTAAAGGTATAATACGTGTTCAAATCGTTACATGTAGATGTAGTGACTAGTGTTCCTGTTTTACCCAAAGAAAACCCTTGTCATTTATTACAAACCTTTACGTGAAAATATTCAAGTGCAGATGCTCAACTTTTTGATAACTGGCTCATGATATATGTCCTTCGTTTCTCGATATTAATTTCAAATTGTTACCTTGAGCCAATTTTTTTCGTAGGGGTTGAAAATTATAAATTTACGTAGGTTTAGTAACTAAAACCGGTATATTCCTTTCGGTTTTCTTGTAGCGGACGTTCCAAGATTGAGCTGGAGGATATCTCCGAGACCCTTTACACACGTCCTTCTCTTTTATCGGACCTCTCCGTTACCGAGCTCAATAAACGGTTTGTTAAGGTTTCTCGGTCCTCCTCCGAGTGTAGCCACCATCATCATCATGCGAAGACGTTGACTAAGAACAAACGGAGGAAAACAATAACAAAGTCAAGCTTGACGGTGGACTTCACGGTCGTTGAGATGCTCCGGGAAAAGATCAGACCGCAGAATTTGAGCCACGATCTCTCTCGATGGTCGGATTGTGATTGTGGGTTCTGTACATCCTGGGCCTCTACTTCCGACAAAGATCACTCCCTCTTTGTCAAAACTCAAATACCAAAAGGTTACAAGTTCACATCTTTTTATTTGGTTTAAGTTCTTGTGTGTATGTCTTTAACTTTTATACACATGTTTTTTTTATTAGCAAAAGTTTAGCTAAACTGTTGTGCTCATTTATAGATATAAGAAAATAAAAAGCACAATACTTATCAAACATTCTTTATTCGTAGTTTGCAATGCTTACAGAAATATAATTTGATTTTGTTTAACTGGTAAACGTTTTTACTCAATACTTGCGTTTCACTAAAACAGGGGTGGCAGCGAAAGAAGATGTGTTATTCATCCATGGTTTCATATCTTCATCAGCGTTTTGGACTGAAACGGTGTTCCCAAGCTTGTCGGCTTCCTCCTCAGCTAACAGACTCTTCGCAGTGGATCTTCTAGGATTTGGAAAGAGCCCTAAGCCAGCTGACTCACTCTACACGTTGCGAGAACATGTAGAGATGATCGAAAATTCGGTCTTACACAAACACAATGTGAAGTCTTTCCATATTGTGGCTCACTCTTTGGGATGCATTTTGGCGCTTGACCTCGCGGCTAGACACGGTGGTTTAATCAAGTCGCTCACCCTCCTTGCTCCGGTGAGTTAAGAAATATTTAAAATTAGTAAAAATTCAATATTGTTACTTATTAGTTTGACAAAAGAATATATGTAACCAGACGAATTAGTTTGGTAGTAAACGGCTTGCAGCTGCAAGTACGGTCCCGGTTTCAATTCGTACTGGTCATGCTATGACTTAGGCCATGTTTATCGCCAGTCCTTAGGGGGGAAGGGGGGGGGGAAGAGTGGTCCTTGCAGGGAAATTGGTGAGATCGAGGAAGACATGGGAGAGAAGTCGTTGATTAAGAAACGTCTGTCGTATTTCCTTCGTCTTTCTTGTCATATTTTTTCTTGTCCTTGTGTAGTCCTTTGTTTTTTGATTTTAAGGACTGAAAATCGTCCAACCGATAACCATGGCCTTAGGCCCCATTGCACGGGTAGTATGCAGGCTGGTACCAGGCCTAGAGGGATTAAGACCATGCCCTAATCTATCCTAGCAAAAAGAAAATAAGAATATATGTTGACTAATACATGTGCATGTGTACGTGTGTGTAGCCGTATTATCCAGTACCGGTGGGAGAGAAGAAGCCGAGGCAGTACGTGATGAAGAAGGTGGCGCCAAGGAAGGTTTGGCCGCCAATAGCTTTAGGAGCGTCGATGGCTGCTTGGTATGAACACATTAGCCGTACCATTTGTCTACTCATCTGCAAACACCACCGTCTTTGGCAGTTCCTGGCTAAACTCTTGACCCGTAATAACAGGTGTTATTTCTTATCATTTATTTTCATTTATTAATTATCATTTGCTAAAGAATTGGAAAAGATATATAGAATCTAAAATTCAACATATCCAAATATTAAGTCTCCTACTTAATAAGTACATATATAACCTTTATCGCTCAAGAATGTTGGTGGTTTTTGTATGGAATGTTTTAAAACATAGTGACTTAAAAGTTAGGTTACTCCAAACTTCAGATTATTTGTTCGTTTAAAATTTATCGACTTTATTTTAAGTTTATAATCATATTTTATGTGATCGGAAACCATCGAGGGTTAATGTAGCTAGTTGCTTTCATCAGCTACCAAACCACTTCTAATGAACTAAATTTACTTGCAACTTTAATTCGTCGCTGGCTATTTAGTGTCTACTCACTTTACGATTGTTATAACCTTAACTCACCAAATAATTTGTATCTATATACAAATTTACACAAAGCACAACTATACGTGGTGATAACGTGATCCACAAGTTACATCAAATACCAGATATAGAGAACCACGTGTTTTGACATGTCATTAGAATATTTTCGTTCATTGGAGGCTATCCCTAAGAGAACAAAGGCTTAGGCAACCTAACTAGACTTGTGCTATGCTGAACTTTAATTTTCCAACCTAAGTACTTCTGACTATGTGTGGAGCAATTGATATACTTTTGAAATGTCTATGTTGGTTGATCCACCGGTTTTAGTGACATATCTATATAGAATTCGTAGGACTATCTTGCATAGATTCCAGTATATAAAATGTATGATTAGATATAATGCTCACGTCCAACCAAAACAACCAACCTTCCATTCTAAATTGAAAAGGGAAATTGGAAGGGAAATGCATCCGATGGGTGCGACAAGATACGAGTTTGAGTAAAATAAATAAATGTGGTTTCCAGTGAAGAAAAAAAAACTACAATTCAATATAGATTAATGCAAGTTTAATAGGTAGAAATTAGAGATATCTGCCATGCAGACACTGGCACTCTTTAATGTTGCAGGCTTGTAGATAGTGACAAAAAATTATGTTTTAAAGGCATTTTTGAATAAAATGTTAAACTTAATTAGTTTCAAAAGAAAATATACTTGATACAGCTTATGCTACTGGTTTATGACTCTTTCCAAAATAAAATAAGATATAGTTACTATGTTCTCTCACTACTTGTAAATGCTGATATTGTAAGTACTACATTTTGATATAATCTATTGTTCTAATAAAAAGATACTCAATACAGGACAGTAGACTTTTTAATAGAAGGTTTTATGTGTCACACGCACAATGCAGCGTGGCACACTCTACACAACATTATATGTGGGACAGGAAGCAAACTTGATACGTATCTGGATGTTGTACGAGATAAACTCAAGTGTAACGTGACTATCTTTCACGGAGAAAACGACGAGCTCATCCCCATCGAGTGTAGCTACAACGTCAAGCAGCGAATTCCTCGGGCACGAGTTAAAGTTATTGAGAAAAAAGATCATATCACCATGGTCGTTGGGAGACAGGATGAGTTTGCCAGAGAGCTCCAAGAGATTTGGAAGACTTCATCTTTCTGAAAGTGTGTTCTATGAAAAATTGTGATAGATCATCAATTGATCTATGTGATTGGTTGATAAATATATTTATTAAGCTTGATAATTATAAATTAAGGAAATCCTTATGTACTTAATTAGCCATGAGAGCAAACCACTCGTATCAAATAGTAATAATTTTCACTTATGTATGCTAGTCAATTCATCATATTCTTAAATGTTGTAAACTGTAATTTATATATTCAATGAAAGCAGAAGGTGTGATTTTGTTATGCTACTACCGTTTGACCGTCTAACACCCAAACACGCACACATATTTTCTGTGATTATATAAACCGTAGGATGCTCTAAGAATAAACTCTCTCAAAAGTATTTTTAGAGTATTTAGGCATGTCAAAAATACAATAAATGTTTCAGTGAAATTTATTATTTGTTATTACTATAAAACTTAATAACTATCAGCCAATGATATTTAAGTAGTTCAAATATTCTCAAATAATATTTTTAAAGTATACAAAGTATTTTAAAATAGAAAAAAAAATATTTTTGTGGAACAAGAAAAAATCTAAAAAAATTCTTAATTTCGAGAATTGAAGGGAATATGTCATATGTGTATGGTTTTCCCCTATATTTAATAAAAAAAAATTTGAACCATGGGTGCGTGTTAGAGTAAAGCTCGGATGATGAAGTACTGGGAGCTGGAAGTGGGTGGGTCAGATTGGTTGAACAAATTCACCAATATTAATGAATGTTTTGGACCCACCTAACTATATTATTCTGCTACTTTAAAGCTCCGTAACTCCCCATTGATAACGGACGACGTTGAGTCCTTCATTTTACAACAACAAATAACCAAGAATATCGAGTTCATTTTTTAAGAGTTTTAATAGAAGATAGGGATCTAAAATCGCTAGAATATAAAAGATTTCTATAACATCGAACATCAGTGTTTTGACAGGATTTTCGTTTTGGTTAGATAATCTTCTATTTGTGTTAAGATATCTGTTTTCTGCTGGTATATGGTTTGCGAATTACTGACACTGGGTTTCACCGTCGACTATGTGAGAGGTCTTTCGATATTAATCCCACTCAACTACCCTATCTCGGATAAATAAAGTTTTTGAAGGTAATAGTTTAAATTATTCTTATCCATTTCAATTATAATGGTCCATTGCATTACAAATATATCAAATCTTGTTCCACTTTGTAATTATCAAAATAAAAATTCAGTAATTGCAATGAAGCAACCTTACAAGATTACAAATATTAAAATAAAAACAAAGGCACCCAAGATATAATAATATGGTAATAATAAAAATGATTTATTTTTTAGGATTCTCCAAGTAAAAGTTGCGTTTCTCTTCCTCGTCCATGAATGCGGTAACGTGAAAAGACTTGCCGATTCCCATAGGAGTCTTGAAGTAAATCTTCTTGCTCTTTGGCTCCTCCATACTCATCTCCACAATTGGTACCCACAAAAACATCTGCTTACTCTTCACGCCTATATATAATATACACACAAATACATACACATAATTAAACAAAGCCATGAATCCATATGTATAATTACTCGAAGTAGTATAGTACCTGTCATCTTCTTCATACAGCACTTGTCGATATAGGCCGTGACCTCAAGAGCGTAAGAAACGCGAGTGTTGGTGGCTTCGAAGAAATGTTCGTAAGGGGTGTTTTGCTTCATCCATACGTAACCCGTGGCTCTAACTCTTCCACACTCCACGAGGTTCTTCAAAGGCATCACACCTTTTGGAAACCCTAGCTCCTCTAGAAGCTCCACCGAGCTCTTGTAACACTCCTCCGCTCCATACACGATTTCAGCTCCTGCTCTCTCTCCTTCAACCACCACGACTTCCTCGCTCGCCATTTTGATCACGAGAGTATAGAACTTTGCAAGAAAACTTATTCGTGTTTGATGAAGAGGAAATGAATATTATCGTTGTGGTGAGGGGTATGGCAATTTAAACGAAATAAGAAAAGAAAGTAATGAATAAGCAGATGGGATAGGTAGTTGAACGGTGAGTTGCGTGGGTCATTTATTTGTTTGCCTAATTCTTTCTCTTGTTTCTTTCGTGTGGTTCTTGGTTGGTACCTAATTGCCCAATACTAATATTTATTTTTTGTTAAAAGCGAATAATTATTTGATACCCTTTTTATTAGAAAACTCAAAAGTCTTATGTTATTGAGAAGACCATTCATAATGAGAGAGATCAACTGAATAGGCTTTTGAATTGAATTAAAATTCTGCATAAATTTTTGTTGTACTATTTATCACTGGTTTTATTTTTATACTTTTTTTATATTCACTTAAATAGTATTATTTGTTCTATATTTTTTTGATAGAAATTAGTATCGGTGCTCTTCAGTCAGTAATTTTTATTAGTACGTTATGAAGGTTTAACAAAGTTTTAATGATTTATTAGTGAATGGAGAAAATAATATTCCGAGTTTACTGGTATGATTTGAAATGATTAGGATATTTTTTGACATGGACCGTTGAAACTTGAAATATAACAAATTGCCTCTAACGAAACTTCGAGAGTAGATTGACCACCAACGTTTGGGCCAATCCCGAAAGTGTTTCAGTCAGCCCAACATACCATGCACAGGGAATAACGAGAACCAAGATCTGTTGAAGAAAAAGAAAATAAAACCAAAGAGGAAAACACTTGTTTTGATTAATCGTGATTCCATGTAAAAGAGATATGTTCTTGTTCACAAATCTTCTTATTATATTCTAAGAATAGGATGGCTACATAAAACTCTTTTCTCTCTTTGACTGAGATCCTATGAAGCTAAAAACTTCATACATATTGGAGGTTTTACACCGGCGAGTGCAAGTATCGCCGCAGGTAAAGTCCAAAGCCCTTCTCCGCAAATCAGCCCTGAGGCCACCGCGGGAACCATAACCTCTGCTTTCTTCCTATTCATCTTCTCCCAAGCAAACACAATCACAGTCCCAACGCACATGTCAATAGCGAAATAAGCTCCGACAAGAAACGGAACCGCCATCGCCGTCGGAAGCGGCATGAACCTCCCCACCTTCGCCGGAGTAAGATCCCTGACGACGTTGACCAGAACCGCAAACCCGAAAAATCCGTAACACATCTGGAGACAGTGGAGAGGCAGAGCGGAGAAGCCTTGCACCCCAAGTATCGCCATGTTTCTGTAAATCAAAGCGTAAGGAGCCTTGAACTCTCCGTTAGGGTTTCCGACGTCGAACGCTCTGTAGAACAGGAAGAAGCTCAACGGCGTCACGATGCATCCGACGATCGTCCCGATCATCTGGCTAACGAACATAGCCTTGGGCGACGTCATGGTGTAATGAGCCGTCTTGAAATCTTGCATCAGGATGCAAGAAACCGAAACAACGGACTTGATCAGTCCGCATCCGGCTAGGCCGGCCACGACACCGTCCTCTCTCCCCGTCACGGCGGCGAGAACGAAGAGACCGATCTTCCCGTAGTTATAAGCCATGTTGATGTCTGTAAGTCCAGCCCCATAGGCGTTACAGAAAGCAAGAGATGGCGCGAAAATGTAAGCTACAATAACGTAATACCATTTGACCTGTGGGAATATCAGAGGAACCACAACGGTTGATACCGTAGCGAAGGTGAGGTATCCAGAGACTCCGATCCACATAGGGATCTTGTCTCTGAGGAAGTTCTCATCTTCCTTTAGAAATTTACGTTGTTTCTTGTCACCCACGTCATCAAGATCATTAGGTTTGTTCTTCATTCTTGCGTTGATACTGATAATGGTAACACATAGGATCTTAACGAAAGTGTAGAGACCGTCTCCGAGGATTAAGGCTACAGATAAGAAGACTTTGTAACCGTATATGCTCTTCATGTTGTGTTCGTCTAGGTTATCAGGGAACCAAGAGCCTTTGAGTTTATCAAGAAGAGGCCACATTAAGCCATAAGAGAGGATAGCTCCTAAGAGCAAAGAAATGTTAACCAGATGTGAACATATCATTCCTGCTCCCACAAATGTCATGCTGAAGTCAAAGAAGAACCTACAAAAGAAGATTCCAAGTTCATTATTCATAACGTAAATATAATTTAAAAGAAAAGTATTTGTTTTCCTGTATTATTGGTGCTTACGTTTGTTTCCAAGCTTTCAAACCAAAGGTTGGGAACTGAGCAAACCCACAACCTTCTATGCCAGAGAAAAACCACTGGAAAAATCCCCACAAGAAACTAAATGAGAAGTATTTCATGAAACCTCGCACTTGTTTCCTGCATTGATTCAATTTAAAGATTAGGAAACTTATGTAAGAATCACTGTCTTGTAAAGTAGGCTGACTAGCTTACTTGGCTTGTGCATCTCCTTGTGTGTGGAAGCCATTGATGAGCACAGCAGTAGCTAGACCACTAGGATATGTTAACTTGAGGTCAATAATCATAACCTTTCTGAGAGGGATTAAGACAAAAAGACCAATGAAACAGACGGCAAAGAGATAAGCCGTCATCCAGCCTAGGCCTGGTTCTTTCACACTCTTCTCAGAGTTACCTTCCATGTTAGCACCAGATAACTCATATGTTTTATGGTTTAACCCTAGAAGATATGAAGCAAATCCACCTGAAAAGATTTAAAACACACAACCTTTTTCATCAAAATTTAAAAGTAACCTTTTAAATCAAAATCCACAAGCTGGTTTTATATTATATAAACCCTCAAAAGCAAAAGCAACATCAACCCAAAAGTTTTTTCTTTAGAACAAGTAAACCCAATAGCTTTTTAAGAAAGGTTATACACTTTTAGTATGTTTTAAACTGTTTTACATATCCCTATATTGAATCTTTGCTTGTTTCCCACGAAAAAGGAAACTATTAAGGAAAAAAAGAAAAAACAGAAGAGTTTTATGTTCTTTACCTCCGACGGCAATGCCGTAACAAGCAACAGCAGATGTCTGAATCATAGTGTTCTCTTGTCTTGTGAATGGCTTCGCGACGAAACCTGATTTCTTGAGAATCTTAGTCCATGTTTGGACGAAGACAAAAGCCAGTAAAGCTGCAGAGCTGTTGAGATTTGGAACAATCCCTGTCGTAAGGTTTAGCTTCTGAGCTATCACACTGAACACAACTCCGATCACTACGCTCACTAACACTCCTCTCACCGTTACTTGCTTCGTCCATGGTTCGGTCGTCCTCCCAGACATATCTTCCTCTGTTTCTCGTTCTTCTTCTTGTAGTGACAGTTGGATATTGTTATCTTCTTCTTCTCCATCTTCTTCTCTTTTCATGATCCTTCTCTGCTCTACTTCCATGGAAGGCCCTTAAGAAGAAAAAAAACAGATTTGAGCTTTGCAAATGAAAGTTCTTTTGGGGTTGTATTATCTTTGAACATATATATACCAGAATTTTTAGGAATATATATGTGTGTGTACGTGTGTATATATATATATATATACTGTATATATATGAAACTTCTTTTGTTTGATAGAATAAAAAGAAGGATAAATGTGTTCGACTAAAAAGAAAAAAGAAGGATAAATGTCTTCTACCTTCTTAAGTGCGCATGTCGGACACGCGCATTGTCCAAACGTAGACGAATCTGTCAAAACATCAAGTGATCAAACGCAAAAGCAGCAAACGCAAAATGGGTGAATAAAAAAAAGGTAAAGAGTTGGGAGAGATCTGGTACACAAGTCAAGTGGCCAAGTAGATTGTTGTTGGCATCTAGTTCCAAAGGACATTCAGTGATATTTTCACTTGTTTTGTAAGAATCTTTGATTTTTTCTTTTTTTTTGGTCAAGAAAATCTTTGATATTTTTATTTATTTACAAATAAAAGTGTGTGGTTCGTATGGGTGTAATGATTTGTATTTACTTTTTGATCAAAGGTTTGAAAAACAAATTCGGCAATCACATCAACATAATTAAATGTCACGTACATTATTACGTGTAAAATTTCCACTTCCACTGAATTTTGAAATTTCAAAGATAGCCATTATTCGTATGTTTGACTTTTTAGTGAAAACTTTCGACCCGAGCTTAGGTTTGAGTCATGCAAATAGCCATTCAATACGTAAAACCCGACTTTTGAGGAAGATTATTCATTAAAGTCGGGTTCCAAACTCAAAAGTTTATTTCGGGGATTAAAATATTAATTATTTCACCTAATTTGTTACTTAACCGAAATAAATTTATATGCAGAACAATTTTATAAACAATCAGAGTTAATATAAACTCTAAGGAAAACTTCGGAACGGTGAGAACTCAATACCTCCTCAATGACTTGACCGATCAAAAGAATGTTTGATGCTTACTTAAAACTGAAATTTATCAAACATTAGGATGTTTTTAACACTAAAGAAAACTATACAATATAATGAACTTAATATGCCAATAACCTTAAAACATATTCGATAGTTGCTATATGTTTAAGAAAGTTATACTAATTTAATGATCATGATGATCACATGAATATCCAAACCCTGAATTTCAGAATAATCAATAGGGAAATACATGTATATTATAGATGCTATATTCGTTTATAGATGTGAATATGATGAAAATAGTGAGATTCTAAATGAGCGTGGCTCATGTATCACCACAAAGACAATGCACTTTCTTCTTGTTGTTTCCCTTTCTACGCAATCCTTTTTCTCAATTATTCTACGCAATCCATCTTCTATCTCCATACATAGACCCCAACTTCAGAAGTGTGAGTTTTACTTTTGTATTTATAATTAACCACTACAATGACGTACATAGTCAATGTTGATCTGTAAAAGGTTTTAAGTAAGAATTCAGGTTACAAATTATGTTACAGTATCGATCTCACCAGTTACATGCCTTGACGTTAGAAAAAAAAACTTAAGAATTACGATCTAAAAGATAAAATTTCATTAGATATATAGTTGAACCTAATCTTTTGCTAAAACAAACAATAAATAAGTCACGAAATAAACTTAGGAGCTAAAATGTAACAGTAGTAAGAAAAAAAAATGTAACAGCAGGCACAAAGTTGATACCACAAACACTTTAAACTTTTCAACGAACATGTTGTTTTCTAATCTAAACTTTCCGATTTGCGTGCATTACATAGAGGGTCGATTATTAGACCTAGTAGGGATTAGATTCGCGGAGTATTATCAAAGAAATTTGAGGAAAAATCCAAAAACATTATAGAGTGGGGATATTGATAGGTGGATGGAGACGAGAGAAGGAGAAACGAATACTACTCCTTGACACCATTCATTTGAAAGAGAATCTCATTCACTCTTAAAGTCACAACTTATCCTCATACAACCCCACATTGACCCCAAACTGCGACAATTACGTTTTTGACCCTTTGCTAAAAGTCTGTTTCCTTTTCCATGTAGTTATTTACTTTCAGTGTCATGTTACCCTAAGTTTTTGTTTGTTGAAAAGGGCTACCTTTTATTATTTATCTTGACAACTTGAAAAATAATACTCCCTCTGTTTCACAATGTAATTAGTTTAGACTAAAAGCACTAATATTAAGAAAGTTGTTAAATTTTTAAAAATAATATTTAATGAATTAGCTCAACCAATTATAAAAGACTAGATATTATTTGATTGGTTACACTATATTCAATAAATGCAAAAGTTATCTAGATATGTGGAAACTACTTATATTTTGAAACAACAAAATTTTTCTTAAACTACTTACAATAAAAAACAGAGGGAGTAATAGAAAGAGAAATCACTATGTTCTTACTGACTTACATGCCCATGTTACCCAAGATTATTATATCACTGTCCATCCAAAATTGAGCTTAAAATATCAGTCACATGCATCTAGTTTCTAGCAGCTGCTGAGTTCTTCTTTAAGTAAACAAATTTCAAGTTCATGTGTCGGAACTTTAGTTTAAATCTATAGGAAAAATAAAACGACACAGACGATTATGAAAAACCATATGGAAACTAATTAAAATCACAAAACCGAATGTTTTAGATACACAGTGTGCCATATATATGAGATACCAACTTGTTTTTGGATTATTTGTCGAACTTTAGTCGGTGTTTAAATCCTACACAATTTTCTAAAGAATAAGACGAAACTACGGCATATCTACTTCGTATAGTGTGCCGTATGAGATATAGAAAGCAATATGAAAACCAAGAAAAATCATAAAACCGAACGTTGTAATTCGATAGTGTGTTTGTGCCGTGTGAGATACCAACCTGTTTTGGTTAAGTTTTGAGTAGCTCTTTCAAAACATCCCGCCAAAGTAAACGTAAATATCATGATTAAAAAAAAGAATACCATGATCTTTAATTGATTTTAGCATTAGTTCATGCCATGTTTGGTTCCTAACAAAGTACACATGCATTTTAAGATTCAGAGTTTATTCATAGCTGTTTTTGTTTGTTTGTTTTGGTTTGGCCTAATTGATTTTGGTTTAATCGTAGAGAACAGACTAAAAAAGAATAATCGGATATAGAATGTGGCCATGGTCTTTTTCTACACGAAACTATAAAATAAATGTTGGTCTCGTCTTGTGTAAAGATCCGCTGGTCGGTGTGCATTGGCAGGCTATAGAATAAATGTTTGTCTCGTCTTGTGTATAGATCGGCTGTTCGGTGTGCATTGCCTGCCTGCCATCTGTGGATATCTTTATTCGGTTCATGGCCTGAATCTCGAAATGGAAGACAACAAAAAAAATAACTCGAACCGTCCACTAACGAACCAAATCTCAAATCGTAAAAGCCCGGCCCATTAAAGACAACCTTATATTATTTAATGATTTTATATTTACAATGTATTTCTTACAAAATAAGCAATTTCGCATTTTACACAAAAGAATCGTGGTTTGAAAAGAGAACCCAGAAAAAGACCAAAACCAGCGGCTGAATCTGTGGACCTCAATCATCCTAGTCTACAATAACTTTAAAAATATCTTTCAAGAAACAAAAAGTCAACATACGTTCATGTAGGATGTAATAGTGTAATTCTCCGACTAAATGTGTGATGTAATTCTTTGACTAAATGTATTATATCAGTACATTTGGTCAGTTTATAAGCCATAGCTTGGTCACACATCTTACCACCTATTATCAAAACAATTAACAAGCAATTAGCTGGGACTCTCGATTATAAAATAAGATACAAACTTAGTTTTTAGTCCAGTTCTGATAAATATCCGAACAGAACCAAACGACAAAGTAGGAAGAAGACAAAAGTTGTAGACAGTGGAATAGAAGACAAAACCATTGTCTGCAAACAAATTGTGCAACTCGAGGGAGAAACCACGTTCAGGCTAAAACTGCCTCGCTGTTGATATTTTAGACGATCCCAAACCATGCAAAGCCTGATGAAAGACATACGTTTACACTATATTGACCGTAAAAACAAAAACCAGAAACAACAAAAAGTATTTTGTCGAGACGTCCACATCAGCAGCTAAACCGCGTGCTAGCCACCCGGTCCACCACCCCTAGAATCAAAACAAAACAGAAGAAGCAAGTTGCCACCTTCTTTTTATCTCTCATGTTTCCCCTCTAATAAAGACCGAACCTTTCATGTGTGTTTCGCAATTCAAAGTAACAGAGAACAACAAAAAAGGAAAGATTTTTCGAAGAACCCATAAGAGAAAAAAAATGTGTAGATCGACTGATTTTGATCGGTACGTTGAGAAAGAGAGCTTAAAGGTTAAAGCTTTCTACGTCCGGTTCACCGGTTTACCCTTCGTACCGGACTCTCTCACTCTTCTCTACCCGCCACGGATCAACGAAGCTGCTTTCGAGCTCGACGGGTCTAAGATCCGACCCGATTCCCCAGCCTTCGTGACGCTGCACAGGGTCGTCAAGGGAGGAGAGGCGATATACGGGTGTAGAGAACCGGTTCGGGTCTGGGAAGGGATCCGGTTCGAGGTGTACATGAGCGAGGAGAGAGTCGTGAAAGGTATTTTCAGAAAAGAGGAAGGTGGGGGAGACGAGTGGAAGATCGAGTGCGAGTGTGAGATGGAAGAAGGAGCCGCCGAGGTTGTTGTGGCGGCGGAGGGACACGTGGCGACGTCGACGATGGCGAGGAAACATAGAAGGAGGAGGGGGAGGAAGCAGTTTGAGTGTCTGGAGGAGATACCTGAGGAGCGAGAGGAAGGGAGGGAATCGGACGAGGGCGTGTGTTTTTGCACGTGCGATGGTGGAGAGTCTGACGAGGGAGAGGGAGAGGGAGAGTGGGAGTCCGTGGAGTGGACGGCTGAGATGGAGTCAGAGGCGGAGGGAATGGGATGGGCCGTTGATTTGGGGATTTGGGTTATGTGTTTAGGTGTGGGCTACTTGGTGTCTAAAGCCTCTACTAAAACCTTGAGAAGTGGTGGAAGAAGAAGAAGAAGAACAAGAAGTTTCTTTTAATCTTTGTCTGTCTGTAATCAGATCAGTTTTACTTGTTCCTTAACGTCTTTAATGTAATAGTACAGATCTTGAAATCATAATGTAAAACAATCCATGATTTTGGTTACCAAATAGTCACTCTAGTTTCATTATATTTGAGCATAGAACAATTAACTCTCTAGTTTTGATCCAAAAAAAAACTTTCAAGTTTGAACTCTATGACCTGAAAAATTAAGGCAAGTACATGCAAAAATCTAATGGATGCAGGCAAGCACGTCAATCATATTTTGCATTTACAAATTAAACAAATACACAAAAGGAACCAAAAAGTGATTTCCCTTTTCATACTAACAATAATAGAAAGACCAGAAAGAAGAATAAAAAGTTGTTCAAAACGTGTGAAAATAAATTCGAAGTAGGTGTTGAGGGCCTTTCTTCTCCTTTCTTTATTTTTCTTTTGTATTTGTTTCTGCTGTCTTTTTAACTGTTAGTTTTACATCAGAAGCAGAGACACTGGTCGTTTTTCTTGTTGTAGTCGTCATCATCGTCGTCTGAAACACACACAGAACCTAACTAGAGAAAAATTGCTGTTATTTTGCTTCACAGCCTTCAGTATTTTCGAAAAGTCTTATCTGGTTTTTATTGATAAGACTTCTTCAACTCGTTCTCCTACAGGTTCTGTGCAGCTCAGTGTTTCCGCCCTCGCTTTCCCCTGCTCTGCTTACACTAGTTCGCGACCAGTGAATGCCTTCAGTTTCTGTTGTAGCTGTATACATTAAAATAATAAAAATAAGAATATTACACGATAGCTCATCAAGTAGATATTTGCAATTTTTAACGAGTTGAAAAGCTTACTTGGTTGTATCTTGATTTCTCTGAATCGAGCTCTTCCGTTAAGTCGTTCAGCCTGAAAATTTTGGCAGAGGGCTGCACTTAGTAAAACTTACTAAAATCATTCGATAAAGAAACAAAAAAGCTTTGCTCTAAGAAGAGGACTAACTTAGCCCGGAGCTCAGATATACTGCTTAGTAGCAACCTCTCCCTCTCAGAAGGTACAGAATCAACCTGTAATCCAGAGGAAATTAATAGTCACATAGCCGCAAGTATATATATTACTAACTAGAGTTCTATCTTTTTAGAGAAAATAAACTTACGGTTCCATTACTCTCTGAGCGAGGCAAAGGTGGTAACTTCCCAGATTGAGAACCTATAAGAAGGATCAATGTACCATTAATTATTATACTTCATCATTATTTACAACGTCACAACCTATTTTACTAAAGCTTTCTCTTACCATCTGTAGTCTCTGCAGGTTGTACACTATTCAGTAGGTTCATAAGAAGATCCTGCAGTGAAACATAGTATTAATAAAACCCTGCTATATATAACAAGATAACTCTCATGTCTCATGAACTTTTATATTCACCTGTTGTACAGAGTTTTGCTGGAAAATATGTTGAAGCTGAGGCATGATGAGTGAGGGTGACATAGGTTGGCTACTTAACTCCTTAATGGTCTGAGGCTGAACCGTTGGCTGCAGGATACAAAAACAAGATCAAGAAAATATACTAATAAAAATGAGTTAAAAGGAAACTTTGTGTTGAAAAAAAAAACTGACCATTTTAGGCTCAGGTATCCAGTTACCGACACTAGCAGATTTCCTCAGAGGGGATGACTGGAGATTAAGTTGTATGGTTTATCAGGTGAGGAGAAGAGATCATCAAACTACAATAATGGAGAAGAGACTAGAAACCAACCTGTGGAGATCGACGTGGGACTATACTTAATGGAACATCCTAAGATAAGAGTAAAAGATTGTATGGTTAGTTACCAGTAAAAGAAATATGAAAAAAAAAATAGCATTAAATATATATTCACCTTAGCAAGGTCTAGAGTTCCTGATGTTACTGAGAACCTTCCTTTCTGAACAAGATTAGCCTTTGACTTATCGTCCAGAGAATCACGGAATCCTATTCAAACATTTTTGACAAAACACTCTTTTAACTCAACTGCAAGTGAAGCCAAAAGTGCAAGAAGATTGCTGAATGTAATCACTTTCTCACCTCCTGAGTATTTAATAGGAGCTGACAAACTGTTTGAAGAAGCACGAGTTGAAAGGTTCAAAGGACCGCTAAAGCTAGGAGCTCTTTTGACAGACGGGGCTGCCTGTTGTTCACCGTCGGATCTAGCATTGTTTTAAATTTTTTGGATATGTTTATAAAAGTTCTCTCTAAGTAAAGGACAGGACAAGCTAAGTATCTAAAGACTAAAGTAAATGTCCAACAAACCTTTCAAAGATTTGACCTTTCTCTGAAGCCGAGTAGTGGCTTGCAACGGTCCTGCTTGTAAGTGGTCCACTCTGACTTTGGCGTCTTACTGGCTTAACCTTGGCCTCAGACACGTCTTGCTCTGAGTTTGGGACAGAAGAAGCTGAAGTGATGAAAGTGAATTTCTCTTCATTGTTTGGTTCTTCCACTTCAGCAGTGGAAACCTTTTCCTTTCCGTTCATGTTTTCACAGAGTGCTTGCCCTCTGTCATTCACCTGTAGTGGTTTTGTAAACTAAGTTTAGACCAGTAGACTATGATACCAAGTAAGTCAAGGTCTATAGATGCATTTTTCTGATGTTGTCTACAGGTTACTCGCCTTATCATTATAGAACTGTGTATGAAATCTTTCTTCATCCTCCAGACTCTCTTCTAAACCATCGTCATCACTTAGCTATTTACACAAACATAAAGGATATAAGAAAAAAGGGTTGTTATGTCTTTCGCAATGGCAGATCATCTTTTAGAAAATGAAGTTACCAAAGATGCTTGTGTTTTCAAGTCTTTGACGTCAAAATTCCAAGCGCTCACTCCTCTTTGGTATTCACTCTGACATTAACCAAAAAGAAAAGAAAAGGTTTCATGTCCAACTCTGCATTTCGTTAATTATTTAGGTAATAATGTTCAAAACTAAGTGTTTGTCACCATTGATATAGCTTCCTCGTCAGCAGTGGCCATTCTCTTTAAGGCAAGTTGCGCGGCATCTTTGGCCTGTCATACACCACCAACGCAATCATCAACGTAAGAACTTGATGATGATTTCAAACAAAGAAGCACGCACAGAAAAAGAGAACATGGCTAACCTGAAGAGATTTTACACGTGTCCAGAGAGGAGGCAATTCAGCAAATAGCGATTTCACAGCAAGCTCAGGGGGCTTGGTGTTTTTGAAGCAGGAGTGTTTCAGCAACTTTTCAGCGGTTGGTCTTTTTGTTTGATCTTTCACCAAACACATTGCAACCATTTCTTTAAAGGACTGCTCACAGCTGAAAGTCCTCTAATTAGTTTAGTTTAGTAAAAAAAATATAACTTGTAATTGAAAAAACATACACATCTGAAACTCCAACAAAGCTAGAACAACTTGAAGAGAATACACCTAGAAAGAATACGAGTACCTTTGAGAATTTCTTATCACGATCGTAATCAAGACCTGGAGGTGCGTTTTGAATAGTCATTAGAAGCACCTGTAATCAGAGTAGCAAAGAAATGAATCAGAGCTATTTTAATAGATTGCAAACACAGACATAAACTGGAAATAAAGAGATACTCCCTCTGTATCTAAAAAACATGTTAAAATTTAGCAATAAATGTAGTTTTTTTGTGTTTACCAATTTCCAATAATTCTAGACCAGAAGAATTTCAAGAAGTACAATTAATCTTTTTGAAGTTTGTAATTTATCATTATTAACTAATGAAACATACCTAGAAAACATTAAAAAAAAATATGTTTTAGGAACAAAGAGAGTACAGATTACCTTCATGGGGGGATATTTTGAGAAGGGTGCATGACCATGAGCCAATTCAAGCGCTGTTATACCAAATGACCAGATATCAGCCCTGTTGAGGAAACGACAGAGGAACAATCAACCAAATAAGCGACTATTTCATTTCTTTGTTCACACACAGTATGAACACATTCGGACTAGAGGGCAGACTAGTTTGACAAATTGTCTTTCACATGCATACCAAAGTGGACCACTTTCTAATTTTATTTACATTTTAGCTTTAAAGAAGATGAACTCACTTAGAATTATATCCATTTCCTGGCTGCAAGACTTCCGGTGCCATCCTACAAAAAAAGAAATAAGAGTTTAAAAATGTAAAACACTGAGCAGAAAGTGATGGTGTAAAGAATCACAATAACCTACCAGCAAGGAGTACCAACGAAAGTGTTTCTTGCACGTTGCCTATCACCGTTATCAAACAAGCAAGCAGACACACCAAAATCGCCAAGCTTAATCTCACCATTGTCATCAAGAAGTATGTTCCCTGCCTAGTAGGATGCAAAAAAAAAGAAACAACAAGAAGATTTGAGAACATTACTCCAAATATAAAGTTTCAATTTTTTTTTGCTTCTAAACCAACCTTAACATCACGATGTATATGGCCTTGTTTATGAAGATAATCAAGAGCTTTGAGAGTTTCTTTGAGTATAGAACATATAGCAGGCTCTTCAAACCCATCTGAATAAGCAGTCTTCATGAGATGCAAACAAGAGCCTTGTGCCATGAATGGCATCACCACCCAAAGACTATGGTCGACGGAAAACGAACAAAACGACTTAATAACGTTTGGATGGTCTATCAAACTCATAGTCTGAGATTCCCTCCTCACATCATCCTAACAAAACAACAACAAAAAGTGAACTTAATTAAAAGAGATCTAAGACAAACAAATCTACAAAAGTTAGAGGAAGAACAAACCAGATTGCTATTGCATCGATCGAGATCCAGACACTTGACGGCGATGACTTCATTGGTCGGGAGATAGATCGCTCGATAGACGACAGCGCTAGCTCCATGACCTACTTCTTCCATAAGTTTGTAGTCTTTTGGATTCATTGAGAAACCTCTCTGCTTAACACTACTACCACCACCACGAAGAACAGCACCACCACCGCTACTACTATTACCTCTGACCATCTTCTTCCGTTTCTTTCCACCGAACACCGCCCTAAACACCACCACCAAAAATCAAAAAATGAAAAATAAAAATCAGGAGATGGAGGAAGGGATGGAGAGAGAGAATAGTAGTTTTACTCGAGAACAAGTCGAAGAAACCCCATTGAGATGCTGATTGATTTTTTTAATTTTTATAATTAATTCAGCTTTATTTTTTTTTATATAGCTTGGCTCTGGGCTTCCCTATATTTCTGATCAGTTGACCGCCACGACAAACGCGATTGAGAGAGACAGAACAGAAGAGAAGAGCTGTTGTTTGTGCTGAAGTGTTAATGTGGTAAGTGTTTAAGATTACGACGCGTGTTTATGTGTTGAGATGAATGGCTGGTAATGAGCTTGGTCCCATCTACCTCCTCAACTTCACGAGTGACTCTTTTTCTTAAGATAAAAAAGTAAACTGTTTTGTAATAAAAAAAAATCTGATTCACTTTTGTTTTCGTCCACTATTTATGATCAGATTTGTTAATCAGATCAAGTGTAAAATCTAAACATGATAGAAATCTGTTTTAAACTGGAGAATATTTTTATATTTTATTAATGAGGCAAATATTACATTTTAAAACCGAATAATATTCAATAAATACATAAAAGTCTCCAAAAGAAAAATATACAACAGTTTTTACGTTTCAATCTACATCTGAGCAGAGCTTGGAAATGGTTTCAAGAGCTTCATTTTGAAACAGAAGTCCAAACTTACAGACGCAAACGCGAATATCAACACGCTCTGAGACACTAAAACGGCGCCGTCTATTCCATGAGAAAACAAGCTTTCCCAGCTCAGCTCCAGTGGCGGTCCTCTGCTTAACATACCAAGTCCTATTTACACCCATATAAAACAAGTTATCATAATTTTGTTTAAGAATATTAGAACGGATCCAAAATAATACAGGTCAGAGATTAATAATCAACGCTCAATCAATTATTTAAGTAAAGAAATCATTTACACTAAATCAAATCATTGATTAGTATTCTATTACGGGTAGATTAGTGTTAATTTAAACAACCAAAGTCAGGACAACGATGGAATCATCATCCAGCTCACACTTCCAACACAATATAGCAAATCAATCGCAAATGCAAACGTTTTGACCAATTTTAAAAAGAAGTAGCAGTAATCAAAATGTGTTGTTACCTTTGACAAATCCAAAGGCTGCAACGGCTCCTGATTTGAGATGACTATCATCCAAGTCTCTTCTGATTACATACCTGAATGTGACTCCAAACAGTGCACAGCTAGCAAACGCTACTCCTAGGGGAAGAATAAGCTGCTCCATGCTCGAGACTTGAGAAAGAGCAAACGGGACTTCTGCAACGGTCCCAACCGCAGCTGCAATCGCTGCTGCTTTCGCTGATTCCAATCTCTCCTTGTCTTTATCAATCGAATATCCGTTTTCTGAGCTTCCAATTGATGCATCAGTCTCTGCTAAGGACAAGGAGCGTTCTGCTTCCTCAACCATTGTCCTTGCTGCGACAATCTCCTGCTGGCATTCTGCGATCTTGAATCACATATTGCATTAGATGAACATGCTTTTATCTCTCTTGTGTTAAAGTAACAAACACAGTTTCATTTCAAGAAGAACATGAACTTACACTGTCTACAAAAACACAAATTAAAGTAAAGACTTCGGTCAACAAACCAGTAGACCAAACTCATGTTCTTGGTGAATTCATCTAATGAACTATCCTCAGCACACAATCACTACTCAGCGATACCCTAATCTATACTCTACAGAACTACACGGTTCCCAGACAAAAAAGATCACTCACCTCAGCAGCTCTTGATTCGAGCTTATCAACATAGTCCTGCAACAACTTCGCCTCGAGTTCTTGCCTCTCAATCTCAGCGAGCTCTCTCTTCGCAATCTCCACCCTCATCGAAGCTTTCTCCAGACCGTCAAGCAAACTCTTGTTCTCTTCTCTGCTCAACAGCTCCTCCACTTGGTTTCCAACAATACCGGACAGAGACTTCTTCAAATCTCCGCCGTCGCTCGAGTTTGCTGCGTTCTCTTCCGACGAGCTTCTGATTCTCCAGGTTCGAGTTCTGCGGTGAGGAGAACTCAGGGGAGAGACTTGAAAGTTTAGTGCTTTGGGACTCAAGAGGTAGCTTTCCGATACAATCAGTGGATTTGATTTCCATCGAAGCGTTTGTGGAGATAAAGTTTGCATTTTTTGAAAAAAAAAAGGAAGAAACTTTGGAGTTCTTCTCTATCTGGTTCTTTCGATATGAAGCCACTGAAATGGTACGCGAAAAACGGCAGGGTTGTTTCAAGAAACGACAGTACGTTAGGTCCTGAAATGTTCGAACGACATGCATTCCATGTGTTTCGAACAACTTTTACATTAGTTTAGTACAGAGGAAACATAGTACTATCGAATGACTTTTTATCCTAATCATTGTTTAGATAGAAGTCTTCAAAAAAGCAAACAAGATAAGCGATTAAACAACATCACGCACGCATAGTAATACCATTGCAAATAAACTAACAATGCCAAATAGAGTCTAGCACACACTCTAATCTAATGTGTGATGCCTAAACACCTTTTAAACCGCCGCCTTCTTATTGGCCTTGACATCATCAACGGCTGCCTTCTTGAACAAGGAGACGTCCGCTGATCCGAGCACAACGTGGTACCCACGTGTCCACAGATCCTTTGCTGTGTCCTGAGCCGTAGCCATCCCGGCTAAGTAAGCTCCTCCTTTCGTCGGATCAGAAGCAAGCACCGCCGTCTCCGCCGTCCTCATGGCGGACATCACCTTGGGGTTGCCCGGGTCGTGAAGAAGCCCCAAACTCGCGCTCAGATCCCGTGGGCCCATCATCACACAGTCCATCCCATCGACGACCACGATCTCGTTTACATTCTTCACACCTTCCTCAGATTCTATCTGTAGACATAATAAATTAACAAAATATTCGTGATTTTTCTTCCAACTTTTGTAAAATTCACAACATCATCATCTAACAATTTCTCCGACAAGTGAGCCAAAAAAAAAGAACCAACAATTTCTCCGACAAGTTAAAAAAGGAACTAGACATTGTCACATGACTTTCACGTGTTCATCAATGGGAAAACGAGCATTTAATTCCTCAACTATTTGAAATCAACAAGTTTAATCCCGAACTATCACTTGCATGATTTTATTCCCCAACTAATAGTTGACTTGGCAAATTAGTGACCGAAAAAGTCAACCATAAAATCATAAACGATTCTCTTTAGTTTTATATCAAATATCTCCGCCATTGAACTTGAAAAACTCGAAATCTCCAAATTTAAATATTTGACTTTGAGTGAAGACGATTTGTGGTGACAGAGAGATATTTTATGTTGATATTTGTTTTCGTGATTGCACCGAATTTTCTATCTTTTTACCGGAAACCGTCTTTCCGTCACCAGAATCGTGTTCATTCAAAGTTAAAGATTTGAATTTGTAGATTTCGAGTTTTTCAAATTCAATGACGGAGATAATTGATATAAAACTAAAGAAAATCATTTATAATTTTACGGTTCATTTTTCAAGTCACTAATTTGCCAAATCAACTATTAGTTGAGGAATAAAATCATGCAAGTGATAGTTCGAGATTAAACTTGCTGATTTCAAATAGCTGAGGAATTAAATGACCATTTTCCCGTTCATCAATTCCTAGTTTAATTCTTAACCCCTAATTAACCAAAAATCAAACAAAACAAAAAAACAGAAAGAGGAGGAGATCGAACCTGACACATGACAAGTAGATTGTCTATGTAGTTCGCCAGGTAAGCCTCATCAAACCCGAACTTAGAGTCCCTCACGACCGAGTACGCACACCCCCTCACACCTTCGGGACGGTAACGGCAAAACGACACCGCGTCAGAGGCAGATCGTCCGTTCTCCACCATGGGGAACATGATTCCCGCCGTTCCGAGATCTAGGGCTTTTTTGGCCCAAGCCTGAGTGACGTCAGGGACGCGGACAACGGTCGAGCAACCCGCGGCTTCGACGGCGCGAATGCAGTTGAGGGCCTCGCGAATGCCGCCTGCGCCGTGCTCCAGATCGACGATGACGAAGTCATAGCCGGAGAGAGCGGCGATCTCGGCGATCTCCGGGGAAAGGGAGAGGAGAAAGAGGCCGTAGAGGTTTTCTCCGTCTCCGAGACGAGACTTAAGAGATCTTCTTTGGTTTTGGATCGACGAAACTGACATTGTACGAGACTGAGAAAGTATGTTTGACTTTGAAGAGAAAATTGGAGAGGACTGGACTGAGTCTCTTAGGGTTCACGGTGCTTGAAATGCAGAAACGGAGATTGGCTCCCACGCAGAAACTCCCACACAAACCAATTACAGGGCTGACTTATTATTGGGCTTCATCATCTCAGACCCAACTCATTTTCATAATTTTCTGGGCCTACATTGGACCAGTAAGAGCTTTATCAAATTATTAACCATAGCTTTGTAATTGATCTTCTATATTATATATGCTTCTGCTGCCAGTGGGTGTATTGGACTAGAGAGGTTTTAGAAGATTTTGGGGGTGTATTAATTTTAATAGGATTTAGATGAATTTTAAAGTTGATTGGATAATTCTGATGATATTTTAAAAAATTAGTATAATAGCATTAGTATTCATATAGGCCGGATTATATATTTTTTCTTTTTGCAAAATAATATAGCCTGTTATAGTATTACGATTATCTTAAGTCACATTCTAAATACTTAGTAGCATGATAATTTTATAGCCTGTTCAGTTCATTCTACTCCTATTTTTTTAATAAAGCTATAAATAATAATATGAATTATTCAAACTAATGATTTAGCTAAAAGTAATTAAAATATGATAAATTTGCAAAACTATTAACTAAAATTATTAAGAACATGAAAAATAAATAAAATCACCTAAAATCATGGAGAATATGAAAAATAAACAAAATCAGTTAAAAATATGATAAATAAGCAAAGCTATTAATTAAAATTATTGACAACATCACATATAATCAGAATTGCCTAAGAAAATATGGAGAGTATGATAAGTAAACAAAATTAAAATAATTATATAAATTTAAACTGGTGACCATCAGTCAGAATCAAAAGAGATGATAAATAAACAAAATTAAATAAAATTATGAAGTATATGAAAATCACTTATCACAAATAGTATAAATTTAAATTGATGACTCACTAGTCAAAAGCACAAGAACATCATGATAAATAAGCAAAATTACCTAAAATCATTAAGAATATGACAAATCAACAAAATAGTTTCTTATATGATAGTATAGATTTAAATTTCTTAATGTAAAATTATTATTTCTAACAAAAGTGGATTTTTGATCAACCAATATCTCGCAGATATATTAATTGAATATTTTTAAACAAAAAAAAATCAAGAGACAAAATAAATCACGCGACTTTTTCTTCCTTTTTGTTAAAATAGTTTTTTACATAATTTGAAATTAATTCAATTTTTTTTCTAAATATTTATAAAACTATTTTTTGGATCAGTATCATTACTTCACATGTGTTTATAGTTAAAAAAATTGTAAACATAAATCGGTTCTTTAATATAAAATATTATTATATGACTAATTCAGAATATTTGATCTACCAATATCGTCTAGAAATGGTAAATATATTATTTCAAGAATAGCAAAATATTTTCAATGAAGAAAATGTGCTTGAGCAGTTTGATATTGAACTGTATTTTTTATGTCTATCATGTAACCATAACCATGTTATCAATACTGAATTTGCTGATTTAATCTTTCAAGTATCGCATGTTTAGTGGTGGAGCTTGGACAAAAGTAATAATCCAATTTTCCATCCTTCTTCTCATCAAACCATTTACATATCGAGAATAAGAATAAGTTGAATAATTTAGTAGAAGTGTTCTACTTAGAAATTCAAAATACTTTTCCATCAGACATAGATTCAATGTTACCAAAAACCATGAGGAAATCTATAATGATCCTCTAAGATAGATTCTTCTAAAGCTTTGTTCAAAAAAAAGATTCTTCTTTTTTTTTTTTTTTTTTTTGATCAATATAGTTGCTTCTACCGTTCTACGGTTCTACCTATGTAGTATGTACATTACATGTCAAGATCAATCCTAACATCTAATATATTATAATACTCTACGTGCCGAACACCTTGTTTTCTATACAAATCTACACTGCACACAAACTTTCAATAATTGACATAAATACAATTTTTACAAAGAAAAAGAAACATTACAAGTATTTAATCTGTACTCACACTTAAAATTGTGCTAAAAGTGCGACATAAGTCGGTAGATAAAATCTCTCTCTCTAATTCTCAAGTAATGCTAAACAAAATATTAAGAAAACTTGGCCATGTTAGTGGAAATGACATTCAAATGAATACGACTCTGTGGAGAAGACTTTTTTAATTGAAGGACGTGGATTTTATACGATGTTGTTGAGCTACATACAATACGAGAGAAAACTTAATACTATTTAATTAAAATTTGTATATGTTCCATTTTCCACT
This sequence comes from Hirschfeldia incana, assembly GCA_026261945.1. Classification (NCBI taxonomy): domain Eukaryota; kingdom Viridiplantae; phylum Streptophyta; class Magnoliopsida; order Brassicales; family Brassicaceae; genus Hirschfeldia; species Hirschfeldia incana. The sequence continues at coordinate 2,394,665 of JABCMI010000041.1, read as the reverse complement.
AGAACTTTTATCTATAAGATCACATCCATACTTCAACAAACATACCGAATTTAAAAACTTAGTGTACAAGTATGTTCTTAAGGTCGAGTCACTGTCATTTCCAGACAAAATTATATAACCTTGGTCGGATTCCTTTTTTTCTTTCCTTATATAGCGGCCACCATAACACACCACCTAAGTCCATTGACCTCGATGTCTATGTTTTTTGTTGATAAAATAAAACCTCTCGATGTCATGGCATCTATGTTGTTCGACGCCATAATCTGGTTTATTTGTTAACTTATTTTTTTTATTCCACACCAAAATAAAGAAGTTACTTACAAAACAATTTTATTCCTTTCTGTGTTAGTTGCATCAGAACCTTTTACCAACTCACGGGCGGGTAGTAAATGAACATCCAGATATACATACTAGCAGTTATATTTGATTTTATTGTAAAATTTTGTATTTTACAGGTATAACCAGTGTCACAAAACCTCGTTAAGAGTTTTGGGATTATTCAGGCTATTGTGTAGCTCAGGGGCTAGAATGAATCGGATATCCGGAGTATTTTAAAGTATTCGGATCCGGATTCGTATCCAGCGGATCCATGTTTTTAATATCTTTATCTGGATCCGGGGTTTTCGGATATCCGGGTTTTGGATATTCTTCTAAAAATTATAATATCGGCGGATATCCAGATTCAGTTTTGGATCCTTAAAATAAATAAAAATAATATTAAAACATATAAAATATTAATAATAATTGAAAAAAATAAAAATATGTACAATATTTTTTAACTATATCTATGTATATTATAACAAAGTTAGTATAAATATATATATATATATATATATATATATATATATATATATATATATATATATATATATATATATATATATATATATATATATTAGTATAGAAAGAAAATATAGTAAATAAAATTAGTTTATATATATATTCTTATTTTTGAAATAATTATAATAAAAATTACGGATCCGGATATCCGGAATAAAAAAAAATCGATTTGCACAGATCCAACATTTTACTATCCGGATTTATATTTGGCCTCTACGGATATCCGAATATTTGGAGCGGATTCGGATCGAATCTCGAATCCGAATCCTGGATAATATAACTTGTTTTGATTAGATAATGATCCAGAGGTTATCATTGGTTTAAATATAAAAAATTCTATGAAGATATTAACACCTTCGAAATAAAAGTTTATATAGCTTATACTTTATAGTTTATTTGCAGCTAATATGCTTATGTTAGTATATTTCAACTTCTGTTTTTCATGTGTTATTTTTTTGTGGTGAAATACATTTTAGTAATACATTTTTAATAGTAAATGTCTGTACGTGGGTTGTGTAGAAAGAAAATAAACAAATTAGAGAGCCAGCGTCAAGATCTAGATCGACGAAGTTGAAAGCCTGAAACCATATAGTGGGATGAATAATTTCAAACACACAGATTTCAAGGAGAATGTTTCTGTGGGCCTCACCTTCTTTAATCCTTTGAATTGTCTCTCACATTATTCTTCCCTCTCTTCATTTTTAAATACTATTTTAGTTTTTTTTTTTTAAAGTTGCATCTTCTGTCTAACATACGAAAACAAAAAACATGTAGTTCATATCATTTCAAATTGTTGTCATAACCAAAGCAATAAAGAACAAGTACATGGTATCAACATTTTCCAGACTCACTGATGGGACAGACATATCAAAATGCATCAAGCTAATCAGGTAGCTTGTCTAATTATTGTAAACGATCGATCAATACTGTTTTGTGGTAACGGGACTTCTAGCTTTGTTGGTAAAATATTTATAGCTGTGAGTATCATTACTTGAGTTTGAATTCCGACCATTAAAAATTTAATATTTTAACATCGTCAGGAACTTAGCATAGCTTTGTATAATTCAAAAAAAAATTGTTTTGTGGTCAGGAACAAACTTAATAATTGAATTTAGATGGAAATTATATGGACTATGGTTTTATTAATTGGGATGGTAGGGCTTTAACCAGTCTTTGACAATAAATAATAGATAAAGCGTTTTAGTGAGGATCATGTGAGAGTCATCAGACCTTACCTGTCTCTTTTAATTAATTTAATTATTAATTTATTATAGCTGTTCATTAATTTAATTAATGACATCCATTCGTTGCGTGGCCAAAACAATCAAAACATACTATGCTGCTGCAGATAATTGGTTACACTATATATGCAAAAACCAAAAAACTACATTCATTTGTTATAACGTCTGGATTTATTGTGGACAAAGACATGGTCAAATAGAATCAACAAGTGAAGGAACATCAAAAGACCAACCAATGTATCATTTATAACCTGTGTTAACACTCCATAACAAAAACTCAAAACAAATTAAAGTCATTCGATATGCATGCACCCTCAATAATATACTTAAATCCAAACTAATTCCAAAATTAACAAAAACAACCCACCAATAAGAACATTTAAACTGAAATTAAGAACATAATGATTAATTAAATAATTAAAATAATTAACCATTAATGATATAGTACTATCTTCATCATCAAACTGAGAAAATCAGCACCATGATCCTCCACTCAACATCCCAGTCCAATACCCACCAGAAGTAGCAGATGCATCACCACCACTTGCTCGCTTCTGATTGTCATTAATATCCACATTAATTGCTGCGGATGAAGAAGAAACTGGCAGCTTCAAATCCTCAAAAGGAAACAAATGCCTTCCATTCACATCATCACCCGCTTCTTCTTCTCCTTCTTGAAATCCTCCGTGGAATCCATTATTATGATGATGATCCAGTGAAAACCCTAGCAGTGTGGTGTTTGAGTTGCAAGGCTTGTAATGATCTTGCATTGAAAACCCTCCAGAAGTTGGATCTTGGTTATGAACTGGAAAACCCATGAATGAGGAACACCCATTATTACTATTATTGTTTCTTATGAGATCCAGAGAGGAAGTTGCCATAGCTGGCGTGGAAGAACATGAAGAACTGAGCAATGGATTGTTAGTGCTCTTGATGTTGTTGTTCCCAATTTTGTGAATGAGGTCAGTGAAATTGGTCCTTATCAACCCATGTGGTGGAAAACCTAAATTGAGATCTTGTTGAGTGGTCTCAAAGAATTTAGGGTTTTGACCAGTCAACCCTTGTTGAGACATGCTGATGAGGTGGTGGTGATCAGAGTGATGCTTTTTTGTAGCTGGTTGTGTAGAATCCGAGTGGGTTTTATTAATATCAGAAGAAGAAGAAACTGAAGAAGAGTGAGATCTCTTGTTCTTTCTTGAGCCACCGCCAACAGGGATGTTCCTAAGGGACCCGCCTTCCGTCCAATACCTTCTACAACCTTTGCAGAAGAATCTTGGCTGCGTCAAGCTATAATTGTTGTAGTAACAGAACTTTGTGTTGGTTGAGTTACATCTTGGACAGTTTATAGCTTGGTCCTTCTCTGGCCTTGCCTTCTTCTCAGCTCCTCCCCCAGCTCCAACCGATTGTGGTTGCTGCGTCTGGGCCGATTGCGGCTTTGGGGATGTGTTTGTTACTATTTCTTCCAAGGGCTTCACTACCATCTCCTGCTTATCAAAACCGAAAAAAAGCAACTCTTCCAACCTTTAGCTCAGAAGCCAATACGTATATATATGTAAAGACATAATTAACATAAATCCGATTTAATTATGAACAAATCAATGGTATTTCATCAAAATAGAAATGATCGATTGGGGGTATTCGAGAAAGGCTTTAACCAAACCATAAAAGAAAAGGCAAATTAATAAAGGGTAAAGTGAAAAACATATAAAAGTCTTGAAGAGAAACATCAAAAGAAGAAGATCCAAAGACATTAAACTCGTTATTAAATCAAGTACTGAGCCTAGATGAATCAGTATATTGATTTAATCTACATCAACATACACATATTGATTTTGTAAAATAAATAAACATGTATAGTATGTATATGTCTGTATATACCTGTGGCCATTGAGCCGTATCCATAGTTGAGCTTCCTCGGATCCGCAAACAAAACCTGATATTTTGTTTTCTCAATCTGACTATAGAATTGAAAGAAAAAAGGATAGATACTTTTTGTTGATGAAGCGAGAGAGAGTTTGATAGCTGGGAAATCTTTTTTGAATGAGGAACTTCTTTGTATGCTTGTCTGATCACATTTGCTTTATGGTAGAGATAGAGAGAGGGGCCAAATTGTCTAATATAAAATTACCAAAACATTCCGAGTGGGAATCTTTGTCGTACTGAAAATAAATAGATACTTCAATACGCGTACATGTATAATGTATGCATGTATGTGTAGGCTTATGATTATGTCTCTATAATTATATTACCCTATGTATATAATTTACGATCATTGATAGTACAAATCTCTGAAGCTTGCACATACTTTAAAATTGTACATATATAACGTATGCATGTATTTGTAAGTACTATAACTTTAATTTCTATCACTAATAATCTATTTTGTTGCATATTTATGATAAATTCGTAGTAGTTCTAAAGTTAAAAAAAATATTAATTTTGAAGTTATTACGTTTTGTGGCGGAACTACAACGATTAATCTTTACATTTAGATATATTGTGATACTCAGTTCATCTTGATATATTGTAACATTCAATTTTTATTTGATGTTCATCCGTCCTTACATACATCAGACGTATACAAATGACATTTGAGGAGTTATAAATCGGTTGAACGGAAGGAATTTACAATAAACATTTTTAGTAAGAGTAATTTTTGGGTTCACCCTCTAGGGTGAATCTATAGATTCACCAACCAATATGATTTAGTTATTTCAAATTTGGCATCTTTTAAAAAAAAAGAAAGAATTTGACATTTTTAAAAAAATGAAAGAAAATATTACCAAATTATATTACGTTTTAAAAATGAAAAATAAGTAAAAATAAATAAAAATAATACTAATTGTAAAAAAAAAAATTATTCAAAAACAATTAATACAAAAAAAAACACTAAACTTTAAATGTTAAACCCTAAATACTTTAGTAAACCCTTGGATAAATTTTAAAAAATTATTTTATTTTTAAAAAAACACTATTTATAACACAATCAACAAAAAACTATATCCTAAATCCTAAACCCTAAACCCTAAACCCTTGGGTAAATCCTAAACCCTTGGGTAAATCCTAAACCATTGGATAAATTTTAAACTTTTAAATTTAAGATTTATCCAAAGTCTTAAATTCTTTTTTTCAAAATAAATTATTTTTTTAAGATTAAAAAGTATTTTTTTGGTGATTATTATAAACTTAAAAGATGTATTTTGAAAATAATTTTTTTAGAATAAAAAGTCTTGTTTTTTGTGATTAGTATACTTTTTATTTTAATTTTTATTTTGAAAGTATAATATAATTCGATAATATTTTGTTTTTTTTTTTAAATATACTAAATTTTAAATGACACAATTCTATTGGTTGGTGAACCTAAAAGTTCACTTTGAGGGTTAACTCAAGAATAAATCTTTTAGTAAAGGTGTTTTAATGGATAAACAGTTCAACGCGTTAATCAAGCCTCACAAAACAAGTTGCGTAAATCCTTATTCGACATGCAATACGGCTCTCCTGCTTTTGGAAATATTTTGACTGTGTGTATTAATATTATTTGATACCACGTCAACTTTCAACTTCTAAATGGGTAAATATATTAGATTTGTTGTCTGTCAGTTGTCGTGAATTTTCAAATTTGATAACCCGAGTCAGATTGAATTTGTGGTCATTAGTTAGGTATTCGATATTTAAGTCTTAACGTCCACAACGATTTCAACTATGCTTAATTTTTTTCGTTTGATTTAAATGCCTGAGCTTAAAAGTAACTAGTCTTCTTCTATTGTTTCAAAAGCCGACTGCTCATTTCATACCTAGTAAAATACTAAAATGAGTGACTGAAAGTGGGTTATTTACCGAGATTTTTGTTATTGTAGTTTAAAGAAAGTTATCAGGCAATAAAGGTTCTGCAATATTTTTGATCAGACATAAAATCAATGATCGAAACTTCTGGACATTAATCGTAAATCATGCATCTAAAATAAAATTGAATTAGTGATCTAAGTACTACACCACTACTTACTTTGATGACTAAAACTATGATATTGCTTGAACATCTGCTTATTACAACATATAGCATTACGTAGCATAACTAGTATGCTACATCATAGCAAAACTGAATGCAATACTTTTTCTCCTGTAATATTTTTTTATCTTTTTAAAGGCAAAAAGCCTTATGCATGGAGATATCCGTGTCTTTCTTTTCTAACTATCATGTTAGAAGAATTATCTTTACAAAACAATTATCAAACTCAATATTTTTTTTTAAATGTTCTAAAAGCTATAAAAGGTAGTATAAAGCTTTTTATCACGATAAAAAGTTTATTTATTAGTATCATAATTGTACGGTGGTAAAACACAAGTACATAATAAGTTGACCATCCACTGACGAATGGACTTTTTTCTTGAAATCAAATAAAAACAAAGTAAACACATTTCATATAACATGCTTCACACTCACGTACAAATAATTAAAAACAAAAATATTATGTGTAGAATGTTAAGATTATAGAGCAAAATACGCCCTTAAAGGTTCCACATGCTCCAGATTAAATATCTCATATGTTATTCATACACTTATTATTATCTCTTTCACGTGTGTCTTAAGATTCCAATTAGGCTATAATAACCTGTATCGCACGAGTTAAAACTAAATTCATTGGACGCTCGCCATCCACTCTCAGGGACGGTGATCATGACGGTGTGTTCGACTAGTCAGGGTCCCAGATTAACATGGCCTATGTGTCATCGCCACGTGAGCTATCTTAGTGTACAAAACAGCTCAGGAACACCTAATTTCCTTCACTCCATGTTTCACACTATTATTAGTTGTCTATTTATATACCAATGAAGTTACCAAATACCTGTAAGAGAAGTCTAAATTAAATCTAGGGCTGGGCATAAAACCCGTAACTCGAAATCCGAACCGAATCCGAATCGAAAAACCCGATCCGTACCCGGTCCGAAATGTAAAAAATATCTAAATGGATCTTGTTGGATGTTACAAAACATATCCGAACCCGAAGTGTTATTAACCAAACCCGAAAAACCCGAAAATCCCAAATTTATCCGAAGAAACCGATCCGAATATCCAAATTAATATACAATATAAATATTTTAAACATAAATATATACTTCAAGTATTTAATTTTATATTTATTTAGATATGAAATTTAACAATAATGATTTAAAATTTAAATAAATACTTTAAATACTCCATTATTTATAAATAAGTATATATTTTTTGTGTTTTACTTTTAAATTTTAGATTTTACTTTGGATATATCCGAACCGATCCTGATATAACACGAATCCGAACGATATATGGTTACTTCGGATATATCCGAACCGAACCGAAACCGAAGTGTTATATCCGAATCCGATCCGTACTTGTAAATTTACTAGAATGGGACCTCGAAGGTGTTACAAAATAAAATCGATATCCGAAAAACCCGATCCGAACCCGAATGGGTACCCGAACGTCCAGGCCTAATTAAATCAAAGGGTATATATTTAATATAATAAAATTAATACAACACAAAACGCATAAAAATGGCTCAGTAAATTTTCTTTCTTCCTTGTGCTGTAAGATCTCTCGTGAAAAGTTTTATTTTTGTAAGATGGAATAAAAATGAATATGTAGTAAAATTATTCTAACTTTACTTCATTTTTTATTCTATAATAAAGTCTCGAACAAACAAGAATAGATTATTTTATTGAATTCTATTATGTAATGAGATATAGATTTAGGTTTGAACATTTTTAATCTATATTTATTTTTATTTTATTTTGGAAGAGAATATGGAATGTGATTGTAGATACCCTTAGCTTGTTACAATAAAATTTGCTCCAAATAATTAAATTCAATATTATACTGTAATAATTTCATTTGTAATCATGATGGTGACATGTGTCGAAACTTGAGTTGAACGGTGCCGATTAACGAACGGTTATTACGAACTTGTGGCCGGTGCAGTTGGGTCCCGCGTTTCCTCATGCGCGTGCCTTTGCTGATAATTCTGGCCGAAGAAAAGGTCCACCGAATCTGAGCCGTTGGATTTACTTACAGGTCCCACGAAGTGCGTGGATAGCATCTTTGAAAGTGCGGTCCATGTCAGCGCTTGTGGACAATCCCGAACCTTAACAACTTGTCATCGAAATGCAAACTCGCAAGCCGCAACAAAACAACTTTTACCTAGCAATATATCTTCTTTGTCGAATACTCGGAGCTACGCTATGCCTTTTCGTTTTGGATAAAATGTTTGATAGCTCGTATTGATCGGGGAACTATGATTCCAGAATTTTTATGACGTTCATGGTACAGTGCAACTAGTCTAGAGGGCCTTTGTATATTTCTACATGTTCTTTTCTATAACTGGTCGTAGCGATAATAGCGTTCTTTATAAACAAGACACTTCAACTGAGAGGTATATCGATCCTGTACTTGTGACATTCTATTACAAACAGAGAGATGAGATAATAGGTATATGAGTATATCGATTCTGTAATTCGTAATCATCTTTGATGTTCGACGGTAGCTTGTAGGAAATGAATCGTTTTAATTCTTTTGGGCTTGTAAAGTCCACTAAATATTGGACCTAAAGCCCATATATTATAGCACCATAGTTTAGAAAATAGTGTGATATAGATGAGCCCAAAACTTAAGTTTCATCTTACGAGCAAGAGTAAACCAACCAATACAATAGCCGAATAGTTAAAAAGTATATGAAAGATCAAACTGGACAAAGTGCATGCACCCCATGCATTGCGCAAGCTACTACATATTACACACACACTTCAAATAAGCGAACAGTAATAAAAACTCACCCACATACACTAACATGTTTGCTAGATTATAATAACAATAAGGTGGTCTTATAACTAACTGACTAACTGAGTGTGTACATCTTGTGAGTGCACTGTTTAAGTTTGAAGCTCTCTCTCTCTTCTTTGAACCAACCTTTTTCCCCTGTTCTTTAATTTGTGTAATGATTAAAACTCGATAAGGACAGAGCAATTTGATGACACACGAGGGTTTCTTTTAAATAAGAGATAACCCCTGGCGCATGTTAGTAGGGTCTCTTTTGTAAAAAGAAAAGGAATAGAGATAGAAGACCCATGCGCAAAAGTATTATTATGCGCCAATATATATGGACCTAAATCTTAAAGTCCCCAATCTAACCGTTTCTCATCATCATTTTCTCCCCCTTTACATCTTGTTTTCTTTTTCATTTTTCTTTCTTTTGTTAACTTCTTCAAACCACATCCATCATCGTATAGTTTTTATAAACAAAATTATTAAAATAATCAACATCAAATAGCACACACGTAATACCAAACTAAGTGATGGAAAGCCAGTGCTTCTTTTTGGTACTTCACATGGACATACGAAATAGTCAATCAAAAAGATTGTTTATGTAAAATGAAAGAGCGATCTCACATATCAGTCCAAATGCGTTAATGAAAAAAATTATATCAAAAGATGAGCATAACTTCGGAGCACTTTATCAAAAGATGAGGCGGTGGCCGACGCGTGCGGCGTGAAGGGTTGAGACCTAGCCACGTGTCGTCATTGCCTCTCCGAAGAAAGCTCTGTGTGGGTTGCGGGTTTTAGTTGAGCCGTTTGGGCCTTTTGGCCCTTTTGGCTTCTTGCTAAGCTTATTGTTGTTTGGGCCTTTGGCAGACCTCTCTGTGTATTTGAGGCTGTGTTTGTGTACTGGGCTTGGCCCATTTGGTTTATTTCAATCAAATATTAACGGAAAAAAAAAAAAAAAAAACTTCGGAGCACTTTCGAAACTAATGATTGACATTTTGATTTCCCAGTTTTTTTAATAATCGAAGTTAATTATAATAGTCCAAGTTGAGCTTATATGTGATTTATTTCTTTAACTAATCAAAGAAGAAAGACTATGAAAAAGAAGTTCAATATATTGATTTTTATATCATTTAGCTTAATATAAACAAATAATACTATATAGAGTACATCAGTGTCAAAATAATTTAGTACTACATAAATCGAAAACTAGTTGTATAAATATCACCTACATATGGTTAAAAGATTTTTGATACCAGTACAAGTTCGGAGGATCAACTAAACTTTATAATATTTTTCTTAGCTAATTAGATTTATATCTTTTTCCTAAGGGAATACAAAGTGAGATAATTACTTCAGTTTTTCTTTAGCTAAATGGGTCGAAAGAGGCCTTGGAATGTTGAGTTACCAGAATCTCAGAAGCAGCCCATAACTTGGTAGCTTCGGAGGAGTTAGAACCGAGTCCAGACGGCGGCGTTTCATTGCAGTCCGTAAAGTACTTTCCCGATACGTTCACCAACCTTGGATTCGTTGCCACATAACACGTCGTTGCTGCTGCCTAATCACATGCCAAAAATTAAACAAAAGTACCACATAAATTAACAAACAAAAAGGATAACATACCCAGTACAGATTATGTTATTATCAATAGCAATTATATATATAATAATAAGGTATTACTTGAGGAACGGTCTTAAGAAGCTTGGATGTCAGGAAGAAGACGAGATCTGAGTAGGAAAAGACAAAGGAAAATCATTTAGACATAATTAGGAATCTTAAATGTTTATGATTCTTTATTCAAGATAAGCCAATATGCTAAACCAACCTGTCAATAAGCCTTCCCTATCTCTTGTTAACCGGGTTTTTACAACCCCTGGGTGTACGCAGTTAACCGTCACGTTCGCTCCAATTTTCTGCATTTTTTTTCCTTTTCCATTAAAATGTAATCACTTTATTTAAAAGACCCACATGATTGCCTTAATCCTAACTATGGTCAATAGTCAAAGCTTAATTAATAATTCCATATCATTAGTTAGAATACAAATCATAGTTATCTAGGTTTCTTGCTGTCCTCTTCTCCCATACTTTTCACCTTTAATTTACACTAAAAAAATAATAAATACTTTTTGAAAAAGCTTTTTAAGTTTTTCAGAAATAGGACCATTATTATTAATTTCTACCATACTGCTTTTAGTTGAAATTATTAATTGGGGAGGGGGGTGAAATTAATTGGAGAATGAAAACAAGTGTGAGAGAGAGAGGAAGGAGAGAAAGAGACCTGGAGTCTAGAAGAGAGCTCCTTGGTATGCAAAACGTTGGCAAGCTTCGAGAGAGCATACGCACGTGTCGCATCGAATTGACTATTCGATCATCAACCCCAACATACAAAAAAAGGTTATTACAGTATATGTCAAAATGTCAAAACTCTTTACCCCCTTTTCACATTTATTACCCCTCCCATCAACTTACTGTCACTCATCAGTCAAAAAAATTAACATCTATGCAGCTTTTTTCCTTTGGTAAAAAGGTAAATCCAGCAACACCAAGCCTAGTCTCTGATTTACAGTTCTAGCTATTGGACACTTATGTGAATTCTAGGTGTGTAACATACTAACATGTGCTACCTAAGTATATCAATTAGGGTGTGATTGGTTTTTGGTAGAGTAAAATGGTGAAAAATGGTGGAAAAAGAAACGTCAAATCAAGAGTAAAACATTTCTTCCACTAATAGAGAGAGAGTAACATATTGACGTACTTTCCCACTTTTTTAACGTTAATAGGTGAAAATCATTTCCACCTGATTGGTAACTAAATAATGGGAAGTGGCGTTAATATTTTTCCATCCAATAACTTTTACTCTAAAAATACCTTACAGTCAGACACTTAGAGTTTTGAAATGTTATGGTTATACTATCATATATGGAACAAGTATGCCTCTTGGTGACTAAAACTAAAGGGAACATACCACTTAGGTTGGGAAATCAGCCGGAGATATTCGATCAAGTCGCCGGTAAACCAACCGTGAATACCGGATGTGACGTTAACGATCCTTCCTCGAACTCCTGTTTCTTCCGCCGTTTGGATCATCTTCTTTAGTAAAAGGTTGGTCAAGAGAAAATGGCCTGCAGTTAAAATGGTTAAAGATACGATCGGCTATATAACAAGTAGATAGTATTATTAGTATAGTGCATAATTACTTGATTAAGATCTGTCATAGAGTGTGGGAATCATATTAAACGAAAAAATTACCAAGATAATTAGTGGCAAATGTCATCTCGATCCCGTCTTCTGATATTGCATGTTCATGTGCTAGTCTGCCTGCATTATTTCTGTTTCCACATTTGCATATTTTTGTTTAGAAAAAAATCAGAGAAGAACGTATTTTACATCAAAGAAAGATTAAGAACTGAATCACAATTAATTATGTTATGTTTGTGCACGTATGTGTGTACAAATATATTATTTACATGCATTTGGTTTTCCGAGAAAGATATTACAAAATGTAATTAAAATTTGGTTAATATAAGAGCAATTACACACAAACTTATTAATTATGAAAAAAATGTTTTATAAAACGAGTTTGAGTCTTACATGAGAAGATTGAGAGGTAGATGGAGAGATTCAAAACCAGCGACGAAGCTCCGTACGGAAGACATGGAGCTGAGATCAAGCTCCATTACAACGATCTCCGCCTCCGGAAACTCAGAGACGATCCTCCCTTTCGCTTCCTCCGCCGCTTTCACGTTCCTCGCCGGAAATATCAACCTCGCTCCACGTTTCGCCAGCACTCTCGCCGTCTCCGCTCCGATCCCCGACGTCGCACCTTCACCAAATCATTAACAGAAAATGAGAAAAGTTTCCAACGACGCGAGTCTCATCGGAAAACTGAAAAAAAGAACACTCACCGGTGATTATGGCTGTTATAGAACGGAGGTCGCAGTTCTCGGTTACCACATCGGCGGTGGATTTAGCCCCGAAGCCGCTAACACCGGCGGCGCCGATTAGGTATCTTCCAGTCTCGATCATTTATCTCTCCGTCGGAGATTTTTTTTCTGTTACTAATACAAATGTAAAACAAAGAAGGAAGAAAACAAAACCGTGTTTGCAGTTATCAGTTATGAGGGTAGAATGGTAAAGCAAGATATGGTCTGAAAGCTCTCTCTCTCTGCTTCTCTTGTCAGGTTTTTGTAAGGCAACGCCGTATGGCAAGGGAGAGAGAGATATGAGAGGAAATAGTAATGTTGTTTATTTATAGTCGAGTTTTTATCGATGAGGTTAAGAAAGTAGTTATCACTTTTTACCTAAACGATCGGTAGTCGTTTTTCTTTGTACTCTCTTTCTGTTTTAACTAATTTCGCAGTGGTGGACGGTTGGTCTAGTTCCACCGTAAAATACTGGTTAAATTCATAAAAAAAAATATCAATTAAATTTTATTAAGTTTGTTTTTTTTTTTTTGTCAACAATCTTACAGATTCATGTGGACTCTGTAAACCAAATTGGATGCTCTGTATCCATAAGAACGGTAAACGACGTATGTTGCCTCACACCACGTGCTAAGCTATCCGCCTTCTTGTTTTGCGTTCTTGATATATGAATAATCTCCGAGCTGTGAAAACTTCTCTTGAGGGTTCTGATGTCCTCAAAGTAGCTTGCGAACGCCGGCCATTCTTCTGGTTCCGAAACCATCTTCACCAATTGAGAACAATCCGTTGCAAAAGTAACACTATACTACCTTAAGTTCTTCATACACTCCATTGCCCAAATGAGAGCCTCAACCTCCGCATATAAGGGTGATTGACTCGCTCTCGTGTTCCTAGCTCCCAATAGTCCTTGAAATCCCTCTAAAGTACTGAACCAGCCCTGCCCCGAGAAATTATCTCCCACTTTCTATGATCCATCCGTAAAACACCATCTGCCCATTCTAACCGGTAGGGCCATCCCCGATAATTCTGAAGAGTTATTCTTTAGCTCTATAGTCTTTTGAGCGTCCGACCATAGTAAAGATTCAGACATAGCCAGCTTAAGGATATCCCGTGGGTCTGTATCCAAACTACTGAATACCTTATTATTTCGTCCCTTCCATATATATCAAAGTATCCATGCAAAATAATGGTCATCCATGGCTGGTTTTATTCTCCAGAATAAATAATCCATATTTGTAAACAGGGATTGTCCTGGGAACAAATCCGGATGCGAAGGAATCATTGAAAGAGCCCAGACATGAACTGCCGGTGGGCATTCAAAAAACACATGGTTTATAGATTCCTCAGCTGCTCCACACCTGTCACATCCAATATCTCCCTTAAGTCCCCTGGCCTTTAGATTTTTCTTAACCGCTATGCAGCCTGACAGCAACTGCCACAGAAAGTGCTTCATCTTTGGTGGACACCGCACTTTCCAACAATATGCTTTAAGCTCCGTTACTGTTGGACCAAACTCGATTGTCTCCATCCCCCTATCTGGATATGCTCGTTCTATTTGATATCCAGATTTAACCGTGAAATTTCCATTTTTTGTAAAATGCCAACCATCCCGGTCTGTTGTTGAAATCCTACTCAGAGGTATGCTCTCCACAATCTTAACATCCTCAGGTTCCATAATATCCTGTAAAGCCCTTGTATTCCAAGTACGCGACGAACAATCAATAAGAGAGTCGACCGTAAGATCAGGTAAGAGAACATTTTGTTTTTTGTTTGCTGGTCTCGGGCGGTTGGCTGAGAACCAGGGATCATTCCATACTGATATAGAAGATCTTGATCCCACCCTTTTGATTAGTCCTTTGCTAACCAGAGATCTAGCAGAAATAAAACTACGCCATCCATAAGAAGACGAGTACGATCTGGCCGGTTCTTGGGGTGACGTATTCCTAAAATACCGACCTTTGAAGACTCGAGAAAATAGAGACTGTGGTTTCTCTATAAATCTCCATAATTGCTTTCCAAGCATGGCTGTATTGACATCCGTAAGATCCCTAAAGCCCAATCCTCCATCATCCTTGTGTAGACAAACTTTATCCCAAGATTTCTAGTGTAATCCTTTTGTATTACCACTAGAACTCCACCAAAATTGAGATACCGCACTCGTAAGTTTCTTCATTACCGTTTTTGGAATACGATAACATGACATAATGTGGTTAGGAAGCGTTGTTATCACCGATTTTATAAGTACTTCTTTACCTCCTTTCGTAAAAAACTTAAAAGTCCATCCATTTACTCGTTTATGTAACCGGTCCTGGATAAAGCCAAATACTTGAATCTTAGACCCTCCTAAACTCTCTGGTATTCCTAGATACGTTCCCAATCCGCCTTTATTTTGAATTCCCAAGATGTCCCGGAGTTCCTGACGGGTATCCTCCTCAATCTTATGGTCAAATTGTATTGACGACTTCTCAAAATTAATCTGTTGGCCGGAAACCTTTTCATACTCCTTAAGAATCACGAAAATAGTCTGACATTCCTCTTTTTGCGCTTTACAGAAAAAGAGACTATCATCTGCGAATAGCAAATGAGATATTGACGGACAAGCTCTTGCCACATTTATTCCTGTTAATCGTTTTTCCTGTTCAGCCTTTTTAATATTTGCGATTAATGCTTCCGTACACATAATAAATAATTAAGGAGACAATAGATCCCCCTGGCGTAGTCCCCGATTTGGAACTATGTGTCCTCTTGGTTGCCCGTTTAACAGAACCATGTATTGTACTGAAGAGATACACTCCATCATTAACTGAATCCAGTGATGATCAAACCCCATTTTCTGCAATAAAGCCTGAATAAACCTCCATTCAACACGATCATATTCCTTACTCATATTCGTTTTTATTGCCATAAATTTATTTTGACAAGCCTTGTTCGTTCTTAATCCATGAAACATTTCCTGGGCAATAAGAATATTATCCGATATTAATCTCCCATCTACAAAAGCTGACTGTGTTTCCGAAACCAGGGCTGGGAGACACACCTTGAGCCTTTGACACAAAACCTTTGAAATAATTTTATAACCCACATTGCAAAGACTTATTGGTCTAAGTTCTGTCATCCGTGTTGGCCTATCCGTTTTAGGGATCAAGCAAATATTGGTAATATTTAAACGCTCATCCAGCTTCTTTGTGGTCATAAAATTATTAACCAATTCCAATATGTCAAGTTTGATGATATGTCACGAGTGTTGGTAAAAGAGGGCCGTCATGCCATCTGGTCCTGGTGCTTTCTCCGGATGCATCATGAATAATGCTTGCCTCACCTCTTCCTCCGTTGCAGGCTGGATTAGCCGCTGGTTCATTTGCTGAGAGATAGAAGGTTTAATTTCATCTAAGAACTCATCAAATTCCTCAGGTGTTGTGGTGCTAAAATGATTATCAAAATAGGCCACTGCAATCCTCTCAATTCCATTATCCTCAACCACCCAATTCCCATTGGTATCATATAATCCCACTATGCGATTACGCGTCCTTCTCTGTTTCGTCAAAGCATGAAAGAAATTTGTGCTCAGATCCCCTGCCGTATTCCATGTTCCTACTCTTCTAAAGCCAGTATTCCTCCTCGTCTTTATATGCCTCTTGGAGTTTCCTAGACACCTCCAGAATGTCCTCCTGCGTTCTATTATCATCTGTTTGGACCTCCTCCAAAGCCTTTTGAAGCGCAGCAATTTTCTTCTTTCCGTATGGGGGATTATTTTTGTTCCAGGTAGAGATCTCGTGACGACAATTGATAATTCTTGACACGACATCACCCCCGGTACCCCTTGTATTCCTAATCTCCTTTGTTCAGCCTCGGGTAATGGACTCCATAAAACCCACCCTCCCGAGCCATCTTTTATCAAACCGGAACTGTCCTTTACGTTTAATGACCTTATCCTCCAAATAAGCCACCACCGGTCTGTGATCCGAGCCTACCAATTTTAAATATTCTGTATAAGAATACGGAAACATCGAATGCCAATTTTCATTCGCCAAAGCCCGGTCTAGACGGCACCGAATCATCGTCGATTTACCATTAACCTTTCTTCGTCCCTGCCAAGACAGTTTATTCCCCCTTGCTGGAAATTTTAAAAGTCCACTATTACGAATCATGTTATTAAAAGATACAAAAGAATCAGCACTGCTTAACGGTCCCCCTTCTTTCTCATGATTTCCGGTAATCTCATTGAGATCACCAATGATAAACCATGGATCATCCCTGGAAATACTATATCGGGTTAATCTTTCGTACACTTGATCTCTTAACTTCTGAACTGGATCCCCATATACAAAGGTCATGAAGATCCTTTTACCTAATGTTTCAGCCTCCACATCTATCATCCGAGGACTGGAAAATGATATATTGACTTGAAACTCATTGTTATAAAATAGTGCCAGTCCTCCACTCGATCCATTTGGTTCCACCGTTATTAAATTATCATACCCAAAATGTGATTGCAATCCTTGAACAAATCTCAAATCCTGCTTTGTTTCTGATAAAAAAAAAATCTGGTTTATGGTAAAGTCATATTTTCCGGAGATAACTAATCTACCATTTGCTTCTCATACCTCTGCAATTCCAGCTTAGAATCTTCATAAATTAATTCTTACAAAACTCTATTGAGTGAAAAAGTGGATTTGAAGAGATCCTAAAAATAGGGGCCGAAATTCCATACACCATAAAAATTGGATCGTGGTCAATTCAAGAACAAAGATTACTCCTTCTATAGAAAGACCTAAAAAATTAAACATTATTGGACAATAATAAATGTATTCCCGAATCCATATCATCGACCAAAAAATCAAAAAATTAGAAGTCCAAAATGAACTTAACATATTGATCCCCATGATACAAACTGTGAAATATAGTGGGAGACATGGAAGGATTAAAGAGTCCCCCTATGTCCGCAAGGAACTTGTACGATGATCAAACCATAAACACCATTGACCCCAAGTATTAGCTTTGTGAAATATGACTCGAATAGAGACTCCATGATAAACTGATGATGACATCAAACTTAGAAACCATGCAGACAGTAAACCAAAGCCATTTTTATTCCATAATAAAACATGAGCTAATAAACTGCTCAAAATATCATAAAAGCCAAAATGAGAAATAAAAAGAGCCAAGACGCTCCAACAAACAACTAGATAAAGCATGCTTATATGGCTTATTAAACATCGAAACAACCAAATAGCAAAGATGGAAACCTCCTCTTGCAAACATTCTGTGAAAGGATCTTGATACATTAATCTAAGGCTTCTTTTGATTTAGCGTCGGGTTTGAGGAATCCTTCCCCTCCTGTTGAGCTTTTCCATCTCCCATACGTGCCCCTGTCCTTGCTGTGACCCGTTTGCGAGGTGAAGCTAGAGCAGTTGCTGCCCGCAATTTGTTGCTCGCTGCAGTACTCGGAGGAGGAGGTTTAAAAAGTCTCTTTTTTTGTTACCTGTGTCTTGGTCTCTTCTCCTCCTACCACCATGTTCGTCGCAGTCTTATCCTCTGTTTCAACATCAACTGTCGTGCTCTCCAACATCTGAGTGAAAGCCTTCTCCTCCTCCTCCGTGAGGTCGGGGAGATCATCCGCTGCCTCCATATCGAACCCCTCTTCAAAACAGGACTCTTTCATCACAGCCCATTCCATCTCATCTTCTTCAACTAAATTAGTTCTTTCCTCCACCAATTCTTGAAGATGAAGTAATCCCTTCTCTGTATCCACCAGGTTCGAGAAAACCTCGGGGCCATTCGCTTGGGTCTTGGCCAGCTGTTCCTGGAACTCCCTCGTCGGCGACAAGTCCTTATCGTGGTTTCCCTCTAGTATCTCGCCTTCCTCCCGTGAATCCACCTGTGCTGCCATAACAGTTGCTTGTTGTGGAGCTTCTACCGGACCCTCGAGCTGTGGGAGACGCATCCCCTGTCGAGAAGAGGAGGTGTTTTTCGATGAACTCCCTTCTCCTCCTTTGTAGTCCCTAGCACCTTGATATTTCTTGGGCCCTTTCTCTCCCACCTTAACCCTTCTAGAGTCTGATACCTCTGAATTCTTACCTTTCCCTCTGCCATTATACACCTTCCCATCTCTCTTCCTGTTCTGATGAGTTCCCTCACCATTAATAACCACCCCTTTGTAGCTTCTAGCACGTTCATCATGCTTCCCTCCCTCGACCTATCCACCGTTCCCATGAGCCACATCCGTATTCCCCTCCCTTCGTGTTCCCTTTTGATTCTTATTCAACGGACACCTTGCATCCTCATGGCAAAGACTACCACATAAATCGCAGTAACCAAACAACCGCTCATAGCGCAACGAAATGGCCACTTCTTCACCTTCATAGAATTCTCCTCCCGTGAAATCTATGGAAGTTTTAAAACATAGCTCTTTAAAAGCATCCACCACAACCAGAACCCTCATTTGATCCAGATCGACCTTAACAAACTTACCAATTGCTTCTCTGATACTCTCAAAAGTAGCAGCCGTCCTATACTGCTTCTCCACCCCCCAAAACTCTCACCCAAAACGGGATCTCCGATGGAAAATTTGAGGCTTTCTTTGGCTGCCACCTTGCCACCGCGATCATCCAATAATCAAAGTGGTAAGGTTGAAGCTTCAAAACATTCTCTAGATCCTCTTCCTTATCAAAGTCAAATTGAAATTTGCCAAGACCTAGGTCTGTCCCCTTCACCTGATCCACCAAGTTCCAGATCTTAGGTAGCTTGGTGAGGAGAGCCTGCATCTTCTGCTTTGCCGGATTCATACATCTCCCCAGCAACACCCTTGAACAAGACTTGATCAGAGCAGAGTTATCGAAATGCGTCACCGTAATCTTCAACCGTTTGTGCGTGCCCTCACCATTTCCTGAACCACCATTAATTCCCAAGAATTGTCCCTGAGTCATCGTAAAAGAGAGCAAATGTGAGCCTTTGGTACTGAAAAACTTAAGTTGGATGCAACAGAATGGCATTCCCGACTTCCTTTTATACCCACCCAAAGAATCAACAGCAAAAGCTATCGAATAAATTCCAGTAAAAGCCAATCGGATACTGTAAATATTGGAAAACCACCCAAATCGTTGATTCCAATCAATACCGAAACATACTTTCCATAAAACCCCATTTGAGAATCGAAAACAAATATCCTTTGATCTCATGTCCATGAAAGGAACCCCCAATATACCTTGATTTCCTTTGGATCTCCTAATCAAATCGGAGTAAATGGAGAACCAATCTTCCTGTGAATCAATCCCATTGCGAATCCCCATCTCTCCTTTTCCATTTCGCCACTCTATCTCCCCCAATTTCTTTCCGATCTCGCAATTAAAGAAAATCGCGTAGACTTTCCCGTCTTCACCGATCGATCTCCCCCTCTTTACGGTAGAAAGCCCCAAAATCGATCCCTCCATCAAAGCCCATATCGCTTTGGAACCTCTGATTCCCCCTTCTCGACCCTCCACAATCTCGATGAAAGATATGTTAGATCCCTCCATGATCCCTCCCCGATCACTCCCGTCATGACTCACACCCTGAATCCGGTACCGAACCACAATTCCCGGATCCCACCACCTCGATTTCATTTTGAAAACCCTAAGCCCCCCTATCTCCGTCGTTGAGAGGAGAGCGTTTTTTTTAAGCAGCATGATCAGTTCAACAGAAAAAAAAATAACATTTCATTAAGTTTGTAGTCCCCAATTTTTTGGCTATATAGTTTAATAGTACATAAGTTAAATATGTTGCCCATTAAAATACTCTTATTTTAAATCTTTGTCTATTTTGATACCCAAAATATACTAATTTTAATCAAAAATATTAATAAGTTTCAAATGAAACTTTAGAAATATCTAAAATTAAAAATTAAATCTTATTTTTTTAAAAACAATTATAAATATTAAGAGTGAAATTAAAAAAAAAGTTTTGGATAATATTTAAAATTTTGAATAAAATAAAAAAAATAGTTTTGAACTTTCGAAAACAAACCAAAATTTAAAAATAATATTAGAAAGAATTTAAGATTAACCAAACTTTAGTTAATTTTTATTCTTAATAGTTAAAATAAAATTTGAAGACTTTAAGATTTTTTTTTAGTTTGTTTGAAACTTATTATTATAATGATCATAGTTTCGTATTAAAATGACCATAATTTAAAAAGTAAGTGTATTAAAATGAATAAGATAATTATTTTTGGTACTAAATTGGGTAGCAACAAAAATTGAGAATTTATAAGTTAAAAAATATTTATCTGGATATTTATATATTTTTTTCTCTATAATATATGTTACTTTTATTATTGGGTGTCAGAAATATTCATGATTTATTTTCTTGGGCGCAACTACAATATAAATTCTTGTTTAATGTAGAATAGTAATGTAACAAAATTTAGCTAGATTTTTTATTTTTTAAAACAAAACTTTAAGTACTTTGAACATGCCAAAAAACGGACACCAGAAAATACTACAAAACATTATATACAATTTATACAAAATCCACAATTTCATACTTTCAAAAGTTAAAAAATTATAAAAAGATATTCTGAAAGTAAATATGATATAGGCTGAGATTTCAGACTATAAAACTGGTTGAACTGAGGTTCTTCAGATCGGACTGAGGCGGGTCGGATGGGAAGGGAGCCGGTTCGGCGATGGTGCTTTGGATCCGATTGGTACCTGAAATCAAAGAGGAGATTTTTGTGGGTTTTCTGGTTTATAAAAATGAAACAAACAGATACTGAAACTATAAAAATATGAAGAACAGAAACAAAACTATTTTTATGGTTTTTCAGATTTTTATAAAAACAGAAACAAAAACTGAAACAAAACATAAACAAATAAGAGAAAGGATAGAAGATGGCTTATGGATTCTTGTTGCTGGACTAAGGTCTCTCTCAACAAGAACAGTGAATGAAGATGGCGTGAAGATGGGATCCGGCCTGCTGGACTATCTCTCAAGCAAGATCAAGGGATGAAATGGAAGTGATGAATCGCCACAAGCTTGGTGGTGGAAGCTTGATAAGATCCGGTTGCTCTCTCTTGTCTCTCACACTAGAAAGACTTAGGGTTTTTGTTTGCAAAGGCAAAACTAAATTTCACATAAAAGATTTAAGGCTCAAAATTGACAAGTTACATAGGTTTTATAGAAAACCCTTATTGGACTCTAAAAGGGAAAAAGGCCTAAACAAAAGGGCCGACTTTCACACTGAAACAAAATGCTGAAAATTGCCAAGTCTTAACCAGAAAAATAATTAAAATAGAAAAGAAAACTGGCTGGTTTGAGATGCCTTGACCAAAGCTCATAGTATGCTTGCATGCTGCCTCATTAAAACCTTACCAAGAAAACCCTGTGGGACAAAACCTGATGAGGAAAAAGAGTACAGCACATACTACTCCCCTTGATGGTTGGCTGGTCTCTTAACCGGAAATAATTGAATTGGATGAATTGGAAATTGAATCTGAACCGAGATCGCTTGTGGAAATGGTTAAGCCGATCCGGTTCTGGCCGAGTGCTCTAAACTGAAGTGGTCCGGACTAGTCTTGAACCTCCATTGGGACAATCTGTTCTTGAATCTTCAATTGGACCATCTCTTCAATCAGCAACTGGTGGTTTTCTCCTTCTCGGTCTAGGATGGTTTGGACGGCCTTGGAAAAACCCACCCTTAATCTTTCTGCTCCACTCCTAGTGGTCGGACCTTGGTAGATTATGGGAACCTCTACTTCGATGACCTCATCAAAATATATATATATATATATATTATATAATAAGGTGGAAATAATTTAGTAGTTTTTACTAAATAATAAGGTATTTTATAATAGAGATGAAAATAATTTTACAACCAGTGAAATCAACATCTAAAATATCATAAATCTTCCATTAAATAAGAAAATATTTTATGGTAACGGTCAGAATAATTTTTGTCTTCTAAAATCATCTTTAAATACTCGTCCGTTTTTAAGTTCTTCCTAAACTGCAAGACTTTTCTTTTATTTGTTTTTTGTATGCTAAGGTCAGATGGAAAAATGTAGTAACTATTTGTATTGAACGGAAGTTAAAACTTGCAATGGGAAACAAATCATCAACCTTTTGTATGGTTTGATTTGTTATATCTATTTAGAGAGCTATCATGTGGTTTTTGATGATTACCAATTTTTAATTAATTTACATTGACGAATAATTTATGAAAAGATTTGGGTCAAACTATAATTAAATACTCAAATAAATTAAATAGCTGTCAGTCTCTGATTAGTTATGAATTAATGATTTATTTCTTATTTTGCATGTTTGAATTTCAGTTAACGAGCTCAGTAAAAATTTATTACTAATCAATTGCCAACGCTTAGATTTGTACAGCAAAAACAAATGAAGGGAACCAAAATGGAATAGCTTGTCATCGAAGGCAAATATTAACGGTCAAAAGGCCTAAGGTTTGACTCACTTGTAGTTGTAGGAGACAATTTTTACAATCGTGATGTCTGGTTGTATACTTGGTGTCACTCATTAACTCATTATTTTAACCTCATTTACTAACCTCAATTAAACAAAATAATCATTACTTTCTTAGTGCGTGTGTAGTTAATAGTTTTCCAAATATCAATCTTGGAATAAACGCCGGTCTCGGGAGTGACCGAAACGATAGTTTTATAGTGGAAATTTTTGAAGTTATGGAATAAAGTAAAATAATCAACTATCAATGTTGTAAAAATCAGTTTAAGGCAAATATGTTGTAATCGGGATAATGTTTTAAAATTTCAATTTATAATATTTAAATTGGTTTAACTTATTTTAAAATAATTTAATTATGTCTAGTTTGATATAAATTGGTCTAAATATGTTAACTTAAACAATAATATTAGCAAGAATTGATGAATTTATCTATTTTTTACTTTATATATTTTTAGACTTTATAGTTCATCGAAAATTGTAATTAAACTGAAAAACTAAAATATTTAATATATACAAAATATAAATCAATATTCTGTTAACGTGTAATATCCCTCATAGTTTCCACTTAGAATTTGCATAATCTCCAAATAATCCACGTAGTCCATGTGAGCCTTCTACAAAACTTTTAATTACCGGCTAACAGTTTTTTTTTTGAAATTTGTCAAAACGTATAATGATTCGAAAAGCCTTCCATGCGAATAAAGAAATGATTAGAAGATTAACAAAAAAAAATTAGCAACGACTTGGCGAAAGTGAGACGGCGAGTAGTCGAATGGGTGAATGTGAAACGACAGGAGTATCAACGTAGAAACATTTAAGAAGAATCTTGCAAGGCTTACGCACGTGAGGTTTGCAAACTGCGTGCTGGCTCGCTCCTCTTCACCCTTGAAACACGGTCACCGATAATTTATTTAACTTTTAGAATTTAGCGATCAATCATTTTTGAATAATTCAGTGTTCATCATGCTTATATAAGGACCGTAAGCTCCAATACATTTTTAAGGCATCTATATTGTTAACTTCGTAAGTTTTTCTGAGGATACGTTCGAAAATTTGTTAAATAATTATAATGCGACTCTCACGAGTGAACACATTTACAAGAATATACTTCAAATGGGAATAATGTAGATACTTTTTACGAAGTCATATAACCTGTGTAGTAATATGCTTTCGGTGTAATCGTTCCATTCAAATATTTTGACACGTCGAATCGTAGTTATAGAAAAACTTCAGAGTGAAACTGAATAGACAAATATAATAATACCATCGGTTTGAAACAGAAGAAAAATATTTTAGCCAAAAAAAACAAAGGAAAAACTGGGAAACTAGAAGATATATATATATATATATATATATATATATATGTCTTTTTTTTACTGAAAAAAAGACCGAAATCTACTAAATACACAAATCTAACATCCGGAAGAAAGATATACATGTTCACAAATAAACTCTCTTGACCAAATAGGTCAAAAATAAATCAGACTTTGAAATGTGGTAACATCCCAAATCTTTTTTCTTACCGAAGTTGAAATTTTTTGCTAGCCCATATATGCACATGTCTTCCTTGGATCACTACTGTCTTCTCATCAAGGTCGATGATTAATATGTTTTACGTAACCAGTATATATATATATCATCATTTCTAACATAATATATCACATTAAACCACCTCTTTTGTTAAGTTATCAAATATGTCAGGAAAGAAAATTTGGTTTGACAATGCTATTGTCACTTTCAATAATCGTCCAAACTCCAAACCACCACTTAAGGATGACGAACTTGATATATAGTAGATATAGTATGCGTAGTTATCAATTGCATATTCTACCGCATCTCAAAGTACTTTTTCTATTGTATTCTATGATGAATATACTTTTCTGGCTTATGCGTTTCTCTTTTGTTATAATTAGATAAAGGTGAAGTTCCTCATCATAGCGAATGGAATGGCGTCTTTCTTATCAAGCGAAAAGGTGACATGGGACAATTTCTGGTTCAATCATACAACACAAAGCTGACACCACATAAATTGAATAATTATTGTTAGAAATTAATAAAAACATTAAGAATTTAAATTATATATATATAGTTATATATATATGGAATTCTCATAAAGGAGAAGAGATTACGTACCATTTTTCACACTTAAAATACATGTGTTCTTATGCAATGATTTAGTAAGATATCAGAGCTTTATTATTAAATAATTATGATAATTTGATTAGTTAATCATCAAACCGTACATTGCATTTCTCATATCTACACGGGGAGGAAGCCACTCAGCTAATGCAAATGTTCAAGTTCAACACCTAACGGTACTCAATTACTCATTGTCCAGCTCCTACATTCATAGCCCGTTCGTAATTTACCTTTGAATAAATCGAAAATACATTTTATAACCGAAAAAAGGGTGTCTGAAATGAAAAAGAATCAGTAGGACTCAAATGTTTAGGAATCTAAATGGTTTTCTATTTCCAAACTTAAACATCTCTAAGTTTGACTAATGAGAAAGTGCACATGGGGTTTTGGGAAGCAAAATGAATTTTGACCAGCAGCAAACCAATCCCTACTTGGCCGGAAGATTCTCTCTCTATGCATCATCCGTTGTCATAATCTAATCTGCTAACCATTATTTTTACAATCTGTATATTTTTAATGTGATTTTAAGTTCACAGCCAATAGTTTAATATCATTGCAACTTGTGTTCCCGATTCCAAGATTAGTTTAGGCCCGTCTAATTTATCCCCTTTTATAAAATGACCGACCCATTATCTCAATTTTTCTATTCGGTTTCGTCGGGTACAATCTGATTCATCGAAACGCAGATTCTGATTATGATCAACTTTTTCCAACTTATATAAATCTTTTTCCAGCTTAGCGAAAATAACTGCTGATTAAGCGAAATAATAGACTAATATATTTTTGTTTGCCAACTATATTTGACTAATAATCTACTTTTCTGATCACGCAATAGCCATTAATCACTTCTAAATAGCATCTATGATTAATTTAGCCCCCACTCACAATTTCAATCCAACAACAGAACAACTCATACAACACCTTAAGTGTTAGATTCCTTAGTTATAATCATAATGGGAATTGCTTTAGTTTGCTCTCGACTTTGTATGTATGTGGACATGGCTTTAGCTGAGAAGGCCGAAACCGCAATGAAATGTTTTAGGAGTTTGAGATCATTACTAATATTCTTTCATAGATTTATACTATTATGTTTTGTTCTTCCATGCAGTGTTCAACTAACAATGTCAATGTTTTTTTTTGAGATATGGTTTAACAATGACAATGTCAATGTTCCACTGAGTATTTATATGTTCACTGGAATACAAAATATTTTAATATATAAAATGAATCTATATTTTTCAACATACAAGGGATTACAGACGTCGGCGTAACATTAAGAAGATATTATAAAACTCAATAATTTTTATTATTGAATCAAAGTTGTGGAATTATACAACGTAGTTGCTTAGGTGGGATCAAACTGTGATGATTTTACCATTCATAAATTTTAGTTTCTAGTGGTGTGAACCATTTTTGGACCGATTTATAAAGAAATCTTTTGGATTCTTGGTCTATTGATATCATTTATCCAGTTTTTGTTTTAAAATATATCTCAACTTAAATGAAATCGATCATAAGTTGGTATGTATTATGATTAAATCAATCATCTAACATCTGGAACACTAAACCATTGACAATCCCCAAAATCCACCCAAAATAAAAGAAACTACGATTAAATTTCCACTATTATAAAGTTTTGATAGAATTAAAAATATGAAGTAATTCCTTTATTTAATGTTTAATACAAAAGTAGCAAACCTACGGTTCAATGCTCAGGTCAGAGGGCCATCCAAACTCCTCCAAGAATGTTAATATAACTCCATTTGACCATCCAAATCCCGTCTGCAAAGGTAAAAACAAACAAAGTTCAAAACTCATGCCCTCGAAACGTCATCCACAATCTAATTTAGCCCTGATATATCTGTTTGAGAATTTTAGACACCTAATAGCTCAGTAAGTACTAACCACAAGAAGTTGAAGAAGAGAGCTCAAAATAAAAATGTTTTTACCTGTGGCTTATATTCTCCTCCACCACCATATTCACCAAACTCTGAAACATCGAGCTTCTCATGAATATTCCCCACTTGTCTTGTAAACACGATAGCTGCTTTTTATCCACCTCCTTGCAATCTCCTCTGCCATCTCTGTAGCTTCTTTTAGACCCGATCTCGCCAGTCCTGTAACAATCATTTCTTGTTGCGGTGCCCATCCGTTTGGAGCGTCCCTGTTATACATTGCAAGAAAATCTAAACATTCGCATTTCATTAATAAATTTAAAATTCAAAGTGAAACTTGAATCACAAGTAATGTCATTTACCATTGTTGTCCAGAGTTTGTCAAAGAGGTTAGGATTCCAGCGGGAGCGATGAGTCCTGAGTTTTCAAGAGCCTTCACAACTTTCTTGACAAGATTTTTATCTACATGTTACAAGATAAAAACGTTCAGATCCAAAGATATGTACATGTTATTAGAGACAAAGTTGGAAATATATTAACTAGTATATAGCGGAGACTAGTCATTGATTTTAGGTTAGAAACCCATCAAAACTTAATAAACATGTGTGCATATATAAAGACGCAGACACAGTTTTACCTGAATGGAAGGAACTAATCCAGATTGGAGCAAAGTTAGAAGCAAAAACATTGTTGTTTTGGTTCTCAGCTTTCCATGTCTCAGGCTCCTGAAGACACAAACGTGTTAATATTTGAAAACCTTTAAAAATCCGATAATGTAACTAAAGATTCTTTAACTTACATCACCACTGGAGGAAAGCCAGTAATCTAGCCACTGCCCTGCTTTTTCGTTCCAAAACACAGTCTCAAACGCTTTCTCTCTAGCCTCTGACGCTTTAACAAAACGCTCTGAACCTTTTTTATCACCAGAAATCTCCATCATGAACGCTATATCAAGTTCCATCTACAGTAAAAAATAGAAGATCATTTCAAGGCTCAAGCATATTCGTGTACAATCTTGAACCATAACTTGATCAAGAAAGTAAAAAAACCTTGAGAAGAAAGACATTTAGATCGACAGGAACAACTGATGTTGTAGCCATCGTTGTGAAATTAGGAGGATGTCTGCACATAACATTATTGAGATTAACTAAAAGTGACAGCCGCATAAAGGAATCAAGTCGCAGTTTTGCCAATTAATTTAACCTCATCCATCGCGTGCTGAAGTCACATCCTGATTCAGCAGCCGTAGCTATATCTCGATGAAACCTTTGTTTCTCTAACGTACTCGAAAACCCCGAAGCTGATTCTTGATCCTGTAAGGGAGAGAGAAAGAGAGTAAACATGTATTTTCCCAATTAAAAAAAACAGTTTGTTTGCGGTAATGAGACAAGAAACATACGAAAACAGAGGACTCAGGTCTAGGCTTGTTCCACATGGCGTAATAACGACTTAAAATGTGACCATTGCCACTAGCGTCTCGAATAACCACCTTATGCTTTCCTACAAAAAAATAAATAACACAACGAACATTTTTTTCAATATAAATAACATAACGAACATTAAATCTAACAATACACCAAATCATTATATAACTTAACTAAAAGAAACTAACCTGAGTTCCAGAACTCGTACTCTCTGAGAAGCACAGGGATAGCTTTCCTCACAAGTTCTTCATCTTTGGTTACATTATAAATCTCATAGACCATTGAGCTTAATAGAGGCGGTTGGCTTGTAACAAGAAAAAAAAGATATTAGAATTAACTTTTTTTTTTACTTTTTGTTTTATAACATTTACGATGATTCTTGATTTCGGTTTACCTTCGGTTAGTGTAATAAGCTCTAGCGCCGTTCAAAACGTAACCATAAGTCTCCACAAGTGACATCAGGTTCGTCACTATACCTTGTGCCGTAGTGAACATTTTACTCGTCAAAAGTCCTCTACACGTGTAAAAGGACACAAACACATGACATCGACACGTGAGCTCGTGTTCCGTAGTCAACACGGAATATAAAAAGGTGCTGAAGAATTAATTATAGAAAAAAAAGCAATAATTTGAAAACGGTGATGAACACTGACTTGATGACCCAGTAAGAATCCCAGTAATAGACCTCTTCGAATCTCGAACCGGGAATGATAACCGGTTCCGGCAACGGGAGAAGCGTGTGCCGGTCAGGTGACTCTATCACCGAGTCAGAGACTCTGGAGCTCAGGGTTCTCCACAGGCAGTGCACCTCACGCGCCCATACTCTGACTTGGTCGTTCTCCACGTTTAGGAGGAACTCGGTGGGATCTGAGACGAAGTCTTCCGGTTCGTGGTGCACCAGATCCTTCCCTGCACCGTCAAAGTATTCGTGGATGAACTTTTCAAGCTTCTCCGTTGGCACCGACATGTCACGTGACCCGGCAGTGAGATCATCGAAGGCGGACTCGGCGGTGGAGAGATTGCGAGGGAGCTTGAGAGATAGGTCAATGTAGAGTTTTGGGTCAGGTTTCTTGGAATATGATCGGGTTGCCGTGAGTTGCACGCGCTGGAGGAAGGTGACAAGTGGAGTGGTCTGAACAACAGGACCCGATGAGTCTGAATCTGAGTCTGAGACTGCCATGGAAGCAGCAAAAGACAAACAGAGGAACGAGAAGATCAACAACAGTGAAGTGAAACGTTGTCGTTTTAGGTCTATGGAGGTGGCAAAGAGATGAAGAGAGAAGAAGAATTTGTAAGGAGATGGGGAGAGTGTAAAGATTGGAGTAAGGTTATGTTTGTGTGAATTCATTACCGAAGGTGAGAAACTTAGACTAGGGCTATAAGAAGAACGCATACGGAAAAGGAAAGCGGAGCTTGTTTTGGAAATATATATATATATATATATATATATATATATATATATATATACAGTATATACCACCACTAAACCCTCTGGCTGAGTCAGATCATTCAGATTAATTGCGTCAAGGGTGATAACGATAAAGCTTGTGTGGATTTGGAATCTTTCTAACAATATGCTCTCTAGTATCCAAAGAGGCCAAATTCAATACGAACTTTATATCTGAAAACAAAATTTCTGAAAATAAGCGGCTTTTTATAATGTAGGAAATAAAACTAAACTCGCTGTTTTAAGAAGCAATCAATCACGGGGCACCTAAAGAAGTTATTGGTGGTCTTAATTATTAGTGTTCTAGCTTATAGTCAAAGCATACACATCATAGGAGGTTACTTTTCTTTCTAGATTAGAGGGAGCATGCCGAACCGTCCACAATTAAAACTGTTCCTGATATAAATAAATGATGTAACATCTTGACACTATTCGCTAAACACAAAATCGAAACGATACGTCGCCCTTAAGAGTCATTGTTAATCCAACCATATTGCTTCACCAATGGTTTAGACATCGGAGATCCATTACAAGAATCTATATTCAAGAAACTCAAAGAACAAAACAAAACATCCATCTGTCTGTCCAATAACTTAGATTTGGATTACTGGATCCCAAGTGAGAGTGACTCACGTGGATGGTCCCATAATAATACATTTGTTTTTACATGACAAAGACGCTTAAACAATTTTGTCTCTATATGGAAAGAATCCTTGGAATCGAGCTAAAGCAAACAAAATCTTCGGTAACTCAAAATATTTGGTAACTCAAATTAAACACGACATTTACTCTGACCGCATTGAATGTCGATACCAAATACCACACGCTAGTCAGCTAGGGCATTATCAATAATAGAGTTCTTAAGTGCCAAATCTCTGATTATCAGTTGCACTAACTAAACAAACGGAACGTGACACTGACATATTCTTGTTTTAAATACTTGAAGTCGAAAATGAAAAACCTAAATCAAGAGTCTGATCAACAAAATAAAACAAATGATATTGACTGCATATGTTAAATTCAAAACATCGAAACATATGTGTATTAACCTCAAACTCATTTAGTAAGATCATCAAACACACACAAATAGATAAAAGGTATTTTGGGAATCATAAGAAAACAAAACAAATCCAAAAGGTCTGAATTAAATTTCCATTAGCATTACACAACACAACAATGCATGCTTATCGATCATCATAGCAAAAAAAACACACACACGAGAGATGATTTTAATTACCAAGAGAGGTAATCAAGGGAAGCTCAAAGGGTGTCCTTGGAGTGAGGAGCGGCGGAGAGAGCAAGGGGACGGTTGTAAGATTCCTCGCCGTACTCTTCTTCATCGTCGTGGGAGGTTGAGAGATTGACGCAGGAGCAACTCTCGAGGGAGGCGAAGAAAGCGGAGATGATTGTGGCGCTGATCCAGCTGGCAGCCTGATCGATCTTATCCATCGAAGTCGTCGTGGTGCTGACGTTGGTGGTGCTTACGCTGATGCTTTTGGCCATTTTTGCCTAACGATCTAGTTAGGGTTTTAGAAGATCGGCGGTGGGAGGGGAATTCGATTATTTGAGGAGATGAGATTTGGGGTTGTGTCTGTTTGATCTTGACGATATCAAAGGAAGCCAAAGACGTTTGACGAGTAAGCGAATTAATGTAAATTCGTTAAGTTCTTACAAAATGCTGAATTGGCAGAGAAGCGCATCTGGTGTAGTGGTATCATAGTACCCTCCCACGGTACTGACCAGGGTTCGATTCCCTGGATGCGCACCTTTTTTTTTCCTTTTAAATTAACTTCTCTTGGGAGAATAATAATACCACGGTACCAATGACTCTTTACTATGTAGTCCAAAAAGAATTTAGGTATACAAACTTACTATTGATGAAAAATTCAAACACATGCAAGAACTTGGTTATGTTCTTCTTTCTTCATCTTAGGCTTTTTCTGTGATATTCTTGTTTACAATTTCAAAACTAGAATACCAAAACAAATGTTTGGAGTTAGTTTTCAACTACAATTGACTCTAACAGGTTACTCTCCCACTTGAAGAAAGTCATTAATGTCCATAAAAGAAATTTTCAATTTGGACATGGATAGCCCATTTGATATCTGCCCATTTGATATCTCAGCCAGCTGATCCTACATACTTTCTCAGTTTATATCAGAAACACGATTAGAGGATCAGTTGAATTGAGTTGGTGGTTAATGCCATTTAGTTTGGTGAACTATAACTCGTTATCTCCTCCTTAGCAAGAGCTTGGTATGATGACTTCTTGACTAGTGTTATTGTATTGGCTGTGTGAAAAGTGAAAAAGCGAGCACTTCAGGCTTCTCATGTGTTGTCCTTTTACAAATTTCAATACTCGAAAAGATAGAACTGCATAAGTACGGAGCACTACTAAAAGTCCAAAAAACAGTAAACCCAACAACAAAAGTTTTTTATGCTTATCTTGTGCGCATGCTTCCTTATCCCCTTCTGCATTTGTTATCGGAGACAGTGACTAGCCAATCTCCGTATCTTTTCACTTCTAGTTAAAGCATTCTATATATCAAGAGTATTGTGGCATCATAGATATACAACAGGGCTGAATCTGTTTCTTTCTAGCATATTGTGAGATTGGTTCACATTTGCAAACTGTTTATGAACCTAACAATAATTAAACTGCATGTTACTGAACTTGCGTGGATCACTATGTACTGCACCTGCTTTAACAAAAAAAAAAAGGGAATTTCATCCAATTGTTCATACAAACCTTTTACATCGCATTAGCTTTGAAACCTAGACTTAGGTTCTCTCATCACCGAACGGGTCATTTAGGTTCTAATCTCTTTATATTTAGGTTCTAATCTCTTTATGTCGCTCGACATAGCGTTTGTGCTGAAAAGGCATTATGTAACAACTAAGCCATTATTTGTCTGTGATTCAGTATGCTTTATATATTTCAACTTTCTTCATACTATTAATTTAGAGACCTCTCAAGAATAGAACTTGAAGCCTATTTACTCTCTCTTTGCAGTCAACTTTACATTAATTCTTCAGGGATCGACAATGGCAGGGAACATGTTCTGATAATAAGCCGCAAATGTCACTGTCCTCCACAGAAGCACCACCAGAATCTGATACCAATAAGGCCAATTAATGGCGTTTGTTTCATCAAGAGGTGAGTACGGAATTATATCGGTGTAGACTGAAAAGCTTAATAGAATCCAATTACAATTTTTTTGAAAGGTGAGACCAATTGTCTGTGAGTCATTGATTTACTGTCTGATCTCCTGATCAAAAGTTATATCTCGTTTGGTTATAACTTATAACTTACACGTCTAAAAATGATAATCAACTTGACTGAAACTTGGGTCCATCTAGAAACAAAATGATAATCAACTTGATTGGCTTATGTTTGTTCGACAACAGCATCCAGTGATCAGAAAATGTCACATGACACATCCATCACAGGTTCTTTACAGGTCGGTCAGCTTTTAATTTACTTATTGTTCTGTACTGACTTGTTTTTTTTCTTTTTTTTGCATCTGCCAACCTTTTAATGTTGCTTATCATCAACAGTCTGTGGTGCGTGAGAGCTCTTTTGCTGGCATAGATGATGACTCGAAGACACATCTGCAGATTCTGCACCAACCTCCAAGTTCTGACCTCTAATTTAAGCAACCACCAACATCATATTTTCACCTAAAAAGGTAACCGTGTCCCCTTATACCTCAGTATTTCCATGACTAGATTGCTTCAGTCCTCGAATTTGCCTGGAAAATATATTCTTGTGGTACCAATCCGGACAAAATTTTGTGAAAAATATGAGAAGAGAGGCTGAAATATATTTAGTTCTTATGAATACCTTTTTTTTATCAAAGTTCTTATGAATCCTTAGGAAGTAATATGTGTGACATTTGATTCAATCCAAGGGAATAGTAATGATCAAAGTTTGTTGCTCTTTATGATGTTAAGAAGAAATTGTATTATACTGGCTATCACTGAATAGCATTAATAGCGTAATAGTTTTAGCGGGATAAAAGTTTACTCTCAATTCAGTCAAAACTTTGCCAGTCAGATGAAAATATCTTTAATTATTTTTCATCTTTTAACTGTTCAACAGAAGGTAAATGAGTTACTTTTTCCCTCACTGTATTAGAAGAGAAATACAAGTTACGCTGACATTGACAATTTTTTAATTTTGTTTTAGTTGTTTATTTTATAATTTTCTCTCAGTTACTCTTATTTTACTCTCATTTACTCTGTTTAATTTACTCTCGATTACTCTATTGTTTACCAATCAGACACTGAAATAGGAGACAAGAGTGCTTTAGCCTGTAATCGTAAGAAGAACATAACTGTAACCTTAAAAGTTAGTATGTGTCTGCTCCTACCAATATCTTTAAACGATATGAAAAGTTCAGGGTTTTTAATAATTTGTACTTTAGCAAAAGTTTATAAAGTATTTTATAATCTCCAAACTCATCTATTTAGAATCTAAGTTAGTGATATCTTTTTCATCATTCCCACTATGAGCGAGGGAGATCACTCCTCAGGATCCACTACCACCAGTGCTACAAAAATATGTATAGTTTAATCCATGGAGCCTAGCGAGATTAAAGATATTCTTATAACAATATCCATAGTAGGCTTATCTTAGCCTCTGTGCGCGTAGATGTTCTTTTCCACCAGATATTATAATAGAATGATACGAGAAGTTTTAGCTAATTTGATAAACATTTGAACAATATAAGGCAAAATAAATGCCCTAATAAAATATAATCAGTGAGGAAAAGGGCCAAGTTGTCTATAAACAAACGTGAAAAGAAAAAAGCTGTCTATCACTAAAGAAAAAAGGGAGAAAAGTGATCAAAGTGGGTCACAAATCAAATCCTAAATCAAGATATTTAATTTGGGCCCTAGGCACAATCATATTGGTAAGTTTATGTGTCAGTCATTAGAAGATATATAGAAAACTTTTCTGCTTTTGCTGGTAGTGAAAAATTATTGTACATAAAGTGTAAAAACAAAACTATATGTTTTCCTTAAAATTAACAGATTTGAGAAGTGAAGTTACTGGTTGACCGTTGGTTTGTGTTTTTAGTCCTTTTAGTTCAGGTCACTAGGAAATCCTGCTCTTTTGGATGAAATGTGAGAAGGCTACAGGAGGATAGTCTTGCTAAGTTGAAACCATATAATCTCTGTAATTTGCGAATACTGTAGGTTGGCTGACTTTGTTTCGAATACTTGTAAATAAATAACTTAAAATTCTTAGATTTTGGTACAGAATCTTGTCCTAATCCAAGTGAAGAGACCATAGGTTTATCTTCATTT
The DNA here is from genome assembly GCA_026261945.1 of Hirschfeldia incana. NCBI lineage: Eukaryota > Viridiplantae > Streptophyta > Magnoliopsida > Brassicales > Brassicaceae > Hirschfeldia > Hirschfeldia incana. The sequence goes on along the minus strand of JABCMI010000041.1, from coordinate 2,359,192 downwards.
AAGTAATCATCCCTTTCCGAAAGTAAAAGAGAAGAATAAAATAAATGAATGCTTATAGAAGATGTACATAGTAACAAAGTGGTTGTAGCCTATTGGTTGAAGTTGGTGATCGATTTTTACTGATTGCATAGACCTGGTCAATATTTTGGTTGAGGAAACCTATGATTGATGCTTAGCAAGTGCTAAATAATCTAACAACAAAAATGAGTCAGGAAATGAAATGATGGGTTATAATTATAAAGGCCCCATGTTAGTGAGGATTGAGACACTTGAATCTAATCCTTAAGCATTATGAAGTTTCTATTCATCTTGTTTAGTGGAACCTCATCACCTGCTTACTCACTTGTTTCCTTTTGATTATATTAAAAGAGCCATCAGGAATATATGCCCTGCTATTTTATATAACCGAAAAGGCTCTTTTCTCCACCACTTTCCCCTCCCTGATTATGCACATAAACATGTATTCACATCACATGGGATATGCACAGTTTAAGTTTCTTATGTCATCATATCTAACCCATGTTTTTAGGATATATGTTGAGTTCTTATATTGAAGAACTAAACTCTCTTAATCTAAAAATATGAATTGTTAAATTTGGTACATAAAATGCATTCACAAGGTACTTTTATTTTACTACATTTTTTATAGATATTTTATATCATAATAGAATCCCAGTCCATATCCTAATGGCTATACAGTTACCTGCTTTTGGGTAGATATATTACATTCGCAGGATATCTATATATACTCTCATCTTGAGCTTCTTCAACCTCCATCAAAACTCTCATTTCTCATTTTGGGTCTTTTCCTTTCAATTTTATTTCTGTCTGTTGGGTGTGATTTCAAAAAAAAAAAACTAAAAATTATGGTTGATCCTCAAACACCAATCCCACCTCACCTATATCCACAAGCAATTCAACTAAAACTCTATCAAGCCTTCATATTCTCCATTCCCATCTTATTCTCGATCATTCTCTTCCTTCTGTTCTATCTTTTTTACCTTAAGAGAAGAGCCTCTGCTCTCTCCTCTTCTCCTCCAATGATTCTTCCTGTTTCCTCGACCCACCAGCCTTCTTCTCATCTCACCTCGGTAAGTATCACAATGTCTTTGTAGATATATACATTAATGCAAAAAGAACTGAATCATTCACGCCAAGAGATAGTAGAGTTTGGTCATATTTCTCATGGGGATTTGAGGTTGCTGATACCATGGTATCATGTTGTATTAAGTTCAATGAAGAATAGTGTTGAGATTGATTGTGTTATATTTTGCAGGTTTGTTTGTTAGATGTGAAAGTAGAGCTCAAAGACAAGCTTCATGTTGTTTTTTTCAATGAAGAGCTAGAAACAAGAGATTCTCTGTAAGTTACTCTTACCTTCGTTCATAGGAACTAGGAACATAGAGATCGTTTCAGTGCCTTCATATTCATATGAATCTATCAAATCTTTGACGCGGCATATTTAAGCTTACCATTTATGAATTCTCATGAGGCTGAACTTTATTTATCAAAATTCTAAATAATTATGTTAACAGAGTTGATATACGAATTGAGATGTCTGAGAATGAGCCTATTGGAAGTTGAAATATACGAATTGAGATGCCCTTTACCCATAAGTGTTTCTAGGCCGTTGCGTAGAGCTAAGGAATATTAAAAAGTAAAGACGGAAAGTTTAAATTCTAGATAAGACCAAAATCATGATTTTAGACAAAAATCAAAATTAATAGAAAATATCATATATTTCCATGCCTTTGTGTTTAATTTTATCTTTGGTTGTTGCTTGTTTTGGTGAATGGAAAGTTTGACTAATTTAGTAAAAAAATGGTGTAGATGTTGCGTTTGTTTGGGAGAATTCGAGTTAAAGGAAGAGTTGGTGGAAATGCCTTCATGCAAACACATATTTCATCTTGATTGTATTCACCTTTGGCTCTATTCTCACACCACTTGCCCTCTCTGTCGCTCCTCTGTCTTCATCACTTCGACCAAAACCTCTGTGGACGACAACGACCATCCGGACTCTTTTCAAACTTCACCGGTTTGACTCATAAACCCGAAAGAAATAAACAAATACAAATTTTGTTAGTGAGTAGACATCAATACAAAAATTGTAAATCTTCAAATTTATTAGTTTTGATGATGCAAGAGACAATAATGTATTACATCACATTACAAAGTGGTTACATATTCTGTGTCTTCTGCTTGAAGACATTGGTTTAAATGAAAACTTTAACGGATGAAGTTACTTGAGGAAAAAGTAACCTGCCACAATAAGAACGAGTGTTGACATCCCAGCTAAGAAACAAAGACCTTTTTGTAATTTTCCATCGTCTTTCCTCAACACCATGGCTTCATAGATAGGCAAGCTATTCACCACCGCAAAGCTTGCAAGCATCAGCTCAAGGCTGAGTCCTTCTCCCAATGCGAAAAGGCGATAAAGCCCCCAAACGAAAGCAATGAGATTCAGGACGGCCACTACGGTCAGGGGCAAGAAAATGGACGAAGAGGGCCCAAAATCGAAGATCCCTTGCTCATACCGCTTCTTCTGTTCACCATTACCGTCGGCTTTACTGGTGACATTGAATCCAGGTGTGGAGAGGTTTAGGGTTTTGAGAGTGTACTCTATCATACCAAAGAAGAATGAAGAGAGTCCTCGTATCAACCACATTCTTTGATCGTTCCACCATTTCCAACAAGTTCCTCCTTCCAACAAAAAATCTGACAAGTCTTGCGCATATGCACCGAGAGACAAGAATATGTAAAGCCAAAACCATACATCTGATGGCCTGGGGAACACTCTAACCCCATATATTAGGGCAAGCTGAGGTAAAACTCCATATACGGTGAGAGGAATTGAGCAAAATGGCCAAACCACATAGTAGCAATAGCCTAAGCCCGTAAACAGACCCAATGATTTGAACCCATAGGTGAATGGGCTGTACCTTGCAAAGGCCATTTCAAGAAGACCAATGGACCATCGCATTTGTTGCCATACTACATCTGTTAGGCGTTTTGGGGCACTTCCAAAAAAAGCAGCTCTTTGGGGTCTGCAAAACATTGATCTCCATCCTTCACAATGGAGCATGAATCCTGTGTAGTAGTCTTCTACTAATGAACCATATCTGAATCCAATCTGCATAGTTTTGCATGATAATTTTAAATATGGGTAGTGACATGAAGATACTAGCACGCTACAACATACAAGACATGGTCAACTAGATTAGTGTTTGTGATTTATTGGTTTGATCTTATTACCTTGGATCCCCAATTGGTGTTGTGCTCGTAGTTGCATCCAGCTACATCGTGTGCCAATGCCAAAACACTTTGGGACTTAATGGGCTTATCGACAATCCTATTAGGCCTAAGTTCATCTAACTCTGGCAAAATCAAATTAGCCGGAGGCCCATAGAAAACTCGTCGACTGAAAAAGCATCCAGTGCCCACATGAATTGGACCCATAAGCCCATCATACCCAACCATGTTGATGTCAAAGGGATGTATGAGCTCTGATGCATAAATATCGTTTTTGTTTATTCCTTGAAATCTCTGAGGAAATTGCACAAATCCTAAACCGGAACTAATCTTAGGGTCTGAAAAATAGCAGAGAGCATGAAGAGGTGTTGTGGGATTGTTTGAGTACATGTCACAATCTAGCGTTAGAATGATTGGTGAGTTTGTCATCACCGACGATACTCGTAACTACAAAGAAAATCAAACATGTGGTTGATGAAAGAGTAAACCGAAAGACCAGTTAACCGAACCGAAAACTGTTAAAGATAGGGTTCAGTGCATACCAATGTATTAAGAGCACCGGCTTTGAAATGATGTGGTGTAGCTCTACTCTTCTCTCTTGATACGTATATTAGGTTTGGCATTATCTCTGTCTCGTTGTTTTGTAGCACCTACTCATGAATAAAAAGAAAATTGAGATCTTACTGTAGAAACTTTTGTTTTAAAATATAAACAAATATATAATGATTTATTAAATTTCACCTTAATAATACTTGGATGGTCCTGAGGAGTGAATTTGTGGTCCAACGAATCGAAGACCTTACGAAACTGATCTAGATCAACTTTGCCAATACTCACCACATGTTCTACTCTCTCCTTCACATCTTCATACATTTTCTGTTTCACCACAAATTGATGACTTTGTATGTTTTTTTTTCTTGTTTTTCCTAGGTATCCAGCTAAAAGCATGTAAAATATTACAAAGATGGTCTTGTAGGCTTACAGTTTTGAGAAGAAAGTAGAGACATAGAACTAGGAAATTGCTTAATCTTGTTTTAAAAGCTAACAAATGCATAATGAAGATAGTAGTAAGTGTGAATGGATTACATGATTAGTACCCTTAGAAGAGAAATTTTGTGTTAGAATTTCACGTGGATATGTTCTTATAACTAAAGAGATAATGAATTAACTAAATGATTAGGATACGACCTCTTCTAGTAAAAGTCTTTAAATTAGAGTAAACACTTTATAATTACTTTAGAAGCCTACATACTTTATATATCACTTTGGAACTTCAATATGAGATATTCTAATAAATTCTCATAATTAAAATAACTAAGAAAATGAGTAATTTTAAGAAATTTTGTTTGATTGAATTATGAGAGATTAGTAAACACCTTAAGATTTTCAGCTTCCTCAGTCCAAGAACTTGACTTCGAGGAAAAATAAACTTCAGGAGACCGATCTTGAACATTATTCTTCTTGCAAAAAGGCAACCAATGCTCAGAGAACTTAGCAGCCTCCATCAAAGCAAACAACGTTAGTGACGATCCTCCATCATCCGATACATAGACCGAGATCTTATCAGACGGGTAACCGTAAGCCATGACTGATAAGACCGTGTTGGCCACCATCATGGGAGGCTCCTTGTAAGGATCAGCTGTGCAGATGAACACGTCCAGCTTCGGGAAGTGCTCTTCCGGTTTAGCAACATATTTTTCAGGATACTCGGTTCGATGAACCGGGTTTAGCCGGAGGGACGTTGTGCTGGCCCACATGAAAGCGAGAACCACGTCGGAGATGATAAGAAGAGATGTTAAAAGAGCTGTGCGTTCTGTGAGAAGTGAATGTACATGGTGGTACATGAGTGCTATGATGCCACAATTCTGAATAACGGCGTAGCATCGGTATAGAACGGTGCGCCGGCACGTGTGAGAGGTGTGGAGGGTTGCCGAGTTTTCACTAGTATGAAGTTCCATTTTTTGTAGTGAAAAGAAATGGTTTCCGAGAAATCATATATAGTACATTTTTTGCCATGTTTTAGAATAACTGAAAAACAAAAATTGGAAGATATTTTGTTTTTTAAATATTGGTGTGTATGACTCTTTCAATGGAGAAATTAAGTTAAAATTCTCTAACTTGAAAATGGATGACGATGAGTCACTGCCTTGACTATTCATGATGTCACTTGTCTAGCTAAATCTTATCTTGTAATACAATTATATATACGATTATAGACAATTGAATATATGATTATAGACAGAGATAATATGTGTCTATAGCACTTTTAGACCCCCTAATTAACAGATTGCCATCACCAATCTCACTTACAACTTATTCTTATTACGCTGTCATAATCTAGAATTACGTGTGTCAGCTAGTCTGATTTAATCAGAAAAATAGCTTTAACTTTCTCTTTATTTAATGAAAATCTCTTTCTTCTTTTCTCTCTTCTCTTCTCTCTTCTCTCTTCTCTCTCTTCTCTTCTCCTTCATTTTAACTTTTTATTTCCTCTAGTAAACTCAACTTTCTCCAACTCTTTTTTTCCTCATTCATTTTCTATATTTTACAATTAGTTGTTTTTTTATAAATCATGATAATTGATTTTTCAATCTTAATAAATTTCTTCTTCTCTTGTGAATGTTCTAAAATAAATTTGTTCGTGTTCAAGAAGATGACTTGGTAATAATTTAATATCAAAAGAAAACTGGAGAATTTCAAATTCATGACTATGTTTCTATAACGGTCATGAATACTATTCTATAACGGCTAAACAAAACAAATAATTGTTACATCGTTTGGTAGATGTTACATGATTTGAATATATGTCTTGTTAGATGATACATGTGTTCTGGGTAAATGATTTGTTAGTTGTTACATTATTTATTACCAGGTACAATATTTGTTAGCTGCTAATAAGTGACTTGTTATATGGTACATTGTTTTGGGTAATTGATTTGTTAGTTGTTACAATATTTATTATCAGGTACACGATTTGTTAGCTGTTAATAAGTGACTTGTTACATGGTACATTGTTTTGGGTAATTGATTTGTTAGTTGTTACAATATTTATTATCAGGTACACGATTTGTTAGTTGCTAATAAGTGACTTGTTACATGCTACATTGTTTTGGGTAATTGTTTTGTTAGTTGTTATAATATTCATTACCAGGTACACGATTTGCTAATTGTCACATTAGTTGTTATTAACAGCTAACAATTCATGTATCTGCTAATGAAACTATTTCGTAATCTTGTAAATCGTTTATCAATTACCCACGACTTCTTTTTAATAACTAACATATGTTTTCTCTATAGATTCACTATTTTAAATCTATGAAGATAAAATGCTTTTACAAAAAAAAAAATATGAGAAGGAGTGGAGTGAGAAGAAAAGAGAAAATATGAAAAAGTGGTGGAGGAAGAGAAATGCTTTAATGTGTCAGATCCACTTTTTCCATTGTCTACTGAGTCACAAATTTTAGTCAAAAGACAGATTGCAAGCTTCAGAGTTGTGTCAGCTAGAAGGATATTTCGTCTCTTCCAATCAAAAATGGTAAACATCTTATCCTTACTGTCATTTCGTTTCCACTATTCTATAACAGACTTGCATTTTGTATATCTAGCTCATTGTCCCTTATAGACAATTGAACTTCCACCTTCAGTTCCACATCCACACACAATTATAAAACCAAAATAGCAAAAAACTTCCATGCAATAATATTAATAATGTTCAAAAATGTGTGTGTACGGAATCTTTGTGTTTATCAACACTGATATTGTGTGTTATTGTGTGTCATTGTTGTTAACTGTTAGTTTCAAACTTCAATTTACAAGTTTTTTGTTGTTCCAAAATATCTGTAAGAAGATACCAAGATGTGAGAGATGGTCATCATATTATTCGATACATATATTCATCACGTTACTATATTACTTGCTTCTAGTTTACCACGATCCATACATTGTGAAACTACAAATCCGTAAATAGGTATAATTACTTGAGGAAGAAGAAACCTGACACAACAACAAAGCAAGCGAAGATCCCAGCTAGTATACAAACAAATTTTGGTAATTTTCCATCATCTTCTCTAAGCACCATAGCCGTATAGATCGGCCAGCTATTCACCACCCCAAAGCTTACCAACATCAACTCAAGCATGAGTCCTTCACCGCAAACAAATATACCATAAATCCCATAGACTAGGGCAAACAAATTGATGATCGCTACCATAGTGATGGGGAAGAACATGGTCGAAGAGGCCCCAAAATCAAACATTTCTTGCTCGTATCTCTTACTCTGTTTGTGATCATCATTAACCTTGCTAGTGAGGTTGAATCCATGTGAAGAAAAGTTTAGAGTTTTAAGGGTGAACTCGATGAAGCCAAAGGTGAATGAAGATAATCCTCTAATCAACCACATCCTTTGATCATTCCACCATCCATGACAAGTTCCTCCTTCTAATACAAAATCTACTAGATCTTGCCCATATGCACCGAGGAACAAGAAGATGTTAAGCCAAAACCATGGATCCGGTGACTTGGGAAAAACGCTAAATCCATATATGAGGGCCACTTGGGGCAAGAATCCATAGATGACAAGAGGAATTGACCAAAACGCCCAAAATGCATACTGACAGTAGCCTATGCCCATTAGTAAGCCTGTTGATCTGACCCCATACTTGATAGGGCTACACCTCGAGAAGGCAACTTCAAGAAGTCCAATAGTCCATCTTTTTTGTTGGCTTACTACATCAATTAAGCATTTTGGAGAATCTCCATAAAATGCTATTTTTGGAGGGCTGCAAAAGACTGATCTCCACCCTTCACAATGGAGTTTATATCCTGTATAGTAGTCTTCTACTAAAGATCCATATCTAAATCCAATCTGCATAGTTTTAAATGCTTGAACTTGAGTATATAATATATAATATAATATATGAAAATAAAGATATTGTGAATGCTGAAAGATGATTAATATTGTCTACAAAGACCTATGTTCAGGTTATCTATTGTGAAATAGGATTATTCTCTATGTTTCTTAATCAAGAAAATAAACACTATTTCTAAAGATTAAATGTATTATCTAAAGATTGGAGAAACTTATTGTTCTTATAACTAGTTCATGATGTAGTATTGTCACAAAACACCACTAGGTTACATGTCCCAGTCAATTCACATAAACGTTTAATACATATAACCTATGCTGTAGTCTTCTACCTTTGACTCCTATTCGAAACCTATATTTATAGTTACGAACATTATCATGAAATTTATGTACATGTAACCTATGTTATAGCCTTCTACCTTTGACTCCTATTTGAAACCTATCTGTATAGCTCAAAACTTCAAATATCACGATAATGCTGTGCATAAAAAGAACAAAAATAATACATCAAGAAGCTTGGAAAATTATGTTATTAATATCTAACCTTGGATCCCCAATTGGAGTTTAGCTCGTAGTTACATGCAGCTACATCGTGTGCTAATGCCAAAACATCTTCGGCCTTAGTAGGCTTATCAGTAGCCCAGTTTAGTCCAAGCTCATCTACCTCAGGTAAAATCAAACTAGTCGGAGGTCCGTAAAGAGCCCGTCGATTGAAGAAACACCCAGTACCCGCGTATGGTGGGCCCATAAGTCCATCAAACCCAACCATATTGATGACAAAGGAGCGTCTGAGCTCAGATGCATAAATATCGTTTTTGTTTACTCCATGAAACTTTTGAGGAAACTGCACAAATCCTAAACTAGAATTTAGTTTAGTGTCTGACAAATAGCACAAAGCATGAAGCGGAGTTCTTGGATTGTTTGAGTACATGTCACAATCTAGCGTTAGAATTACTGGTGAGTTTGTCATCACCGAAGATACTCGTAACTACAAAGAAAATATAAAATATGTGGTTAACGAAAGACTGAACGGAAAGCTGGTTTAGGGGAGTGTAAGTGTATAGTCGATACCAACCAAGGTATTAAGAGCACCGGCTTTGAAATGATGTGGTATAGCTCTATTCTTCTCTCTTGATACATAGATTAGGTTTGGCATTATCTCTGTCTCGTCACTTTGTAGCACCTATATGTTTCCCCACCAATGAGATCTTGTTATGTAAATATAGAAACGTTTGTTTTCCTTAAGATAACATTAAGGCCTTTTTTATTTGATACTCGAAAGGAAATAAAATTTGTGTGATAATATACCTTTATAAACGTAGGATGGTCATGCCGTTTATCAACTTTGCCACTATTCACAACATGTTCTACTCTCTTCTTCATATCTTCGTACATCGTCTGTTTCAACGTATAAAGATTATTTTGTATGTCTACGTACTGATGTACAATATTAGGCTTATGTAGTTTTCTCTAGTACATAACTTGGCATGTATTAATATAATAAAATATACACACCTTTAGATTCTCATCTTCATCAGTCCAATTTTGTGAATTTGATGAGAAATAAACTTCAGGGGATCGATCCTGAACATTATTCTTCTTGCAAAAAGGCAACCAGTGCTCAGAGAACTGGGCAGCCTCTATCAAAGCAAACAAAGTCAACGACGAGCCTCCATCGTCCGATACGTAGACCGATATCTTATCGGACGGATAGTCGTATGCCATCACTGATAAAGCAGTGTTCACCACCATCATCGGAGGCTCCTTGTACGGATCAGCCGTGCATATAAACACGTCCACCTTTGGGAAGTCCTCGTTCGGCTTAGCTGCACATCTATTAGGGTACTCGGTCCGGTGAACAGGGTTGAACCGGAGGCATGTTGTGGTGGCCCACATGAAGGCGAGAACGACGTCGGAGATGAGAAGAAGAGATGTTGTTAGAGTTGTGTCTGCTGTGGCAAGTGAGTGTGCATGGTTGTACATTAGGGATATGATGCCACACGTGTGAATGACGGCGTAGATTCTGTAGGGGATAGTACGCCGGCAAGGATGACACGCGTGGAGGGCTGGAGATCGTTTTCTCTCAGGTTCCATCTCTAATTATGATGAAAACAAATGGCCTTGGAGAAAATACTACATATATAGTACTTGATAATAGGCGAGCGGCCTAGGATAAAATACATTTTGAAAAGTATGACATTTTCGATGGAGAAGTCGAGTTAAAATTCTCTATCTTGAAAAGTATGAGAAAATGTCACAGATCAATTGGATCAAGACTGGGTCTGCGAGAGTCACTAGCTGTCTTCACAGTTCATGTGACGCGTATGCTAACTTTTTTTAACTTTTTGCAAAATTAATATCGATTGTAGAAAAACACTATACTTGCAAACAATCGTACGTAAATGTGTATAATATAGTATACTTATACTTAGTGATAATCTGAAATCTTGTCAGCAATAGTTTTTTATTCAAATAAGTAACTTGTTAATCCAATGCTATGTAAATTGTTAGTACTATGTATTTCCTGCTTCCATGTCCATGTCCAGTTTCATTTTTTCTTTTCCTTTTGTTACACATTTGTATCTTACACCACAAGTTTCAAATAAGATAGAAAAGTAAAGAAAAACAAAACAAAACTTAGAAAGCTGAGGTGAGAAAGGAGAAAACGTGCTTGAAATTCTGTTTTTGACAATATAATATACATTGATACTTGCATGAAAAATAACAAAGACAAAAAGAACTAAAAGAAACAAAGGGAACACAAGGCTTACACAAGCCACGGGGATTATATCCCTCTTACATGATCCAAACATCCCAGTTATTCACAATCTTATTGTCTACTTCTCTGTTTGTTACATGATCGTATCTCTCACACACACAAGTTTCTAATAAGGAAAAGAATAAAACCTCACAGAAGCCTACCTTGAAAAATAGAAGAACCCCATGAGCCTTCTACCTTGAAAAATTAGTTGGAATATTTCTCTGTTTTGGAGATTGTTGTGTCAACTTCCGTTAACAGTATCCTGAGTTGGTTCCCGGGCGTCATTTTCTTCACTTCCTCTTTTGACCATATAAATATTCTCTTCACCATGTTGCAGAACTCACTGCATCCACAATATTAAGCCATTTTGATTTCCTCATCAACATAAATGAGTTTTGTTGGTAGTGGTTCTATCGAATATAAGAAGGAGAGTGTCACTTACGGCCATGGGTCATCACCAACAAGCATCATATCTCCCTCATCGTCTGTGAACACTATTTCCCATTGGTTCCGACTCTTCAGTTCTCCTTCTATCTCAAACAGCTTCTCAAGGTCGTCTATAAGCTCACTGTACCCATTTATTAGTGTTAAATCTACAGCCCTGCCCACTGGTACGCCTTGCATCTGCACCTGTGTCCACATATACAAAGATTTAAGTCTATGCTTATATGTGCATAACAAGTGTTCATTACATACATACCTTGGTACGGCTTCTTGACGAACTGTTTTGCTTGCTTTGAACCTCTTTTGGTGATGCCTGCGCAGGTTCCTCCTTTTTCTCCTCTGATAGTTTTGAAATCTCGGACTTTGGGTCTGCGTTGCTGTCCAGGTTCGGCTTGGTTACGTTTATTGGTCGCATGAGTGCAGTTTTCTCCTCGGGAGACGGTAGATAGGGACTCATCAGATCAATCCCAAATAATCTACAGCTAGCAGCAGTAGTAGTCTCATGTTTCTTCTGCTCCACTGGGAAACCCATTTGGCCGTTGAGTGTTGAGTAAGGGCTAACTGGCCAATCAGAGTTCTGAGGAGGATTCCTCTGTGAGGTGATGCATGATTGTGCAAACTCATGGGATTGTGTTAATGCAGAGTTCCAAAGGTTTGAAGTTGTTACGCCTACATCTAAACACATAAAGTGAGAAATGGAGCTAGGAAAGGCTGAAAGCTACATTAGAGTGTGCTTACCAAGTGCAGATACTTCATTAACATGACGAGGTCTTTTGTAAACTGATTGGGGAACGTTTTCTGAAGTCACAAATGGCTCCATCTCCCATGGTGAAACCTTAACCGGTCTTGTAAACGATGCAGGCTCATCCCAACTAACCTACACATGTTATGTAGTAGACTGATTTGAGTTTTTAAAACTTTCAGTGAACATTCTATAAAAGAAGGGAAGTGATTTTGTACTTCCAAGGATCGCCATTTTGAGTCTTTCCAGTGAGGGGAGCAGTCTTGAACACCAACAACGGTGCCTGAGAACCTTCTTTCAGGGGAATCATCTCCCTCAAACCTCATCTTAAACTTCATCCCTACAGAGAACTTATTGTTCATCGCTTGCAGGTATTTGTTCAAGCTAATGATGAATTGGCTTGTCCTGTTTTTCAAACCGAGACTGAATCAATATCTCTAAGAAACTCCTCCCAATATGTTTAACGTAGAGTGGTGACTTTATACCTTGGTTTATAGTAAACGGTGAACATGCTTCGGGTTTGAGTAGCATGGCATGCAGTAGCAAGAACTCCGAGATGCATGCTATGACTTGATATGACTGATGGAGGCATACTGCTCTGCTGACGATTAGCACGTCTGACTCCAACTCGCATCTCTCCGTTCTCCCCTCTGGATAGTTTTGAAAAAACTCAAATATACATAATTCAAATTCACATTTTAGTGTGTAAGTATATACCTAAGGAAGACAAAGGTGTCACCAGCAACCAATTTCTTTGAGGTGACAAAGGTGCTCCAGCCTGTAGTCAAAAGATGCCTCCGTGGTGTTCCTGTTATTTTTTTATAAAAAAATATCAGGTAAGAAAAGATCGGTAGTAGTGCATGAGCTTCTCTTGTCATAGTAATGGATTCATCACACCTCTAAAAATATGCTTAAACTTCCACTTATAACCGTGCACATCTTCAGCTACTATCTCCTGGGTTGGGATTTGCTGGGTCAAATCCTAAAAGATGACAACAGCAAATGAAATTTCATAATTGTAAGTCCATTGTGAAGCTCATTTGTTAATAAAATAATGGTTGTCTCCTAGTTACCAGGGGAGGAAGGCATTCGGTGGCATGTTTCCTTAGAACAGAGAAGCCACCATGAGTGCTTGTATCAGATGCAGTTAAAACCTTGGTGAAAGAGTGAAACTTTGGCCTTTGCAAGTCTGGAAGACAAGGATCAGGAGGACTCATAGGTTCTTCAACCTGATGTGGCACGGTTCAAAAAATTCATAAACGTTATAGAGACTAACACTCACGGGATGCGAGGTATGTTAAAAAAAACTAAAATTGGCCACTTACTGTTACTTCAGGCATCAACATAATCTGGGCATATACCTCATCCGTATCTTTCTCAGCCTGACAACAACAACAAATGATAACTAAAAAAATCAAACTTATTTTGACCAAAAAACAAAATCAAAATCTAGCTTATTGTTCGTTTAGTATTAGTTAGTTGAAATTATCATAAAGATTTTTAATTAGTTTTAAAATTATCTGATATTCATATAAATAGGTTTCTTATGCCTCAATATATGATTTGATTAATAAAAGTATAGATTTGTGGATTTCAATAAATTCAGAAGACATTGATTGTTTAGGTATTTTTAAACTAAATAAGAATCTATGTATATATCTTAGCTTCCGCTACATGATCCTGGACTTTTCTAGCTTTGTAAGGTAGGTTCAATCTATTTCAATCTATATAAATAAATGGTCATTTGCTTTGCTTAAATCGAGCAACTATAGCTGAATAGTCCAGATATGGGTAGTCAATGTGTACAATTTTTTTTGGCCCATGTTTTATCCGGAAGAAAATGGACAATAAAACCTAACATACCTGAAGACGAACGTTCATTACTTTGCATAGAATCTTAGGAGGAAGATCGAAAAGAGGCTTCATCGTATTCAAGTCTTGTTGCGTTGACGCTTCGAGCTGAATAAGAAAACAGAAACATAAATCAAAACCGCCACCAATAATAATATCAAAGTACAACATCGATCTGTTAGAAGAAAAAAAAATGGAGCATATATATATATACTTACTACTTGTTCCATGTGACCTTGAGGGAAGTAATAAACTCTTTCCTCAGCTTGAGGAACATCAACGAGAGGGCCCGCACTTAGTTTCCACAACTCTTCATACATATCATCTCCTGATTATCGCCACCAAAATTAAATGTCGCCGGAGTAAAACAAAAAAAAAAGAAAAAATATTCATCGCATTGCTGAAACGTACCTATCGTCATCAGCTCTAGCTTATTTTTTCTAACCAAGTCAAAGCTTGAATAAATCTTCTTCTCTGAGACACACAAACACACACTCCGATCAACGACTCTTCTTGAAATAAGAGTGGCTTTAAATGCGAATTTAATTGCCGAAAAGCCACGAGCCTTTTGATTCCGTGCTCTCTCTCTCTAAATCATAACGCAACGAAATTTACAAATCCTGATCTCTCTCTCTATAACTGTAATCTCTCGGCCGTTACAAGAAAAAATGAAGAGGAATCTTCTTACAGTATAGCTCAAAAACCCCGTTGAGGAAGCGCGTCTTCTGTTTCAACGTCTCACACCTTCGTTGCTGCTTTTATCTCCGTTTCTCTCTCTCTATTCTTATTTTTTTATAATTATTATTTAGTATTTTTTAATCATGTCTTTTTACAGGTATTTTTTAATATGTCTAAAATATTTCGATTCCTTTGCACATATAATTGTTGGATTACCCAACTGTTACTCTGTATAATTTGTTACACATGTTTTGATGTCAGTCAATCCAAATAATCTATAAGAAATTGCTTTAAATACTCAAAGTTGAATATCAATTTTAAAAAATACGTTTAATCAAAATACTCTAACAATTAAGTTTATGATTTATTCTTTATTATTTAGAGTTAATTTAATTTTCATCACAAATTTAAGGTATTTAAAAATATATATTTATCATTTAAAGGCAGATGTAAAAAATGGTATCAAACTTGTGATAAAACTAAAAATTTTCTTATAATCTAGTCCAGTTAAAGCAAATTATGCCAAAGAAAAAGGTTAATAAAATATTTTTAATATGGTGCAAAATAGAAATAAAGCTACATGTGCATGAATCTTCATAAAATATGTGAAGTTGACAGCTATAAAATAGTTTATAGAATATTTCCATAGTATATGATATTATAATTAATCAGTATTAACATATAATTTTATTAGTTATACAATATCTTCACGTAAATCAATCTAATAATATTTTATCCATTTTGTTACTTTTTATAAGAGCATTTTCAACTCTACTCTATTTTAATGTAAACTATGGAGTGGGATTAAAAATGCTAATAACTTTTCGTTCCTTTTCATTATCCTAGTGTTTAATTGGGAAACAAAGTAAATGAAAATTCATATTCTTATTTCTATGTCGAATAATTTGGTTTGCTATAAAATAAATTGATGTTTCTAAGTAAAACAAATACTGAATTCTTCAACAATCTTGATAAACGCACAGCTAAATTGTTTTGTTAATAGTAAGTAACTAAAGCAGACTTTAAAATTAACTCATTAATTATACATACATTTTTTTTTTCTTTCCTGAGACCATCTCCAACCCAACTCTATTTTTTTCTCTATAATTTCCATAAAAATAAAGTATCTCTATTATAGAGTATGTTTTGTTCTAATGGTTTATTCTATAATACAATTATTCTATTTTTGTAGAGAAAATAGAGTAAAAACACTTTTTTACTCTATATTTAGAGTGAACTATTAAAACAAAACTCATTTTATAATAGAATTACTGTATTTTTGTGGGAATTATAGAGGAGAAAATATAGTGCCCTTGATGCCCTCGACGTATTATAAATAATTTGCGTGGATGAGTAATATTAATTACCGGATAAGTCATAAATGTGTTCCGTTTTAAAAGGCTAGTACCGAGCGTGAAGGCTAGTGCCGTTACGGAAAGCCGATCAGGAGAAATAAGAAGGTTAAACAGCCGTCATCGTTAACATTCTGTCACTTTCGCCGTCTGCTCCATCGCTAGGCAACAAGACCGGCTAAAGTTGGATAGGCTTGACCTCGTACTTCCGATAAATTACTTTTTGTACCACTAAGTTGGGACCAACGTACGCACGTGGGAAGTGTTTTGATCTCTACTCTTTTTTTCTCACGGTATATTAATTCAAATTACAAGTCATACTGGTACACGCGTCAGATGCTGGATGCTTTAATATAATTTATTTAGATTTATCCCACTCTATTTTAGAAATATCACTTTTAGAATCTTAAAATTCACTATATTTTACAACTTTTAAAGATAAAATGCATAAAACTATTCCGACTAAATTTTGCTAAAATTTTTATTACCCTTTTTTGTTACCCAATTTCATACACAAAGTAATTATTTTTCTCATGTTAATACACCTACTTTTAAAATTTTGCTCATTTTAATATTCAAATTTTGCTAATTTAGTTTAAAATGTTAATAAGTTTAAAAAAATTAAAAAATTAAAAACTTCAAAACAAAAACTTAAAAATTTCAATTTTTAAAAAGAATAATAACTAAATTTTGGATAATATCTTAAAAATTGGAAAAATACTTTTGAATAAAATAAATAATTGTTTTTGAACTTCAGAAAAAAAATTGAAATTGAAACTAAAATTAAAATTAAAATTCATATCATAGAAAAATAGGGGGTTATCCAAAATTTAGTTACTTTTCTTCTTAAAACTTCAAATAAAATTTAAATTTTGTGAGATTTCTTTTAAAATTTTGAAGGTTTTCTAAATTTAGTTTGAAACTTATTATTAAAATAAACATACTTGAAGTATTAAAATGAACACAGTTTTAAAAGTAAGTGTAGTAAAATGAGCAAATAATTATTTTGAGCTATGGGAGTTCCATCATAAATATAGAAATAGTGGCATTAGAGGATAGCTACCATCTAACTCCGATCTCTAATCAATAATTATGGACGAGAGATATGGAACCAATACTTTTTGTCTGGATGAATTGTTTATTCCAGTGTTTAATATTGACAACTCGCAAATATTTACTTGAGTACAATCTTTAGCAGGTAGCTTTATTGCCACATTTACACAATATCTAGTATTGTATTGCACTTCGTATAAGTTATAATATAAGTAAGTGATCTTTGGACGATGAATAAATTTATTTATTTTTTCAACAAAAACGAATATGTGCTGTAGCCATTCATTCATTGCGCTATGAATAATGCCAAACTGTATAAAATAAGTGACAAATCAGAAAGATAAAAAGTCTATACTCCGTGGTCCATCTTCTAATGAACCAATAAGTTAATTACTTTAACTGTTTAGTTCTGTTTTATTATGATTTAAATATTACTAAATATGGCAAGATACGTCATCGATGACGTACTATGACAACTCTTGTCCCATTTAAGGATATAAATATAAGCAAAGATGCTTCAACCACACTACCACCATCTCCAAATTTTATATCTCGTATATTTGACTCTCTTAATCTATATTTTAATTGTACCTTGGTATCTTGTCCCCGTATATTCCTGGAGCTTATTCAGACAAATCTTAAAATTAGTAAGCAGATATAGCAACTCATAAATCATTTCCATTACATACAACTCCCGGATGTTTGGTTTTAATTGAGCTCAGACTTATTTAATGAGTTTTAGTTCAATCTTGGTAGCGGTAGTTCTGTAGGTTTATATAAGGTGAATTCCATCAGTCGTCTATTTTAAATTTATTTCGGTTTTAAATGAAACGATATAGTATAGAGCATGCCTAAAGCCGTGCGAAGAGTTTTTGATGCCCTAAACCAAATTAAAAATATATTAAACAAAATTATTTTACAATGAAATTTTATAAAATAATTAATTAAAAACTGTATAAATTTTGTTAGAATAAATTTTCATTGTCATCTTTTATGTTAAACTTATAAATATAAAATTGCAACATATATAAATCTTATACACATAAATTTTATTTAAAACTTGTAAGGTACATAATAAACAAATAACATAAAATACAAAAGATGAAAAAGAAAAATGAAGTTGTATTATAAAAGAAAAGAAGATGAACATATTAGGATATAGTTGTAAGAATATGATACACTATAATTAACTAGTCATAATTAACTAGTCATGATTGTATGTTATTTATGAATCAATCAATAAGGTTTTGTTTATGGACAGACAATGTATAAATATGCCCTATAATTTTTCTTACAATTTTTTTTGAACAGAAGCGAATGTTTTAAATTTCCTTATGCAGGCACGGCTCTGAGCATGCCTCTTATTCAAGAGAAACACCCCCATAATTTCTTTGACGATTTCAGTTGATCTTGTCTTTTGCATTGATTATAAAAAACGCCAGCTTTGGATTAAGTTCGAGAAAATGAGAAGTACATATCATTGTCGTGTTTTAAATTTGTCTTCAATTTCATCAACATTCTTTTGATGATTCATCGTCAGCATGAAGTTAATTTCATGAACAAGTCAATGGGTCTTCTGAAAAAGAAGGAAAGTTTCCCGATCTTGTTGATGGCATATTCCCTGCTTTCATCTCGATATAAAAAAACAAGTAGCAGAAAACGACTCTGTTTGCTCACAGAGAACTAGAAGCATGGAATATGCTCAAATAAAGAGTTTCATCTTAATTTTCCGAATGTTTTCTTTTATAAGAATCAGGGAACAACGGAGCAATAATTAAAAAGAAATTGATTCCTTAAAACGATAACTTTAGCCTGTAGTATTGTCTGAATTTTTGGTACCGTGTGCTCGTTGATGTGTTCAAGTGATCTATTTATTTTTCATCCGGAGGGATTATGATAAATATTATTATTCACAAATTATATTCATGATTCCTTTCTAGGCTACTTACTAACAACTTTGTACTCGTTCTTAACTATTAGTAAACGAAATTAGACAAAATGTATTTGTCTTTTCGACATTTTTTTTGCTAAATTTCTTGAAGTAACTTCATCGTGGTATATTTATACAAATTCACAGCAGTACGTGTTTGGATTTTTTTTTTTTTTGAGAAAGGGCCGTGTTTGGAATTTTTTTTGGATCTTATATTTCCTAAAATGAGTATATTAGTCAAATTTGACCTAGTTTATTATTATTATCACATGCAAAAAAAACTTAAAAAATATTCATATATAGTTATTAGATATTAGCTCCAGCTGATCCTGGATCTAGAAAAAAAAAATCGGTTATGATCCAAATTACTCCCAGTTAACAAAAAAACAATAATCTGGACATATGGTATGTGTCCTATTTCTTATTATTTGATTCATCATCTTTAATACTCCATCCGTTTCAATATAGATGATGTTTTAGAAAGAAAATTTTGTTTCAAATTAGATGAAGTTTTGAAATTTTAAGGTTAATTTTAACTTTATTAGAAATTGTTCAGTCAATTAGACTTTAGTGTCTTTTTTATTATTGGTTAACTAATTTTAAAATAATATCTTTAAAATTTATTTTTAAAGAAATCTATTTTTCTTAATCTTTGTGCATTAAAGCAAAACATCAAGTATTATGAAACAGAATGAGTAGTTTTTTTCAAAAAGAAAAATCATATAGTTAGAAATTTAGCAAGTTATGTATATGGCATGCACGTGGCTACGCAAAAGTAATGATAGTAGGGTTTCGTACTTACGGTATACACATTTTGCTCAAAAAAAAAAAAAACGGTATACACATAAACGACAGTGGGACGGATAATTAGGTTTAAATATCGATAACAAATTCTTTAAAATATAAACCCAAATCAAAGTTAAACTATATTATAAATCACAAGAGGTGCTACAAAGAAAATCATAAAAGAAGGATTTTCAACTATATTTTTTTCTGTAAAAAAAATGTGTCTATAATCCATCTGTTAAATTTGCGTACGTCTATGATCGCATATACTTGTTTGGTCTAGTTTGTCGTTATAGAATAAGGATTTTCAACTATATTAAAATCATAAAAGGATACACAAAGGAGAAATATTGCCAATCAAAATAAGGATTTGTGTAGATGATTGTCTTTACACTAGTCATTATTGTGCGAGAAATGGTTGGAAACAGAATGTTGTATAACTATCTTTATTGCTTGACACCTGTTATTTAACGTTATTGACTGTACTGTATCTTATGTAATACGCATATGCTTGCGATGCTCGTGTGCGTGTGTGTATTTTCGTAACTTATGCTATCCAATTAAAGTGTCCCTTAGCCCCCTCTTAAGAGCCAAGGGTCACATTTCGCGATCATTAAATGACTAGATCTTACTTGAATTTGATATTGGTACTGCAGTTGAACAAGTAATATTGCTGTGAAATGTTTACTGTACTTTATTTTGAATCTGTTTCGTAATTTTAAAAGGTTTATACGTGTGAACAACAACATTCTACCGGTAGCTATATATTTATATGGTGAAATGAAATATACTCCGAAGTATGCCATAATTTATACATTGTTTTCCTCAAGCTCAAGGGCGGAGCCGCGTAGGCATGCAAAGGGCAGGGGGTCAGCTGACCGCAGTCAGTTTTAATTCTCAACACTGTTTCTTGGTAAATTTTAGTATTGACCCCAGTCAAAAATTGCTCTGGCCCAATTTGATCATTTCAATTTTCAAAGTTAGCCGAGATCCATACGAATAATATAAATAACATAGATATATTTGTAATGTAAATAAAAAACCATGTGTTTCTATTTATATCTTTTTGTGAAGAGTGTCTATATCTTATATATAATTATTCTCTTATAAATCTACATACAAGTTTCGATTGCATCCGAAAATTTAAGTAGATTCCCAAACATTGTTTTTCTCAAGGGCGGAGGCATGCAAATGGCAGGGGACAGCTAACCCTAGTCGATTTTAGTCATCAACAATTTTTCCTAGTAAAATTTATTATTGCCTCAGTCAAAGATTGCTCAGGACTCCTATGTATTTGATCATTTCAAAGTTAGACCATATCCATATGAGTGATATGATAACATAAATAAGCTTGTAGCCCGCAATGTGGTGGGCGAGTGGTAGGACATACTATGGCTAAGGGTGCAACTTTCACGTCATGGATTCGATTCTCCTCCCTTGCTGTTAACAACACTTTGTTGGGATGTCTGTCAATTGGGCCAAAGCCCAATTGGTTTATCTGGTAGTCAGAAATGCAGGCGGTCTGTCTATCCCCTGGCATTAGTCGAAAGGCATTCCAAACTCGGGACAGACAGTGTAGTGGTCCATCTTAGATCTCATAGATCTCATGGCCCGCTTGACTCGAGTCCGCTCGGAGCTCATGGTGTCCGTTGAACCGTTGAACCGCGGGAGAAGTCCACAATGTAACACTTTGGTGTGTTCCTACCGAGGCTAACCGGATCAGCCGATAGGGTTTATCAAAAAAAGAAATAAGCTTATAATTTTTTTAACTGAAAATAAATAAGCTTGTAAGTAAAGTAAAAGTCATGTATTTATGAATATATATCTTATATAGTTACTTCTTTAAAATTTTGATAAATACCAGCGTCTGAGGAAGGCTTAAACATATACGTTTACATTCCCAGCAAAGGAGAAGTAGCAACGTCCTGAACTAACACATATTTGGATGTATTTTTCATATATATAACACTAACTAACATATCAAATACGGTTTGGATACATCAGTCAGTCAGAGATTTATGTTCTCTGGATTCAAATTTAGGCTACATCCTGATTTCTTTGGTATGATAGACTTGGTAGTATATGTAGATAGATTTTAATCTTTTTGATCAGTTGTTTAAAAAGAATTATAAGCTGTAAATAACTTATTTTGTCATCAATAACTTACTACTATAACTATCAACTTTCACTGTCATCAAACTAGACACCGTCCAGTATTTCCAAAAACCTTGAAACATATGTAACTTTCCAACATGCTATAAACAGATTAATCAGAAGACAAAAGGTACTAGATAATTTGAGCATGTTATAATAAAATGGCTTGTTATGGCTCTTTTTTATGATCTATTATTATGTTTACACATAAAAATGTTTCAAATCATTTTCAGTAAAAAAGTTTTAAGAAAATTATGGTGCATGCAATTTTTTTGTACATAAAAAGAATAATAATTAAATAGAATTTATGTACATCATTTATCTAACCATTATGTGGTACATATATATAACTTTGTGCAATATATCCAAATGTGACAAGGCTATAATATTTTAATGGATGTAACATAATATCAAAAAGGAAGAAATTATGTATATTTAGTCAAAAAATTATGTATATTAATTTAAAGATAAAATTAAATATTTTTATTGCCAATATTTTTTGAAAATATAAAAGGTTAAATCCATATACATTAAAAACACATACATAACTCCCGAGCAAAAAGTGCAGTTTACAGATGTATTACTTTCTAAATATTCAAATAGATCGTAACAAATTGATTCATATCCGTAACATTAATAATTTTACAATAGAATGAAATCGATTTATGACCTAAACCAACATGACAGTTATTTTTCTAGCGGAAACCACTAGACTAACCACCAACGACAATGTGGTTTAGCCAGGTTGAGTTACCAACTTTTATAAAAATGTAATGTAAATTGGATTGGGAGGGACCACATTAATACTAGTATTGATTAAAGTAGCCGAATAAATAAAACTTATACAGTGAAATGTTATTGGTCGTGCACTTCTGATTATTATATTTAGTAAACTAATAATTATATTGGTCATTGGACGGACTACTACAATACAAAAACTTCCGTAATAAGTGGGATTTTTGTTCCTCACGTTTCCCCCAAACGATGTTGACTCTTATTTGACGTTCTCTGTGAGATTCCCTAGCCGTAGGATCTTCTGAGTTACCGTAGGTCCAACCAAATCTCGGAATCCCCATCGTCCTGGATCTGTTAGCAATTACAAAAACGCCATTGCACAAGGCAATATCATTTTATCGGTTTAACAACTTTTAAGGTTTAAAAGAACGTTAGCATTTTTTTGGGTGAAATAAGAATGTTAGCATTTGGCTCTTTAATCTCATTAACAAGAAAACAACTAAAGTTCAAAACGATTTATAATGATGATTCTTCCTCAGTATCAAGTATGATAACTTTTGACTGTTGCAGATTTAACCATTATCAAAATAAAAATGAATAGTTTTTCTTTCAATTGTCCTTTAAATCAACTGAAAATAGCAACATAGAATAAATAATCTATATATTAATATTAGTTTTATCTTTTTTTTTTTCATTTTTCCTATATATTAATACAATGCATCGATATTTTTTTCATAAATATATTATTTATATGATTATCAATTTTGTGAAACAAAATAATCTAAATATATATCTTAAATGGATTAAGAGATAACAAATTTAAAAGCAATGAATGTATGCATAAAAATGATAAAATTCGTAAATGCAATTATACGACATAAGGAAGTTATCAACTTTTCCTATATAAAAATTAAATAAAGACACCTTTAAACCAAACCTATGGTGGTTCAAGCTCGTTTTACACTGAACTTATTAATTACATTAATACCAAAAGGATCGAGCTTTTAGTAAAAAAAGAGATTTTCAGCTCAATGGTGGAGCATTTGACAGCAGATCAAGATATCATCAATTTAAACTCGGCTACAAGTTAGTTTAAATACTTGAAATTGTTTAGAAAAATGGAACAAAAAGACATAGAGGAAATAAAAAGTATTCCCTCCGTTCCTTAAAGATGATTGTTCTGGGAAAAAAAATATGTTTCAAAAAGATAGTCTTTTTACTTTTTCAAAGTATGGTTTTATGAAAAATTGTAAGTTTCGAAAAAATTAATAGTATTTATTAAATTTTTATTGGCTAAAAGTTATTGAATATTGTTATTCACAAAAAATAATACATTTACAATCAAAATTAATAAGTTTTTTTTAATATATGTGAAAAATCTAGAACTACTATCTTTTAAAAACAGAGGGAGTAATATATATATATATTGAACAAATACAAAAAATATAATACAAAATACAATATATATATATATATATATATATTATATGTAGAAAATGTCATAGGAAAATACAAAATATATAATATTAGATGTTTCTTATTGCATCTAAATTAACCTAATCATGAATAGTGACATAATGTATAGTTTGTTAATTTGTGTCATGAAAACTCAATTCAATTTCTAGTTCATTCTCCAACTACAAAATTACGTTGTAGCGAGGATGGCAGATCCTCTTCTTATTTCTATTGATGATAGGATGGATGGTGTTGATTATTTTCTGGGAAGATGAAATCAGTCAGTCAGTACTTCGATTTGTGGTTTATAATTTAGTTTGTAATATATCTACTATTTTGATTTAAACTGATTAGGCGATGGTTATTATATTTGTTTTTGAGGCTAAGTAGTGTTTTGATTCTTTTGTCTACATTAGAACATGTTTTAGACATATTGTTAAACGTCCGCAGAAAGTTGTGGAGATTCAGAAATGGAGTTCAAGAAGGTGGAGCTGAATCAAAGACACAATTACCGTAGCCATCAAGGTCTAAACCCTATATCAGAAAACAAAAGGGAATTGAACTGATGAAACCTCCATTTCTAATTTATTATCGATGAAACTTCCTTATAGTTTCCTAATCCTAAGGGCTACAATACTTGAGTAGCAAGGCGGTGTTAAGAAAAAAAAACCTAAGCCTGATTCCTAAACTAACTAAGAGAGCAAAGTAATAAAAATCATGATGCTGCTGCTAAGTAGTATCATGACCCAACCGCTATCTGGCCATAGAGATCCCATTTTGTCCGTAAAAGACAACCCCATAAACGCCCAGAGTCTTCTTGAGAGCAACCGAATCGTTGCTAAGAATACGAGAAAGAGACTTATCAACAAAACTCCAAGCTCTTTGCTCTCTAGGTTTGCTTGCTCTTTTTCAATCTTCTCTACCTCCAATCTGATTCCAAGTAACAAGAAAAGAAAATACGTTAAACTAAGAAACATAGCTGTGTTTCGTTACCTAGGAACACACAAAAGAGAATACTGACCTCAATGCATTGTTTCCTCTAGCCAACGACTCTACACGTGAAACTACAAGAGTTTTCCACAGCTCCAAATCTCTAAGTTCTTTTTCCTGTTCAAATAATATCAAAGACTTAAGAATCATCAGGCCTACAAAAAGAGGAAGTGAGTAGAGTTTACCATTTTCTCTTTCCACTCAGTGATCTCTTTAATCTCAGCTTTGCTTTTCTCCACAAGCATAAGAGTTCTCTTCATCTCCAAGCTAACCTCAGCTTCCTTGTCACTCATTGTCTTCACAGAGTCCTCAACAACCGATAGATTCATCTCAATCAGTTTCACCTTCTGCATCAACAGCTTCAATACGTTATGCTTCTCCCTAACTTCATATTTCTTGTCTCCCACGACATTAATCGTCTTCACAACAACATCTTTCTTCTTCTGAGCGTCCGTTTCCTTGCCAATCTGATCCGTGGCATTGCTTCTTCTCACTTCCCCGTCTTGTTTCTCATCAGCAGATTTCTCTTCATGGTTCAGCTCCAGCATAGCTGGCTTACTAGGAAGAGTCTCTGACCCAACAAACAGATCTTCAACCATCTGCTCAAGAGCATCGATGCCAAAGACCTCCACAACACTCAACGTACAGTAAAACTCAGACCCGTAGTGACTAATCAAGTTCAGTTTAAGATATCTCAGCCATTTAGGTTCCGAGAGACGGAACGTCTGAACCTGCTTAGCATTTGCAGCTACAAACCTCCCAGCATGTGTCCACATCTCCGTTGGATAACTCAAGCTTCCCGACAAGCTAAACTCTTTGAGATTAGAAGAATAGTGCTCAAAATTTGCAACTCTAACCGTGTCAACCAGCGTCTCCTCCGCGAGTTCAATCACCACATACTTATTTGATACCGAACAAGGGTTTCTTAGATACTTGTCGTGATCTTTGCCAAGCACATTGCTAGCTCCTTTGGCTTCCTTGTTGTGCTCCACTACTTTTGCTCCCTTCATAGCAGATGCGTAGTTATACCCGGTTCCATCTGGTTCTAACCTGTAATGGGTCACGTTCGCAAGCTGTGATGACGTCACGCCCGAGCCATTTAGGGTAAGACTTTTGTCCTTGACGTGTTCAAGGGTCTTGTGCTTTCCTCTTCCTTCTGGTAGCACAATTTTGCAGATAAGCAAAGCGTTGTTGGAAAGAACATGCTCGTACACATCATGTAACTGGCCTTTTCTCAGGAGACAATAGTTGTTTTCTTTCCCGGTTGTCTGAGGGGAGACAGAGTCTCCAGAGGTCGTGGAATTTAGGACCTTGGAGTTGGAGAGGGATCCATCAGCAGTGTAGTTATCTACAAAAGGTTATAGGGTTTCTTCAGAGAATAAAATGAAAACAGATAAGTTTCTAAAATTTGTTTGTTCAGAGACACCACCACATTGTAACACATCTAGACAAAAGCCAAAAAGTAAGTAATGTATTAAGAATTAACCAAACTATATAAATTCTATGACAACATCCATAAACTAATACGTGTTATGTCGCTCACGGATTAAACATTTCTTAAATTTGATGTAAGGCTATTTTGGTTCTACATTTTGGGGAAACCAGCAACGCATTTGGTATTAGGGAAGAGTTAGTGTTTAGGGAATTAAAGGTATAAACATTCACCTCCGTGATTATGGCTATAGCCAAGCTTGCAATACACCAGGAAGAGGAAACACCAGAGTAAGAGAACCAGAGAGATAGAACGCTCAAAGAAGCTGCCTCTTGTAGAATTGGTATCAGCCTTCTGAGAGAATCTGACAATCCGAAACCTGAAACCGGTGTTTTGCCTAGAAAATTTCTCATTCAGACATATCGTCGAACAACTTCCGCGCCTCGCCATCTTTGAGCAGAGCCCCTGTCTGTACTCGTGCGTACACACAGACGGAGAGATCGTTGGTTGTGTGACTCGTATCTGGAGAAACGGAGAAGAGGGCACGAGGAAGGATGAGAGAGAACATGCATTGGTGTGTGTGTGTGTGGTCTGAAAGAGGAACCTAACATTTGTCCGTCGAGAAAACCGATTTCTTCGGAATTTTTTAGTTTTTTATTTTTAAATTCCTACAAAAGTTGTTGAATTCCTAACAGTCCGAAACTTTAGAGATTGAGAATAAAAAAAAGTTACAAACCGGTCTCAAAGAATAGTTGGTTCGATAACCGGATTCATACCGAAGCATTGACATCGGTAGAGTGGTTAACGAGAACAAACTCGTCGGATTCGCGCCGGAGATGCTCAGGGACAAAAGCAATAGTTCCCGGATTCTGCTCTTGTAAGAGCGAATTCAACGGCGTCTCAGGAGGGTAATGGTCAAGTATGTAATCTATTGCTTCTCCGCTTATCTCTTTTTGGTTTAATAGAACCTTCACGGTTTTGAGAAGAGCGGTTTGGTTCTGCTTGAGGAGAGCAACGGTTTTGTTATACATTTGGCTAATGAGTTCTTCACTTCTCTCTGCAACTTCATCGTCCATGTTGAAGTTAATGGGAGGTTCGACGAGGTCATAGTCGTCATAGAGAGATCCTTCGAAGTCTAAGCGTGGTCCCACGAACTGAGCTCTCTTTCTCCATGGTGGTGGTTCGCCGTGTATCACCATTGGGTTCTCCAAGTTCCATCTGATACCCAAAATAGTAAGTCTTAGCTTAGATGAAACTAATGGAATGTGAAAATGTGCAAAACTGGGCTCACATGGTTAAGATTTTACGAGCTAGCCATGAAGCGTCCGAGAGATAATCAACTGATGCTTTTGAAGTATCTGAGCCGTAGATCACTTCTTCTGCAGCTCTTGCTCCGAGTAAGACCTTAAATCAGAGAACATTTAAAAAACTCAATGCCTAGGCATTTATAATCAAACAAATGAAAGAAGAGTTTTTTAACAGAGACAACACCTGAAGACGGTGAAGCAGTTGTGGACGACGACCAAACATGTAGGATTCATCGTCAAGCCTATGAAACACAACTTGAGACAGTGTCTGACCACGAGGGATGATGGAGATTCGATCGCACCGCTCAATCTTAGCATTCTCGTGCCTCAACAAAAGATGTGAAGTGATTGCTACCCCAACTTCCGTTGTGGCTCTACGACACTGACCTTCATGTCCCAATTCCAAACCGATACGTGTGGGACCGACAGTGAGTCGGTCAACAGCGTCGTCCATGTCTGATTGAAGAATCGAGCTATGCGTTTTCCTGACTGCCACAAGAGCAGCTTCTTGAACTAACTGTGCCAGTTTTGCTCCCGACCATCCTGTATTTGATATAAAGCATTACTCCGATCAGAATTTCATACAGACCAACAGTACGTTCAAACAAACACGTTACAGAACCTTTGTTACATCAATTTGTAGATATTATACCTGGTAAGTTACTTGCATACGATGACAAGTCAACAGAGTCCGACATCTTGACTTTGCTGGCGTGAATCTTCAGAATATCCAATCTCCCTTTGGCATTAGGGGGACGGATTCTAATCTGATAACATAAAGCCAAAAGGCTTATTACCATTGTGAATCACTGATTCGTAATAACTGATATCAGTTTTAACCAGAAAGACCTCAGCATGAAAAGCCGAGTACAGAAGAATTTGTGGCTAGATTGTCTTAATCAACAAACCTTTCGATCAAATCGACCTGGACGTAGAAGAGCAGGATCTAACAAATCTCTGCGATTGGTTGCACCCAAGAAAATAACACCTTTGCCGGTGTCAAAACCATCAAGCTCGATGAGTAGCTGGTTCAACGTGGTTTCTCTTTCTTGAGTGGCTGCATTGTACGACTGGTCTGAGTTCTCCTTGAAAATCCCTTGACGTCTAGCGAATACCAAAATGTTACAAAAAAAAATATCAGTTAAACTCTCTCAAGTTGAAAAATTACACAGTGGAAGTTAGTAACTATATCAAAATCTAGATAAAAAGTAGGGAAGTGTGTAAATACCGAGTTGCTAAGGCATCGATCTCATCGATAAAAATAACGGACGGCTTATTTACCTGCACAAGGATACGGAAATTTCAAATACAATTGAAGATCTCTGCACAGAAATGCTTAAGAAATATACATCTGTCCAATCACCTTAGCTCTTTTGAACAGATCTCTTATACGAGCTGAACCAACCCCAACAAGAACTTCAACAAATTCAGATCCTGCCATTTGGTAAAATGGCACACCAGCTTCCCCCGCAATGGCTTTCGCAACGAGTGTCTACAAAAGAAAATCGAGTTAGGCTAAGCTATACATCCCTAGCGGTTGGGTTGCAAAAAGATCTTTTCTCACATACCTTTCCACAACCCGGGGGACCCTCCAGAAGAACACCATGAGGAGGTTTTATTCCCATTTTATCAAACAGGTCCGGATTCTTCAAGTACTTTACAAGCTATCAAGAAATGTGTAAAAACCGTAAGGAAATGAGAGGTTAGTAATCTTTAGTTCCTGATTTCTCTCGAGCCTAGATGTATAGTAATGATAAAAGGTTTAAGATGCTAAGCAATCTAAACCCAATTATGATAGGAAAATCAAACTTAAGCAAACAAAGGAGCTGAGAGTAAACACAGTTACCAAGTGCTTATATTATTCATTATGATAACAGCCTTCTTGCATAGACAAATTCTGACTTTCTTTGATGAATGTTCATGAAAGTTGGAAGATATAATACAAGTGCATGTGATAACATCATATACTCTATAAATGTTTTGAACTTAAACTAGTAATTTGGTCTAGAGTGAAGAGTTACCTCTTGAAGTTCGTCAACTGCTTCATCAATCCCTGCAACATCACCGAATTTAACGCCGGTTGAACCCTGAAAAATAATGACTCGATGTCATCAAAAAACCAAAAATGTATTACAATGGAAACATATAGGAGTAATGCTCAGAAATTTACGTCAACACGAGCTTCTGCTTTAGACTGAGAAAAGGCAATTCCTTGCCATAAATCCTGCAAAAAAGTTTGAAGTGAATCAGAGCAAAAGTAAAATAACTGAAAACATGTTAAAAGCATGAATTATGAGATTACAAATATTATACCCATTTTCTAAAATTCTTCGGTCTCCGTGACAGTGTGAAACGAACAAGAAGAACCATAGTCATGACAACAAGTAGGATTGGTTTGAGTATCTGAACGCTCGATGACATACCACCAAATGTGTAGAAATCAGAAAGCCTTGAGAAGAACCCCCCATCGGCGAGAACATCCGAAATGTACTCCCATGATCTCTCAATAGTACCGACGAAGATGCCTATAAACAGTTTGAGGAATGGCTTAACTATAGGCCAAACGACATAAACCGTAGTGACAAAGGCGAAACTAGTGACTGCAAACACAGCCGAGGCTAAGAACCCTCCAACAACGGCTGCAGCTGCCGCAATAACTGCTGTCACCATACCCAACTCAACCATCACTCTACTCGAAATAGATGACGCCACTGGGTTCGGGGAGTCCGTCACTTTCCCAACCCAAGACTGCAAATAAACATTCAATACCAGAAAAACTAAGTCAACTTTTGCATACAAGGATAATCTTAATTACAATGTAGTGAACAGATTCTGAAAAGACATTAGATTATAGAGTGATCACCGTCATCATGTTACTTTCTACTTCGTACTGAGGACCACTGTACTCTCTCAGAAGAGCTTGAGCTTCTCCAACTCCAAGCTTCATGGACCTGTCAAGAACCATATCAATGAGAAACCAAAGCAATACTCTAGATACCTTAAAAATGAATATTAATTCACCATCTGGTTCTCTGTAAGCTCTTGACACCAGGAATCTCTTTAAGATCAACAACGAAATCTCTAAACCCGCTAACACCATAAGAAGCTTCTTCCTTGGATGTAAGCAGCTTAACCTTATCATTCTCCATAGCTTTTCTAAAATCCTCCAAACTCATCTTAGGTAGCTCCTTCACATTCCTCTCAAACTCCTCTTCCTCGGATAGCTCTTGCCCAAAGACCTGCTCGGGGACATAGAGCTTCCCCTTGTACTCCCTCAGTATATCACTCAAATAAACAGACTCATTCACAACTTCACCTTTCTCTTTCTCTTTCTCACTCTTCCTTTTTATGAACTCAAACGCACCTCTCTCGCCGCCTCTGCTCAAACCCTCTCTCTCCTTGGGATTGTAAAGCTTTCCATTAACTCGGTAACGAGGCTCCACCTGGCTAGGGTTCTCCTTCAAAACCCTAGTTACGAAATCATCGCCTCCCGGATTGCTCTCCCCGCCGGGTTTCGATTCGCAGAGAATTGTAAACGAGCGACGCAAGATTGGAGCTCTCCATCGAGTTCTCGCTGCATTCGCGTGTTTCCAGATCGATTTCTTGCGGTTTTCCGGAGAACGAAAGCCGAGAGAGAATACTGTGTTCACAGAAGCCATTCTACTCTACTGCAACATCTCGCTTCCGTTATGTTTTATCCGGTCCGACTCCAAAAACGGGTTTAAATTCCGGGTTAAAATGACCCGACTGCGCGCCACGTCACTCTTCTTTTTTAAATTAAAATAATTACGTGTATGTAACGTTATCCCTATGTCCAAACAAGTATCCTTTTTGCTTTTTACACGCCGCGAGCTTTCCTTCCTTTTTAAAAGTTAAAGAACTCTTATCCCAACCGATGAACAGTTAAAACATCGCCACCAAACATTCTCTCTCCTTCTGAAATGGCGAAGCCTTCAGGCGGAGGAAGAACAAACCTCGCTTCGTGCGCCGTCGCCGCCGTATTCATCGTCTTCGCAATCATAGCCTCCGTCACCGTTTACCTCACAGTCTTCAGACCGAGAGACCCCGAGATCTCCGTCACGAACGTCAAAGTCCCGTCGTTCTCCGTCGCAAACAGCTCCGTCAGCTTCACCTACTCCCAGCTCTCCTCCGTCAAGAACCCCAACCGCGCGGCTTTCTCTCACTACAACAACAGAGTCGAGCTCTTCTACTACGGGAACCGGATCGGTTTCATCTTCGTACCGGCCGGGGAGATCGAACCGGGTCAGACCAAGAAAATGGCTGCCGATTTCTCCGTGGATTCGTTTCCTCTCGCGTCGGCGTCTTCTGCTTCTCGAGTCTCCGCGGCGGATTTCGAGAGGGCGGGGTTTGGGTTGGTGGAGGGGGATAGTCGGGCCGGGTCGACGGTGGAGATAGAGTCGAGGGTGGAGATGGCGGGTCGGGTTAGAGTTCTGGGTCTGTTCACGCATCAGATCGCGGCGAAGTGTAATTGTAGGATCGCGATTTCGACTGTTGATGGATCGATCGTGGCCGTCCGTTGTTGATACCGGACTTTTGTAGCGAAACAAACGGAACTGTACTAGTGTGTCTTTTCAAAACAGAAATGTAAAATGTAGTAAAAAACCCATCTTGGGTTCTTTTCTGAATCGTGAAGTTAGTAAATTGCAAATATATTTACAAAAGATTTGTAACTTTAATGTGTTGAATGAGGGTATTGTATTACAGAAGTTACAATGGTAAGGGGATTGACTTATAGTGAATAATTAAACAGAAACTATCTGAAGGATTACATTAATCAATTTTAAGAAACAGAACAAACTATATACTAAGAGTAGAAATGACGATTTAAATATCAAGAACTGCTATGATAATTAGTAGTAATCCCTTGTAAACTGTGGGTTCTGATCAGCATTTTTCTTATGAGTTTATAAAAATGAATAACTACTGCAAAGAGAAAAGAAAAAAAAAGAGAACAAGAACTAAGAGGAGCCATTGGAGGCGGCGTAGCCGTAAGGATTATTGCTGGCCCAGTTCCATAGATCCCTACACATGTCTTCGATCCCATACTTAGCCCTGCATTCATACCCATACCAAACAATAGACCATTAGATATGAAACGTTAGGTGTGTGATTAACCGATTTCAGAATATGTATGTAATAACTGATAGATTGATGCTGTTGTTGTCATGTTTGACATTCATATAAGCTAATTACTAACTAGATTTTGCCATTTCTCCGCTATTCTTAACTATTGACAAAAAAAATGTTTCAACTTACTTCCAATTAAGCTCGCGTTCTGCTTTCTCTGTTGAGGCGTAAACAATCTCAGCGTCTCCAGGACGTCGTCCAGCCAACACCAAAGGGATTTTCTATTCAGACACAGTAAAAAAAGTTAAAAACCATTGCCATTTCTATTAAACAAAACAAAGCAATGTTTGTTTACCTTTCCAGATGCCTTCTCAAAGGCAGCAACCATTTCTAGGACTGATGTTCCATTACCCGTTCCAAGGTTGTACACCTCACAACCTGACCATTTTCCACGAAATGAGATTAGATTCAATGGAAAATCAAATGATGAGGAGATACGAATTAAATTTAAAGATAAGAACTTACTGATTTTGAGATCATCCAGCTTACGCAGAGCGGCTATATGTCCATCTGCTAGATCCATGACATGAATGTAATCTCTGACCTGAATGAAAAACCAAGAAAAATATGTTAAGATATTGTAATATCATAACCAGTCAAATATTATTGTCTAACGAGAGACATCAGTAAGACACATACCCCTGTACCATCCTTTGTCTTGTAGTCAGTTCCAAAGACGGTGAGGTGTGGTCTCCGACCAACTGCAACTTGCTGGACATAAGGCATGAGATTGTTCGGAACTCCAAGAGGATCTTCACCAATGTAACCACTAGGATGGGCACCAACAGGGTTGAAGTATCTAAGCAATATGATCTTCCATTCAGGGTCAGAACGATGTACATCCCGGCAAATCTCTTCGATAAAAAGCTAACATAACAATAACAAAGAAAAATCTCAGTCAGATTCATTTCCTGAAACTATAACCAGTTGGGTTTTGGTAAAAAGTTATACTACCTTGGTACGGCCATAAGGGTTGGTTGCAGAAATAGGGGACTCCTCGGTGCAAGGAACCTCTTTAGGCCAGCCATAGACAGTAGCTGATGACGAAAACACAAGCTGGAAAAAACAGAGTAGTAAAACGCTAATCATTAAAATCTCAAACAGAGACAAAAGAAGAGAATAATATGAATAAATAAATGGTTCAAGCCATGTGGTGGCAATTGGAAGGTAAAGGAAGAATGAATTTACATTTTTGCAGCCGTACTGAGACATAACCTCCAAAAGAGTGACAGTGCCAACGAGGTTATTATTATAATACAGCAAAGGCTTCTCAACACTCTCACCTACTGCTTTAAGTCCAGCAAAGTGTATCACTGCATCAAACCTGTTCAATAATAATAATAAATCACACTTGACATCAAAACCAATTATATGAACAATTCTAATCATCATCTTAAAGAGTCGGAAGATTAAAAAAGGTTTAAGATTTCAAACATACTTAGTTTCTGAGAATATCTTCTCAAGCGCAGGCCTGTCTCTGAGATCCACCTGCAGGTAACAGAAAAAAAAAAATCAGAAACGGCAGACGTAATAAATTTAATAAACCAAGTGAATAAATTCGCCTTCTTGGAGAACATCCCAAATTCAAGACAGATCAAGATGTTTAAATACTACAACACTTTAGGATGATAATTATTATTATTATAATACACTCTTTCACATGGCATTGATGCTTTATTCTGAAATTTAAAAAAAAAAAAAAATAAGATTATGTGTTACAGACACAAACTAAAGCCACATGGTGTACAAAAAATAAATAACCAGAACTCTGGAACATCGACAAATGACCTGTTCTCACGATAATCTCGAGTCCGTCGTTCAATAGTTCATAGATACACACAGTAATTTTAGTTTAACATGTTGATTACGAACTGTTAATAGACAAAATCCTTCACGAACACGTTTCCTAAAACCTAAAAAAGCAAAATTCTCCGAGAGAACGAAATGAAAAAAAGGAAAAGGAAACGGAACCTCGTGGAAGGAGAGGCGGTTCCCGTTATCGCCGGCGAGTTTTCTGACGCGTTGGAGAGAAACAGGGGACGAATTGTCGTGATTGTCCACGACTACGACGGAGTAGCCGCCGTTGAGGAGTTGAAGAACCGTGTGGCTTCCGATGTAGCCAGCGCCGCCGGTTACCAGAACGTTCTTAGCCATCCTTAACACGCGTAATTAAAAAAAAAGAGAGAATTCAGAGAAGAAGTAATATTAATTATTTTTTTTGATAATTCGATAGAGCGTTTGTTTATGGGGATCGAGCTAAGGTTTGGGTTTGGGTTTGTGTTTTATAGGAGCGGTGATGGATTGATTTGATAATATTTAATATTTTGACTGTATATTTACTTGCGGGATTCTACGTTTCTAGAGAGAACACAGAGAGGACGAGCGAGGCAGAGCAGAAAGTATGACACGTGGCGGAATTTGGTATGGGTGCGAATATACCGGATTGCTTTGAATTTACTGAATTGCCCTTTGACGTTTTTGTTAATGGAAGTTGTATTTATTTTATTTTGGTAGTAAATGTAATTTATTTAATTTGATATAAACATTAATCAAGAGGAGGAATGTTTTGGATTTCATTATTACCCTGAGACTAGATTTCTTTCACAACAAATATTTCTTTTAGATCATCAGAATATACTTTTTTCCAAAAGAATAAGATAAATCCGGCCGTATGTATATCTATGTTTTGAACTCATTTTCCAATTTTGTTGATGGGTTATTTTCAAATTTCTCCAAAGTCGAACATATTTTCCATAAAAGTCGGGGTCACGAGATTTGAGTTCTATATGTTAAGCATTCAAGGATTGTTTGTACGTACTTTGTGTATAATTGAAGTTAAATTAAATCTCTACTTTAATGCTATGTGAATCAAATGTTATCCCCTTCGTACTATGTACGCTACAAAACAAACATCACGGTTTTAGTTTCAAAAAGAACATACTAACGGAACCATATATATGGCATACTACCACTCTAAAGATTAAGAAAATACATTTTGAACCCAAAAAATAAAATTAAAACATATTAGTGGATGAATTTTTACGATATATCATACCATGCATATGGGTGGCACCGTTGACATCAACTCCACCAAGGACTTTCCGTGACTTGAGAGTTATCAACGAAACGTATAATATTTTCTCTTAACACCTTTTCAGTTATGGCTTTCATACATTTCTCGTGAATATTCTAAGTAAACCAACAGACAGGTAGAGATTGATGAGTATGCAACTTAGGTTGAAAACACTTACTTAATTTTGACTATGAAAGTATAATTAACTAGAATATAGTATCAGCTAATGCGTCAGACTTTTATGATATAACGTGGACGTGATCGATGTCGTTACTGACTTTGAACTAGCATTTTATGGATAAGTGTTGATTTGATTTTCTAAGAAAACTATATAAATCAAGCTACCAATTCAATGACCATTGTAGACAGAGAAGTTTTCATTTGTGTGTCTCGCTTCCGTAGCTCAGCTTGGCCAATCAAAGCGGCTTCCAAATTAAACAACTCTGGAAAATAAAACTAGATAAGGCTAAAAGTCAAGAACAAAAGGAGTGACTCACTAGCCGACCCATATTGTGGAGATACGGCCAAATGACTAAAGTTGGTTCATAAGATAAACTCTACCAGTTTCATATTTAATGATCAAGAGGTTTATTTGGTACGTATTATGTGGTTTTGAAGCTGTCCCAAATGTCAAATACAAATGCCAACGTGTACAATAAGAAAACGTTGTATAATATGTTATATAATTTGGTGATTGCTGTATGAACATCGATATACAATAATACAAACGACAAGGAAGATAGCGTCATGGCGCTTACAAATATTGAGCCAAATCTGAAAATAAAGTGGATTAGGTCAAACTAAAAACAAATAACACTAGAATAGTTTGGGAGTCTTTGGACCATTCAATGATCGTGAAGACAAATTCAAAGATAAGTGTATGATTAGAGGAGTTGGGTCGAAATCTTTAGCCGCTTCTCGATGGTACTTAGGGCCCGCCGGGACCAGAATATTTAATATCAAATGTGTAATTAGCATATATATAAACGTAATATTTTACATGGCTCAGTTTTTGGAATAGGCAATATTTCTTTAATAGTTTTTGATTTTCTTAACATCTTTGATATAAAGAAAAAAGGGAAGGGAAAGAAGTTAGCAAACGTAAATATTTGGTCTGGTTGAGTTTTTGGAATAGGCAATATCTACTTAACATGTTAGTTTATTATTTTGTTTAACTTCTTCGAAATAAAGAAAAGTAGGAAGTGGGAAAAGTTAGCAATTTCTTTCGCCTGAACTAACTGATACCAAATAAAAGTCCAAAACAGTGAGCGGAACATGCAAAACTGCATTGAATATGAGCGGAATATGCAAAACAGTGAGAGGAATATGTAAATGGAGGTGCGGGGAATCGAACCCCGTGCCTCTCGCATGCGAAGCGAGCGCTCTACCATATGAGCTACACCCCCAATTTTGGTAGAAAATATGTTAAGAAAATATTGGAGCCAGTGGTTTGAAGAAGCCTACTCGACATATACATGTAATACGCGTGCCTTGAACCAACACAAATGTTGACTAGCTTCAATCAAAACACACCGAACATTCCAAGCTTTCAAACTATATTTATTTACTACTTGGATGCACTTTACGTAAGGAAGTCATAGATTCACAAAAGAACAGCATTATTAAGAGTGCTTAACAAGAATATAAATCCCAAAGACAAAATCTAAGAGGGGAGGGAGCGCGCATAAAAGCTTTGTGGTTTGCTTAGTAACTAAAATCTTCTGGCTCTAACCCATGGTGGCAACCTTGGAGCATGCACTTTATTAACCCCACTGTTGTTGTCACTACTCTTCCTCTGCTCTTTCATGATTGCAAACCGAGAGTCCAGTGTCTTCCACTTCCCTCCTCCATTTTCTACTTTCGGTTCCACCTCATGTCTCTGCGGACAAAGATCCATGTTTATTAGCTCTCCAAAACAGCCATTATTTAAAGCTCTTGGACATAAATATCAAAGGAGTTGGGCAAGATTTAGTCATCACGCTCATTATAACACGCCATGATATGCATTTACACAGATAAATTTACTAACAAAACTTACACAGATCCCACATTCCCACCCACCAACTTTTTGCTTGGTTCAAACCCATAATCGATACAAAGACCTTCTATAGCTAATCTCTACCATAAGAAGGGAGTTGTTATTAGAGATACAGAAAAGCACTTCTCTGAATATATCTCATGGCCCCACAACCACAAGGAAAACTACTCCAAAGAAGATGCCCTAAGAAGTAGGTCCGAATAACATACAGCAATGAATAATTTACCTTTGATCTAGCGTGCAAAGATCTATTCTGGACTGGTGGAGCAAGAAGCCTGCATTTAAAAAAAAAGAAGAAGAAGAAGGATTGCTGAGAAACGAGAAGACAAGTAGAGAAAACCTTACAGGACAGCTTGAAGTAACAGCCGGTAACTGGTACCAACAGATATAAATGATCTGATACCACATAAGGATCTAAGGCGAAATCCAAAAAGCAAATGGCAAATAGCCATTATACACTAAGCAATGCAACATTTCACTTCCCAGTCTTAGAGGCTCCCCAGACATTAACACAACTCCCATTTCGAAGTAACTACTCAGAAAAAGTGCAAGCTCCTGAGGTATTTGCAGATCAACACACCAAGAGATAGCCTATTTCCCGACAAATCAACTTATCAAAGACAAAGAATAAAGCTCAAGAGATGACCCGTGGTGCAGCCAAATAAGAATGAGATATATTGATGAACATCCGGAAGTCTAATCTTCTGAATTTTCACCGCGTAACAGACAGTCAGACAGACACACCCAGAGAGCTAAATCTATAATCTTCAGGATGCAGGAAGAAGTCGAGACATAACACTTAGGAGACTGCTATGAAAGGTCAAGCACGGTAGCATATCTGCCCAACTTGTTAATCTGACAATAAACACCAACTTCAAGAAACATAAGTTCATGGTCAACCCAGCCACATCCTAACAACAGAGGTCATATCAAATGGCAAACCAGTCTTGAGACAAACACCCTAGCCAGTAGCTACTCTCCACTCTCCAGAAAACTTGAAGCACAACCTTAAGGTTCACCAAAGAAATTGGTAACTGACTCCCAAGTACAATCAGAAACTCAACTATATAAATTTGGACTATTATTCTTTACCACAATCATGCAGTCGTCAATATGATAACCAACTAAGGACCAGGAAGGGACTTTGAATAGAAGCTTCGTGAATGAATCACAATGGAATTATAACCACGCCAGATTAACAAATAGCTCAGAGAATGATCCAGCATCTAGACCTTGACTGGTTTGCACTAGTCATCCTTCCACCACTGATAGCTCTTCTACGGACACTGGGTGAAATAACAGTCGAAGCTTTACGAGTAACGTTTGAAGCAACAGGGAACTGATTTCCTTTGAAGTTAGACCTTCTCTTAGCAACAGCACCCTGAAAATTATAAGATTAATTTACAAACTTACAAGACAAATCCAAGCAGAGGAACAACACAAGATTGAAAAGATAACACAAAATGAATCAGCTGAGCACAGTCCAAAGCTAACCTGTCTAACTCCAGAAAGTGAGTTCACGTAATGCTTCTCTTTAGAGGTATTACTATTTCTCGCAGCACCACTGAAGTTTCGGTTTTTGTTCTGCGCATTACATTCCAAGACAAGCTAAATGACATTAAATATTCTCGCAAAAGAAAACGAGACATGTAAAAGATTAAAAGTATATGAAGAAGATATCTACCTTCCCTCTCCTTGAACGTTTGCCCTTGTTCCCTTTACTATTCCTCTTTGACATCTTGATGAGATCATCTAAACCAAGAATTTATTAAGATGTTATCATGAGCAACAACCGAAACAGAAAACTCGAGAGTGGTATAAAGATAAAAACATTAAACCTACCCAAAGCCATTGCAACTTTCTTCTCGTTGAGAGCAATGAGATCAGCCACGAGTGGTGTTTCAGTCTCCATCTGCACAAACAACACACAAATCCATTCAAAAGGAATGCACAAATCAGATATATGATATAAACCCTAATCTACAAATGCAATTTCAAATTACTCCGTAAATAACGCAGCGATTGAGTGATTAATCACGATTAGTACTACATAAACCTAAACCCGTGAGAATTATTCAACCCTAATTTACAATTCGATTGAGCAAAGACTACGATTTCGAATCAAACAACCGAAACCGAAAGTACTCTGGAGCTTCGTGAAAAAATGGAGGATAAACCGTAAGAAGAGGAAGACGCTTTACCGTTTATGAAGTAGAAAAAGCTAGAAGCGAAAGCGATCGGAGATACGAAGAAGACGACGGAACGAAGCTTGAAGAGTCTTCCTGAACAGAGACGATGACCTTGCGATACCGAGTCAACTCGGTCCCCTCTGCTATGTTATGCGATTTTATATGAGGTCGGCGGATTCCACGATTAAATTAAATTAACCGCCTTGCTAAATCGGATTTCAAGTCCGTATCAAAGAGTTTCGGAACTCCACGTGGCACAATGTTATTGGTTCATATGTAAATAAACGAACTATATTATTTCCCCGGCAATCAAATATGATTAGTGGGTTTAAGTTCATAATTAGCATTTAGCACACCATTTAACACAGTAAAACGGTGATTATCGTTTTTATTGCTACTTACAAAGGATTAACAAACAGTAATTATTTATTTCCGATGACATTTTGTTTTTTTTGATCTGACGGCTGAAAAAAGAGGGTGAGGTGAATAGTTTTAGTTCTGGCCGTAGATCCACTTCTCAGCATTGTTGGTGTAAGAAACGAGTTCTTCAGGCTTAAACCACAGACTAATCTCGTCTTTAGCTGTCTCTGCTCCGTCACTTCCATGGATAACGTTCCTGCGATTAAAACAAACAAAACCAAATCTATATAATCTCTGACCAAATGAACCATATACATATGTATTACACAGTGCAACAAATACAAAATAACCAAGTAATAACGTTACCTTCCAAGAACAACTGCAAGATCGCCTCGGATTGTTCCAGGTTCAGATTTTTGAGGATCAGAGGCTCCAATCATTTTACGTCCGTATCTTATCACTCCTTCACCTTCCCATACCTAAACCAAGTTCAAAATGTGTGTTTTGATGATAAACTAGCTAAACCAAGTCAGTTATAATGGTTTCAAAGTTAAAGTTGTTATTTTAACTACCATGGCAACAACAGGGCCTGAGCTAAGGAAGTTACACAAGCCGTTGAAGAAAGGTCTTTCTTTTAGAGTGTGGTAATGCTTCTGCGCGAAACCATTTGAAGGAACCATGATTTTGATACCAACAAGCTTGAATCCTTTGCGTTCGAACCGGGTA
Source organism: Hirschfeldia incana (assembly GCA_026261945.1). Taxonomy (NCBI): domain Eukaryota; kingdom Viridiplantae; phylum Streptophyta; class Magnoliopsida; order Brassicales; family Brassicaceae; genus Hirschfeldia; species Hirschfeldia incana. The sequence continues at coordinate 2,317,875 of JABCMI010000041.1, read as the reverse complement.
ATGATTTCTGATATCTGGTGACGTGCGCAGCAAGATTTACTATGTTTTTTTATATAGCATTTTCAAGTACTTTAGACCCCATAAAAGGAATATACAATGCCTCTTATTAGAAAAAAAAAAGGAATACAAAAGCAAATAACTCAGGCTATATATATACTTACCAGTCCTCGCTGCACACCATCAGGTTTGATAGCAATGAAAGTGCGTTCCATCTGATTGAATACAGATAAATGATAAATCTAATTAATGAACAAAAAAAGAGAGATACCCTGAGAAAAACATATATAGATATATTACCTCAGCAGCATGGACTTCCTGATCTTGGAGCATGAAGGCTATACACAGAAACCATGCAAAGAAAGAAAGGGTGTTCATCACAATCTACATAAAACATGATTAGAAACAAACAAACCTAAACAGTTCATCACATATAAGTTTATAAGACACTTGCCTCTATTTGCATTAACTTATGTTACCAAAGTGAAGATATGAGTAAATGTCCTATTTACATGAAACAGTATATCACAGCCAACATTTATGTATGTAAACCTGCGGCAGGAAGAGCGAGGAGACCAGTGATCCAGCTCCTAGAGGCAAAGCCAGAACCTGACTGTCGAAAGTTGGATGCATACTGAGGGACTTTTCCAGACGCATGAACCAATGCTGCTGCACCAATGGCCCTGCCTTCTGAAAACAAAATTAATAATAATCATTTCAGCCTCAAAATGTTAATAAATAGTATGTTTTAACCATAACTTTCATAAGAATAAATAGATGTAAAAGTTTACGTGCCCGAGAAGAAACGAGTGTTCTTAGATGAAGAAAGAAGAGACCTTGCTGCCCTAGAAGCTGATCTGCAGATATAGGAGCTCATCCCTGGTGTTATACGTGATGTAAGCAAGACCGATAATTAAGAACAGTGATGTGTTGGTATTTAGGAACAGAGAACTCAGGAAAATGTGAACCCTGTTGGAGGATTTTATACCAAGCAAAAGCATATACTTCGACCAAATCGGGTCTGGTCAAACCGGTCCGGTTTAACTGGAGCAGGATTTATTGCCCAATTGTTTGAACTTCTTTTCTCCAACAAAGATTCAATTGCATTGCCCTATTCAAGAAACGAATTTATTCCAAAGTCCTTTAGCTGCTAAATCAAGAGGGAGAGAAGAAGAAAAGCATCAAATTAACTACGTGAATGGCGTGACATAACTATATTTCACCAATTGGGTATAGTTTTGGTAAAGAACAAACGTCGACAAAGAAGAAATGAGATGTACAGTTGTTGATCTAAGTATGGGGTGAAGTTTTGTAGAAAACAGAAATATTCAAGGCCCATAATGAATGAAGTAAAGATTCAAGTAAGGTCTACTTCAAAACTAATGTGAAAGCCCAAATGTTACTACCCTTCCGGTTAGGCATAAACCGGATCAGGTTGGGAAAAAGATAGAAACTCATCTAACTGAAATCATGATATGTGGTCTTTATGACAAAGCAGATCAACCCTTCTTCCTTCTTCCTTCTTCCTTCTTCCTTCTTCTTCTTTCCTTGCCTCTAAACTTTATTCTTTAGAGAACTTTTAATATGGCGACTTCTTCGATCACTATACCAACCATCCGGGCCACCAAGTTTCTCGGCCAGACACATCTATTTTCAACTCCAAACCGATCGGTTTTCCCACCTCCGAAACATCCCTCAAACGTTCATCAAGTAAAGGCCATGGCTAAGTTCAACCTATGGGAGGTGATGGGAGGAAGAGGCTTATGCAACGGAGAGAAAGGTATAGAGAAGGAGCTCGAGAGGAACGTCGACGAAGAGACATCAAAGACTGAGAAGCAGACTGAGAAAGAGAGCGAAGACGACAGTAGCTTGTCGTTTCAAGTTCCTGAAGACGGTTTCGAGAAAGAGATGATGGGTCTCACAGGAGGCTTCCCCGGAGGCGAAAAGGGACTGAAAACGTTCATTGAACAAAACCCACCACCACCACCACAACCTCCTACGAAACGAGGAACCGATGCTGTATCATCCTTAGTTGGTACTGAGAAGAAGCCGAGAGCTCCAGAGCTACCGCTTCTGATGCCGGGGATGATCGCTATAGTCAAGAACACAAACAGTCCTTACCACATGTACTGCGGGATAGTGCAGAGGATCACGGACGGGAAAGCTGGTGTGCTGTTCGAAGGAGGGAACTGGGACCGTCTCATAACGTTCAGGCTTGAAGAGCTTGAAAGAAGAGAGAAAGGACCACCGGGTAAGAATCCAAAGTCTTGTGTTCTTGAGCCTCTTATTGAACAGATGCAAAAGGAGGCTGCACCATAAGTTGGATCTTTCTCTAATCTCTACCTATTTTCCTTTCATGTGAAGAATGTATATGTAACGTACCTTTGCGTTTAGTCTACAATGTTTCTGACTGACTGCTTCTAGAAAAGCTTCAGCATGTGATATATATAAATAAAAAAGGATGAATTCCAAATCGTAACATTCCAAATCATAACCCATCAATAGGGGAGCAAAATGCACTCAATCAGTATAGAAGATAAATCAGTGTATATAAGTAAAAAAGGTTTTAAGACTGCAAACTGAGTCTGTTTTATTCTGTCAATGACATTAGTTTTTGAAGAAACTAAATCTTGAGTCCTGAGTATATTCTGTGAATCGCAAAGAAGAGAAGAGGTCCACCATCTCTATGATCAGATGCAGCCTCCCAACTGTGAAAGATTTACAGAATAAGGTTAAAATGGGGGAAAAAAATAATTCAAAAAATTTCAATTTTCTAGTCAATAAACTTAGTAGTTGGTCCAGTAAAAAAATAGTTAGGAGGGTAACCGCAGAGATTTGTAAGCCTAAGGAAAAGTATAGTATGAAGATGGTGCGACAAACTAGTCATGTCCAACAACAAGTAACGTACCAAAATGGCTTCCATCTCTTCGTTTGAAACTGGGGTGCGCTTGGGCTGCAGCGAGGCCTTCCCTCCTATAGCCTTTGGGGTGTTCAGGTTGGAGAAGAAGAATGTATCTGCTTCACTTTCCATCTGCTTCGTCCCCTCTGTAATTTTGATCATAAAGGTTAAAACTTTTAATACCTACCCAACCCAATGTCAAAGCTTTAAACAAAAAAAAAACATCGACAATGGTTTGATAAAAAAGAAAACTTATATCTTAGGTAGACGAAACTACATCCTTCGAAAAGGACAAACCAAGTGATGATTTAAGACATAACACAAACACATACGAGGAATCCGTTTTCTTACACAAAACCATACACGAAACTTTGTTCTTGCTTAAAAAAAATAAAAAAAAATAAAGGCTATTCTCGATACGTTTCATATCGTAACAATCTAAGAATCTATAAACGGTGGATATACATATAAATGAAAATCAATGGATCAGTGGGGTATTTTTCACGGGAACGATACAGATCGGTGAAAACATTAAAACAAATGAGGCCGTACACAAAAATATATTCGGATCGAGCAAGAAAAAAAAGTTCATGAAAGTTGTTAAAACGAAGAAGGACGATCAAAAACCTGAAGGTTTAAGGTGACGCTGAGGGAACTTAATGCGAGGTATCCTCTTCATTCCATGAACGACGTTCATCTCTTCTCGTTCTTGTGTGTGCCAAAGGTGAATGTTGACGGCGACTTTGGAAATTTTCTCTGTTTTCGTTCTTCTTCGAACCTTCGGCTTTAGTTTTCTAGTTTCTCTACACTTATGGGCCATTTTCTGTTGTTAAGCCCATATAATAATACGGCCCATTTAAAAGCCTACCAGAGTATTCTCCGGTTTTGTGATTGAATTTCCAACTGAAATCGATCCCGGTTCGCCCAATGTTTATGCAAGGTTACTACTTCTCTTGTGTTAGGCCAGTGGTCTTTGTGACACTCCACTGATTCATCTCTCAGCACCGGAATTCAAGAATGTTGAACTAAAAAATAAAATAAACTTAAATTTGCAATACATATATAAAAGGTGCGACTGGTAAGAACATGTGAAGTGTGAATGTATGATTGGTAAGAACATGCTCAATCGTCTGTCAATTTTCGTAGATTAAGATTTGTGGTTGTGAATTTCTAATAATATTTTAGTTTTTATGAGGTCCATAACAATTATCGAACTTGTATCACTCGACCATAACATTTTGGTAACTTGGAATGATGTTATCAGATATGTATTACTGTGTTATATAGTATGATGCTTTCCCTTAGATAGTGAGACATGAGCATATGAGTGTTTGATGGGAAGCTTTAAAAGCATGACTTGGTCAACCTCTAAAACTTTTGAAGTGGTTGGTCGTCAAGCACCAAAAATTGGTAAAGCTTTAAAACGCGTTATCTGAAATTAGACCACCTATGTGTTTCTTTTCTTCTACTCTAATATAATACAATTCTACGTATAGAACTCCATATTGTAGTAATGAATGTTATAAATTATATACGAGTTTTCTAATATGTTTTGTTATCAATACTTTTATTTGTCGGTCTATTAACTATACCATATAATTTCATACGCGATTATATTTTTGTTATTAATACTTTTAGCTGTCGGTCTATTAACTATATACCATATAATTTCATACGCGATTATATTTCTCAGGACATCGTAATCAGCTAACTATTCAGTATTCGATAGTTTACAGTAACACAGAGAATCTGTGACAAACACATGTGTTCATATTTGTTAGGTTTTGGTAGCTGTGTGTGGATGTTACTGAATTATTAGATTAGTATTACTGACGAGTTTTTTTTCTTTACTACTATAGTTAAACTAATTCAAAATTGAGAAATTGACCATTTCATATAAAACTCCCCTAGCGGCACGGCATCATTTTTGTTTGTGGAAATTTTGTATTTTTAAAAGCAAAACTGGTGATATTAGAACGAATTGAATCTGATGATTTTTCTGAGAGATAGTGATTGATTGATAATATGATAAATGTGATATCCTTTTCAGACGCATAAGAGGGAAAACTTTAACGTCATGGTACAGCTTTTGACTAGTTAATGATGATATTATGTTTGCTTCGTTTACCATAGTTTTATTATACCATGACTCGTTTTACTGCTTCCACTCACGATCAGACACACATATTCTCATATGATCGTTATAAATAAATCTTAACCTCTAATTTTACCCCTCAAATTCAAGTAAACTTAATCTTCTTGTGACAACATCGACTGTCAACTGAACTAATGAACTTATAGATTGTTTTGTATTTGATAAAGTAAGAGAGGCTTCTTACATTTTTTCTCATAGTAAAACAAACCAAATCTGAATAAAACCTAGTACCCCACGGCAAAGTTACATCTTCCTTTTACACCAAAGCACACGCTATTACGTGTCCTATTAGTCAGATCACAGTCTTGGCCGCCTATATATCCTCTTGTCTCTCGTTAGGTAATATGCAGAAATATAAACTTGCAATTCTATAAAAAAAACAGAAGATATCTCAAAAGCTTTTCCCTCCTTTTGTATTAGTAGAGGAAAAAAAATGATGGATTCATTATCTAAATGCTTCAACGGACTTCAAGAAAGATACGAGAGCGTTCTCGAAGCAAAATCAATCTTCAAAGACGACTTAACATCGCCTCTGAATGGATCAGAGTGTTCGGTAGAACCCATCAAAAAGTCTCGTTGCTTGCAAAGAGCCAAGAGGATTGACAGAGCCCTAAGGTTCGAAGATGAAGATGAAGAGATGGCAAAGCCTCTGAAGCCACGTAAAGTTGTGAGGTTTGAGTTGGAGAAGAATAAGATTTTCGAGCCCAACAAGCCAGTGAGGTATGAGTTCGAACCTGAGGAGAAGCCTCTGGAAGAGAAAGTAGGTTCGAATAAGGTTGAGGGGAAGGAGGAAGTTGTGAGGGTTAAGATCAAGATGACCAAGCAGGAAGCTCAAAGACTATTAGCAAAATGTAAAGACGACAGCGTTTTGGATTTGGAGCATGTAGTGGACCAGATTGCATACTTTTCGAATCATCAGCTTCAACTCGATGTGGTGGTGGTTGCTTCTAAGTTGTAATGATGAGAAAAAAAGGAAATGGCTGCTGGTTATCGAATAACTTTTAATTTGTTTAATTCAAGATTATTCATCGAAGTTTTGTAGTTCTAGAGTAATATATATCTATCAAGTCATCATGTGTATATATCTTGTCACATATATAACAATGTTTTGGGTTTACTTTTATTGTTGTCACGTAGATAATAGTATCACACTGCTGCTTAAGTAGGAACGGACTGGGAAGATTTAAATAACCAAATATGAAATTGATACATATCATCTGAATCTGAAAGTATATTGATGATGGGTGTCAATACAATTTGAAGCCAGAGGCTGGTTTATTGGTACTTTTGGATTAAAATCCGGTGGCAAATGCTTAAGCCAAGTTTTTGGTATGAAAACTACTGTGTTAATTCAACTTTAATATCTCAAGTAATTTATAATTATCCAGAATAAATTATTTCTCACAGTAAAAAGCTATAATTGATCCAATATAAAATTGTAAGGTTACTCGAATATATGCGGAATTTGATAAATTAACATTCTCTGTAAAAGTTTATAGTAACTTTTTAAAATATAGGGAGATTTCAACAAAAAAGTATATAGTAATTATGATTATATACTTCATCTTTTTTTTTGGGCAGCGATTATATACTTCATCTACATTTTGTTTCCACATGTCCAGCGAGGCACATAGATTTGTTCAAAAAAAAAAAGATCTGTCCACTTTTTTCTGCACATAGATCTGTCATCATTGATAGCAGTTTGCAGTTTGCCGAAGTAGATAGAATTTTGATGATATTAGTTTGAAAGACGTACGTATTAGTCAACTTTCATAACAGTTATGCGTTGTTCGTTGTAGAGCAGGTCTCAACGAAACGCCAAAGAGTGGTATTGAATAAACAAGACAATCAACTACCATCACTATTTAGTATTTGATGCTAAGTCATACCTAATCTGTTAGCAAATTAATTTGGTTATAGACTTATCAATTGCATAAAGCACATCGAATTACGTTATCAATACATCTTCATGACGTTGAGGGACAAAGTCTTGACCACATTGGTCAATGGTGTAAGTTTGATGAAAACAGATTGCGATTATATAAAGACAAAGCAACACAGGTTTATTTATGTTTTATCACTTGACACATTAAACGTTACATATGAAAGACGAAAACAAAATACATAGTTTCGTACTTTTTTTCTTTGGGATTTTCTCTGTGGTAAAACAAGCGTCTGCCAGTTTCAAAACACCGAAGATATATCTCACTTTGAGAACACAACATTTCTCAAGTGAAAAAAAATCCATCGGGAAAAAGGTAGGAAAAAACAGGCAAAAGCAAATTCTCCCACAAAAAAAAATCCCATCTTAAACAAATAAAAAAACTTAATGATCTAAAATAAAAGGATTAAGAAAAGTAATTACGCAAGTGTTTCCTCAGGCCATTCAATGATTCTGTCCAATGAAGGCCTCCATTTTCGGCATCTCCTGCGAGACTCCTCCTCTTCCTCAGCAGCCTTTGCTGCCGCTTCTCCGGCAAATCTCTCCGCCTCTAGTTCCCTGAGAAAGTCGCCGAAGGAAGCCAAAGTTGTTTCTCCTTTGCCTTGGACGTCACCACCGGCGTTTAACTGGAAGAGAATGAGTTTCTCTAACTCGTCTCTCCTTAGAACAATCTTCACCTTCCTATCTTTTCTGTTGTAATCTTTCTTCACTTCTTTTTCTTCTTCTTGAACCATTCTTTTAAGGTTGCTTCCTCCATTCATACAGTTTCCCATTTTTATAAAATATAAAAGAAAATTTAGAAACAAAAAGGAAAATGATATTTTTGGGAAATGCCCACAAAAAAAACTGTAGAAGAAAAAAGAAAACTTGGGAAATGCCCAAGAAAAAAAATCTTTCTTCTTCTCCTTTTCTTTTGTGTGAGTTATGATAGTTGGAGACTTGCAGAGATCAATGTGTGCTATGGTGTTTATATACAATGTTAACTTTGGTCTGTTTAATGATAGATGGATGACTCATAGTAAGGATGCTGATCTGTTGGATTTATATTTTTAAATTGTACATTATCGTTCCTCTTTATTGATTATAAATTCAACCAACAAAAAATAGTTATTCGGTTATGAAGATGCTTAGTTTGTTATAGTTTAACTGAACAACAACAACAAAAATGGGACTAAGAGATATAGCTCAAAGCTAAACAAACCTAAACTTGATAGTTCAATATCACTAACGACAACTGCGGATAGCTGGATTAGTTTAGCTGACATTCATCTAAATTTGCGATGAATATGCAACAAACACATTTTAAATTATCAATCTGACTAGACTATAGTTCCATTAATTTGCAAGGTATATATTATATAATACCACCGTGGTCCGTGGAGGTTGTAGTCTAGTAGTTTAAGTATGAAGACTGGTTTTGTCGAGCTTAGTATAGAATCAGATGAAATGAATGTTTCACACCATGTTAGTAGCGCATGCTGGTTTTGTTATGGATCAGGAGGGAAATTTAAGTCAAAGGTTCAGTTTCCTTCTAGTTAAAAAAAATATATGTTGTTATATCTTTTTTTTTTTTTGTAACTGATTTTTTTTTTTTTTTTTTTTTTAGAAAGTGAACATGAATGCTACATGGACAGGAATCAGTGTTTTACACGTTTTATCTTACAAAAGATGGAATATAAGCTCTTTTCTAGCTCTTTTTAGCTTTCAGAAAATATAAGCTCTTTTGACGACGAACATCTCCACCAGCAAGAAACAAGTATATATAGAAACGAAGTTAGCTAATAACTAAGCCCTAAACATTCAATGCAATGCGAGTACGTCTGGGGTTATATATGCTGCATGCGTCAAAGTATTATTTCGATGATAGATTTACACGTAGAAATATTGTAGAAGACACAAAAACGCAATATCACGTTCTCTCCGGTTAGGTGGTACCATTAAAACAAACCAAAACCGTGTTAAAACCTGGCAACGCACATTTATACCAACTACCAACCTGTCTTGTTTCCTTCTTTTTTTATATAACCTTCGCTAGATTCAATGGTATACTTTAATTCGAATATAGAACTCATCTACTCGTATTAAAAATAAATGTCACATGCTACTAGCTTATCGACACATAACATATTCATCTTCGTTTCCCTTGAAAATTAATCATTAATAGTAATATAGAATCCAATAATTCATAGTATGATCTGTTCCAAACAATGTCAAACCCCATTCTTTCCGGATTTTAGGGACCCAAAACCAAATTAATTCAAGATCGATTATGTAACTAACAGAAATCAATTGTTGAAATTCAATCGCAACCACTAAGATATAATTGCAATGGAGGAATATAAAACTCTCTTGTAGGTTAATACAATGCGCAAATACAGTTGAAACCGTTGGCTTGTAGCGATATCGTCTGAATATATACGATTGTGATGTGTTAACCATAATTACTGGCATTTAAATCTTATACTAATAACGTACTAAGAACTCCAAATACTTCAGTATATTTAATCACTATGGAATATAGTACTTGCAGACGCAAATGTCATTAATAAGCGGTCTTATCATGGTGTTTACTGGTTAATGCTACGCGTTATATAATTGTTGGATAATATCAATTCCTATCGATGGGCGAAATTTCGCGGAAATTGCATAAAGGACAACAAGTACGTGACGGTGTCATGGGATCTGTCGTTTATTTCATTCAATTCCAAGAGGCCACAAACTTAGAAAGTTATAACTTTAATTAAATACTTGTTTTTAAACAAAAATAAATAAATTAAATACTTGTTTTTCTTTTTAAAAATAACAAAAAGACAATAATTGACGTGGAAATATTAGCTTTTCGTTTCACGACAAATATTTTTTTTTTTATTGTGGTCGAGCAATAATATTCATTCATATCTTTCAACAATTTTGTTTTTCTTTAAAAAACATCTCAGCTTATCTTATACGAGGCTCACATGTAAAACTGAATATGGTCGTCCGAAGCCCAAGACATAAAGCTTTGTAGTTTAGAAGGTCCAATGTTAAAGACCAGACTTGTTTAGTTTTGACATAGACTATTTGTTTTATGTAAATCCATTTATCCATAGTCAGACCAAATTGACTTGATAGAGTGTCAGTTCTTTTTCTAGTCCTCAAACTTGGATGTTAAAACCATTTGAGTAAATGGAAAAGAAGGAAAAAAAAATGAAGGAAGAAGTGAAACAGAAGACTATTGTAATTCAATTTTCTAAATTCATATACAACAAGCTGAAAATGGAAGTAAACAGTAGAACTAGTAGTTTATATATAGATAATAGTCTGCTGTAACACAAACTCCATACACTGAAGTACAAAGTTGTTTGCATAACTTAGGAGCTAAAGACAGTCAAAAGAGCAGAGACGAACCCCAAAGAAACACACATATCTAAAGAAAGTTAACATGAGATATGGAAAAGAAACGACTTTAATACCTTTATTATACTCATACCTCCTCTCATCATTGACTACTACTAAACTCACTCCATCCTTTTGCGTTTATTTTTCAGCTTTGAGAACATCTGGTCAACATCATCAGACGTTATCGCCCTTGAAGTACCAACAGACTCCTACAAACACGAGAAAAGATCATCAGAGTGTTTAAAGCTGTGGATCAAAGAGGGTTCATGGAAGAATCAAAGTTTTTTTAAATGTATACCAGCAAACTCCGGAACCCTTCTTTGAAGTCATTGACGCGGTGTAAGAACTCAACTTTAGTTACATGGTCGAGATTGTTCAAACGATCAAGTGCTTCGCCTTCCTGTTTCTCAAGTTTCTCTGTTCTTTTCTCCTTCGCCTTATTCTCGTATTCAGCAATCGTGTCCTCCGCATCAAGTAAATAGCTAACCTTTCTCTCGCTGTACATCTCAAGGCACTTCTCGCATTTGCACAGCATGCTCCTCCAGTTTTTGGCTAAAAACAGCGGTTTCTTCTCAAACTCAGTACACGAGGCTAGACCCGTGGCAATAGCACAACCAGACGCAGGAAAGGGTTCAGGTTCGGCGAGCTTCTCAGAGCATCCTCTCAAAACAGATTTTTCAGATTCAGTACCGTTCTCAGGCTGGACAGGTTCAGTAGCTGTGGGATTTTGGTTTGACTCGGTAGTGTCTGAACAAGCATTAGCAGAACCATTGGACTCAACTTTAGCATCAACCCTTATTTTCTCGGGATAAAGTGTGAGAAACGAACAAACTGGAGAGCAGCTCTCACAAATGAAATCCTCATAAACCGGCACTCCTTCCTCATCCCTTGGAATCTGTTAAAACATCACATAAGTTATGACAAGCCATAGGAAACAGAAAAACAAACGAAAACAAAGGGTAAGCTATGCCCCACAAACCTGGCTAGTAACACCGTCTGAAGGTTTGAGAGCGAGATGCTCATCGTGAAACCAATCCTCACAGAGACAACACTGTATCATCTCCACTTGTTCTTCCACATTTGGGTCAGGGTAAGGTTTGTCACAAGTGCAGTACAAGCCTTTGAAGTTATGGTTGTAAGAATTCTCAGGGTTCTCTACATCTTTCCCCGGGAGAAGCTTACACGCCAAAGTTCCGAACTTGGAGTTCCCACAATCACATCGGAAGTTTCTCTTAGTCCAGAGCTCCAAAAGCTTCATAATCAAAAAGAACAATGTTCAACCATTAATAAACAAACTTAACAAAAATCAGAAACAGACAAGACATAATCAGTAAATATATAATCAACCTCATGGCCATCGTGACAAGTCAAGCAACAGGCAGTGCAAACTCCAGCGTTCCCATCTGGAGTACATGTAAGGCAAGAGAAAATGGCCTGTCTTTTCATGTAACCCTTTGGGTAAGTACACTCATCTCCCTCATCTCCACCCAACACCAAGTCAGCTTCCTTCAAGGATGATCACAAAAAATTACCAAAGTGAGTACAGCAAACAAACACAAGATTCTGAAAAAGCAATGATGAACAAAGAAACCCCCAAATTCATAGACTACTGAAATTGAGGGAAACAGTTGAACACACACACGCACATAAAAACTAGCAAGCTCGAGACTTCACAATAACATTTCAAAATACTACACGAATTTCAAAATTTTCAAGGATTCAGCAATCAGTGTTGATGTAAAAATAAGAAAACAAACCACTCAAATTAGGGTTTATATTCCCCCTTTTCCGTAAAGAATCAGGAATCAACATAAAGCTTTTCAAAATGAGAATGAAGATTACCAGCTCTTCGGCATCCATGCTTTCGATGTACTCTTCCATCGTCACAGTCGCCTCAGCTTCATCCTCGAAACCGCCACCCGATGCCATTTTCGCGATTACACACAAACCGATCACTCTTTCACAATTCCACACCTGAAAAAACACAGAGAGAAAGATGAAATTGGGTGTAAGTAGAAGCTATTGGAAAGACTCGACGAGAGAATCCCTAATTTTTGTTTTTTGTCTGAATAATTAAAAACCCTAGATTCTTCTCGCGTAAAACATCAATTGCTTACTAACAGAGTTTCGGAACAATTTTTTTTATTCCTTTTACAAAACGGGAACAATTGAAATCAGAGCTTAGAGAGAGAGAAAGAGATTGTGGGGGGGGGGGGGGGGGGGGAGAGAGAGATTACGGTGTGAAGCTGAGCACTAAGGAGGGAGTGCTTTGGGCTATAACTGAGGATCTGGCGACTTGAAGAAGGTTGTTTGTTATATAACCCCAGGGACTTTATCGTCCTTTTCCCGCCACTTATCCTCATTTCCATTTGTTTCCCTCCATCTTCTTTTTTTTCTTCTTCTTCCACTATTGTTGTTGAATGTTTTATTTTTATTTTGTTCAATTCTCTACTCAACTAAGATTCCATTTAATTATTTATAATCTTTGTGTGGATATTATGCTAATTTTGCAGAGGATACTTGAATTTAGTTAACAACATTCCTAGTATGGTAATGATTTATATTTTCAAAAGTGAACATAAAGTCTAAAGATGATGGTATAAACTTTTGATTTTATTGTAATAATTTTAAGAAGTCGTACTTTTTAATAAAAAGATCAGATTTAGTAGGATTTTGAAAAAAATGCCTATTTATAGACCAAAATCAAATAAAATGGTTGTGCTTGTTTTTTCAGAAAATCTTATAAATTAATTAGATTTCACTAAAAAAAAGATTTCATTTTAGATAATAATAATATAACTCTTTTTTGTTAAGCGACCATCCTTTTTTTTTGTCGCTGATGTTAAGCTACTATCCATAGTAATAAATTCATATGGACGCGCGGCACCAACTCCGTAATGGGCTTAATACGAAGAGACGTAGCCCATTAAGAGTTTTTGACTAGGATTTGTTGACCTTTTGACACCGTATGGTCAGTGAACAGCAACCAATCAAAGTCGCAGTAGGTTCTTTATTATATAACTCCGATCCGCAAAGCCGCGTGGGTCCCTACCCTCAAATTCAACTGTCTCATTTACAAATTAGCAGAGAGAAAGTTCTGGTTCTAGAGAGAGAGAGATCATGACGAAGCAGCTAGAGAAGTTCATCTACCAAGTCGAGGAAGGCAAAGAAGGCAGCGATGGAAGACCTTCCGTTGGACCTGTGTACCGAAGTGTCTTCGCCAAGGACGGCTTCCCGGAGCCGATCGAAGGAATGGATAGTTGCTGGGATGTTTTCCGGTGAGTTTGTTATTTGCATGAGTCTTAGTTGTTTGATCTGTGAATCTAAATCGTTGACTGTTGACTGATCGTTGAAACTGTTCTGACTTCGATTTTTTGAAATTCTCAATTAGTCAGATTCCGTATAGTTTCTCTATCTATTGGATTACTAGATCTGCGTTTTAGTATCGCACTTGCTCCTCGTTGAGGTCGATCTTAAGAGAGCTACTGTTTGTATTTACCTGCATGCGTGATATGATTAGGTTTGACATGATCCTTCTTGTTTGCAGGATGGCTGTTGAGAAGTATCCTAACAATCCGATGCTCGGCCGCCGTGAGATTGTTGACGGAAAGGTGTTTGTTTACTGTTTTTTGTGATTTGGTTTAGAGAGTTATTGCAATTGTATTCACTTTTGTGTGTTTCATTGTGCTCAGCCGGGGAAGTATGTATGGCAAACGTACCAAGAAGTATACGACATTGTTATAAAGCTCGGAAACTCTCTCCGCGGCGTTGGAGTTGAGGAGGTTAAGATCCTAATCTAAACCTTTCTTGTGTCTATCGCCGGGATTTGATTTTTTTTTTTTTTTTGGTTACTTAAAATATTGTGTTTTGCTGATGTGTGGGGAGTTTAGCAAGCAAAATGTGGTATCTATGGTGCTAACTCTCCTGAGTGGATCATAAGCATGGAGGTAATCTTGCGGATGGATGATCATTGTACTATCATCGATTCTTTATATATTCTTTTTAGAGGATTGACAGTGTTGTTTTCGTGCAGGCATGTAATGCACATGGACTCTATTGTGTCCCTTTGTATGATACACTTGGCGCTGGTGCTGTGGAGTTCATTATTACCCATTCTGAGGTTTCTATTGTCTTTGTGGAGGAGAAGAAGATCTCTGAGGTACAGTATGAATGGATCTTCCTTGTTTAGATTTGTTATGTATCGATATCTTATCACTTCCTTTTTTTTTTCTTCTTCTTTTAACTATTAGTTATTTAAGACATGCCCAAACGCTACAGAGTACATGAAGAGTGAGTTATTCTTATTTTTGTTTCTTCCCTTTTGGCTTTCAACATGTGTTGCTAATGATCAGTTGTGCTTGATTATAAATACAGCCGTTGTGAGTTTTGGTGGTGTCACTAGTGAACAAAAAGATGCAGCTGAAACTTTTGGGTTGGTTATATATGCTTGGGATGAATTTTTGAAGCTGGTATGAGACTTGTCTTGCTTTTTCTAAAATATATTGAATCTGTGATTTATCTCTCCAGTGGTGACTGGTGAGTGTCTCTAACAACTATTATTACCATGTTTTCACTTTCTACTGCGAATATTTCTTCCAGGGCGAAGGAAAGCAATATGATCTTCCCATCAAAAAGAAGAGTGACATTTGCACAATTATGTATACTAGTGGAACCACTGGTGATCCAAAGGGAGTGATGATATCGAACGAAAGCATTGTTACCCTTATCGCTGGAGTGATCCGTCTACTGAAAAGCGCTAACGAAGCCGTGAGTTTCCTTCTTGCTTTCATGCATTTGTCATGATTCACAGTGACACTAAAATCCTCAAGTTTCCGTTGTCACTTGTCTCTGGTTTTAATCGATTTTCTTTTTGGCTGTGTAAATCAACAGTTGACTGTGAAAGATGTGTACCTTTCTTACCTTCCTCTCGCCCACATCTTTGACCGAGTTATCGAGGAGTGTTTCATCCAACATGGTGCTGCAATTGGCTTCTGGCGTGGGGTCAGTAAAGCTCAAAGCTTATTACGTTAACCGGGTTTGAAAATTTTATTTAACCTTCTCTGGGTTGTCTCCACAGGATGTCAAGTTGTTGATAGAAGACCTTGGCGAGCTTAAACCAACTATTTTTTGTGCTGTACCTCGTGTCCTAGATAGAGTTTACTCAGGTAAGAAGTTTGGAATGTCTCATGCCTATGTACACTCAACTCCTCACTTCATTGAAATGTGCTCTAGTATCATTTACTTATCTCATACAACTACATTTGTCCACCTAAAACTTTTGCATGAAATTATTATAAGCTGTGATGAGATATATCGATTGTAAATGCTATTATTAATTCGACAAAAATATTTATATTAAGTTTTGTTTTGGTCGACTGTTTTTGATAAGCTTTCAGTCTTTCTTCTTTGGTGGTTGTTTCATTTTTTTCATTATGTACTACTTAATTTTCTTCGAGTCGTTAATTGGATTTCATAGCATTGATTTACATAGTTTCTTCTCTTTGACAACTTTTCCGTGTTTTAATACGTCGACCTATTATGTTCAACAGGTCTTCAGCAGAAGCTTGCTGCTGGTGGATTCTTCAAAAAGTTTATGTTTGATTCTGCATTTTCTTTGTAAGTCAGACTTCACTCGGCTTATCTGTTCCACTAATCTTTAAGCTATTAAATATAACATATTCAAAACATCATCAGTAAATATGGACATATGAAGAAAGGACAGTCTCATGTAGAGGCCTCTCCATTGTGTGACAAGCTTGTATTCAGCAAGGTAGTAAAGTTCTATATTTAACTAAACTACTACACTAATACCTGGAGAACCTATCACTCTTCGTTATGAAAATTTATAGTAAACTTATTCCATTGTTTTCTCACTCAGGTTAAACAAGGGCTCGGAGGCAATGTGAGGATCATTCTATCGGGAGCTGCTCCTCTAGCTAGTCACGTAGAGTCATTTCTCAGAGTTGTGGCTTGCTGTCATGTTCTTCAAGGATACGGTACTCATTCCCAAAAATTGAGTTCTTTTGACCCAAATGAACTGCATAAACTACCTAAGTTGGTTTGTTAATGTTGATTCCCGATGACTAGTGGTACAGTATGAATTAACTTTGACCAAAATAGGTGTTTGGTTGTAAACGTTTTGCTTTACTTTTAACGTTTCTCCTTGGGTTAATGCAACTGGCTCAACTCTAATATTATTTGTGTAGAGGTGGTTAATGCTTGTAAGGCTATCAAAGTCGGTACTAGAGTGTTACAGTTAGTGATCCCATCTCAACAGAGAATGAGATCTGACTGCTTACCTGTTGTATGATTGTTCCTTTGTAGGTCTAACCGAGAGCTGTGCTGGGACTTTTGTCTCGCTGCCAGACCGACTGGACATGCTCGGCACAGTTGGACCACCAGTGCCTAACGTTGATATACGCCTTGAGTCTGTACCCGAGATGGAATATGATGCTCTTGGAAGTACCCCACGTGGTGAAATCTGCATTCGGGGAAAGACCCTTTTCTCTGGATACTACAAACGTGAAGACCTCACAAAAGAAGTTCTTATTGATGGATGGCTGCACACAGGTATTCATTTATCTGAAGAAGAACAAAACTATCATAGAGTTACAAGGAACTAGTTTCAATATGGGCTGTTGTAATCCGGTGAATTCTTCTGACACTCTGCATCTCGCCATAACATCAGGTGATGTTGGTGAATGGCAACCAAATGGAAGCATGAAGATAATTGACAGGAAGAAGAATATCTTTAAACTCTCACAAGGAGAGTATGTTGCGGTAGAGAACTTGGAAAACATCTATGGTGAAGTACAAGCTGTTGATTCCGTAAGTATACCGACTGATTTGTTGTAAGAAATTTAGTATATGTTTGGGAAAGATTCTCATCTGCTAATAATAACAATCTTTCCATCAAAACTTATTAGGTGTGGGTGTACGGGAACAGCTTTGAATCCTTCCTAATCGCAGTCGCCAATCCAAACCAGCATATTCTTGAGAAATGGGCTGCAGAAAACGGTGTGAGCGGTGACTACGAAGCTCTCTGTCAAAATGCAAAGGCGAAAGAGTTCATCCTCGGAGAACTTGTCAAAATGGGCAAAGAGAAAAAGGTTATTCTCTCTCTCTTTTTTTCTATCCGAGTTATCTTTGCATCTCTTCTTTGTTATTCATTTTAAGATGTGTTGGGTATTGCAGATGAAGGGGTTCGAGATCATAAAGGCGGTTCATCTAGACCCAGTGCCATTTGACATGGAACGCGACCTTCTCACTCCGACCTACAAAAAGAAGAGGCCTCAATTGCTGAAACACTACCAGGTAAACATATAATGCGATTTAAGCGGGTATTACAATCTAATCACGTCAAGTGTTAACACAAGTCTTTTTGTCCATTTGACAGAGTGTGATCGATGAAATGTACAAGACCACAAATGAGAGCTTAGCTTCCAGAAAGTAAATCCCTCCTCAAATATATAACTCTCGGTCGGTCTCTTATGTTTTTTTTTCTTTGGGTCTCTTACTGTTCATGACGAAGACTTTGTCAGTAAGCTCTTCTATCATGTGTGTACAATATTTCATAGCATCAGATCAGAGCTGCTACGCACTTGTCTTCTTTTTTACTCATTTGAAATCCAACCTTATCTGTTTAATTACTAAGTTTAAATGTTAATTCCTTTCAAACTCTTGGGCGTAAAGTATCCCATCTTGGTGGGTTTATATGGATGATTTGCCTATTTTTTTTCACTTCATTTAAGAGATCTGTTTCTTAAAAGATCAAGTGGATCATTGAATTGTGGTGTGACCCGAAATCAGCTACTCCATGCTCTGCTTAATCACATTTCTTTCTCTATCAAGAACTGTTGTCAAAAAGCTTGTTAGTGAAAAGGCATACCCATGAAAGAAACAATTAACATATAAAATTTTCAGTACAACGCCACAAGTGAAATATCTGAAGAGAGCTCAAGTCGAGATCAGTTCCAGTTCCAGTTCCAGCTTCCTTAACACCCCCGTCTGTGAAATCCACAAGAGGTGGTATAACATACCAGCATATGACCCATTTTCATTGAAGATCCTCCTTATTGGACCGCTAATGTACACAATATATGACCCAAATTATAGCCAGTATTAGCCCATTGAGACACGTGCTTTGCTTCCACTAAACATTGTCTCTTACGCACAAACTTTCACACACGTTATCCGTTGCGCGCTTTATTATTATTGCTCATTAAATAAATGTAACTACTAAGGTAAAGAGAGAAATCTATCTCGCAGATCCTCTCTCTCAAAGAAAAAAGCTCAAATGTGGCGATTCTCTGCTTCGACGCTCCTCTTCTCGTATCTGGCCGTTACTTTCCTGGCCATCTCTTCATCGTCCTTGAGTGATTCGGAGGCGACATGCTCGGGAATAGTCCCGTTACCGAACCGGAACGATAAGATCTCGATAACAGAGTTTGGCGGCGTGGGAGACGGAAGGACGGTGAACACGAAAGCGTTCAAGGAGGCGATATATAGGATACAGCACCTTAGGAGGAGAGGAGGCACGCTTCTGTATATACCTCCGGGAGTGTTTCTCACGGAGAGCTTCAATCTCACCAGCCATATGACTCTCTTCTTGGCTAAAGGCGCTGTACTTAAAGCTGTTCAGGTACTAATATTTCAACTCTTGCTTTCTTGAATTGAGTTCGATAATATGGACACTCAGTACTAGTTGATCAGCTGCTAGAAAATATGATTTTTATATGAAAAGAGATGTTTTCATTTCAACTTTGTCAAACTTCTAGATATTTAAAGTAAGTATTCAAAGTTAGAAGCCCTTTAGAAAAAGAGAAAAAAGGTATTCAAAGTTAGAAGTGTTTTTTTTTTTCTTTCCTCTTGATCGCTTGCTTGGATCTGAATTCTGAAAGTGTAAATAAGTTCATATTTCTATATATTACACCAAAAAAAAAAGTTCGTATTTCTAATTAAGTTATTTGTTTTTTTTGTTCAACAATTAAGTTATTTGTAGATGATAATTGTTAAAAGAAACAAGGAGATGTGGGGAACCATGCACGTATATTAATTAATAACTAGTTTGGGATATGGGAGTGGGTATTGGTAGGTCCGAGCATCAGGGGACCGTCGGGGCTAGAACGTTATTGTATGCATGTGGGAGCACTGCTTTTATGTCTATGTTTCAATAGCTGACCCCAGAGAATAGCTGGCTTTTTTTGTCGTTCGCGTCGTCCTATTTTGTCAAAGTTTTGTTATAAAATTCCCTACTAGTAGTAATGTAGTATTTAGTATATACTCATCATATAAAAAAAAATTTAGTAAAGAAATCTTTGGTTAGTGAATTTTTGACGTTAGGAGTGTGGACAGTTTTGGTTTTCATCGTCGTTTAGTGGAAGTCTCACATCAATCTTCAGAGTAGGATGCTGCCATATATGTTAAACCTCGCAGATGCTGCCATATATGTTAAACCTCGCATTCAGTTTTTATAATTATATTCTCTGATTGGTTTTGTCTTCAAGTGTGTGAAAACAAGAAAAACTAGTACTTGTCATTGAGCTATATGTTAATGTGTGTCAGTGTGTGTCTTATGACCGACTTTGAGATTGTGCGTATTCTTTAAGCCTGAAACATAATTTGGACAGTTCAACTTCAAGTCTAATTTTCTTATTCGGATTTTTATATTCTTTGAAAAAAAATATATTGGTGATTACTGATCAGTGATATAAGTTTATAAGAATTGCAGAATGTGACTCTTGTGAATTGCCTTGTGACCTTATGGGTATGTGTGTGTTAACTTCAGGATACATTGAACTGGCCATTGATTGATCCGTTGCCATCGTATGGAAGAGGGAGGGAGTTACCAGGGGCACGTTATATGAGTTTTATTCATGGCGATGGCCTTCGTGACGTAGTCATCACTGGTGAGTTTGGACCCTCTTATGCTTTCATTTATATTTATATAATACACAACTTAGTAGTGTAACACCTTTTGACATTACATTGCAATACTAATATATATCAACAGGAGAAAACGGGACAATAGACGGTCAAGGAGAAGTGTGGTGGAACATGTGGCGCAGTAGAACACTCAAGTTCACTAGACCGAATCTTATCGAGCTCAAAAATTCTAAGGAGATCATAATATCCAATGTTGTTTTCCAGAATTCACCCTTCTGGAACATTCATCCTGTGTACTGCAGGTACAAAAATTAGTTACTATCTTTTTGATTTACCAAGCATAAACATATCTTCCTCTGCTTCTTGTATTTATTGACTTTGTTCCTCGTTCTAATCTGTGGAGCAGTGATGTTGTCATCCATCACGTTACCATCTTAGCTCCACAAGATTCGCCCAACACTGATGGAATCGATCCAGGTTTTGTATAACCCTAAACTCTCTCTTTTCAATCAACAGTAGACTACTAGATTGGTTGCTGAGCTAGATATACATCTCAAACATAGTAGCGTGCTATACAATGTAGCTCCATGACCGGGTTAAACATTGGTTTTCCCTCAAAATTTTTTAGAAGTTATATATAATATATAGACCCTTAAATTAACTTTAAAACAAAATTTTAGTAAATGTTTATGATGCCTAAAATCTTAGGGCTTATCTAGGTCATCTAGGTGTGCAAACTCGAGAGTCACTGTGATTATACAGCATAATTTGTAATGACAAAACTCTTGTCTGAATCAGAAATGTTTTCTAAATTTTGTTGATAGATTCCAGCTCCAACGTCTGCATAGAAGACTCCTACATATCAACAGGAGACGACCTTGTTGCCATAAAAAGCGGTTGGGACGAGTACGGAATCGCTTTTGCCCGTCCAAGCTCAAACATAACGATCCGTCGCATCACAGGATCGACCCCTTTCGCAGGTATAGCAATAGGAAGCGAAACATCAGGAGGTATCAAGAACATTGTAGCAGAACACATCACTCTATCCAACATGGGCGTTGGAGTCAACATCAAAACAAACATTGGTCGTGGAGGATACATCAAAAACATTAAAATCTCCAACGTTTATGTCGAAAACGCAAGGTACGCCATCAAGATCGCTGGCGACACGGGAGATCACCCTGACGCGTTTTATAACCCGAACGCTCTCCCAGTCGTTAAGGGAATACATATCAATAACGTTTGGGGAGTTAACGTTCGAAACGCTGGCTCCATTCAAGGCCTTAAGGGTTCACCTTTTACAGGTAAAGTTTTATATGTTTTTTAGTATTTACTATTTACCATATCGTTAATATGAAAACTCTTATATAACACTGGGAAACATAAATTTACACTTTTACAGGTATATGTTTGAGTGAGATTAATATACATGGAAGCTTGAATAAGTACCGGACGTGGAAGTGTTCTGATGTTATTGGAACTTCGCTGAAGGTCAGTCCTTGGCCTTGTTCGGAGCTGAGAACTACCGGTGAATCTTATTCGTGTTCTTCCACTTTCTGAAAACTTCTGAGCAAGTTCTTTCCTCCTCGATTCGTTTATTCAAACATAATTAATCACGAATTTGCAGTTCCTCTACATTAATCTATTTATATGTTTGTATTTCTGAAAATTTATTAAATTAAATTATATAATGGATAAAAATAAAAAGATGGATGAGTGTTGAGTGATTAATTGAGTTCAGTTTATAGTCTAGTTGTTAACACGTTGTGTTGTTAATTGAGTTCAGTTTCGATAAGGTGTATAGACAAATCAATGTTTAAAAACTATGATTAACAAATCTTATAGTTACTACTGTTTAAATTATTTATACTATGCTAACTTTTTTATTAATATATCAATAAAATAGGATTTGTAAGTGTATGATTCATAACATACTCTGGAGTTCATAGTCTAGTTGTTAACACGTTGTATTGTTAATTGAGTTCAGTTCGATAAGGTGTATAGACAAATCAATGTTTAAAAACTATGATTAAGAAATCTTATAGTTACTACTGTTGTCCATTTCCTTTAGTTTACTTCCGTGAAACCTTCTTGGTCAATGATTGAAAAATGGTATTGTGTGGAAAAGAAAAACGAAGCCAGTCTCGAATAACTAGAACGCATCTTATGTCCATTGACTAGATTTATATGATTTGAATATGTTTGATTGGAAGATTAAGTCAAACTAATTTTGTTTTACATAAGTCAAACTAATTAAGATATATAGTACAATACTTTAGAATTAAAAATTACCTTATTGATCAACTTTCCCGGCCCCTATAAATTGCAGGAAACAGAATCATTCACTCATAAGATTTGCAATAAGAAACAAAAATGGCAAGCTCGAGCAAAGAACTCTATTATGTATTTTTGAAAAGAGATCCTGAGTATGAGCGTCTTAAAGAAATCCGGTAATAATAGGATAACCCGTTATACCTATGCATGTTGTTTAGTATTTTTTTTTTTTGTGTGAGTATAATAAACGTAACTATGTGTAAAAAAAACTATGTGCAGGTTAACTATATTCATACAGAATCGAGACTTTTTTTTGAGAAATCTAAAAAAAAAATTGAGAAACATAATCGAGACTTAACTTATAAATTGAATGTTTATGTAGGACAAAGAAAGGAGAAGAAGAGTTGGATAGTTATCTAGAAAAGAGACATGAGGAGATTCTTGAAAGTAATCTTGAGCCTGGCTCTTATAAGAGGACTGTCTCTCTTGTCGTCGTTCACGGTTTTGGTGTTGAGATCACCAAGCACCAGGTAATTCATGGCATACATGCATATGCATATATACATATGACATGTCTATGTTGGTGGTCCCTATGCATTTGTAAATGTATATGTTTCGTCGATTGTTTATAGTTTGACGTTGTTTATTTTCTTGTGTTTGCACTATTATTTATCAGGCCGAAGTGTTAAGATCAGCCGATGGGGTTTATACGGTGGAAGAGAACGAAGAAATTAAACTTGTGTCGAGTTAAGAAAGAAAAAAAGAGAAAGAAATGTCGTTTCTAAATTATTATGTTTTACCAGAACATTTCTAAATTCTTTATTAGAGGAATGAGGAATAATAATGATAGTTATATCGGACGTAACATGGTAGAGTAGTAGCACGTAGTAGACTAGTAATCTCTTGAATAAATTATGAAATTTGAGACTTTCAATTATGAGAACTGAAGGGTGAGAAAAGGTTATATACAGTAATTGTATTAATCGATGAAGATGAAATGTCAATCCCAAATGTTTGCTTATTTTCTGCTTCCATCAATCCATTGTGATCCAACAAAATACATAGGCGACCCCTGTCTCCCCTGATATATTTAGTCACCAAAGAGTAAATAGTTTTGTCGATAATCGAGCGGATATATCATATAGTTACATCTGCATGGTGTGTGGTCAAACTTTCATTTTCGTACATACAACTTACAAATATACAAGTATTTGCATCTTATTTTTGGGCCAAGTAAAATTAGATATGGGCTTCAATCATAGTCATGCTAATCCGATCATTCAGTTTCTTATCCCACCCCGGTCGCTTCAACGAGGAAGACAAGCGTGTTACGTTTTGATTAGTATAGCTCGTAAACTACATGAGAGGGGACTGTATAAATGTACAAAGACAAAATATTTCAGAATAAATAATTGTGACTGTATAAATGTACAGTGACAAAATATTTCAGAATAAATAATTGTAATATCTCCAAATTAAACTGTGAATTTGCGATGGCAGAGGAATATTACTTTATATTAATTAGTACAAGTGTGAAAGTGTCGCACTGATATTTGACTACCTCTAAACGAATCGAAAGCCGCGTGATGTCTATTCCGTACATGTTTTTTTCTGTTATGTTTCGCATTTTCCTGCTTTATTGCTCTTTTTGAACGAGTCCAATTCACAAGTTGGCTACTATTTCGTTGGCGTTACAATAATTAACTCTCAAGTACACTGTAATAAATTATTTAATTCTTATAGAAGTATGAGTTAAATACTGGTACGAAGCGTTGAGATAGACCCACAAAAAAGATATTGCTACGTTTGATTGGAAATAAATGCGATGGTTAATGCCGTTACGTTTAGCAAAACCGTACCTTTTGTAGTTGTATGAATTATTCTGAAGCAGAAGCACTATAAAGTTAGGATGTCAAATTGAGTCAGTATTTTGTGAACTGATTCATTGTTAATCAAATTGGATGATTTCTAGTTATGGTTGGCAAATGAATTGGTACTCAGCTCTGCTTCCTAAATCATACTATTTTGTTGGAAATTTATATGCATCTATTAGTCGCAAACTCTGTGTAGAATTAAAATCGATATAGTGAATAAATAAGCTGAGTGCAAAAAAATTAGAAGTAGTATTGTCTAGGTCTAGAAGATCTGAACGAATAACGATGATAAATGACGCAAGGAGAGTGACGCCATTAACAGTCATTTCAAGTGTATAAGAGTAGGAAAAAATAATCGCATAATACTTTCCCTTTTCATCTTTTATTCTTTTTTTGTCATTTAAACAAAAACAAAATGAAGTAGAATATATTCAAATAATAAATAATTGCAAGCGGAAATCCACGCGGAGAGAGGTTTGAAATGTCGTCGGTCCAATCTCTTGACTCATCCCTGTCCCTTTCAAAATTTCTGCATATCCTTCCTTCAGATTTTTCCTTTTTTTTCAATTAATTAATATGTTTATGATTCCGGTTCGTCTGTTACGTTTTTCCTACGTTGACAACGTTTTTTTTAGCGACGACAACATTTCTTCGTCTAGTAAAACGTTAATATCATCATTATTTTACTGTAAACAATTATGTGTAGTCGACAAAAACTATATTTTGCATAGAACAATAGGACGAACTTATTGAATTTGATGTCGATGTTTTTATTAGCTCAACTGTAATATGTGTTTGGAAAAGAAGTGCATCAGATTTGAACTCCAATGCCAGCGACTCCTCGTCCTTTGAAGTAGCATAAATGACTTATAACTTATGTGTTTATCTTCTCATTTTTAGTAAGAAACCAAGATTATATTAGGTCATCACTGTATCTCCATTCACATTAAAATTGGTATAATCTTTGTTGCTCTACATAATAGTTATATACATATATAAGAAACAGTATTACTTCTAACATATAAGTGGTCCAAATACATTAGACATGGCAAATAAAAAGTATCAATCAGATAAATGAATGTTCGAATGAAATATCAATCTGACTATTTGAGATCGCTTTATGGTGGACTCGGTCAGCAAAGACCTTATCATACTCTTGTATTGTCGTCTCACAGTTAAATGACTGTTTTTAGTGGAACATAAAACAAGTGTTAACATATAGACCTTATCTTACGCTATTTAAACAAAATTTGCCAAGCACAAATCTAAGTAAAATGGAAGTGGAGGGTTAACACATATTTGCTCATTTCGTTTTAAGACAACGGTCATCTACACTAATATTTTTGCTTTCCCTTCCGTGATTTGTATGATCTCTCATTTACACTTAACTAAAATGATAAATGTAAACAGGATTGGTTTTAATGGTCCAGCCTTGTTTTATAAAGGACATAAGATAGTAATATTCATGTGAAAATATTTAAATCAATACTATTAAAACAAGTTATACCCTTAATAAAAATTACAAATCTACCAAATTATTCTTAATGATATAGATTGGTTTACAGAGTCCACATGAGTCTGTAACGCTGTCGACAAAAAAAAAAAAAAGATATAACTAAGCAACAAAATTCATTAATAGCATCTATGTCTTTTGGTTTTATGGACCTAATTCTTATTCTAGCACATGTTTCTAAATAAATTAGATATGACAAAAATCTATTAATCAATTAAATGATTTATGTTTTTATATAATCAATTTTTATATTCCATAATTTTTTTAAATATTAATAACATAAATTAATGTCTGCAATAATTTTAAAATGTTGATATTAAAATTAGAATTTTGTAACTACATGAGGATAAAACTTAAACAAAAAAATTATGGTCACTTTATATGTTTAGCAATATTTTATATAATTTATAATTTTAAAAAATTTATATAATAGTCCAAATACGAATTTTGGATACTGTGAGAGACAAGATTTCACTTCTTAGATTTTAGGTTAGGTCAAGAGATGTAATGAGAATCGTGGGCTGAATCCCGTAAATAAGCTTAGGGAATAAAGATGATTTTATTGATGAGTTGAAAAGATGATGAATACAAAGAATATATTTTGAGATGATTACAAAAGAATTCGTAATGCTTTTTTTGTCTAATCTAGTAGTTGGTATCCCGAGGAGCCCCCCCTGTTTTTGATCTTCTCCGTCTTTATATAATCTAGGTCTCGTCGATAGCTCCTTAACCGATCTCCGAGATACACGGCTTCAGTTACGTACTCGCTCCAGGTTCCTCTTGACCGAGTCTTCTCGAAGTATCAGCTCCCTTTATATCGTGACCTCTATTATGACGACTTCCAGGTTCGGTCTTTAGTTCAGCTTCCAGCTCTCATTAATGTGATGGGCTTTATGCGGCCCACTTGGTAGCTCACGTTTTACCGGTACCTCACCTGAGGGTCATATTCGGGTCCAACAGTTGCCCCCAGCTTCCGAATAAATACTTTTGTCTCGGAAGCTAGATTCCAGCTACCGACCTTATCTTTTTGTTAAGGTAATGATTAGTTCTTATCTTGTTAGATTCGGTTTAACTCGATCTAACGGTCTTTATTACTTATTGACAAAATCTACGGCTCAGATGGAGGGGATTTGAAATGATATTTCCGAATCTCGAGAGGCGATGGGATATAAAGCTGCGAGCATTAACTGCTACGCCTCCCACTTTCTCCACGCCTCCGTTCAGTTTCCCAAGGTAACTTCCCTCTCCTCTCGGTTATTTTTACTACGATTTCTTTTATTTATTTTTATCTTCCTCGTTACTTCTCTCTGCAAATTCTCTCCCAAACCTTGCAATCGATTTTCTCCTTGATCTTCCCATACCATGAACCCTCCGAAAGAAGGTTCCGGTGAGTCCGGGATGCCTCCCTCTGCCTCTGGGGCTAAACTACTGAAAGTTAAGCAAGAAGTCGGAGCCAAGATGAAGGGGAAAAAGAAAGCCAGGGAGACGGTCGCAACCAGGGTCTCCAAGCGGAAGAAGAAAGATGATTCGGGTGGGAGCAGCCCACACTCGCCGTCGTTGCTGAACAGTCAAGACGTAGTCAACCTCATGACTCAAGCTCTTGGCTTGAAGGAGCTTGGCCGTGCCTGTAGCTCCGACGAAACCCCTGAGACTGCTCCGGAGGGTTGGTTCTGTTGTCACGAGAAGTTCATCTCCAAGTCTCACTTGAGATTTCCTCTCCCGACCTTACTACTCGATCTACTAGATCATTACCGACTAGCCCTCTCCCAACTCTGTCCCTCGATTATCCGTGTGATTAACGGCTTCATCACTAGGTCCAAAGAGGAAGGGGTTAGCGTTGGTCTTACCGAGCTCATGAGCCTCTTCTCTTTGAAGGAGAGTGCTTCTAAAGAAGGCGGTTCCGGGACTTATTACCTCTCTAGTCGTCCTAATCACGTGATCTTTAGGTTCTCCAGTAGCGATGATGACTGGAGAAAGAAGTACTTTTATGTTAAAGTTGATCCTTTGACGGTTCCCGCTGGTCGGAACCTTAGGGTCACTTGGACTAACCCATCTGGTTAGGAATTCTAGGAGTATCCTTTTTCCTGTTTTGTTTATTTACGGTTGATTAACCTTTTTTTGTTCTGATTTTTTCTTTTGCAGAGATTGAAGATCCTCCGAAGCTTTCTACCAAGCTTACCAGAGCTTTATACCGCAAGTTGCATCAGACTCCTTGTACCTGGCCTGCTTATACCACATCTCGAATAGGTGCAGCCAGGTTCCCAAACGTCTACAACGCCTCTTTTCAAGATCCCATTCCTGCTGAGAACCTTGAGGGTAAGTTCAAGCTTGAACCTTTTCATAAATAATCTTGTCGTTTCTGAAGTTTTCCATTCTCATAAGAACTTTCGTTGTTCCAGTTTCCGCAGGAGACTCAGTTGTATCAATCTCAACCGGTGCTAGTGCTTCAGGTACCGAAAAGACTAAGTCAGGTGACATGACTCTCAGGCCATCATTTCGTTCTAGGGGTAACCCCTCGAAGGCTGCCAGTGTCTCCCGTGGGGGAGATAGGAGCCAAGGGGGATCTTTCCTCGACTCGGTGAAAGATGTCTTGGACGATGGAGTATCCAAACCTGTTGCTGAGGTTACTCCCACCGATGTCGTAGCTCAGGATGCTGCTCCTCTCCCTGAGGTCCAGGCGCCGGAGACTGATTACCAGGCTCCGAGAGGTACTTCTGAGGTTGAGCCGTCAAGGCATAAAAGGCCTAGGACCGACCAAGCTGGAGTTCCCGCTCGATCATCCTCCTCGTCTTCTAGAGGGGGAACCGTGGGGTGGAGTTTTACCCATTCGAAGCCGGGGTCGATCTTGGATGACCCTTGGGGCTTGGGTGCAATACTGAGGCATCTGAAGAGGGTAGGATGTCCCCTTCCAGCGCTCAAGGACCTGACAAACCGAGATGAGTATCTCGACATTGCTCACTGCATGGGTCAGGTATATGATTTCCACCTGTTCTTTGTTTATACTTTTTCTTTTAAAGATAATAATATTCGTACATTTTCGATGTTGTTGCAGTTGGCTGGGGCTGTTAACAGAGCCCAGCTCAAGTTCGAAAACGCTTTGCATGATGCCCCCAATGCTGGTGAGCTTGCTGAGGTGACTGAGATGGTTAAGGCAGCCAAGGCCGATCTCGATCAGGCCCGGGTTCGAATTTCTGAACTCGAAGCTGAAGTGACGAGACTAGGCTTGAAGGCTGATGCTCAGCAAGGAAAGATCGAAAGTCAGGAGCTCGACATCCAGGTGAAGAGTAGGAAGATTAATGACTTGTATTCTGCTCGAAGGATAGCTGAACACCAAGTTCGTGAGCTCATTATCTCATCCCAAGACAGCCAGAAGAACAAGGAAGCTGAAGTCAAGCTGGCAGTCAGGGTAAGGAAGAAAGAGGTCGCCGAGGCTTATGGTAAGATCCTAGCCTGTGTTCAAGAGAAGTTCGCTAAGAAGAAGAAAGAGGTCAGTGCATTGGTGTATGCTCAGGAGCTCCAAGCTAACGTTGACCTCTTGAAGGATATGTTGAACAACAAGATCCAAAGCGTCGAAGAGGAGTACAACCAGCTGGTGGCTTTGTTGCCGGGGGCGACGACTGCATATGAGAAGGCTCAAGTGTCTGACTTTTCAGTCAGCAAGCTTCCTCTTCCCCAGATTTCGGACAGCTCACGTACTTTCGAGATTAATCTGTTTAATCCGTCCTTTTCTGGGGAGTATGGTTCTAACTTGAGTTTGATGGCTCCTGACGTAGCTCCGGTCGAAGCAGTTCAAGGAGGCGACGTCAACGTGGCTGGAGAAGAGGTTCCCACTGGCGATGGTGAGCCGGTCTAGGAGGATCAAGAAGGTTGAGAGCTGAAGCTCTTTTAAATTTGTATTTTGTGTTTTTCAAGACTTTGGTTTTAAGCTTTGTTTCGTTGTGCTTTATGACTTAGTGCCTGAGGAGGCCTTTAAACCTTACAACTTGTTGGATTTCAATGGCCTGAGGAGGCTTTTAAACCCTTTCGTATGTTAAGTTCTGGTTATTATTTTTGTCTTGAACTTTTGCACTTAACTTCGTTTTGTTCAGACATAGTGATCATTGGATCGGATTAGGATTTTTAATCTTAATTTGTGATAAGCGTTTAGCTTAGTACATATTCAGTCATAAGGGTATTAAAGAGGAGCCTTTGATTTTAGCTCTAGGAATTCAGGGACCTGAGTCCGATCTTGATAGGTTCTAGGACCTGGCGTCTAGGTTCGCGGGAACCTGAATTTAGATCCTTAGGGACCTGAGTTAGTTCGAAGGATTTTGAATCCTTTGGACTTTAACGGATGAAGTTGAGGAATTTGGAGATTTAATTGATTTTTTTAGGATTTTAAGACCTTTCGGTTTTGATAAGGATTTTAGGACCTTGTTAATTGTTTAAGGATTTTAAGACCTTAGTTGTTTGTTAAGGATTTTAAGATCTTAGATGGTTGTTAAGGATTTTAAGACCTTAGATGATTGTTAAGGATTTTAAGACCTTAGTTTAAGGATTTTAAGACCTTAGTTTATGTTAAGGATTTTTAAGACCTTTGGATTTATCGAGGATTTTAAGACCTTAGGTTCAGGTTTTCTGGGACCTGAATTTGTTCGAGATGATTGAGCTTAGGTCACGATTTAGCGGGACCTGAATTTTCTTGGAGGGTTTTAAGACCTTTGATGCTTATGGAACTGGATTAATTGTTTTATTAATATCAGATATCAGAGAATACATGATTTAGATTCCACACAATAACTGTTTTCGCGCTATGTGTTTTTGGTAAAATATGTCCCCCTTGCTTAGGTGAGGAGGTTGGTGAAAAGAGGTTGGGGCTGCACTCATGTCGGAGTTGCCTACGTACCCAGTCAAGGGATCAAGCCAAACGTAGTTCAGAGAATTTGGGTACCTAATGATAATATCTTTTGAAATTCGTGGCGTTCCACGATCGGATTTCAGGTACCCCGGTTCGTACCTTCTGGAGTTTATAGACTCCGGGTCGTACTATGTGGATAATTCGGTAGGGTCCTTCCCAGTTGGTTCCTAACTTTCCAGCTCCTGGTTCTTTAGTTCCTTCAAACACCTTTCTAAGCACCAGGTCACCTACAGTGAACTGCCGGGGCCTTACTTTGGAATTATAGTGCCGAGCCATTGCTTGCTGGTAATTTTGAATGCGGAGCAAAGCTTGGTCTCGTCTTTCCTCGATTAAGTCGAGGCTGTCCATCAGGAGCTGGTTGTTAGCTGCGGGGTTTGAGGTGCAGAGCTCTCGTCGGAGGCTGCCTGCGGTGGTTTCTGCTGGGACAACAGCTTCCATCCCGTAAGCTAAGGAGAAAGGAGTTTCCTCTGTAGCTTTTCGTGGGGTGGTTCTGCAAGCCCATAGTACTTCGGGTAGTTTTTCTAACCAGAGCTCCTTCTGAGCTCCTAGGCGTTTCTTGAGGTTTGCTAAGATCGACTTGTTAGCAGCCTCCGCCTGGCCGTTACCTTGAGGTCGCCGAGGTGATGAAAATGTGAGGCGGATGTTCCACTTATCGCAGAACTTTTTGAAATCGTGGGATATGAACTGTCCTCCGTTGTCGGTTACGATTTCGTATGGGACACCGTGCCTACATACAATGTTCTTCCAAACAAATCCTTCGACCTCAAATCTGTTTATTTGTTGGAAAGCTTCAGCTTCGATCCATTTCGTGAAGTAATCAGTTAGGACGAGGAGGTTTAGTAATTTCTTTCCTTTCCCTGAAGGTACTAATGGACCTACGATATCCATGGACCACCTCATGAACGGGTAGGGAGCTGATATGTTAGATAGCTTTTCCGCTGGTTGGTGTATGATCGGTGCATGCCTTTGGCATTTGTCGCATGATGAGGAGTAGACCTCACAATCCGCGATAATAGTAGGCCAGAAGTAGCCTTGTCTTTTAATTCGGATAGCTAGAGCTCTGCCCCCGGAATGGTTACCGCAGGAACCGTCGTGCATTTCCTTCATGAGTTTCATAGCTACTAGACCGTGAACGCATTTTAGGTAAGGTCCGGAGACACTTCGTTTGTGGAGGGCTGACTCGATTATGCAATATCTTGCTGCTAAGGCTTTGAGTTTTCGAGCCTCCCACTTATTGGGTGGGATTTTTCCCTCGAGGATGTAATCCATGATCGGTATCCTCTAGTCTTCTCTTCCTACAACTTTGTTGTGAAGAGAGGAGGGAGGTTCCTGTTCGGGACCTGGTGTAGTGGTGCCCCCGGAGATATTCGTTGGAATAGGCCCCAAGAGGTCTGGGTTCTGAAGAATATCTCCAATTCCTTCGTTGTCCCCGGTGGTTTGTGTAGCGTTCCTAGACGTGCTTTTACGAGCTGCGCGGCTTCTTGTCTGTACCTTAAGGACGAGTGATTCCGAGGTTTGGATGGTGCCTCCGAAGGTACTGGTTAAGTTAGGCTCCGGGGAGTCTGAACCTTGGCTAATACCTTCACTTTGGTCGTTATTTTCTGAGTTCTGAATTGCTTTCCCGAAGGTGTGTTTTTTAAAACTGCGTACTCTGGTTCTAGGGAACCAGAATGTCGTGAAGATTTGGGTAGCTTCCGTGAGAGGGTTGTTATCCTCAACTTTTGCTTTTGGTTTGTTATCTAGTTCATCTTTGGTAGCTATGTCGATACTCGGCTTTTCGATTCCTTCCACGAGTATAATTCGTTTTACGAGAGGGTCGGATGTGGAGGCTAGCGCGGCGAGCGCGTCTGCTGAAGAGTTCTCTCCTCGTGGGATTCTCGTTAGCTCGAGCTTATCAAACTGTTTTGTTAGGCCTAGGACTACTTCGAGGTATGCCCCCATTCTTTCGTCTCTCGTTTCGTATTCTCCGTGAAACTGGCTAGCTACCAGCTGTGAGTCGCAGTAGGCGCTCAGCTCTCGGATTCCGAGACTTAGGGCTAGTTTTAAGTCGGCGATTAATGCTTCATACTCAGCTTCGTTGTTGGAGGCATTAAATCCAAGTCTGTAGGATTGTTCGATGGTTTCTCCAGCTGAGGAGGTTAATCTTAGACCGACGCCGGAGCCTTGTTTTGACGAGGCTCCGTCCACGTACAGGCTCCATTTTGGGACCTCTATTTCTTGGTCTAAATGTTCGGACGCTAGCTCAATAACGAAGTTGGCAAGGACCTGAGCTTTTGCTGCTGCTCGAGGTCTGTATTCGATATCGTATTTGCTAAGCTCTATAGCCCATTTAGCTAATCGTCCGGATTGGCTAGGACTATGCAAAATCGTTCGCAATGGCTGTGAGGTCATTACGATGATTGAGTGTGATTGGAAATATGGTCGTAGCTTCCTAGCAGCTGTTACGACTGCTAGGGCTAGTTTTTCCATGGTAGGGTACCTCGTCTCGGCGTCTATCAGGCTTTTACTAGTATAATAGACATGTCTCTGTTCGTTTTGTTCTTCTCGTACTAGCACCCCGCTGACTGCAGCTGCCGATATGGCGAGGTACAAATACAGTGGTTCACCTACTACAGGTTTGGACAGTATCGGAGGTTCCGAGAGGTAGGCTTTCAGCTGTCTAAAGGCTTCTTCGCACTTTTCATCCCACAGGAACTTCTTATTGTTTTTCAGGAGTTTGTAAAATGGAAGGCACTTGTCGGTGGACCTGGATATGAATCGATTTAATGCTGCGATTCGTCCGGTCAATCTTTGTACCTCTCTGGTTGTTTTAGGTGACGGTATTTCTAGGAATGTCGCTATCTGTTTCGGGTTGGCTTCGATGCCTCTTTCGGTTACGAGGTAACCTATGAATTCGCCGGAGGGTACTCCGAAGGTACATTTAGCTGGGTTTAGCTTCATGTCGTATTTGTTGAGGATGTCGAAGCATTCCCTTAGGTGGGAGATATGGTCTTCTCCCATTGAAGATTTGACTAACATGTCGTCGATGTAGACTTCCATGGTTTTTCCAAGTTGTCCAGCGAACATTTTGTTTACTAACCTTTGGTAGGTAGCTCCCGCGTTTTTCAAACCAAATGGCATGACCTTGAAACAATAGGTTCCTCGTTCGGTTATGAACGCGGTTTTTTCTTGATCCTCAGGCTCCATCATAATCTGGTTATATCCAGAAAAGACATCCATAAAGGATAGGAGTGGTGACCAGCTGTTGCTTCGACCAAACGATCGATGTGAGGTAACGGGAAGCTGTCTTTAGGACAGGCCTTGTTTAGGTCGGTGAAGTCTATGCAGATTCTCCATTTCCCGTTCTTCTTTTTTACTACCACTGGGTTGGCTAACCAATCGGGGTATTGAACTTCTCGGATTGACCCGGCTTTCGTTAGTCGATCGACCTCGTCGTTAACAGCTTGGGCTTTTTCGAGACCTAGCTTACGACGCTTATGTTTGATCGGTTTGAAAGTGGGATCTACATTGAGCTTATGTGTGGTGACGTTGGTGTCTATGCCTTTCATGTCACTGGTGGTCCATGCGAAGGTTTTGACATTCTGTTTTAGGAATTCGATGAGCTCTTTTTTGGTTTCGAGAGGCAGCTCAGATCCGATGCTTACCTGTTTTTCAGGGTTCGAGTCGTCGATGCTAACTTTTTCGGTGAGGTTCTTGGGAGGACCTCGGATATTCTGATGCATTTCGCGACTATCCTGGACCTGTAATTGCTATTGGGGGAATCTTTTATGATCTCG
Organism: Hirschfeldia incana; assembly: GCA_026261945.1. NCBI lineage: Eukaryota > Viridiplantae > Streptophyta > Magnoliopsida > Brassicales > Brassicaceae > Hirschfeldia > Hirschfeldia incana. Next base: position 2,283,285 of record JABCMI010000041.1, on the reverse strand, counting down.
AATCCTCCCAGGTAACAGATCCTTGAAATCTTTTGGCTACCATGTACGGTAACTATCCCGTCGATTGCTGGAAACTTCACGCATTGGTGATAAGTTGAAGCTACTGCTTTCATCTTATGAATCCAAGGTCTTCCGAGGATTGCGTGGAAGGGAGACGGTTTGTCGACAACTATGAAGTTGGTCATTTTCATGACTCCGCCAGCTATGACTGGGAGCTTGATGGTTCCCAAGGAGGTAGCTGTTTCTCCTGAGAAGCCTACGAGGTTGGATTTCTGATCGACGATTTTGTAATCGTCTATTTCCATTCCCTTTAATAAGTTATAGAAAATGAGATCGACGGAGCTTCCGGTGTCGATCATGAGCTTAGGTACCTCGTAGCCTGCTATATTTAACGTTACGACGAGGGCTTCGTCGTGAGGTCTGTCGAGGTTTGATGTCTCACTCTCCCAAAAAGATATTTTAGTGTTGGACTCGGGTTTGGTCGGTTTAGACTGAGTATTGGACACAGCTTTCCGTACGTGACTTTTAATAGAGTTAACGGAGTCTTGACATACGTCGGACCCTCCGAGGATGTAATCGACCCTTGAGTCAGGGCTCGATTGGGGAGGTATTTTACTCAGGAGAGCTTCTATTTGAAGGCTTTTTCCTTGGGGGAATTTTCCAAGGACCATATCGACTCTTTTCTTGGAAGCTGGAGGTGGTGAGTCTGTTTCTTTTTCGGGTGATCTCTCGCGTTTTGGGGAGTTATCCCGGGGACCTCTTTTCTGGTAAGGCTGTGGCTTTTTGAGGTCCACGTCTTTTATTTCTCCGGCTGCGAATTTAGCAGCCAATTGACGTTGGAGGTCCCAACATTCTTCGGTTGAGTGTCCCTTTCGATCGTGGTAAGAGCAGTGTTTGCTTTCATCGTAGCCTTTGAACCAGGGGGCTTTAGCTGTCGGGGCAACAAGTTTTTCGTCTTTGTCGTCCTCGATTACATAAGAATGCTCTCCCTGAGTCTGGTTGTTTCGGGAGCTCCCTCTTTTATGAGGTCCCTTCCCGTCGGAGGCTTCGCCTTTCGGATGATTCTGAGGTTTTCGGTGGAGCTTGTCTAATGATGTTGTTTCCTCTTCCAGGGTGATGTATCTGGAGGCCCTATGAAGGGCGTCATCGATAGTTGGGGGAGGATTTAGCGTTAGCTCCGAGAAGAAGCCTGATTTGTACCAGAGACCTCTCCTAAGGGCCTCGATGGCTACTTGATCGTTAGGGTTCGAGAGTTTGGTTCTTACTGTCCTGAACTTGTCAATGTAGACTCGCAGTGAGTCTCCCAATCCTTGCCTGATCTTCCAGAGATCAGCCTCAGATGCTTGTTTCAGGATGTGGGTTGAATATTGTTTCATGAAGGCGTTAGCCAACTGATCAAAGCTGTCTATAGAGTTCGGTTCGAGGCCGGAGAACCACTCGAGAGCTGTTCCGATCAGGTTTTCAGCAAATGTTCTGCAATACCCTGCATCACATTCTTCTTTTGTGAAGTGAGCTTTAACGATGGCTAATCGGAAGGCTCTTAGATAAGCTTTCGGATCTGCGTTCCCATCGTATTCGGGAATCTTAATTTTTTGAGTGTCTCTTATGTAAGAGTTGGCAATTCTATCGGTGAATGGGGTCCCACGAGTCTCCTTAATTAAACTCTCGATTTCGGGAGCTGAGCTCGTCGCTTTGTGAACTTGAGCTCCCAATTTCTGGAGAGCGGCGTGGGTTCGCTCCATGTACCTACGAATTGCGTCAGGTCCCTCGAAGGGAAGGACATTTTGGTCATTATCGGATACTCGGGGAACAGGTTCCTGGCAGAACCTGGTTCGATCGTTTTCCCAGTTAGCTGGCGAAACAGGTCGCTCATTGGTTCTCAGGTTCCGAGCAAGGTTAGTGCAGAGGACTACAGGATCAGCATCCGTCCTTTGATATTCATCGGTATTTGGGGTTGAAACCCTAGCTTGAAGCACCGAAGCTGATGTTCTGCCCCCGGACGGTATGTTGGTTCCTGCTCCAGACTCGGAAGGAGTTGGCGGTGGAGGTAAACGGGCGCTCTCTCCAATGTTTCGGTTAGGTATGGAACTAGTTGTAGCTACATTGCTCTCCATGGTGCTGGTGACAGGTGGGGTAAACGTAGGAGCTGTCCTAGCGCGAGGCGTTTGGAAAGCAGGTTCCTGACCATCTGCTCCAGAGCTATCGGGGGAGAAGTTCAGACGCTCTCGGGGGAAGGAGGGGTCAGCTAATCGTTCATGGAACGTGATCCCTCTTCCCTGGTGGACAGACGGTTGGGTTGTTGCGGATTGAGATCTGGTTATCTCTTCGAACTGTTGCTGCCGTTCGGCTAGCTGTTGCACCGTTCGCTCGGTTTCTTGAACTTTGTCCACTAACTGGAGCATCATCCGCCGGATCTCAGAAAGCTGAGCTTCCGTTTGGTTCGGAGCGGATTGATGCGACGGGTTATTGAGGGCTGAGGACCCAGAGTTGGTCCCTCCGGAGGCTCTTGGGTTATTTACCCCCGGAGCAGTGCGATTTGGTGAGCTATTGCTCAGGTTTGATTGATCGGGGTTAGATGGATTAGTTCCATCGAGTGGATTCATCCTTAAGCTTTGGAGAAATGGATTCGATTAATTGTCCCCACAGACGGCGCCAATTGTGAGAGACAAGATTTCACTTCTTAGATTTTAGGTTAGGTCAAGAGATGTAATGAGAATCGTGGGCTGAATCCCGTAAATAAGCTTAGAGAATAAAGATGATTTTATTGATGAGTTGAAAAGATGATGAATACAAAGAATATATTTTGAGATGATTACAAAAGAATTCGTAATGCTTTTTTGTCTAATCTAGTAGTTGGTATCCCGAGGAGCCACCCCTGTTTTTGATCTTCTCCGTCTTTATATAGTCTAGGTCTCGTCGATAGCTCCTTAACCGATCTCCGAGATACACGGCTTCAGTTACGTACTCGCTCCAGGTTCCTCTTGACCGAGTCTTCTCGAAGTATCAGCTCCCTTTATATCGTGACCTCTATTATGACGACTTCCAGGTTCGGTCTTTAGTTCAGCTTCCAGCTCTCATTAATGTGATGGGCTTTATGCGGCCCACTTGGTAGCTCACGTTTTACCGGTACCTCACATGAGGGTCATATTCGGGTCCAACAGATACAACCATTGTTTAACTTATTTACAAACATAAAACGGATGTGTGACGCATTTTAAATTTTATCATAATGTACACATTATATCAAACTCGCATAATTGAAACTTGATTATGTCACAATTTATATAATTAAAACGAAGAATTATCAATATTTATACTTAAAAACAACAAAAAATACCCGCCATAACTAGTGATCCTTTAAAGTTGAAAACGGAAGTAGTACGAAACAAGCAGCAGTGTAATTTTTTTTGAAACACAATTGTAATATCTTTATTTATTACAGTTCATTTTTAGCTCAAAAAAAATTAATTCTATGGTTTGCAAAAATAAATTCATAAAACTATATATAGTTCATGGAGAAACCATATACTCTTTGTAATTTGTCGAAGAAAAAAAAACTCTTTATAATTTTGTCCCTCACTGTAAATAGAAATGTATACAAGGGAAGGTGTTAGCAAGAACTGTTCAATCAAATTCATCCACACCATCTTGGCATCTTCTATTTCATTTGCTATGATACTTTTAACCTAGTCATATACATATGTGCACATTTTCTTATATTGTTGACGCTATTGACATCACACATGATAGTTAAAAACAGTTGTTTGTTGTATAATAATAAAGAATCAAACAAAAACATATATTGGAAACAAATAAAAGGGAATCTCAATCACATGTACAAAGTCACAGTTTTGAAAGGGTACTTTGAAAGCGACAGTTGTTTATCACATTGTTGTCAAATTATTTAGTTAACCACTATATTTAAACAAATTACTTACTTAATTATAAGTTTATATATTAACAAAATTGCCAAGTTGAATTGGTCAGCCTTTGACATTGTTATGCAACCTCATTCACTGCCACCACCATCCCACTTAAAGATATAATACACTTTGGCCCTATACTTGCTTATACCAAAGACTTTTCTTCACTTTGAAAGTTTTGTCTCTTTTAAAAAGAAATAAACCTATAGTATCAAGATTAATTATACATGGTCCACCACTTGGTCAAATTTTCAAACATTCAAATCCAATGCCTTTATAATCCAAACCAACGCTCATCAGTTTCTCCACAAGCCTAGCTATAAGTTATAACACTTCCATTCTCTCTCATCATATGGTTCCTCAATCTATTCTCATCATAGAATTCAGATAATATAACTTTTTACTTTAGAACCATATTATAACTTATACACATTATATCTCTTTGTTTGAATAAAAATATACTATTTTGGGAGACTTATATTCAAAATGGAAGGTAACAAAGCTATGTTGGTTTGGGAGCAAAAGACACTGCGAAGCGAGCTCAGTCTTGGAATGGAGGCGGCGAAGAAGCTTCGGGCACGACTTAGCGAAGCATCGTCGCCGTCATCATCATCATCATCTTCTTGTCCAACGGCTGAGACGAACGAGATTCTCCTGGAGCAGATACTCTCTTCATACGAGAAAGTCCTTGTCATGCTAAACTGGTCTTCCTCGCCGCCCGTACAGCATATTCCGGCGACTGTTGCTGTAGTTCCGGTGGTGAACTCCGGCGGAATACCTGAATCTCCGGCGTCGATTAACGGAAGCCCGAGAAGTGAAGATGGAGGAGGTTCCAGCGAGAGTCATCGCCAAGATCACATTTTCAATTCAAAGAAAAGGTAAATTAAGGATTTACCAAATTAAAAAAAAAAACATATTTCACCAAAATTTAAGCAAAAAAACGAAAAAGCATAATTTACCAAATGAAATGATATATTTCTATAAATTAATCTGAAAATTTGTTGAATTTATTACAGGAAGATGTTACCAAAATGGACAGAGAAAGTGAGAATAAGCCCAGAAAGAGGCTTAGAAGGACCTCAAGATGATGTCTTTAGCTGGAGAAAATATGGTCAGAAAGACATTCACGGTGCCAAGTTCCCCAGGTAACATCATCATCATTAATACATCATCAACATCAATTAACCATTACCATCATCATGTTGTTAATTTGATTGGTTTGATTTTTGATTTACAGGAGTTATTACAGATGCACACACCGAAGCACACAGAACTGTTGGGCAACGAAGCAAGTCCAGAGATCGGACACTGATCCAACCGTTTTCGAATTAACATACAGAGGGACACACACTTGTCAGCAGGGGACAACTCCTCCTTCTCATCCTCCACCAGCCTCGCCGGAGAAGCGAAACACAAGACCTAAACTCACCACTACTACTACTACTGCTCAAAAGTCTAACGACCTTCTCGAGAGTCTTAAAACCAGCTTAACGGTTCGAACCGAGGGACTCGACGACGCGGACAACGTCTTCTCGTTCCCCAACACGCCGCCGTTTTATGATTATAACGGGACCATCAACGACCAATTCAGTTCTCCCATCTTCGATGTTGCTGATTGGTTCAATCCAACGGTCGAGATCGACACAACATTTCCCACGTTTTTAGCAGAGTCGATTTATTATTAAAATGAAAATGTTATAGAGAATAAAACTAGTACCCATTTCATAGAATTCAAATCACCGAGTTTTTTATAAGATCACTAACAAAGCATTAAGACACATGTTCAACAGAACTTGAACATTATTTCAAATTTTAGAGATTTTTTCTTCTTCCTAGCTACTGGTCGTAGCCGCAGCAGTCTTCTTGTTGTAATCTTCAAGTTCCTTCTTGTATGCTTCCATCAACTTTGCTGCTTTGTTGTTGTAACTTTGCTTCTCTTCTTCACTCAATTCCTGAAATGTATTTTTTACTTAGACGAGATATATATATATGTCATAGAAAATGTTTATTAAACGTAGTTGTGAATAAATATATACCTTCCATTTCACTGAGATTAGAGCGGTAACTGTTGAGTTGCTCGTCCCTGGACGTTCTTCTGTCAAAGCTTTCCTTGCATCTTTGCTGTGAACATTATGTTTTTTTAAAACAGTTAGAAACTTCAACTAAAGCCTTACGATTCACTGGAGTCGCATTAGCTTTGGCTCCGTACCTGAAGAGAAAGAATGACGAGGCAGGCTTCTTGGGCTTGTTGGGGTCAACGTTTTCGTTCTTCTTCTTTGTCTCTTTCTCCTTCTGCAATATACATTATTATCATTGATCCCATTAGTCTATTGAGTTGTAAATTCATTTTGGTGAGTCAAGAAGGGAAAGTATGAGTGAGTGAGTTAACCTTGATCAGATTCTCAGTTTTCTCCTTCTTCTTAAGGAGTTGGAGAGCTTCCTGTTTGTGGAGTTTCAAGAGCTCCTCTTCTTCTTTCTTCTGGCTCATGGCCTCTTCTTCCTTCGTTCTCGTGTACTCTTCCATTGCTTGCAGATATGCCTCCTTGTTCTTCTTTGCAACCTGTTTAATATTAAACCTCAGTTCACTCACTCACTCTCAAGTCTTTATATAGCTGTGAATGCAAGCATATATTAAAAAAAACAGACCTCTTCGTATGGTGCTTTTTGTTTGTCTGACAACTTCTTCCACTCTTCTCCAGTCATCTTTGCGACCTATAACAACCACTCCATATGTTAATTTCAACATTTAACAAAAATGGATCTTGAGAGCGAGTTAAAGTACTTTACCTCCACAACGCTCTTGTTCTCTTCGCGTAAAGCAGCTCTCCTCTCGTTAGCATAAACCAGGAAGGCAGATATGGGATGCTTTGGCTTCAGAGGATCCTTCTGCTTCCTGCAAAACAAAACAACATCAGTTTAACCATTGAAGATCAATTGATATATTCATCAGAAAGTTATCTGTGGTTCTTACTTGCTCTTCCTCTTGTTATCCTGTTCACCTTCCTGCACGAACTGAAGATACTGATCAAGCAAATCCATAGCAGTCTTCTGCTTCTGATCATCATCCAGAAGCTTCATGGCCTCTCTCTCACGCTTCTCCTTAGCAACAACCTGGAGGTAAGCTTCCTTCTCAGCCTGGTACTTCTCCTCGTAAGGCTTCTTCTCTTCTGCACTGAGAGACTTCCATTTAGCGCCGAGAATGCCGGCAGTCTCCTTGAAGTCAGCTTCAGGATTCTGCTTCTTGATCTCCTCCCGTTGCTCTTTACACCACAATATGTATGATGACGATGGTCTCTTCGTCTCGGGACAATCCTTCTTCTTCTTCTTGTTCGCCTTATCTTGCTCAGCTTGTGTGAGAGCCTGACCACAAGCGAACGTCTACAAAGAGCAACACAGAACAATCTCCAATCAAATATCAATCTCAGATCTCAAAACATCCAATCGTATCAGCAGATTCGAGATCTAATCAAGTTCTAATCTAATCGCAAAACCTAACCGAATCAAGAAAACGTAAAGCTAGATCTAGATCTAGAGAGATCGTAATATACCATGTTAGGTTTGAACTCCTTCATCTTCTGAAGCTTCTTCACCTCCGCTTTGAGCTTCTCCTGCTCGGCGTCTCTCGTCACGAGCTCCTCCTCCTTCTTCCTGAGAATCTCGTCCTTCTCCTTAAGCAGCTCCTCCGTCTTATCCTTCTCGATCTTCATCTTCTCAAGCATCGCCTGCATCTCCAACAGATCTTTCTCGAACGACTTCTTCCCCTTGGCGGCGGAGACAGGCGACGGCGGAGTCTCCGTCGCGATCTCGTTCTTCTGCTTCAACGCCTTTCGGCTGTTTCTCGATTTCTTCGTCGGAGCTGGAGATGCGGTGGTGGCCATTGTCTAGAGTCGGGAGAGGAAGGAGGTTTTCGATGTTTAGGGATTGTGATTTGGGGTGAGAGACTCTGTAGATATTTTGTGGGGTTATATAATCTAAAATGCCTAACGGTCTTTAGTTCGAAATTCAAATTAAAGGGTTTAGGCGCCCGATGCGCCTTTATTAAAATCTTTTTGAATTTCACATTCTTGAATTAGATCTTTTGAGTTTCAATGTAAGCAATTTGAACGTTTAGTATGTTTGTTGGGCTTGGGCCGCTTAGCCTTGGGCTGGAAACTCGTAATGTTTGTAGATGGGATAACGGAGTTATTAACCTTGGTGGCTAAAACACAAGATGAAAATTACCAAAACATCAAATGTTCCTATTTTTCTAAACTAAAGAAACGAATCAAACCTACAATCAATGTGATATACGAATATCCAAAATATAACTTTTGTTTTGAAATAATTATATATCTAAAATATCCTCTAGACTATATTTACCAAGTGATTTTTCAAAAAAAATATGACATGGCATCTAAAGAAGCCACATGTCATGTAATTATGCTTCAGCAAAAATTCTTACCATATAATTAGGTTTCAGCAAAAGTTCTTACCATATATTATTACCATATAAAGCTAATAAAAAATCTAACCTTCCAACCCTAATTATAAAATTGTGTCTAACACACCAACCTTAATTATAAAATCATGTCTCACATATCTAACCTTCCAATCGTGTCTCACATAAGAAACCCTCCAACCCTAAACTAAAAATTGTGTCTCGAATAAATCCCCTAGATCAGTTTCACTTGACAAAAGAAATCATTCATACCTTCTTCCCAAAGTTCTTCTTTCATCATTCTATGAAGTCTTCCAAATACACATGACCAACAAATGGAGAGGTATTATAATTCGGTTATAAGGTCTAATATTTTTTAATAGAGTTGTTAACTTTTCATCACTTCATCAAAATCATTTAAATCTATGTTAATTTTATGTTGTACATGATTTAGGTACATCGAATAATAAGACATCAGAATTGTTTTGTCTTGATATAAGTGCTATGAATATCATAGTATTCACATGAGAGATAAAATCTTATTTTGAACCCAAATATGTTTCAGGGATCCAAATGCTATGAATATCATAGTATTCACATGAGAAATGAAAATTATGTCAATCTCTTAGATCATCAAGAAAAATCGAAGATGTTGGAATGGATGGAAAATAACAATTCAAATGAGACAATATATGCAAGCAGCTTTGTTTGGGATCCAAAATTTGAGAAGTGGAAACCTAAATTTTGAATTCGGGATCCATATATTCTTCATTGTTTTTATTGTTTTTATGTTAAGTTTAAAATAATTATGTTTTCTCTAATATTAAATTCATCAAAATCTTTTAAATCTATGTTAATATTATGTTTTTGAATTCGGGATCCATATATTATCAATAAGGAAAGTACAATATGTTTTGCTTGGTGAACAAGTTGTCATATATAATTCTTGATCATGATTTCTGAACAAGTTGTCACGTATAAATTCCGATGTCTTATTATTCCATTCTATGGAAAATATATATACATTATGAGATGTAAGTTAATAAGAAAAGAATATATATATATATATATATATATGAGAATAAATTTATTTAGCTATATATTAGATAGAGCAAATTAGCTCAATATACTAAAATAGGTGGGATACCATAGAATGCGGGGAAATTGTGTATGAAGTGCAAATAGTTGACAATTTGTGTGTATGGGGTACAATTCTCTATTAGATATTTGATTCTCATATATACATATCCTTCTTTAGTGCACCTTGATCATCAAGTCGATTACTATATATTCTTCGAAGAATAAATTTCTGTTATTTCACCTATTAAATTCTCAATTAGTAATCAAGTAAACAAAATCTGAATTAAGGAAGTACAATATATTTTGCTTGGTGAACAAGTTGTCACAAATAATGAACCGGGTATAGTAATATAATATTAGAAAAGTATAACAAAATTTATTCTTATTATATATATAGTAATCGACTTGATCATGCTTGGTGAACAAGTTTTCACATATAAATTATTCTTTCTCATGTTAACTTTAAGATATAAAATAAGAGATATTTACATTTAATATGGAGAATATATATACATTACGAGATGTAATGTTAATAAGGAAAGAATAATTTCTATATGAGAATAAATTTAACTATGCATAAGATATTTGATTCTCATATATAAATATCCTTCTTTATGTGCACCCGGTAAATTTAACTATGCATAAGATATTTTATGACCATTAACGATAATGTTATGTATAAAGATTTTTTTTAATTTATGTATTGAGATATCCCCTAGACTATATTTACCAAATGATTTTTTTTTAAAAAAAAAGTGACATGACATCTTCAAAATCCACATGACATGTAATTAGGCTTCACCAGAACTTTTTTCCTTATTAACATTACGATTACGCTTCGTCATAACTTCTTTCCTTATTAACATTACGATTATATACAATAAGTATGTCTGTACATTTAATACACCTTACTAATATAGTAGCCTAATCTAATATGGAGAATATATACATATAGTTTATAGTAACCGAGTATTAACCAAATATAACAAAATTTATTCTCATATATACATATAGTTATATTTAACCAAGTATAAAAAAATAAATATTTATTTTTGGTAAACTATTATAATGTATTAATAACTCATATATCACTAATTAAATAATTTATCTCACATTAATAATAATAAGCTAAATACGATTACAAATATAAAGTTTTACGTCAATTCATATATTGTATTTGTATAAATATAATTGTAAATATGCATCAAAAAATACAAAACCAAAGTAATTATAATCCAAAAAATATTAATAGTTAAATGTTCAAAAATACAAAACTAAAATAATTCTAAGGGCACACCGCTAAGCACGTTATGCAAGACAACAATCATCTTTCGTCGCTCACATGGATGCAGAGCTCCTAGTTTTGTTTTCAGAGTCTATATGAGTCTGTTTTTTCGTTGATGACAAAAAAAAGTTTAAAATTTATTTAAATTTATCTTTTCATCTTCATCATATTAATTAACCAATTGATTTTTCAGTCTGGAATATTTTAACCAAAACAAACAAAATATCTAATTTGTTAGCATTTATATTTATTAAAAAAATTATACCAAATCAAAAGAAATAATATTACAAAAATATGTTTATGGTTTATTTAAAAAAAAATATTGAAATTAAAATACAAAAATAATACTATTGAAAGATAAAATAATTTATTTTAAAATGAAAATATTATATTTAAACTTATTATTTGTGCGTATGGCGTAATTTTACATATAAATATTTATTTTTGGTAAAGTATTATAATGTATTAATAACTCATATATCACTAATTAAATAATATATATATATATATATATATATATATATATATATGTGTGTATATATCAAAAGCAAAAAAGATATTTAATTTAAAATTATTGTTTATGCGCATGGCGCAGGAAAACACGTACCTAGTAATTTATAAAAGAATGATCATAAAAATGGTGGTGTTTTTCCTTAATATGTATGATGTTTTCACTAATGGTGGTGTTATGTTTAGACTTAAGTGAAACATGTTGTCTGCCTATATATGCAGGTGTGATTGAGATCAGTAGTGAGTAGTGACGATGAAGGAGGCCTAAGAGAAAGCAGTGGTGGAACATTGAAAGTTTGTCAATTTCTATACTGCCTTTTTAGATGGAATATTGACTATAAATCTCCGAAGTATTGCTGTTGTTTTTTTGGCTCGGAGTTGGGACGGTAAGAGATGAAAGTTGTATGGTAAGTGAATCGCATCCTAACAAAAGAGTTGTAAGATAGAAGCATCATTCATCCGAAATATACCTTCAGATTATTTGTGTTGCTGTGTGAATCTATAAACCGGAACAAAACAACGTTGTGAAGGTCTCTTCGTGTTTGAGTATGTTCTGGACCCGGTATCACGACACCGCTAACTTTCTACGACATTCCATAATCCATATATCAAAAACAAAGAAGCAGAAAATTCGTTAATGGAAAGATATAAAGGTTTCGTTAGTTTGCAATATAGAACACTACAAAAGGAACAATGAGCAGAAAAGTATCGATCAAGATCAACAATGATAATACGACAGTCCCCCGCTTATAGAATTGAGCTCTAATAACTTAACCAAGCATTTTTAGAACAATACTCAGCTTCATCTATTCTCGAATGGCTTCTCCCGCTTCCTCGATATGATCATTAAGGTTATTAACTTACATCATTGCATTGTTTAATTTCTGCTTTCACTGAGACTAAAATGTATATAAGCTCAAACCTATTTCTAAGAAGATCTATCGATAACTGTATGTATAATGTTTTATTCTTTAGAGGTAAGTTAATCAACACACAATGCCCTTTCTCAAAAAAAAAAAGAGATAGTCAACAGCCTTGAAGTCTTGAATATCAAATCTTTATATTATATTTTAAAACTTATTCCTATATATATTTTCACTACAAGTCTTATTCAAAGGGCAATTTCATTGATGGAAACAGAAACTCGGGGATATATGTATATATACCTAATGGTATGGTCTATGTGCAAATATTCAAACTCAAGTCAGACTGTTGCACTACGGTGAGGGAATTAAAACCATGCCCGTTGAGGGTTTATTGGAGAGGTTCACACACTACCCAAAAAAATATATATATATATATTAATTTTGGTTAATCTGTCTCGCCAAAGTTCATCTTTATGACTCGGTTCAACCCCATTATCGGTTTGCTAATGCACATGCCCTAAGAAGAGAAAGGTGAGTTGACATAGCCGAAAAATTAGTTGGAAGGTTCGTTCAGTAAATTAAAAGGACGAAGCAGAGCAAACATGTTAAGTGCATGGGAATAGCACGAGAATGGTACGTGAAATATGAAATTTAAAGACATCATTTAATTTCGTTGTTGGTCCTTCTCTTAATGTTGTTTATTAATGTGTCTCTGCCACTTTTCATGAAACCATGTCTCACTCACCTTCTATTCCACATGTCTCTCTTCTTACTATGCATTCTAAAATGTAGACCGTGTTTTATGTACAAACATACACGTATGTCAAAGTGTTGATTATATCATTACATCTTGAGTGTCGGTGGACCAAGGTTAACTATATGCTTGTATATCTTTGGTTTTGCTAAGGTAGTGGGAAAATAATGTAAATATATATATTTTAAAAATAATACACCTTCATTGTGGTTCGTCTACATAATATTAATTTTTTGTCTTCATTATATATGAAAGTTGTAAGGACTAACAATGACGCTCTACGGAGCATGTAGAAATTTATCTTCGTTTTGGATTTTGGATGACGATAAGAAAATTATATATTCTAAACAAGATAATGTAGGTCGACTAATTAACAGCATTATTCTCCCAACTTAAATGCTAGTGGTAGTGACGTAGTGTTCGTGCTGGTCAGTAATTGTTTCACAAATTTAACAAGTTTGAACAGAGAAAAATAGAGTGATATGCGTATGCGATCATCATCTCTCTTGTTTACGATCATCGTCTCTCTTTGGATAAATTTGTAAATTAATGAAAGTGGACGTGAAAGCAAATAATGTCGATAAAGTCAAACTGAAATGAGGTACGGAAAGTACGTTCTAAATACGGGAAAGTGAACTGAGATTTAGCAGGAATAAGTTAAAATAGCGATAACAATTTGAGACTGCTTTTGTCGAAGACAATCCTGGACCGGAACATATAACAGAAGAATCCTGGTTTGATTCGGTTCACAAAATTCCCCACATTTGGCGTTGGGTCGATAATTACTCTCCGGATCTAAGAATCTATGCTGGTAATTACTCTCCCGATCGAAGAATCAAGCTGACACTTGGTCTAATTTCAACCATTCCACCAAGCTTATCCAAGGACCCAACATGTTTCGCGCCACCAAATGGACGGTCCAGATTCGATGGACCACGATATTTGAAGCCGTCATTTTCATATCTAAGACGCGTCATCAAAGTGGTCCCATACATGGTCGTTAGTTCTAACTTCTAACTAAGTAGACCGTTAGGAACGGCGAGGATTGCTTTCCAAGAGGATTTTAACCTTTACTTTTTGTATAATGGCCAATATCATCATCATCATCACAAAGCTCTATCATGATATTTCTATAGTTAGTATACAATTAGAAAATCATAGAGAATCTCATGAAAGGGCCACATTTTATCTTTTGGAATAAATCTTACAAGAGCTTTGGATTTTTGTGACAGATCAAATCTTTGCAGGAAGGGACACCACACAGATATACATGTATATCAAAAGAAAAATCATGTGTTTTAATGTGTGATAGTATATCCGTGCATATCCTGGCACATTGACTGTCTTCAAGCCTTTTACGAAATTAGGAAGGGGCACTGGGGAGTCATGTGATTTTACTATTTTTATATTTGAATAAATATATATATATATATACCCAACAACTTCTTAAATAATAAGGCAGAGTATTTGAATCCATAGCACAAGCAGTGGCGGAATTAAGTGGAGAGTGGATAGGGCAGTTGCCCCACATAATTCTTTTTTTTTGTAATTTTGCTTATAATTTTAATATTACCTACAATGAAAATCTGAATTTATAGATATATTACTAATGTTTTGTCGATTTGTCCCGGCTAGAAATTCATGTTAGATCCGCCTCTGAGCACAGGAGTGCATTGTCTATTGACAAACTTTGATAAGCTTGATTAGTTACTGTAACCAAAGTTATAGTATACAAGAGTGCATTGATATATGTGTGTATAATCTAACAAATAAATAAGGTATTTTAAGTTTTCTTTGTCTTGATCACCCTTGGAATACTTAATATATACACGTAGCCCTAGGGGTGGGACGGACCGGATATCCGGGGTATTTTAGGATATCCGGATCCGGATCCGGATCCGTCGGATCCGTGAAATTGCTATCCGGATCCGGATCCGGGGTTTCCGGATATCCGGGGTTCGGATATCCGGATTAAAATCAGGATACCCGCGGATATCCGGATCCGAGCGGGTTTTTAAAAAAAAAATCATTTAAAAAAAAAATAAATTAAAAACCAATTAATTAACTATTTATTTGGTCTGTTTAAAATTATTTTTAAAAAATAAAATGGAAAAATTATTAAAATTAAATAAAACTAACTTTTTAGTTATTTTATATATAGTATTCATATATAAATATAATTATCTTTTAAATATTTTAAATATATAAAAGGTCCGGATCCGGATCCGATTCCGGGTATCCGGATCCAGATCCGGATTCGGATATCCGGACTAAAAATTTCATTATCCGGATCCGTATCCGGATCCGTCGGATCCGTAGAATCACTACTCGGATCCGGATCCAGACCCCCCGGATACCCGTTTTTTCGGACCGGATCGGACCGGATCTCGGATCGGATCACGGATCCGGATAATAAGTCCCAGGCCTACGTAGCCCAGCTATAAAAATTAAAATGTGATTAAACTAAAGTAGTTGACAAAAAAAAAGATTAAACTAAAGTAGAATGGAACAGTGATGAGTTACATGGGTATGCATGAAAAATCACGTAATTCACATGAATATTTTGGGAAGAGGGGCCTAGCTATTGAATAGGTGTACTTGATAGTTTTCGTATCTACAGATACAAATAGTAGATAGTTCATTCTAAATTTTCCGATATCCCGTACATCTTTGAATTGTGTATGTAATAAATATGTGAATCGTTTCTATTATTTTCTCTTCATAAAATACTAGAATATAGTATTATACTACACTCGAAAATCAGCAACTTGCGTGGTTATTTCTGAGATTGTCGGAAATATTTAATTTCTTAAGATGTTCACATTTTATATACATGATTATTTTAAATAGCCTCTGAAGCACTCTAACAGGCAGAAGAAAAAGGATATTTAGCGAAAGCGACACGACTTTGCTCGTTCTCGAGTAGTTGCGGCTATAGAGCCTACGTGCCAGTTCTTTTTCCTGCACTACTGTATTTCCAATCTTTTTGTTATTTTCAGATTTTATTTTAAATTTAATTTATCAATTAGGATGTTATTCGTGTTTTTAACTTTTTAATAGACATGTCGATTCAAATTGTTTACCTAGATTTTTAATGTACTTATATAGAAAACAGGTTTTAATAGGTCTCAATCATTTCATAAATATACCTGAATGGTCGGGACCAACATTCGTCTACGTACAACACCCGATTATTGATTCCTAGGAAATCTAGGACCTGAGCGGGATGACTCTAATCAAAAGAACGATCCGTTGGAATTACATATATCGAGTAACTAAAAATGAAATAAAACAGCAACAGACAAAATAAACAAGCTAAACGTCAACAATTCTTCAAGAATTACCCCAAGAGAAGATCCTGCTTCTACGAGCTCCATCAGCCCTTGCATAAGATTCTATGGCGGACCAAATCGTGCTTAATTAGCTGAATAGATATTGAATTTGACAGGCGGTACCTGTCGCAGACCAAAACCAAACTTGTTAAACTCGTTTGTTAACTTTTGTTTCTTGGTGAAATGTTATTATTACCAAATTTTCGATTTCTTAGAGAAATTATATAAAAACAAGCCGACAAGTAAAAAAGAAAAAAAAATCATATACATAATAAACAAGTAGTGGAAACAGAACTAAACACTGATGAGTTTATACTATATAGCCTTGTAAATGAAACCAAACACACAGATCGTTGGTTAACTTGGAATGGTTGATCAAGTCGAGACCGGATTGGACAAGACCAGTGCTATCCAGGATCCTGATTACCCAAGATGAACAAAAAGCTATTTATGAATGACATAAGGAGAGGGAAAAGAGAAATGAAACGGAGACAACAATGATAGAGTAACTCTCAACCAAATCCGAGAAGGAAAGTTTAAAAGTTTCGATCATTTTGGAACGTAAATATTGGCTTTGGCATATGAAAAACACTTGATCAATAATTTTATGGTATTTTTGAAAATAACAATATGGGTTTATTTGATATTTGCTTGCATAAGAATACAACCGTTTGCAAATGAAATGTTTTAAAAGAGTGCGTCTGAAGCGGTTTAGACAATCAACTACCCCAACTGTTCTATCTCATTCAAACCTCATGAGTTTCTAGGAAGTTGATTTTTTTGTTCATGTGAATAAACTGCCAAAACATTGCTTCTATGATGTGTGCCACATTTCAAATCAACTTAGATTCTGTCGTCCCCTCGTATCTAGTCTCAGTCTACCTGGCAATTGTATTTTTTGACTATAAATCCGTTTATTGTATTAGCTTGTAACCGTGTGTAATAATTAAAATCATTAGCCTTTTATCATAATTAGCCTTTAGAAAACAGAATATTACTAACAAAGCTTTTCAGAAGTTCCCATCACGTGAGATCACACGTGCTTCACCAACAACAACTACAAAAAGTGAGAAAACAAAAAAAAATCTAAAAAAGCGAAAATGAAGGAATTTTCAGTCGACCAAAGGTGATGAAGAGAGCCAGAGCAAGCACGTGGAGCAAAGAAACTGGATAGTGGACACCAATACCGTTAACAAACGGACTTATTTTAACTTGATAATTACTTAATAACACCATTAAGCTATTAACTATAGCATTGATACATTTGATTTATACTACTTATATAAACGACAAAGAGAAAAGAAAGCTAAAAAAGTTTTTTTTTTCAAAACGAACGTACAAAACTTCACGAGTCCGTTTAGTAACGGCCGGGTCTACTATTTATTTTTATCAAACAGTCAAAAGAGGATCCGACCCGAATAGATCCCCAATATCTTGAAAATTATCATCCACGTGCCAGTCGGTTAACCCGGATCCGAAATCAAACCCAAAGTTCATATCCGTACACGTGTCCGCCAAGAGATCCTCACCAAACAAGTCCCCGCCGAGATAGTCGGGAACGACGGAGCTCCGGAAATCGAACAAATCCTCGTCGGCGAACAACGGCGCCGAGAAATCGGAGAAAGTCTCCGACGCAGTCGCCGAAGAAGGCTCTTCCTCCTTGACGATAACCGCCCCGGCTGATGACGAACTGCCGGAGGTTACGTCGACGGCGAACGGTGATCGGAGAACGGACACCGGAGAGCAGAGGCCGTCGCTGCTGACGGAGGAAGACGCGGCTTCGTCTTTGATTTTTCTCTTCCTCTTTACCGGCGGCGGCGGCGGAGGAGGTTTAATCTCCGTCGTCGACGGCGGAGGAGGAGCGGAGAAGTTAGTGAGAGCGTCGGGACCGCGGAGCTGAATCGCGGCGCTGTCGTAAACCAAGGCGGCTTCCTCCGCCGTGTTGAAAGTTCCGAGCCATAGCCGCACGCGACGGAGCGGATCTCTTATCTCCGCCGCCCATTTTCCCCACGGACGCTGTCTTACTCCTCGGTACTTCTTCTCCGTCCTCAGTGACGGAGCAGGAGCGGGTTCGGGTTTGACCGTAACCGCTCTCTTCCTTCTCTTCTTTGACTCGGTTTGACTGCTAGCGACTGTATCGAGAGCTACTTCGTTTACGTACTTTTTGATACGACGGCGTTTAGAGGCGAGTCGTTGTTCTTCTTCTTCTTCGTCGCTGGAGGAATCAGTTGCGTCTGGGTCGGTTACAGAGATACGGAGAATCCTTGGTTGGTGGTGGTGGTTGGTTAAGTCCGGTTCGGTTCTCGTGGTGTAGGTTTTGTGCTCTGTGGATTTGATTTGCTTCTCTGTCTCCATTGTTATCTCTTTCTCTCTCTCTTACTTAAGACTATGACTGTGTTTTTAAAGCATTTGAAAGCAAAAAGGAAAGAGACAAAGAATAAAGATGGATTTTTTTTAAGAAAAAGGAAGAAACTTGAGAAACAAGAGAGATAAGAGTCTGATGCTTCTCTGCAAAAAAAGTTTTATCAAAGGACGAGTTTTTTTTTCTTTTTATGGAAAGCTACAAAGCAAAGGCACAGAAAACTGCGAGAGATAAACCTTGGTTAATACAAACAGAGAGAGGAGGGTTGGGGGGAAGAAAGCAAAGATTTTCTTTAGAAAGTTGAAGAAAGGAGAAAGGAGAAGAAGAGAAAAAAAGAGCTTTTTGTTATATTCTTAGGGAATCAACACAAACCCACCGTTTGGTTATCGAGAGATGAGAGAAGAAATAAAGAGGAAGATGCTCCTTTTCTAGGAAATATTCTTGGAATTTTTTTAGTGTGCAGAGAGGAAAGAAAATGTTTTTTTTTTTTGCAGAGTGTTAGAAAGGAGTGACACGAGGAAGAAGATGGGAGATTTAAAAGCGGCAGAGCACATGTAAGTAGATAGAGAAAGAGACTATTTTATAGGATCTTGAAACGGCTGATATTTTGTTTACTCCTGTTCTTCTTCTTTTTTTGTTATTTATTTTTTAAAAGTAATTGGTATAGTTGTAAAACAAGTTTCTCCAAATAATCGCATAACAAAATATATTAAATTATTTTTTTGCAGATATACTCTTTAGGATTTTTAAGGTGTGTCATACACAGTGCAAAAGAAAGAATGAATTCCTTAGCTATGTATAGAAATCAGCCTTAAATTTATGCTATACTTCCTCCGTTTCTAAATAAGTGTCACTCCGACACTTTTCACACAGATTAAGAAAGCGTTGAAATATATGTAAGTTGTCATTAATTACATCTTACTGACTAATAGTGTTTTAGATAAATATATTTATTTATAAGAATAATGCATTTTTCAGTTAATTTTGAGCTGAAAGTTAATAAAAATTGTATTGGGATTGTAGAATGACAATTTTTGTAAAACAAGGAAAATGAGCTAAAGTGACACTTATTCAGAAATAGAGGGAGTATGATTTATAGCTGTTGGGTCAAATGGCAATGTCAAATGAACAAAATACATTTGTCAATACTAAAAATAAAACGTACATTTGACTGAAATAGAAACATAGATGGGAAAATATAGTAGTTGACATGTGTCGACAACAACAAATTAGCACTTTGTAACGCAGATAAATCATGCCAATTTTACATTTTGGTAAAGCTTTTCCTAAAACGTCTAGGTGCTGCATTTGGTAACATAACGTTTTTGACCCAGCAAATTAGAAGAAATCTATGTTTTATTGAGTAACCCATTAATTTCATATTGAATATTTCAGCCTTTCATGTTTAACGTGAGCAGAGAGTTAAACTGGAAAACGTTGTATTATTTAAAATCAAAACAATAATTTGAGATCAATATCGGAGCTAAATAAGCAAGTAATTAGAAAGAAAACCAACAATTTGATTTAAATAAATTTGACAATTATCTCCGGCGAAAAGGGAGCGGCAATACCAGCATAAGTCAAATGAGCAAGATGTCGACACGTGTTTCTACAAAATTGGGTCCAATCCAACGGCTGGGACGTGCCTTTGGCAGCTGACAAAGAGAAAAAAACATGTCACTGTATCATCCTAATAAATTAGTTATATAAATTGATTTCGTAATTAGAGATTCAGGTCACGTGATACCGGAGACACGGCCAGTCCTACTTTTGACCAGAACATTTTAATTAGAACTAATTAATGGCAGGTGATCGAGTCTTTAATCTAAACCTCTGTATGAAGTTCTCTTCCCCATATTTTACCCAAGGGGTGTTTCCGTCATTATCAACACCCAAGTTGCTTGTAAAAATCGAAAGACCGTTACGGCTAGTTCTTTACTGTTTTAACGTTTACCCAGTCTCTGTTATTACAGCTGGTGGCTAACGTGGCAGACCGCAACCTAGGACGTTGCGCCAAAGAAAAATGCACAGTAATTTTGGAATCACTGTATTAGTAGTTGTTACGAATCATGATACTCACCTAAACAATGATGTTTCAAGAGTATTGTTTACACGGTTATTATCATCTGGCTATATAAATGTGCAAAAGATACTGGAAGCCCATGCTATATTGCCAAAGAAAGCAGCTAAGTTTTCATTGCAGGGTATGTGAACCATGAACCAGTTTGGTGGTGTTGTCTTTCCCTTTAATTTTATTTGCGTCTGCTATGCTATACAGTTTTTGTCCAACATCTCTGATATGCGTAATTAACATATACTTCAATTATTTCGCTATTTGAATTATTTTATATGTTATTTTAAATATGTGTAACCCTAGATTTTAAACTATTCATATATAGTGTCATAAATATAGTTGTACACTTTTGATGAATGTGGGTTGTTAAAATTATCAGCCTGCATCTTTTAGACATTATTTTAAAATGAGTAAAAACGTGAAATAGAGTACTATGTCTGGTCAAATCTGGGCATCATCCACTAGATACTACTCCAGTTTGTCCGTGTTCCACTAGATACTACTCCAGTTTGCAAAGACAGTAAATTCTCATTTATCGACAAATCAAATTTCGTTTATGGGAATTATTACTAAAATAAATACTAGGATGATTAAAATGAGCTGGTCCACGAATTCCTAATCATTACACAATCATAAGTGTTTGTGTCGAAGGTGACTCCATAGAAATTCGATCTCGCAATGTACAATGTACACATTTAACGTGAAAATCGAAAGTAATTGGTTTTTTTACTGGACAAGCAAAGAAATAGCGGGAGACCGCTTTAGATGAAAAAGTTGTTTTACAAGATACACTGAAAAATAAACAACAAACAAAATAGTTTAGTTACAAATACATTCTTAAAATGTAACTTTATATAGTTTAGTTTAAACGATTTGCTAATAAATTCAAAAACAAAATACAAAACTATTACAAGTCAAGAAACTACATAGTACACTACTCCATCCGTTCCTAAATAATTGATATTCTTGAAAAAAAATGTTTCAAAAAATGATTTTTTACTTTTTTAAATGCACGATTTAATGAAAAATTATAAGTTTCAAAAAAAGATATTTATTAAATTTTTATTGGTTAAAAGTTATGGAAAATTGTTATTCACAAAAAAAACAATACACTTACAATCAAAATTTAATGATTTTTTTAATATATGTGAAAAATCTAAAACATCAATCTTAAAAAAAACAGAGAGAATATTTACTAATGTCAGGTAACTTTGATGATTTCTTTTTAAGAAAATACAAAAATAATGCACAGCTCTATTTTCTAGTTTACCATGTGTAGAACCAAGTTGGAATAACTCAACAAGATTGAACATAACCAGACGATCTCTAACGGGTTCATAAAATGATTGTTCCACGTTACTTCGGTCGACAACAGCACTATACTTAGCAGTGTTGTTGAGCTGAGTTAATGGCTATGGCCCTAAGATCTCTCGCCGAATAAGAAAGAAAGTTAGATCGAAGACGTGAAAACATAGGCCGTACGGATATATCTGTCCACGAATACAAGAACACTCGTTGGACCGACGATGGCACACTCAACCCCATTGTGGGAGCCACCTTTCATCTACTCTCTCCGTTAGTCCGCTAACGGCGCCGGTTCTCTCTTTTCGAGGCCTTTTCTTCTTATTCGGTCCACTTGGTCACTTCCTCCCCTCATGTGACGGCTGACGTCCTCTTCTTAGTTTCCTTTTTGTTTATTTTTGTTTTCTCCTTAGTTTTTGTTTTTTTAAAGGACCATAAAATCAAAACCCATGAATTTCGACAGAGGAAAAAATGGGGAAATTAGAATAAGAAACATTTAGTTTTTCGAAAAAAGAGCAAAATAGTATTCTTTCTGTTTCAAAATATATGATGTTTTAATAAGTTTTTGATGTTTCAAAATAGATGATGTTTTCATATTTCAATGCACTTTTTAGCTTTATCAGAAACTGTGTAACCAATGATATTTTGTAACCTATTTTGTGACTGGTTAAATAATTTTTAATTTATATTTTAATAACATTTTTAAAGTTAAAAACATCTTTCTTAATAATTGCGCTATATCCTAAAATTTCATTTATTCTTAAATAGAGGAAGTGCTATTTAAAGAGAATAAAGTCATATTTTGGGGCAGAAGAAAGTTTCGGTGATCAAGGCAAAATACATGAATAGCCGTGTGGTTTATGAGTGGTGGTGATAAATAGTATACTCTCTCGATATAATTTTTGAAATCAAGTCATACTAGAATAATGTAGTTTCGATATTAAAATGATGTTATGGGTTGGAGTTTCTCTAAGTAAGTCATTGATGGTTGTCAAAAAAAAAGGTAAGTGATTGATGAGATTGTTTTCCACAAATTTAATTAAGATTTTTAAAAGATTTAATTAAGCGTTATGAATTATTGATATGTAAGAAATTAAAAGAGATAAAGGTTTCAATAATGACCCAGTTATCCTGCCCCAATGTACGTTGTGTACCTCTGGAAAGTGCGTCAACGACGCTGGTAATGAACATATTAAGGTTAGCTTTTATTTTGGCATCTATTAAGGTTAGCTTAAACTTGAATTATTCGAGAAAAGGGGATGACAATCATATGTTTTTGTGTTGTTTAACGAGTTAGGTTATGGCAAAATACATATTTAAAATTTTACTTTTTAGAAAGATTTATATGACCGATTTTATTTATGTATATAAAAATAGATACGGCTTGGATACTTAAAAGCTCTACTTAAAATGGACTATCAAAATATAGTCTATGAAAGTGTCTTGATCATAAGGCAAAACATTACATCATATTTGTTTCCTATATATTTCTACAAATACATATATCGTCGTCACAGTTCTTTCAAAAAAAATCATTAATCATATCACGCCACGTAATTATCAAGTCAAAAAATGTTTCCGCGGTTGTAGATAGTGTCATCTCTCTGCGAACTTCTGCTAACGCATTCCAATCCTACTCAAAGCCCATGAAGACGTAGAATTTCATGCCGACTATATGACCAGTGACTCATTCATGCAAGCTACAGAGATATGAACGTCAAACGTTAAATATGATTTGTATTGGTGGTACTGTATCATTAAAATATGGACGTTGTTAACTTATATTTATCTAATCAAATGTTAAGATAAACACTTATACTAATTTGTTATCGGAATGTGAAATATATTAGTTAGAAAAGAAGGGATATAAGTTTTACATTTTTGTTTTGGTCAATAGACAGGTTATTTCAATCGCAAATATTTTAAGTGAGGTGGAGGTGTGGTGGGCGGTGAGCTAGCAAGTGATTGTCAAACTTTGTCATATAGCGAAGACAAATCTCAATAAATATTACCGTGTTCAGTTGATGAGTTACTAGTTATACTAATTAAATATAATTAGGGAACCCTCAAATTATGGCCGAGTCACGAATTCCTTTCCAACACTTACTCACGACCCTATTTCCGGCCAATTATATATGTGCATCGAGCCCTTTTTGGTTGTTAAATACAACCATGCTGGGTTTGTAAGTGCAATGCATTATATAATTGGGATTAACTAGTCTCACTGCTAATTAGAAATATTAGGTTAAACAGCTTTAAAAAGCGTACTTGTCGCGAAAGTGTTGTTTACAATCAAGCTTTTCTTGTAATAAAAATATCTGAGAACCAGTTCACTGCTATGACTATATTAAAAGATGTAGACATGGGTCGTAATGGTTCATAAAAACAATTGTAAAGTTTATATACATGACTTTTTATGTCATTGTTTAATTTTGTGGAAAAACTTAGACAAACTACACATATTCCCATGAGATATTAATGTATTAATTTTGTGATTTCCTTATATATTCGGTGTCATGAATGCAAAGTTTGAACCGTAACGGTTCGGTTCCATAAAAAAATACTCTCTCCATTTCAAAAAAATACATTTAAAAAATATTAATATATATATATATATATATCAATATATTAAAGTTTTGTTATAAATATATAATTTTGTGTGTTTAGCCAATTCTTATAACTTATAGCCACTAAAAATGTAAGAAGCACAATTACTAAGTTTAAATTTTATCATTATTACTTAATTTATAATTTATCTTTATTATTAAATAAAATGTATTGAAAATGTAAAAAATATATTTTGTAGAAACATTTTTTTTTCTAACACATGATTTTTTTGTAGCAAAGGGAGTACTTCACATACTTCATGAAAAAAATCATCAATCTTATAGATTGGATGAATATTTTGTTTCATTATATACCATTTGCTAGGATGATTTCCATTAAAAATGTGAATACAACTACATTTTGAAATATGTATAGTTATATTTTTCCATTTTAAATATTCATACTAGGAAGACAAAAAAAAATCGTTGGAATATTGTGTCTTAGATTTCCATAGTACGTTAAGAGTAAAAATATGATTTCCACACTACATGTAAGATTCATTCTAATTAAATTTTTGCAAAGGAGAGCAGAAGAAATAACTAAAACTCATGTATAATGTTTTAGTTTAAGTTAGGATACATTAGTAGGGAAAAAAATCAAAACTTTTTGTAAGTTAGCAAACTCATAGCATAGGGAAGATAGACTAAAAAGCTTTTCAGTTTTACCATGAAACCTGGAACCATTGGTCTATAATCGTTGTTTTCGAACAGGCATGTAATTGACCTTTTACTATCACTATTTTGTAATTACATATGAACAGATGCAAGTTGTTTATTTCTTGCCGAAATTTAAATTCAATCAACTCCGTTTGTGTAACTTGTCGTCACAACACCAAATAAAGGACTGACTCTGACTTGAGAAAAGCCAAAGAGTAACATATTGAGTAAGTGGATGTTGACTGTCATGTCTATTCTCAATGTATTCTTCAAAAAATATGAAGGGACGAAAGAAAAATGAAATGAGCAGACAATTGGGTTCATAATGTTTTTTTTTTTAAATTTATTTTCATAACCCAGGATTTTAATCCCTGGAGCCAGAGAGTCCATGTGAATACCCCAATAGCTACACACTGCAATAATCTAAGTGTAAACGAATTCGAACTCAGATATGTATGATCCATAGAACGTCATGATACCATTAGACCATGTGGTTACTAGTTCACAATGTTTAGATGATAATTTTTTTAAAAAAAACATCACAGGACCTGAGCAAATAAACCAACTGAAATGCAATTCAAAGCTTATATTCTACTAGTTTTAACGTATGTCATTCAAACATTCGAATTTGCCATTCATATCTTATGCTGCACTGATCATCATAAAGTTGCATGGTCGTTCAAACAAGTAGCATTCAGTCTAGTAGCCTGCTGTAAGATGTTAGATTCCTTAAGTGAGATTATACTAAATGGTCTAATTAACTCTCACTTCTGTCCAAATAAGTTGACATTTTAACAGTGGAGTAAACAAAGAATCTGTTGATCCAACGATTTTGTGAGGACGTGGGGATATATATAAAATTGACATATAGTATAAACATTCGAGATTTATTTATTTTGTTTTTACATTTTAAGTTTCTAATTTCGCAACTTGAAAGAAAAAGAACCCTATTGCAGTATATGAGCAAAGACACGTCGTTTTCTAGAATTAGACAAATCATATTCACGTTGTAACTTGCCTTATCTGTCTCCTTCCTATTGTAATCTCTGCCACCAACCTGTTCCTTCTCCAAAACACAATCACGACAAAACAATGTCTCAATTTTTGCTGACTCAGAAAATGTTATTTCAGCAAAGTAGCAAGAAGTCGAGATACAAATAATTACTTTGTTTTTGGATGTAAAAAAAAAAAAGAAGATAGAAGATTGTTCAAATAAAGAAGAAAAAAACTTAGTATTATTTTGAGAGAGAAAAAAGAGAGAGAGTCGCCTTCAAGGAAGCCCCTGCCGTTCGGCGGTGCGTACGCGCGCGTGCTGGTGGTGACGACTCTTTTTCTTCTCATTTCGGTCTTGTCTTCGTGTGTTGTTCTCTGATCTGTAGATCTCTCTCCGATATGTCGGTGGATCTGAGTTAGGGTTTGCTCTGGGAAGAGCCCGTGGAAGCTTTATCCAGTGGTATCTCTTCTTCCTTTGGATTCACAGCGAGGATGAGGGCCAGCCAGATCTTCGGTTCAGGTTTTGTTTGCGTCGGGACGTGGAGGCTCCTATAGCTCTGCGGTCGCCGATAAAGTTTATGGGCGGTGTTGGGCCCAAATATGACACCCTAGCTGACAATAATATCAGTTAAATAATAGAAACTGATAATGGGCCGTGACAGGCCCACCACAAATTAATTCTTTAAATAAAACTAAGACGAAGCTGGAGGCTGTTAGCTGAGAGCAACCCTCGAAGAGGTCACGGAAAAGAGGCAGCTCACATCACGAAGAAAGAGGCGCAGGACCCGGTCAAACGGAAGCTGTTGCAGATCCCACAACTTACGGCGGATATCTCGGGAACCTGTTAGCGCCGGTCAAAACGGAGCCTGAGGCTATTTAAAGAGGCAGAAGATCAAAGAAGAAGGGATGATTCATTCATTCATCATAAACACGAGTTTCTCATATATTTCTCTTTGTTATCATCAAAAACATCTCTTGTAACATTTTCTTATCAAATTCATCAATAAAAACGTATGTTCATTCTTCAAGTTCTAACGGGATTCAGCCCACGCTATCTTCCCTAATCTTAACCTGACCTAAAATCAGAAGGTGAATCTAGTTCCTCACAATTGGCGCCATCTGTGGGGACGAAATAATTGAATCCCTTACTCTAAAAACTTAAGGATGAATCCTGTTGATCGGACCACGAATCCATCTAACCCCGATCCCCCGATCCAGAGCGATAGCTCACCGAACCAAACTTCCATTGTGGTAACTAACCCAAGATCGTCCAGTGGGACTAACTCTGGGCTTCCAGCCCTCAATAATCCTCAACTTTCTGAGATCCGACAGACGATGTTGCAGATAGTAGACATAGCTCAAGAGAATGAGCGTACAACGCAACAGCTAGCTGTTCGCCAGCAACGATTCGAGGAGGTAACTAGATCTCTGACCGCAACAACCCAACCACTGCAATGTCAGGGTCTGGGAGTCACTTTCTGAGATCGGTTGACCGATCTCTGTTTTCCTCGAGGACGTCTAGATTTTTCCCTTGATAGCACAGGTCCGGAAGAACAGGGACCTGCTTTCCAGACACCTCATGTTAGGATAGCTTCCGCGTTTAACCCACCTATCACCAGTGCTATGGGAAGCAACATAGCAACGACCAGCTCTATGCCCGATCAGGTCACTGGCGAGGGAGCTCGCTAGCCTCCGCCGCCACCTATTTTTAGGTCCGGAGCAGGAGTAAGCATCCTGTCCGGGGGCAGAACATCAGCTTCAGGGTATCAGGCCAGAACCTCAACCCCGAATCTGGACGAATATCAAAGGACGGATGCTGATCCCGCAGCTCTCCCCACTAACCTTGCTCGTCAGAATAATCTGAGGGCTAGTAAGCAACTTAGCTCACCAGCTACCTAAAAAAAATGATCGAGCTCGAGTCCATCAGGAATCTATCTGTAAGGTACCTGACAATGACCCAACTATTCTTCCTTTCGATGGACCTGCTTTCCAAACGCCTCGCGCTAGGACAGCTCCCGTGTTTATCCCACATATCACCAGCGCTATGGGAAGCAACATAGCAACGACCAGCTCTATGCCCGATCAGGTCACCGGCGAGGGAGCTCGCTAGCCTTCGCCGCCACCTCTTTTTAGGTCCGGAGCAGGAACTACTATACCGTCTGGGGGCAGAACATAAGCTTCGGTGTTTCAAGCCAGGGTTTCAACCCCAAATCCGGACGAGTATCAAAGGACGGATGTTGATCCTGCAGCTCCCCACACTAACCTCGCTCGAAAACTGAGGACTAGTGAGCGACTTAGCCCGTCAGCTACCTGCGAAAGTGATCGAGCTCGGTTTCGTCAGGAACCTACCCGTCAGGTACCAGACAATGATCCTTTTGTCCTTCCTTTTGAGGGACCTGAGGCCATTCACAGATACATGGAGCGAACTCACGCCGGTCTCCAAAAACTGAATGCTCAAGTCCACAAGGCAACGAGCTCAGCTCCAAAAATCGAGAGCTTGATTGAGGAAACCCATGGGACTCCATTCACTGACAGGATTGCCAGCTCTTACATAAGAGACACCCGAAAAATTAGGATCCCCGAATACAATGGGACCTCAGACCCAAAGGTCTATTTAAGAGCCTTCCGATTAGCTATCGTGAAAGCTCATTTTACGAAAGAAGAATGTGAGGCAGGATACTGCAGGACATTTGCCGAAAACACTGGTCCGAACAGCCCTTGAACGGTTCTCTAGCCTTGAGCCAAATTCGATAGACAGCTTCGATCAGTTAATCAACACCTTCATGAAGCAGTATTCGACCCATATCCTCAAATAAGCATCCGAGGCTGACCTCTGGAAAATTAGACAAGGAATGGGAGTCTCGCGAAGAGCCTACATTTGAGAAATTCAGAGCAGTGAGAACTAAGCTCTCGAACCCCAACGATCAAATTGCCATCGAGGCCCTTAGAAGAGGTCTCTGGTATAAATCAGAATTCTTCTCAGAGCTGACACTCAACCCTCCTCCAACTATCGACGACGCTCTTCATAATGTCTCTAGATATATTACCTTGGAGGAGGAAACCGCTGCACTGGATAATCTCCACAGGAAACCCTAGAGTCACCCGAAAGGTGAAGCCTCGGACGGGAAGGGACCTCATAAAAGGGGAAATTCCCTGAAAACCACCAGACTCAGGGAGAGCACTCTTACGTTGTCGAGGAAGACAAGGAAGAAAAACATGTCGCCGCGACAGCTAAAGCCCCCTGGTCCAAAGGCTACGACGAGAGCAAACATTGCTCTTACCACGATCGAAAAGTACATTCAACCGAAGAGTGTTGGGACCTCCAACTACAGCTGGCAGCCAAGTTTGCAGCTGGAGAAATAAAGGACGCTAACCTCAAAAAGCCACAACCTTATAAAAAAAGAGGTCCCAGAGACACCTCTCCGAAACGCGAGAGGTCACCTGAAAAAGAAACAAACTCACCACCCCCAGCTCCCAAAAAGAGAGTCGATATGATCCTTGAAAAATTCCCGCAAGGAAAAAGCCTACAAATCGAGGCCTTCCTGAGTAAACCACCTCCCCAATCGAGCCCTGGCTCAAGGGTCGATTACATCCTCGGAGGATCCAACGTATGTCAAGACTCTGTTAACTCTATCAAAAGTCACGTACGGAAAGCTGTGTCAAACACTCAGCCCAAACCGACCAAACCCGAGTCTAACACCAAAATCTCTTTTTGGGAAAGTGAGACATCAGGTCTCGACAGACCTCACGACGACTCCCTCGTCGTAACATTAAATATAGCAGGGTACGAGGTACCTAAGCTCATGATCGACACCGGAAACTCCGTCGATCTCATTTTCTACAACGCATTGAAAGGAATGGAAATAGACGACTACGAAATTATCGACCAGAAATCCAATGTCGTAGGTTTCTCTGGAGAAACAGCTACCTCGTTGGGAACAATTAATCTCCCAATCATAGCTGGCGGAGTCATGAAGATGACCAATTTCATAGTCATCGACAAATCTTCCTCGTTCCATTCAATCCTTGGAAGGCCTTGGATCCATAAGATGAAAGCAGTAGCTTCAACTTATCACCAATGCGTAAAATTTCTGACACCCGACGGGATAGCTACTGTACACGGCAGCCAAAAGATTTCCAGGATCTGTTATCTAGGAGGATTCGAAATTATAAAAGAATTCTTCCAATAGAAATTACAGGTCCAGGAGGAGCGTGAGATGCAACAAAATATCTGAGGTCCCCCTAAAACCTCACTGGAAATACAACATCGACGACTCGAATCCTGAAAAACAGATAAGCATCGGATCTGAGCTACCTCTCGAAACTAAGAAAGAGCTCATCGATTTCTTAAAGAGCAATATCGGGACCTTCGCGGGGACCACTAGCGATATGAAAGGCATAGACGCGAATGTCACCACCCATAAGCTCAACATAGACCCCACTTCCAAAAAGATCAAACAAAAATGTCGTAGGCTAGGTTTGCAAAAAGCTCAAACCGTTAACGACAAGGTCGACCGACTCACGAAAGCCGGATCCATCCGAGAAGTACAATACCCCGATTAGCTAGCTAATCCGGTGGTAGTAAAAAAGAAAAATGAGAAATGGAGAATCTGCGTAGATTTCACTGACCTAAACAAGGCTTGCCCTAAGGACAGTTTCTCATTACCTCACATCGACCGTCTGGTCGAAGCGACGTCTGGCCATCAGCTCCTTTTCTTCATGGACGCCTTTTCAGGATATAACCAGATCATGATGGATCCTGAAGATCAAGAAAAAACTGCATTCATAACCGAGCGTGGAACCTATTGCTACTAGGTCATGCCATTCTGTTTGAAAAATGCAGGAGCTACCTATCAGAGGTTAGTAAACAAAATGTTCGCTGGACAATTTGGAAAAATCATGGAGGTCTACATTGACGATATGTTAGTCAAGTCCTCAGTTGGAGAGGACCACTTCTCCCATCTGAGGGAGTGCTTCGATACCCTCAATAAATACGATACGAAGCTCAACCCAGCTAAATGCACCTTCGGAGTATCCTCAGGTGAATTTCTCGGTTACCTCGTAACCGAAAGAGGCATTGAGGCTAACCCGAAACAGGTAACGACATCTCTAGAAATGCCGTCACCTAAAACGACCAGAGAAGTACAAAGACTGACCGGACGAATCGCAGCATTAAACTGATTCATATCCAGGTCCACCGATAAGTGCCTCCCGTTCTATAAACTTCTAAAAAACAATAAGAAGTTCATATGAGACGAGAAGTGTGAGGAAGCCTTCAAACAACTGAAAGCTTACCTCTCTGAACCTCCGATCTTACCCAAACCAGTGATCGGAGAACCAATGTATCTATACCTCGCCGTATCAGCTGCCGCAGTTAGCGGCGTGTTAGTACGAGAAGAGCAAAACAAGCAAATACCTGTCTATTACACTAGCAAAAGTCTAATAGACGCTGAAACGAGGTACCCTACTATGGAAAAATTAGCCCTAGCAGTTGTAACAGCTACCAGAAAACTGCGATCTTATTTCCAGTCACATTCAATTGACGTAATGACCTCGCAACCATTGCGAAAAATTCTACATAGCCCTAGCCAATCTGGACGGTTAGCTAAATGGGCCATAGAACTCTGCGAATATAACATCAAGTACAGACCTCGAGCAGCAGCAAAAGCTCAGGTCCTCGCCGATTTCATCATCGAGCTAGCATCCGAGCATCTAGATCTAGAAACAAAAGCTACAAAGTGGAGCCTGTACGTCGACGGGGCCTCATCCAGACAAGGCTTCGGCGTCGGCCTAAGACTAACCTCCACAGCCGGAGAAACCATCGAACAATCTTACAGTCTCGGATTTAACGCTTCCAACAATAGAGCCGAATACGAAGCACTAATCGCTGGCTTAAAACTCGCTCTAAGCCTCGAAATTCGAGAGCTAAACGCCTATAGTGATTCGCAGCTAGTAGCTAGCCAGTTTCACGGAGAATACGAAACAAGGGACGAAAGAATGGGGGTATACCTCGAAGTTGTCCAGAACCTCACTAAACAGTTTGACAAATTCGAACTAACGAGGATCCCTCGAGGAGAGAACTCCTCAGCAGACGCTTTGGCAGCTTTAGCCTCCACATCAGATCCCCTCGTAAAACGGATCATACCCGTAAAAGGGATCGAAAAGCCAAGTATCGACATAGCTACTAAAGCTGAGATCGACAACAAACCAAAAGGGGAAACAGAGAATAGCTACCCTGAAACGGTAGCTATCCAAGTTCTCACAACTTTCTGGTTCCCTAAGACCAAAATTCACCGCTTTAGGAAGAACATCTTCGGGTACACGACCCAGAACCCGGAGAACAACCACGAAAATGAGGGTATTCCCAGAAATTTAGACTCTTTGGAGCCTAACCCCACGAATACCCCTGGGACACCATCCACACCTCGGAACTAACCGTTTGTATCCAGACCTCGGACCTAACCGTCGTCTGCAGAGTCAAAACTAGAAGTCGCTCCGCTCTCAAAAATCCATCTGGGGAGACTATCCAGACCCCAGAGAACAACGAAGAAATTGGAGATATTACTCAGAATTTAGACTCCTTTGAGCCTAATCCCACAAATATCTCCGGGGGCACCACGACACCAGGTCCCGAACAGGAACCTTCTTCGTCTCTTCACAACAAAATTGTAGGGAGAGAAGACTGGAGAATACAGATCATGCAATACATCCTAGAGGGAAAAACTCCACCCAATAAATGGGAGGCTCGAAAACTCAAAGGATTAAGCGCAAGATATTGCATAATCAATTCAGTCCTCCACAAACGAAGCGTTTCTGGACCTTACCTAAAATGTGTCCGTGGCCTCGTTGCTATGAAACCCATGAAGGAAATGCACGATGGCTCCTGTGGAAACCACTCCGGTGGCAAAGCTCTAGCTATCCGAATCTAAAGACATGGCTACTTATTGCAGACTGTGAAGTCTACCCCTCTTCATGCGATAAATGCCAAAGGCACACACCGATTATACACCAATCTGCGGAAAAGCTATCCAACAAATCCGCTCCCTATCCATTTATGAGGTGGTCCATGGATATCGTAGGACCACTAGTAGCATCAGGAAAGAGAAAGAAGAAGCTACGCTTCCTGTTAGTCCTAACTGACTATTTCACAAAGTGGATTGAGGCTGAAGGTTTCCAACAGGTAACCAGATTCGAAGTTGAAGGATTCGTGTAGAAAAACATCTTGTGCATACACGGCGTCCCATACGAAATCGTGACCGATAATAGAAGACAATTCATATCCCACGACTTTAAAGCGTTTTGTGACAAGTGGAATATTTGCCTCACCTTTTCGACACCTCGATGCCCTTAGGGAAACGGCCAGGCGGAGGCTGCTAATAAGTCAATATTAGCAAACCTCAAGAAACGCATTAGAACCAACAAAAAAAACCTTGGCCGAACCACCTCACGAAAGGCTACAGAAGAAACCCCTTTCTCCTTAAACTTATGGGATGGAGGCTGTCGTCCCAACTGAAACCACCACTGAGAGCCTCCGCCTGGAGCTCTGTACATCTGATCCTGAAGCTAATAACCACCTCCTACCGGACAGCCTCGATTTAATCAAAGAATGGCGATATCATGCCTTACTTCGCATTCAAAACTATCAGCAGGCAATGGCCCGACATTACAACTCCAAAGTCAGGCCCCGACAATTCAGTCGTAGGTGACCTAGTACTTAGGAAAGTTTTCGAAGGGACCAAAGAGCCAGGCGCCGAGAAGTTAAGAACTAATTGGGAAGGTCCTTACCGGATTATCCATGTGGTACGACCTGGCGTCTATAAGCCCCTGAAGGTACGAACAAGGGCACCTGAAATTCGATCTTGGGATGCCACAAATCTCAAGAGATATTATCACTGGGTACCTAAACACCTTGAACTGCATTAGGCTTGATCCCTTGACTGAGTACCTAGAGAACTCCGTCATGAGTGCAGCCCCAAACTCATTTCAACACTCTTTTCACCGTAACCAAAGGGGGCATATGTTGATCAGGAACACATAGCCCAAACAGCAATTGTATGACTATTACAATACCTTGTATTCTATAAGTATTACCAATGAAACAGTTGTCTTCGACATCTTGAGTCTTTCAACACCAAAGGTCATAAAATCCTTCGAATAAATTCAGGTCGCCATAAACCTGAACCTGAGGTCTTAAAACCCTTACTGTCAAGGTCTTAAAACCCTTCGAATAAATTCAGGTCGCCATAAACCTGAACCTGAGGTCTTAAAACCCTTATTGTCAAGGTCTTAAAACCCTTCAAAACAACTCAGGTCGCCATAAACCTGAACCTGAGGTCTTAAAACCCTTACTGTCAAACCTTTCGAAACAATTCAGGTCCCCATAAACCTGAACCTAAGGTCTTAAAACCTTTAGGAACCGTCAAGGTCTTAAAACCCTTCGAAACAACTCAGGTCCCCATAAACCTGAACCTAAGGTCTTAAACCCCTTAGGAACCATCAAGGTCTTAAAACCCTTCGAAACAATTCAGGTCCCCATAAACCTGAACCTAAGGTATCAAAAATCCTTAGCTACCTCGGAGGTCTTAAAATCCCTCAAGCAAATCCAAAATTCAATAAACCTAAGGTCTTAAATCCTTAGGAATCATCAAGGTCTTAAAATCCTTCAAATTCAAAATTTCGACAAACCTAAGGTCTTAAAATCCTTAGAAATCATCAAGGTCTTAAAATCCTTGAAAACCATCGAGGTCTTAAAATCCTTCAAAGCAAATTCACTACTTCGCAAACCTAAACCTAAGGTCTTAAAATCCTTAGTAACCTCGAAGGTCTTAAAATCCTTCAAACGAATTCAGGTCACTCCTATAACCTAAGGTCTTAAAATCTTTAGTGACTACAAAGGTCTTAAAATCCTTAACAAATATCAACAAGGTCTTAAAATCCTAAAGAATCAACAAGGTCTTAAAATACTTAACAATCAACAAGGTCTTAAAATCCTAAAGAATCTACAAGGTCTCGAAATCCTCCGAACGAACTCAGGTTCCTACGAACCTAAACTCAGGTTCCTACGAACTTAGACTTAGGTCCCGGAACCTTTCAAATCGGACCCAGGTCCCTAAATTCCCCGAGCTAATGTCAAAGACTCCTCTTTAGGGTCTTCATAACCGAATGTATATTAAAGCTAAATGCTTATCACAAATAAGAACCGAGATCCTGATCTGATCCAACGAATACGACACATGTTTCATCAAGACTCATGAACGCTATGTCTAAACAAAACAAGATTAAGTTAACAAAAAAAAAACCTTCAGAGTAAACTCAGGTTCCTAAAAGCCTTGAGCTAATCTCAACATATCAGAAACTCCTTTTAAGGACCCTCTTAACCGAATACACTCAAAATACTCGAGAACTGATTCCGACAAGTCATTAGACGTCATATCTAATGATCACAATACATGTCCCATCAAAACTCTTACTTTGACGAGTTCGACCTCATCAAAGAAATGATTAAGATAAGTCGAGTGACTTAGAATAAGAATCAAGCCAAGACTGAAATATAAGCAAAGGTTTAAAAACCTCCACAGGCCAATAAAGGTTCAAAAGATCCTAACACAAATAAAAGTTTAAAGGCCTCTTAGATCATAAGTCTTAAAAGCAAACGAAATAAAATCTTATTCGGCAGAAGTCTCAAAAAACACAACGAGATGATTCCGAAGAGCCCCAGCTCTTAACCTTCCTCAGCTCCGGAACTCTTTTCGACATCTTTATCCTCCTTGACTGGTTCATCCTCCTTGACTGGTTCATTCTCCTTGGCGGGGGCTCCTTCATTCGTCTCCTTGTCGTCACTTCCCGAGGTCGTCTAGACTGGAGCTGAATTAGGACCCACCAAGCCTAAGTTTGAACCATACTCTCCAGAAAAGGACGGAGTAAACATGTTGATCTCGAAAGTACCTTAGCTCTCTGAGAGTTGAGGAAGAGGGAGTTTGCTAACCAAGAGGTCAGAGACTTCCGATCTTTCGTACGCAGCAGTCGCTTCTGGCATCAGAGCCATTAGACGATTATACTCCTCTTCAGCATTCTTGATCTCGTTGGCCAACATATCTTTCAGAAGAGAGATTGAGGTCCGGCGGCTAAGTCTAGCTTCTGAGATAAGAAATCTTCTCTCGGAAGCTGGGGGCAGCTGTTGAGCCCAAATATGACATCCTAGCTGACAATAATATCAGTTAAATAATAGAAACTGATAATGGGCCGTGACAGGCCAACCACAGATTAATTCTTTAAATAAAGCTAAGACGAAGCCGGAGGCTGTTAGCTGAGAGCAACCCTCAAAGAGGTCACGGAAAAGAGGCAGCTCACATCACGAAGAAAGAGGCGCAGGACCCGGTCAAACGGAAGCTGTTGCAGATCCCACAACTTACGGCGGATATCTCGGGAACTTTTTAGCGCCGGTCAAAACGGAGCCTGAGGCTATTTAAAGAGGCAGAAGATCAAAGAAGAAGGGATGATTCATTCATTCATCATAAACACGAGTTTCTCATATATTTCTCTTTATAATCATCAAAAACATCTCTTGTAACATTTTCTTATCAAATTCATCAATAAAAACGTATGTTCATTCTTCAAGTTCTAACGGGATTCAGCCCACGCTATCTTCCCTAATCTTAATCTGTCCTAAAATCAGAAGGTGAATCTAGTCCCTCACAGGCGGTAGAGGCTTTTTCAGCTCTACGACACCGGCTAAGCTCCTGGGACCTATGCCTTGCGTCGCCGGTTTTTTGGGTCTTCTTTTTCTGTCTTTAGGGGTTTGTGGTTCCGTTTATGGATCTGTTTTGTTTCTGTCTTTTGGTGTTGTGTTCTGCGGCTTTCGTCTCTGGAATTAGCTCTCGATGAGATCGATGAGGCTATTTTTCGTGAAGACAAATCGCAGAAGTAAAGAAGGGTTTGTGGGTCGTTCGTCTATCTAGGATTCGGTGACGAATAGAGAGGAGTTCGATGGAGGTTTTCCTGGGTCTGATCTCCGAGGGAATGAGTGTGCCGGTGGTGATAGCACGGCGGCGTCTAGTGGTGGTGACAGTCTAGTGGAGGCAACAGCAACGCGTGGTAACGCGTGTCGAGCTGACGGAGATGACTCTCCCATGTGGCTAGCCTTTAGGACGCATGGGCCGACCAGTGTCGCAAGGTGGAAGTGAGGTCGATGAGCCGTCTGTTTCTTGTATTTGGGTCCGTTTGGACGTTTGGGTTTTGTTCCTCTGTTTGTATTCTTTGGGTTTCGAGCCTTGTATGGGTTTGGCCCCACTTTATGTTCAATATAATCTTAGACGAAAAAAATAAATAAAAAATAAAAAAAGAAGATAATTAATCCAAACCCCATTCCAGTGACCATATTGTCCTTGTTTGTTCAGCCATTGCAATCTGCCATTGTGACTTGTGATATTTCAGTGCGGTCGCAAATCATAACTTTTTTATCCTTAATCAAGATAACTAGGGGTGTCAAAATGAGCTAGGCTCGCTCAACTCAGCTCAGTTCACAGTGAGCTCGTCTCTTTCATGAGTTAGCTCAGCTCAAATCATTTATAATATGAGCTTCAATATGTAAAATCATATTCGGATCATCAAGATCATGAGTTAAATGAGTTAACTCGTGATCTAATATAAATATAATAACAATAAAAGAACTATAAAATAAAATAGTGGTAAATAACTTATATAATATTGTTCAAAATTTAAATACTAAAATTCAAAACATAAATATTAAATCATATAAAAAAACAACCCATGAAAAAAATAAAAAAAAACTACACCTAATATAAATTAAATTAAATTAAAGCAAAACCAATAAGAGACGTATGTCAAATTTGGGATCAACAAAGTTTGTGAGAGAGATGATATGGATAACGTGGGTTTTTACCTTTTATAGAAGATTTTGAAAATTTCTAAACAATATAGT
This sequence comes from Hirschfeldia incana, assembly GCA_026261945.1. Classification (NCBI taxonomy): domain Eukaryota; kingdom Viridiplantae; phylum Streptophyta; class Magnoliopsida; order Brassicales; family Brassicaceae; genus Hirschfeldia; species Hirschfeldia incana. The sequence continues at coordinate 2,245,183 of JABCMI010000041.1, read as the reverse complement.
TTCTTTTTCTTTCTTCGAAAAATTTATAGATAATTTTAAAATTTTAATTTACATATTACTTATATGTATGTTTTACATTTTAATTTTAGAAGATGAATATGATTAGTATAGAAGTTATCTTTTAAGAAGTTTGGTTTAACATTTTAAATATAGAAGTTATCTTTTTTTTATATAAGAAAATAGAAGTTATCCAACTATAATATATATATATATATATATATATATATATATATATATATATATATATATATATATATATATATATATATATATATATATATATATATATATATATATATATATATAATATGATATAATTTTAAGTATAAGAATAACCAAGCTCATGAGTGAGCTCATGTTCATTTAAGATCGTTCATATAACTCATAATCTAATTTAAACTCGATCATTAAACTCATTTATTAAATGATCTAAAAATATAGAGATTCATGCTCATGAAAAGGACGAGCTAAGCTGAGCCAGCTCATGAGCTATAGCTCATTTTGACACCCCTAAAGATAACTGAAAAATTTAACGACTAAATTTTAAACTTCTACCACTCTAGGACTAAATTGGAAGATGTTACATTGGCAAACGACGAACAACATTTATTTACAGTTTAGGACTCTAAAACAGTGTTAAAAAGGACTCTAAAACAAGCGGTCCTAATATATCCAATATTCCAACTCACACAATTTCCCCCGCAGCTCATATACCATGTACACCCAGTGAGTACTATTTTGGGCTCTAAAGCCCAATATGTCATACTACGATTTAGAGGCTTTGACGATAAATCTGCACGAGATGATCGGATGGTCATTTAAATAAGTTTCTGCACGAGATGATCGGATGCTCACTTGGGCTTCATCCCTCTCATCATCTTCGTCGGTATGAACTCAGATCCTAAGCCCAATCACTCCCGTCTAATCGAATGTGTTCTTAATTTTGTATGCAATAACCAAGTTGCTTGATGAAAAGTGAAACACACGAGATTCATTTTCTTCTATTTGAAAATTCAAATCTATTTCGCATGAAAACCAAAGATCCTAAACAGAAATGTGTTTGATTAAACCGGTTCTAACCGGAGAAGAGAGAATCAACAGGAGTATACAAACTTCATAAAAAGATATCAAACCAACAATTTCCAATTTTCAAAGATTCAAATCTCACTCGGCGTGGAAGTCTCGGATGCTCCATTTTCGGACTTGGGTTTAGGCTCGAGACTGGCTTGTCGGTTTCCGACACACTCTATAAGCCTAACCAAATCAGACATCTTAGGTCTCTGGTCCGGTGCTTTGACAACACACGACATTGCAATCTGCAACATCTCAACCATCTCTTCCTCTATGTTCGTATACCTTAGAAGCTCCACGTCGAACACCTCTGCAGTCCACTCCTCTCTAACTACCGAATGTACCCATCGAACCAAATGTATAATCTCATCTCCTGCAAGTGTCCATCATTAAACCCAAAATCATCTTTAACCGAACATTGAACCGAAATCTTCCTTAAGCGAACAAGTATACTATTATGGTCTTTACCTGCGGTTGTGTGAATGGGTGATTTTCCTGTGAGGAGTTCGAGCAGTACGACGCCGAAGCTGTAAACATCTGAGAGCTGAGAAGACTTCCTAGTGTCGGTAACTTCAGGCGCACGGTAACCAGCTTGCCTCGAGATAGGTGGAGCCAAGGGGCTCATAACCGCGGTTAAACCGAGATCAGATACACATCCGTTACGCTCTGAGTTCAAGAATATGTTTGAAGATTTGATGTTGCCATGGACGAGCTTCCCATTGTTCTCTTTGTGGATTCTAGCTATCCCTTTAGCTGCACCAATGGCAATACTCATTCGTGTTTCCCAGTCCAATGGAACTCTGTTTTCTCCTCTGTTACCTGCACAATCCAACGCCAAGTCCATGAGAACACTGAGTAGACTCAAATTATTTATAGGCCTTGTTCAAAAAAAATAAAAGTATATTTAAAAGTGTAATAAAGTAGTGTTAAAAATTAAATAGCGTAATTTATATGTATGTTTATAAAAGTAAAATTTATAGCCTAATTTATATATTTAAAAACTAATAGCACTTTCTATACATGTTATATCTTTATTTTGAAATTATAAGCAATAAATTTAACAGTTTATCTAAAAGTTTAAAACTGTAGAGCATAATTTACATATCTTTCTTTTTCAATTCCTATTTTTCTAAACTTAGACCCTATTTGACCGTTCCACTAACACATGCTATTTGACTGCTGCATTTTCTAACCATTGCATTGTAGCTATGAGTCTATGACACATTCTTAGCTCATAAATTAAAAACGTACCGTGAAGCAAAGCCGCCATACTCCCATTGCCGAAGTAATCATAAACCATCAGCTTCTCATCTTTAGAGTAATAGTAAGCCTTAAGCTCCACAACGTTCTCATGCTTAATCCCACCAATAATCTCCATCTGCTGCTCGAACTCGCGTTTCCCAGCCGCAACGTCCTTGAGACGCTTCACAGCGAACAGAAGTCGCATCCTCAAGAACCGCCTTGTACGTCGTCCCAAACGTGCCTTTACCAAGAACCTCAGCAGAAGCTCTCAAAAGATCCTCGAGATCAAACGAGTAGTTACACCCTTCGAAGAAAGACAACCTGTTGTTCACGTCTTCCATCCTCGACACAAACTTCTCAGGAGACATCGTCACTCCTTTCTTCTGGAGCTTAACATCGTTAACAATCCCATCGCCTCGGCTTAGCTTCCTCCTCACGTAACAAACAGCAAGCACAAAAGCCAAAGCTGCTAATACCACAATCGAAACAGCGATGACGATCAACAAGAAAACAGTCTTGGTTAGTCCCAAGAAGTGAGGTTTAGGTTTCTCATGAGGTTGAATCTCCTGATGAGCTAAATCAGGAGGCGGCTGGACTAGAGAGAAGTCGCCACCGAGGCCTTGATACGACGACGTTGGGAACCTCTGAAGCCAACTCGGTATAGGTCCGTTGAGATTGTTGTTAGAGAAATCAATCTGTCCGGAGAGTAGAGAGACCGCTTAGATCAGGAATGTCGCCGGAGAGAGAATTGTTAGCGAGATTTAACGACTGTAAATGCCTCAGACTCGATAAAGAACCAGGAACCGTGCCGTTGAAGTCATTGTTCGACAGATTGACGCTGGTGAGATTCTTCCAGAGAGAGAAATCGTTAGGTAAGGGACCGGAGAAGCCGTTGTCTTGGAGGTAGAGAAAGGCTAAGTCCTTGAGCTCGACGAAGTCTGCTGGAAAGAGGCCGGAGATTCTGTTGGATCTGAGGCTGAGGACGGTGAGAGATGAGAGTCTGCTTAGCGTGTTGGGAGGGATCTGACCGTTGAGTCCGACTCCTGGTAATCTGACGGCTGTGATGCGAGATCCGTCTTTGTTGCAGGTTACTCCGGTCCACGTGTTGCAGACGGAGGTGGTCTCGTTCCAGTTGAGTGAGCGCGTGGGAGGCATGAGGGTTAGGAACTCGAGTAATGCGCGTTTGTCTTGGATTGGATCTGCGTTTCCTACGTGGATGAGGAGGAGGAGGAGTAGACAAAGAGTGAAGGTAACTCTCCAAGGTTCTTCCATTGAACACAAACGAGATGTTTTTCTTTTGTCTTTGGTCTGAACTGAAGCTGGAGAGAGAAAAAAAAACAAATCTAATTCAATTTTGACAAGATGATGATGAGAGTATAAATAGAGGAATCAACACTTTAATTTAAATTAAAAGGGGTTACGAAAAAAGCAGATTTCTAGAAGAATGGGGATCAAAAAGCAAAAGGGAATCTGAAGCTCTATGTGAGAATAGTGAAGAGTGGGGAGACAATGAGAGAAAAGAGTGTTAAGCTTCGAAAATGAGAAAAAAGAAAGTCCTTTTTGCTTTGTATATACATTCGGAAGCTTTAATTTAAAATTTTCACAAAGCCCTATAGAGTTTCTGGGAACTAAAAAGTGTAACCCTAACTTTTATCAAGAGATTACTATTTACAAATTAAAGATATTGATATACCTTCTCTTTTTTTTTTCTTCCAGATCTGAACTACTTTAGCAACTCATCAGTTACGAAGAGAGGATGAACCACCGTACCATTCAAGCACTGAAGTTAAGAGCTTTCTGACTTTTTTTTAATGAGTTTAATTTCAACCAACGGATTTAATTGTTTTTCTTTTTCTTTGGGTGCAATTAAAGATGACGACGAGGGATATGACATATTTTTAATTATTTTAATCGGTTACAGGTTGGGTGAACGGTGAGTCTGTGAAAGCGGTACGTTCCGGTTATTTAATACCGAACCGGGGACCATTGCTTTCGTCGGTGTGCCTTGGTTGAAATTTTATTATGCATATAGTTGTTATTGTTTCCTCGATACCGGTATGTATTTTGTATTTATCGAAACCGGCTCGATTTTATGAACCGGTGATATGTACATAAACATATGAGAGAAGGAATGTGATTAGTTGGTCAAATGCTTAAAGAGGAATCATTTAATGATGCTAATCGACTGGATTAGAAAACAATATTTAACTTACCAAATTACATGAATCTCAAACAAATACGTTTTTTTTTATGTACTTGTCATAACGAAGTTCCAAGCCTTCAATGCATTTACAATTTTAATATCTTTCTTTTTCTTTTTGACATCAAGTATTTCATTAAAAAAATATTACTTTCCCTTCGGTGTATTAAATATTGGACCGACCCAATTATAGAATTTATTATGGTGCACCATAATAGGCCAATAATTTCAAATCTTTCATGATTATTGTGATGATTTAACACCATCTTGGCCACGGTTGATTCCTTTTTTGGTTTCACCAACACTGTGAGGCATTCAAGAGAGTATTAAAAAGGACATCAAATTTAACTTATAAAAATAAACATTTTTATTTAGTTGTATTACTATTTCTTAACCATGAAAACGAGAAAGCTTTATTAAAATAATCAAAAATACAAACTATCTTCATACAACACAAGTTAAATTTCGCACAAAACCAGGATCTTGTCACAGCCAAAAAAAAACTGGTGACATTTTACAAATCTCAGGTTTCCTTTTAATATTCAGGATTTGATACCAAAGAATCACACACACGCTGTGCTGATCTTCTATAGGCTATACCGAAAAATATAATAATAAGAGAGACAAAGAAGAATCAATCGGTTTGAAGATGACCGGTACCGGTTTTTTCAGGTGGAAAGGACAAGGGAGAGATTTAATTTCCCGGTCCATTCTTCACCCGGTTTCAACGTGATTGGTTTCTCTATGGCTGCACCATCAACACAAAGCATATGTTTATACTCTTCATCTCCCAAATCTGGCAATGCTTTAGCTTTCTTGTCCCATGGATTCCACACCACTGCAACAAAATCAAAAGATTATGATTATGTGAGATAGCCAGATTCCGGTTTGAAAGTATGGTTAAGGTTTTAAGAATCTTACCAACATCAGGTAGACCTTCTTTCTCGATGAGGAATGTACGTTTTCTCTCATGGTCGAAAACAGCAACCACGTCTTTAGAGTTCAAGTACACTCTATCAATCTCGGATTCAAAGGTTAATGCATCGCCTTGCTCGGTAAACCGCTCTTTATCAAGCAAGTTATCAAGATAGTCAAGAGTTTCAAGTCCTTCAACTCTAACTTCACTGAGGAAAGAACCAAAAAAGGATATAAAGAAAGCATTGAGTAAGTATGATTCCGTAGAGACACTAGAGAGAAGCTAAAGAAGCTTGGTGTTTAACCTGATATCGGAAATGGAGAAGTAAGTGTGGTAAGCAATGGAGAAGCTAAAAGGCTTTGAGTTGATGTTTCTGACTCGTGATATCAGCGTTAGGTTCCCATCTAGACCCAGTGAAACTCTCAGGTGAAACTCAAAGCTGAAAACAAGAACAATCGCAATGATTAAGCAAGAAGATTACTGGAGGAAGATCACATTAATAGAGTCTTTGATTGTGTTTGGCACCTGTGAGGCCAGATCCTTGTTGTGTCTTCATCAGAGGACTTAAGTACCAAATCCACATAGGCTTTTCCGGTTGAGTCGAAGGAAGGTAAAGCAGGTGGGTCATTTTCCACAAGCCACATCTTGTTTCTTGCAAACCCGTGTTGCTCAAGTGATCCTCGAGTTCCAAACTGTTTGGATAATTTCAAGAGAAGTGATCAAAACCTAGATATTATAAATCAAGTATATGACTTAAAAAGAATCAATGTACCTGAGGGAAGCATATAGGGATTCCTCCTCGTACCGGCTGGGGAGGCTTGTAGTTAGCCTGAAACAATATACCGCATTATGTTCACCACATATTATATAAAATAAATGTTGCTTAAATTAAATGTTAGAAAAACCGGAATATAGTTTGTACCTTGGCACTGGTGAATAACAATTCATCACCTCTCTCAGTCTTCCAAGAAAGAACTTGTCCTCCATGTAAACTAATCTGAACAGCATCATCCGGAGTAAAAAAAACGGCCAGCTCGATAATAAAAAGAAAGAGAAAGTGTGGTGTCTGTGATGCAGGAATCACATTATAAACATAATTAAGATTGGATCTAAAGCTATAGTTTCTTTTTTGTCAAGAGAGCTTGGAACTATTTATAAACATTCAACCCTCAAGAATCAGAACCCAAATCACAAAGTAGAAACAGAACGATTTAACACACCTCTGATCCTAAGAACCTAAATAATTAGATTTCTCCCAGAAACAAAAACTTTACCAATTCAGTTCAGATGTACAAAAAAACAGAACACAAAATTGAGAATCTTATATTCTCTAGTACCGAAGGAGTTTTATTTTTTTTTTGCAGAGAAAAGAAACCTTCGAACAGAGTTGGTGGGCAATGTTAAAAGTCAACGTCTTATCCTCTATTAGTCCGAGGATTAAAAATTCAGAATCTTGACATCGAAAAGAGGGAATCGTACGTTCTTGTACAACATCGGGGAAACAAATAGAAGAAGAAAAAGAAGAATCACCTTTACAGAAGCGCCTTTAGGATTCTGGAGAAGAACCTGATCGGTTCCATTTTTATCCTTGACCAAGTCAACCATAGGTCTCTTCTCATCATCACTAGATGCTTCCATTGTTAACACAAGAGAGAGAGAGAGACTTTGATGTTTTATTTATTTATTGGTTTCTTTCCCCACCTCTGCTTTCTTAAATCGAGGAAAAAAGATTAGGCGAAGAAGTCACAAGAAAGATGACTTTATTGTGGGGGAGCAACAAGAAACCCTAAGTTATCTCGTGAGATTGAGAACCAAACACCCAACCAACACTTCAACTGCTGTGTCCTTTTCTTACACACGATAAAGCTGCAACACACAAACACACCGAAACAAAATTAATCTTATGTGCAAACGAACAAACAAAGACGTGAGGTTGATATTGAAAACGCAAGATCCTTTGAAAACCACTTGAAAAAGTTCAAACTATTATTAAACCCACAACTTTCCGTGGAAAATAATTAACGAGTGAAAAGCCTGATAAGCAAACGGAGAAAATCACGTACCGAGATCAAGAGCTCAGAAATAAAAAGATACTCTTTTGGAGCAAAAATCTGAATTATTCAGATGAGAATAAAAGAAGATGGAGATATTTAAAAGAGAGAGAAGTCAGAAAAATTGGGCATTATGTTGAAAAGTTGCACAGATTCAAAAGCACCCTGCAAATTGTATTTTTAAAATGTTTTTTTTTTTCTAAAGAAGGGCGCATTCATCAATCTCTGAATAATTCTTCACTAGAATTATATTTTCTGTATATAATTGACGATTTTTGAATAAAATTATGTTACGTATTCTAGCGCAATTCTGATCGATAATGTATTTGAATTGTTTTTTTTGGTCATTTTACATTCTTTCTTAAATAAAAATATCTAATATCAATCAACTTTCTGAAACTCAATAATGTTCTTATATAAAAAAGAATCTCAATTATGTCGTTTAAATACCAAACTCAAACGTCATGAAATGTCACATGTAAAACTTGCGTTTGAAACAACTAAACCTTAACATTTACATTTTTCTAGTTCCGAAAACAATAAAACAGGCAAATTTTGTTTCTTTAATAATATTAAAGACGAAGATGATGGCAGGACAGCTGGTTGTGATGAGAGGTGTGGGGATGGGTGGATTTTGACATGCGACCATGATTAACGGAATTAACTACCTGTTCATTTTTTGGGAGGGAGTTGAATATTTCGTTAATTGTTACTCCCTCCGTTTCAAAATAAGTGTCACTCCGACACATTTCACACAAATTAAGAAAGCGTTGAAATATATGTAAGTTGTCATTAATTGCATCTCACTGACCAATAGTGTTTTAGATAAATATATTTATTTATAAGAATAATGTATTTTTCAATTAATTTTGAGCTGAAAGTTAATAAAAATCGCATTGGAATTGTAGAATGACACTCTTTGTGAAACAAGGAAAATGAGTTAAAGTGACACTTATTCGGAAACAGAGGGAGTAATTAATTAGTTTTATAATTTACTTTAAACTTCGTCGCAGTCTTTAGTTTACTTGATAAATATGTCAACTGTTTCTTTAAAGCTTTTCGACCATTTCAGCAGATAAATTACATGCATACTAGCACATATTAAAAACAATCATTAAACGAAAGGTGGCTCTCGGCATATAAAATAATCAAACGAAGAGGTCTGCACAAAGCCAAGTATTCCAAAATAGACCACGACCATAAATCATATAAATACTTTAGTAACCTTTGAACAAATACACGGTTAGTAGTTTTCATGTTTTGATAATGAAACCAGAACATAACAAATATAACAAACCAAAAATCTCTACTCCTCCTCAGCAATTATATCTTCATGTTCATCTCATTAAAGATTTCAATCTGAGTATAATCTTTGTATCGTCAAACTCTTCATTTACATTCCAGATACGAATTGCACCTAAATTTACACAGCTAGAACTGCCTTTTTATCTACAATTCTACTGAAAAGTGCAGATTAAATTATTATCAAGTTGTTCTTGTCTTGTTATGCCGACCTCTGATATCTTTAATGCTCCAATTACGTCGCTATGCGACCTCGTTGGTCGTCCTCTTCGTATTATGTATTGTAATCATTAGTTTCTCTCATTTTCTTGTAAAGGGGTTCACCCAATAACCAGAGTGTAAAAATCATTTGTACAGCATATTACATAGCCGGATCTGAAAATATGAGGGCTTGGTATAAGCCCAAAGCCCACAGAAGCAAAGGCCCAAACGTCATCATCATCTTCAAACAACGATAACAGAAGCACAGACCTTGTGACACCTAAAAGTAGTCTTCGTACGGGATATACAGCTAAGGAAATACAGCTATCAAACCGTTACGAGACCTTGGGATTATGCTCTGTCACATGCTGAGCTGTTCTGTGCTTTGTCTTTACATGACTCTATATATTGTACTCCCTTGTAATCGTGAAAATCAAGTTGAAAACAATAAGAATAAAGTTATCTTCTTCACAAAGAAACCCTTTTCTCACCAAGCTTTCATGGTATCAGACCCATGGATTCTGGTGATCCTTTTACGTCTCCATTAACCATAACACAATGTGTTACCTTAAGGCTCAATGATACAAACTATCTCTCTTGGAAGTTTCAATTTGAGCAATTTCTAAACAGTCAATCTCTCCTTGGACACGTCAATGGCGCTACACCGCGACCTCCTCCGACCCTCACCGTTCAGAATGGCGAACAAACCACCGAGACTGCCAATCCTGCTTACGCAACGTGGGTCCGTACAGACCAACGAATCATGGCTTGGTTGGTCGGTTCCCTCTCTGAAAACGTCATCAGCAGCGTCTACGGTCTCCGTTCCTCTCAGGAACTCTGGTCCTATCTCGCTCAGAAGTACAACCGTATCTCTCCGACACGAAAGCTCGAGCTCCAGAGCCGTATTCAGACAACAAAGAAGGGATCTCGATCTCTTTCTGAGTACCTTGCTGAGATCAAGTCGATTTGCGACCAACTTGACTCGATTGGTGCCTCTCTGTCTGAACCTGAGAAGATCTACGGTGTTCTCCGTGGGCTTGGACGAGAATATGAGTCTATTTCAACTGTCATTGAGAGTTCTATGGACATGTTTCCAGGTCCGTCCTACGACGATGTGATTTTTAAGCTCATAAGCTTCAATGACAAGCTGGCTACATACGAGTCTCCTACTGAAGTCTCTCTTCAACAAGCTTTCTACTCAAACAGAGGTGGTTCTCGTGGAAGAGGCCGTGGGGGCTCTCGTGGTCGAGGTGGTTACTCCACACAAGGACGTGGCTTTCCTCAACAAATCAGTCAGTCTTCCGGCCGTGGCTCGTCTTCCGCTCCAGATAACCGTCCTACGTGTCAGATCTGCAACAAGTATGGTCATCCAGCTTATAAGTGTTACAAACGCTTTGACCACTCTTACCAAGCTGAGGAATACCATACTGCGTTAGCTGCAATGCGTGCTCAAGACAGTCAATACAACCCTGCTTCTCCTTGGTATGCAGACTCCGGCGCCACAGCTCACATCACCAACAACGTCTCTCAACTGCAGACATCTCAAGCTTACAGTGGAGAGGACACAATGCTGGTTGGTAATGGTGAGTGTGTACCGATTACTCACGTTGGAACTGCGATGTTGCCTAGTCTACAAGGTAATCTTCCTCTTAAAGATGTACTTATATGTCCTGCAATGACTAAGTCACTACTGTCAGTCTCCAAACTTACATCTGATTATCCCTGTTCCATTGAGTTCGATGCTGATAGTGTTATTGTGAAGGACAAACAGACAAGGCAACTACTAACCAAAGGAGTTAGGCAAAAAGATCTGTACGTATTGGAGAATCTGAAGTTCATGGCCTACTATTCTCACAGACAGCAGGCTGCAAGTGGTGATGTGTGGCACAAGAGGCTAGGTCATCCTCACCAAGAAGTTCTCCAGCGTCTTGCAACGAATAAAGCAATAGTTATCAATAATCTCAGTCGACAGCTCTGTGAGGCGTGTCAGCTGGGCAAGTCTAGTCGTTTACCATTTTCTACTTCTGATTTTGTAGCTTCTCATCCCTTAGAAAGAGTTCACTGTGACCTCTGGGGACCTTCTCCGGTTGTTTTAACTCAGGGGTTTCGCTTTTATGCAGTATTTGTAGATCACTTCTCAAGATATACTTGGATGTACCCTTTGAGAATGAAATCAGACTTCTTTACTGCATTTATAAGCTTTCAGAATCTAGTAGAACGTCAGCTAGACTGCAAAATACAAGTATTCCAAACTGATGGTGGAGGCGAGTTTGTTAACAAACAATTACTGTCTCACTTTGCGTCTTGTGGAATCAAACACCGCTTGTCATGCCCCCACACCCCGCAACAAAACGGACTTGCAGAGAGGAAGCACAGACATGTGACGGAGCTTGGTTTGTCTCTCATGTTTCAGAGCAAAGTTCCTCACCAACTCTGGGTTGAAGCCTTTCTCACAGCCACATATCTTGGAAATTTGATGCCTTCCTCTGTTTTACCACAAAACAAGAGTCCTTACGAGATGCTTGTGGGCAAACCTCCGGTGTATACATTTTTGCGTGTGTTTGGAACAAGTTGCTACCCATATCTCAGACCGTATGGGAAGAACAAGTTCGATCCTAAAAGTCTGCATTGTGTGTTTCTTGGTTACAGCGAGCAGCACAAGGGGTATCGTTGCCTACATCCGCCGTCTAAAAGAGTGTATATCAGTATAAATGTACTCTTTGAAGAAAGTAAGTTCCCTTATGAACAGGAGTTTCAGTCGTTTCTCACTTCCTTGGATACTCCTCTTCTTTCGGCCTGGAGATCAGAACACACTACACCACCTGTTAAACAGGTTGATACTCAAGTTCAAGAGGAATTTATTCCTCCACCAAGACAGATACCAACTCCTCCTACAGAACCTCTGTTCACACCTGCTGACTTTCCTCCGCTGGTTCCTCCTCCAGATCCTCCTGTTGCTCAGAATCAGCCACCAGCTCCGGTCCATCCTATGGTCACAAGAGCTAAAGACGGCATCAGGAAGCCCAACCCAAGATATGCTCTAGTCTCTGTAAAGTCTCTCTACCCTGAACCAAAAACGCTTGCAGCTGCTCTAAAGGATCCACATTGGAACAATTCCATGAAACATGAGAAAAACAACATGGAGTTAACCCACACTTGGGATTTGGTACCTCGTGATCCTGCTATAAAGCCTATAAACAGCGGTTGGGTTCACAAGTCAAAGCTCAACGCCGATGGTTCTTTGAACAAGAGAAAATCTCATCTGGTAGCTCGGGGTAATGAACAATCTGAAGGTGTGGATTTTGTTGAAACCTACAGTCCTGTAGTCCGCACTGCAACTATACGATCAGTTCTTCACATCGCAACTGTTAAAGGATGGAACATCAAGCAGTTGGACGTTGAGAATGCGTTTCTTCATGGGGATTTAAAGGAAACAGTCTACATGAGACAACCTCCAGGTCTTGAAGATCCTGAGAAGCCTCATCACCTCTGCAAGCTCAGAAAAGCTATCTATGGGCTCCGTCAGTCTCCGAGAGCCTGGTTCGACAAGTTCAGTAATTTTCTACTAGAGTTTGGGTTCAAATGTACTCATGGTGATCCCTCATTGTTTGTATCTTCATGGTGAAGACGTCATCTACCTCCTCCTCTACGTTGATGATATGCTCCTCACAGGCAACAACGAGAAACTGATAGAGAAGCTTATGGTCACCTTGAACACCACGTTTCGTATGAAAGACATGGGTCCAGTACATTACTTCCTTGGGATCCAAGTTCAAGCACACTCTGATGGTCTATTCCTCTGTCAGGAGAGATACACACTTGGTCTTCTCGAAGCTGCAGGGATGTCTGATTGCGCTCCTATGCCAACACCTCTACCAATGCAACTCGATAAGGTGCCTGGAAATGATAAACTCTTCTCCGAACCTTCATACTTTCGGAGCTTAGCAGGAAAGCTCCAGTACCTAACGTTGACTCGCCCTGATATTCAGTTTGCTGTGAACTATGTGTGTCAAAAGATGCATTCTCCAACGGTTGCAGATTTTTCAAACCTCAAGCGGATTATACGGTACTTGAAAGGAACCTGTCGTCTCGGCTTGAACATCAATGCTCGAACTGGTTTCCTCCTCTATGGTTTTAGTGATAGCGATTGGGCGGGTTGCAAGGAAACTCGTCGGTCTACTGGTGGTCTTTGCACGTTCTTAGGCTCCAACATCATATCCTGGTCTGCGAAGAGACATCCAACTGTGTCAAGATCGTCAACCGAAGCAGAGTATCGCACTCTGTCTCTCACTGCTACTGAACTCAAATGGTTAGCTTCTTTACTTGGTGAGATGGGAATCTCTCTTCCAGACACTCCTGAGCTGTTCTGTGATAACCTCTCTGCTGTCTACTTGACTGCTAATCCGGCATTACACAACAGAAGCAAACACTTCGACACAGACTTTCATTACGTGCGTGAACGTGTTGCTCTTGGTGCTCTTGTGGTCAGTCAAGTTCCTGCGGTTCTGCAACTAGCCGATATCTTCACCAAATCACTCCCTCAACAGCCCTTCCTTGCCTTGCGTGACAAACTTGGACTCAGCAAGCCTCCTGCCCCAAGTTTGAGGGGGTGTATAAGCCCAAAGCCCACAGAAGCAAAGGCCCAATCGTCATCATCATCTTCAAACAACGGTAACAGAAGCACAGACCTTGTGACACCTAAAAGTAGTCTTCGTACGAGATATACAGCTAAGGAAATACAACTATCAAACCGTTACGAGACCTTGGGATTATGCTCAGTCACATGCTGAGCTGTTCTGTGCTTTGTCTTTACATGACTCTATATATTGTACTCCCTTGTAATCGTGAAAATCAAGTTGAAAACAATAAGAATAAAATTATCTTCTTCACAAAGAAACTCTTTTCTCACCAAGCTTTCACTTGGAACATTTTTTAAGAGTTCTAAAATATTTGAGGGCCGAATTCAATGTTAGGGACTTATACCTATGTAAAAAAACTTTAAAATTTTTGAGAACCGATACCAATGATTCATTCGGCTGTGCCAAGATCCGGCTCTAAACATATAGTCAGAAACTTCCTTCAGATATGTCGAGCAATATCTATCTAACTTGGTTAATAATCTAAACTGTTTTGTTTCACGTTGAAGTTGCATTTTATGATTAGAAAACGATTGAACAAGATGGTCTTGCTGATAATTCATTTGTAATTATGCGTCCCTCGACTCCTCTATAAGAAAAAAATAGAAAAGGAAAAGACACAGCGACATTAGACATGCGTATAATAATATTCTGAAAGTGACCGCCTTATCGTCTGATTTATGTGGATGAATAAAATTGAACTTTTTCATTTTACTTTTTGTGTATTTAAAATCAAACACAAAAAGGTGAAAATAAGAGAAGAGATAAGTTTTCGTTTTGGAAATTTATCTGTTATGTTTCCTTTTTGGGTGAAATTTCAATCCAATTTGATCAACATCCCTAGTTAAAGAGGCAATGGCTTGGTGTCATGGTTGAACAAGCCTAGGGTTAGAGATACATTGGATTAAATCTTTCGGTTCAAATTCAAAGAAGATACTTGTTGACCCCATATTGCGAGCACATAAATGCTCCGATTAGTAACCATTGCATAATCGCGAGAAAATTAGTTAAGCAGTAGAAAAAAAATAATTAAACTACAAAATTTTTAAAATTTGCAGAATGATGGAATACATGTTAAATTAATCAAAATATTTTTATGGTATTCACTTTGTCATAAGGAAAAACAAAATGTGAAAATAACTAAATTTATTAAAATTACTTTAGTTCTTATTATAAGTATTTAGTTTATTTTTCAATATGTTTTAATAATAGATTGACATTTTATAATATTACAAAAAATATAGTTTAACTTTATTTACAACATAACTATTTATCATTACAAAACTATTGCAATTTACTAATATCTTAACATATTATTAGCATATGCTTTAATAATACGAAAGTGCTAATTTTTTAATCTTTTCCATGATAGTTAACTAAAACTCACTTTTTAAATTAACCAAAATTCTCTTTATATTTTTGTCAGCAAAAACACATTTACATTTTCCTGTTTTTTTCTTCATTCCGCAAATTTTGATGATTGGTAAAATACTTGAGGAAGTAATATTTGAAGAATTGCGTTTGAAATGTGATTCAGTTTGAAATGTGATTCAGCCATTCAGAAAGGTTACCGATCAATAGTTTATTGATCAGATTATGCTAGTGTACATAGAATTGAGTTTGATTTAGGTACGACACCAATTCCAACTCACTTGACACATGCGTGGTGATTCCAAAGGATCCAACTGACACCATATACAGTCCTTCCTTTCCGCATCCCAAGAGCCATCGGCGTTGCATTTAAGAAAATAGTTTCAGAGATAAGAAAATAGTTTGAGAGATTCAGATGTAGCGTTTTATGGGGTTTTTCACTTTTAACATCTCTATATTAGTATATTTTGTTTTGTAGTTGTTTTATTTGCCGTTAAAAAAATTTGGTTGTAATTGTTTAAGCCCGTTGGGCATTTGATTTAATGTAAACACTTGTTGTAAAAAAATAAGAGTTTTAGATCGTCTTCGTCCCACAGGCGTATAATTTATGGGAAAAGTTCTAACTCTTTTATATCGGTGGTTGATTTAGCCCAGCTCACTTTTACAAGTGATGGTCTTTTGGCCCTTTAGGCTGTCTTTTTATGTGGATATGGCCCCGAAGTAAGTCTTTCTCTCTATTGCTACTTCTCCCAGTTATATCAGAAATATGTGTGCCGTTTCTTGTATCACTCCCAAACATCTCGAAAGTTTTTTTTTCTGTAACTGAACAATCTTGAAAGTTGAAGGTACTACCACTCTTCACCAAGACAACAAAGTCTCGCTAGAATCCTCTCTTCCTGCAACATAACGACGATGAATGACAATGATGTGTAGGCAGATGGTGGAATCGTCCGCCAATGTAGTAGGGCCGTAAGTAAATAATGATGCATAAATTAGATGTTACGCAATAGCCATACAGTACAAAATACGTATTTATTTTGTACAAAGTAAAGACTTTCGACATATATCGGGGGAAGTTGTTGAGCAAAATGTTATCTGTATATATTGAACTTTTGTTTACTCACTGCAGTGTGATTAACAAATGCTGATCGAAAACAGTAACAAACAAAAAAAGACAAAAAAACTTAAGTTTTCAATTGCCGTAGAAAAATACAAGACAATGAGCTTGATAGAGAAAAAAATCAAGGGTAAGCTAAAACTTATTGAAATAAGGGCCTAATAATAATGGGCCTGACTAAATGAAAATAAAAATTTTTCATAACTGACAACTTGCAACGGCTCTGTTCGTTTGGTTGCCCATGGCTTCGTGCATCTTCAAAACGAACAAGAATTTGCGTCGGCGTCAACGTCTGTAAAATGAAAAACAACCAAACGAGTTTGACGCAGTCGCTGACGACGACGCAAAAAACAGATATGAACCATGTTCGTTTGATTGACGCAGCATCTATTTTATTTATTCATATTTTAAAACTTTGTAAAATTATATTTTTAATTAATAAAATATAGTCTTAAATATATTTACATCAATAAAAAATGTAGTTTAAATAAAATTTGTAAATTAGTTTAAATATGTACTTTAAATAAATAAAATGAGTTTTACTGAAATTTAATTTTTGAAATTAGCACTTCAAATAATCAAGGCAAATATGTGCTACAGATAAAAAACATTAAATTAAGTTCATTGATAAGAAAAATTACATAAGTCTTAAATAATTATTACATCAAGTTCTGATCAAAGAAAAATCAAATCATTAACTAAAACATTTAATATGGTAAACGGCCTCTACCGCATCCATTTGTGATGTTATCTCGCAAAGCTTCCATTGTTGTATCACCTTTCGGATCAAATTCAATATGTCCACCACCACCACCACCACAATGACAAGCCAACGAGTTTAATACAAAATCAGGATCACATCACGAAATCAAAAATATTTACCACTCAAAAAGTTCCTCGCATTGCACGATCAACTCATCTCACACTTGAAGAATCTGCAACATACATCAATTCTTTAGAACAGAGACCATCACTATCAGTATCAAACAGAGAATGCGACTATTATCTCAAAGAGAGAGAATGCGAGATGGGTTTGTCGGAGAACAGAGCGTTGCGTTGGAGATCAAGAGAGAGATGGAGAGAGAGCCTGAGATCGAGAGAGATGGAGAAAGCTTGAGATGGGTTTGTGTCGAAAAGCTCGTGATGGAGAAAGAGCCTGAGATCGAGAGAGATGGAGAGGAAGAGAGGGAGAGAGAGCCTGAAATCGAGAGAAATGGAGAGAGAGCTTGAGGAAAGAGGGCTTGAGATCGAGAGAGATGGAGAGCGCTCGAGAGAGACGGAAAGAGAGAGTGCGACAATGGGAGGAGAAGAAAACGTCTGCGTCTATTAGGGTTAGGTATTTTTGGTAATTAGTGAATTAGGTTAAAGGTAAAACGGTAAATAGGTTAAGTAGATGCGGAATTTAAGTCGCGGCCGCTGGTTTTTTTGGCGTCTGGCGCTGGACACTGTGTTCGGACACAGACGCAAATGCAGGTACCAGCGGCAATGAAACAAACAAGCGTCAATAAAAACATAGCCGCAGACGCATGTACATGCTGCGACCAAACGAACAACACCAACATCTCAAATTATTTTACTCCAAACCTGAAAAGTATATATATATATATATATATATATCTTTTTCATCAAAGGTAAATATACTAAAATGGTCTGAAACCCAAAAAATTACAAAGTCCGTAGGATCCGGGACCAATACACCACCCCAAATGAGTTTAAAGTCCAACTTGAGAAACCCCTAGCGAAACGTGACTACCGATGGAGGCCGCCTCGCAAATCGTGGAAAGAAGAGAAAACGGACAAGTGTGAGCATCCTCGTTATCAAGGGGCACGCGTCGCGCAGGCCATCACATCACCACCGTTACTCGCTAACATCGGAGAATCCAACCTCGGTTCACCGGACCACACCGGAGCTCCGAATCTCCACACCTCATCAAACGCGAGCATCTTGGATCTCAAGAGTGACCGTTTTCAGAATCAAACGTCGTGGTGAGATTTCATCCGCCATCATTCACCACAAACCAAACAGATGGAAAACTAGAAAGATAAAACAAAGACAAACAAAAGAAAATAAACCCTAAAGGACTAAGGGTCAAATGCCAGCGACACAAGGCTGTGGAAGCCTTCATCCTCCGGAAACAAGAACCGATGACGCCAGAACTGAACAAGCTTCTCCAACCTGGCGACAAGAACCGGCGTAAAGAATCTGAACTATAAACATCTTCACCACGCCATCGATCCCACGTCATCACTCCACTACAAGAAAACATGCCTATAACAAGGAAAATTTACGAGGAAATATATTCCTCGTCAATTTACAAGACAATTACTACGATTTTACGACGTAAAGTCATAGTAAAGTTACAAGGAAAATGTTTCGTGGTAATTTAGATGTAAATTTACGTCGATGTTACGAGGAAAGAGAAAATTCGTTGTAAAGTCCTTGTAACTTTACAAGGCTTTTACGACGAAACATGTTACAATTTTTTTTTGTGAAAACGTGTTTTAAATATGCTTTACCAAACTGATACCTTCGGTTTAGATATTTTGGAATAACTTGATTAGCTTCTATCAAAGTTACACCTTATGAACGAATAGTTGCTGGAGAATAACCACCTTTGTAACAAAAAGTGTGTATCACTAAAGCCGAACAACAAACTGATAACATCTTTGTTATTGATCCGGATATCTGCCAATATGAAGATCTTTTCGACGATATGACGGATGAAGAAGGTGAAGAAGAGTTTGATGCAAGCGATGATGATCATTGTACTAATACTGATAAAAACTCGAATGATTCATAATTAATGATGTAATATATGTTTTAAATATTTTTACAAAATTTTATAAATCAATTTAAGACTTGTTGCATGTGTATATTGTGTGATTATAATAATTATTTGTTGGTTTTTAATGATTTAATTAGAGTTTAAGGTTTTAGAGAAAATATGATAAATGAGAGAATGGGGTAAAAGGGATATGGTGTTACAAGTAAGAGACTTTAGGGTTTAGGGATTTGATATTCAAGGATTCAAGAAAAGTCATAGTAAATTCGTCGTAATGAAAAACACGGGCCTGGTATATTCCTTGTAATACACATGTCCTTGTAAGTTCGTTGTAATGATTTCCTTATAAATTCGTTGTAAACATTTCCATGTAAATTCGTTGTAATGCTTCTTTGCAAATTCGTTGTAACTATAAAAAGCGGGTCTGGTAGATTCGTCGTAATACATGTGTCCTTGTAAATTCGTTGTAATGCTTTCCTTGTAAATTTGTTGTAATTTTACAAGAATTTTATGACAAAACATGTTACCACTATTTTTGGTGAAACATGTTTAAGTTTTTTTACCAAACTGATTTCGTTGTAAGCGTTCTCAAACCAAGCAAGTTAACTTCATTTCATACCCTCGGTTTAAAGATTATGGAATAATTTGATTATTTGCTATCAAGTGGTTGTTTGATTATAATACTTATAACTTGCGTTTTATGGATTCAGTTAGAGTTTAGGGTTGAAGGAAAAATGGGATAAAGGGAATGATGGGGTAAAAAGGTATGGCGTATCTAGATAAATATTTTGGGGTTTAGGGATTTGATTTTCGGGGTTTCAGATATAGTCCTAGTAATTTCGTCGTAATGAAAAACACTGGCCTGGTAGATTCCACGTAATACATGTGTCCTTGTAAATTCGTTGTAAAGCTTTCCTTGTAAAGTCGTTGTAAAGTTTTCCTTGTAATTTCGTCGTAAATCTTCCTTGTAAATTCGTTGTAACACTAAAAACGCGGGCCTGGTAGATTCCTTGTAACACTAAAAACGCGGATCTAGTAGATTCCTTGTAAAATTACGACGAGTTTACTAGGAATGTTGTTTTCTTATATAAACTCAAAACATGAATGAGGAATGCCTCATTCCTCTCAAACCACTCCTCCTCTCCTTCTCTCAAAGGTATGTCTTTTTTTAAATATTAATTTAGGTTTAGGTGGTTAGTTTAGGTAATTAGTTTAGGTGGTTAGTTTAGGTAATTAGATTATGTGGTTAGTTTAGGTGTTACTTTTAGGTAACAAAGCTATATTCAAATATAAGGTTGAGGTATTTAAAGGAATGATTAGATTTTTAAAGACAAAATAAATATATTTTATTTTCTTATAATTTCATGTAATTAATTATATTAATATGTTTTTTTTTTAAGGTGGCTCATAAAAAAAGAACTGACGATAGGAATAAGTTTCGTCAATGAAGCTGCAAGGACGATTTCATCCTACACTTCGAGACGGAACCCATAGATGAAGCATGAGACTCTCCAAATGAAGTACGAGACTCTCCGGGAAAAAATACGCCCAACAACTATTTCGACGGCGTCTTCCCTTAGCTTTTTATTTTTCAATTTTTTGTTTTCTTTTGTAAATTTGAATATTATTTTATGACATTTATATGTTTAAAAGAGTAAATATTTTAATTTTCAATATTCCATTTTATAATTTATATAACTTTTATTTTGAATATTACATAATATTATTATAATATGACAATGAGATGTAAATTCCTTGTAATGTTTACAATGAGTTTACAAGGAAGTACTTGTAAAATCCTCGTAATCTTTACAAGAAATTTACAAGGAAATACTTGTAAATTCCTCGTAAAATTACAAAAACTTTACAAGGAAAAAATACGAGTCTTTTACGATGAAGTATAACTACGAAATTACAATGAAATACTTTTTTCGTTTTTACAACGAAATTATTTCGTCGTAAATGTTAACGAATCTTTCATTACGACGAGCGTTTAACAACGAAACGCTATTCCTTGTTAATTCGTTGTAACCCTTCTATTACAACGAAATAACAAGGAATACGATCCTTGTAATAAATATGTTTTCTTGTAGTGCTCCACGAAACAAAACCACCACGAATGATGGCTTGTGAGAGCTCAAACAAGGCGGATACCGGGGGAGACGTGGAGGAGACAAAAGACTGAATCATCTGAAAGACAATGGGCTCCGGCGATGGCACGGACGCTCACGCGCCGACCGACCGCTGGACCCTAAACTTGATCTATATATATCTTTTGGAGACAATTTTATAATAAATCTTTAATATTTAATATCATTCTAGACAACAAAAACATCTTGTGGCTCTATCGAATTGTATTTATTTAAAATATATTTAAAAATATTATATTTTAATTTTAATATATAAAATATATTTTACAAATAAACATATCCTAAAAAATTTACTTATAAAATTATCCGAATATTTTTTAGATTTTTGTAGATTTAATTCGGGTTTTCGAAGTTTTTGTTGTTGGTTGCTTGGGCTTTAAACCCAAACTATTTCTAATTGGTTCCACTTTGAGAAGACAATAGAAACTAATCCGAATTGATTGAAAATATTCAGTTTTTAAATGGATTTTAAACATTTCAACCCAACTCTAACCAAGTTGTCTTGGCCTAGTGGTAATGGAACTTCGGCTGGAGTGCCCGCCCTGGGTTCGATTCCACTTGGCCACCGGGGCTAGCGTTAAATCGCAAGAATACGTGGGTTGCCGTCGGCCTCAGGGAAATTAGTCTTGAGTCTAGAAAGCTTTTGGATCACCCCCTGGTTAATCAAAAAAAAAAAAAAAAAACCCAACTTGAAAACCAAGTAATCTGAATTGAACTGATCCTAACCGAAAATCTGAATACCCTTCAGTAATCTTTATATCCCATCTTCCGGTTTTTCAAAAGAGTTGTCGAATGGTCAATATCAAGTGATGGAATAAAACTGCGGATTCACTCTTTTGGAATAAAATAACAAAATGAAACAGGGAAAAAAGAGAGTCTGTCTGCTCAGCCATGAGTAAATGCATATCCATTTCACTCAGACAAAAAGGAATTCAAGTTCTATAACCAAACTGAAATACCATTTCAACTTTTCTTTATTTTTAGGATATAAATAGTGATTTTGTTTTTTTTTTTTTTGAGCAAAATAGTGATTTTGTTCAGATATGGTTGTTCAAATATGTTTGACGCAACAAAGACACTTGTGGCTTAACGCATCTGATCACAGTATATATAATATATAGATCCTATGTGTTATGTTCCACCTCTTCGGCATGTTATGCCGATTTCGTATTGTAACCATTGTTCTAATATTTATTCTATATATATGTTGACATAAATCAGAGAAGCACATCCTTACAAAGAGACAAACACAAACTCTTTATGTTTGTTGTGAAGTTGGAAAGATATTGACCCCCAAAAAGAAAGTTGAAGTGCACTACAATATTACATGACACTCAAATCCTAAATTGTTCATGTAGTGCCGCCTTATTGTCGCTAAACAAATGCACTTATTCTTCATGAGAATCTTAAAATTCAGAACTAGTGCTGGTAGACCATTGAGTACCATTAAGATTTTGCATGTTGATGTGGTCGCTGCCGCTAATTAAAGATCTATCGCTAACGGTGATCACAAAACCGTAGTTCACGAGAATATTTGTGAGTTTCCAGTGTGAACAATACGGGTAACGGGGATCACAATCGTATTATATTCTATCACAAGATAAATATGATTTCATTTTGTTCATTTTAAATATAATATCTCAAGACAAAAGAAAAACATAAAAACCAATAAATCTTTGTTATCACAAATGAAAAAAGATCGTGTGGAAACTTCACAAGTCAATATTCTTTTTGTTACCATATAACAATCAACATTAATAAAGAAAACATCTATGTCAATATGTATTTGTTTCTTCAGATGTATATATTTTTTCTTAATCTGAACGGTACTCTGATATGATGATGAGAAGACTACAAGAGGACTGGAGCAAGTAACACGAGACCCATGGAATCTCTGCAGTTATGTTTCCCACTTCTGTTTATATATACATATATATTTATATTTGAAAGATAGAAAATCCAGGACATAAAAAATTGCAGAAGATAAATTACGAAGACAGCTGTAGAAGCACAAAGACAGAGCCATATCATGGGACAGCGTTATATGTTCGATAAAGGCATTGGAACTAAGATCGGATATCCGGGTTTTTTTAAGATATTTGTGATTTGCTTCGTATGTCACATATATCTAATTTTTGTATTTGCTTTGCTTCGGAGAAATACAAATATTTGGAAAAACGAATATCCGAAAAATAAATAGATATTTGTGAATATTTACGAATATTTACGGATATCTCATATATTTGATTAATACAAATAATCTTAAAATTTTGATGTATATTTTTTTGTATAATATATTTTTACATGATATATAAGATAAAGAATTAAAAGAATTAGTGAATTTACATATTTTGTAAAAAAATAAACTTAGTTAACAATTAAAATAACACAAAATTTAAGAAAAAAACATAATTATCATAAAATATTTTTCTTCCTCTTATGTATTAGTTTTATATAAGTAATAATGTAAATAAAAAATTTCAAATCGTATGTAAGGACATTTCAACCCATCTCCGTTTTTACTTCTATAATCAAAATTTCTAAAATAAAGATGGATCAAGTTATACATAGTCTTACTATCTAACCGTAAAACTACTCGTTCAAAACTTGAAACCACTCCGTTGGTACGGTGCATGCCTTGATTTAACTAGGTTTTGCCAGTATAGTAAATAGTTTTTGATTTTATCCTAAAACAGTTGTTATCGACATATTTTTACCATTTTATATTGGTAGTCTTTTAACAACAAAAGATTTATCAGTTGTGTGATAAAGGAGAGTTATAAATTACATTCCACAGCTGTCTTTAACCCATTCTACCAGGTAATTCAAACCAACCAATTGGAAACAGTATGAAGAATAAACCATTTCTAACGGTTTATACTATTTTTCACTCTAAAATTAAGTAACTCTATAATAGAGTTGTGATATATTCTAATAGTACTCTATTTTAGAGTAAGAAAATAGAGTCATGAACAGAAAAAACAACTTACTCTATATATAAAGTAAACATATTTTTTACACTATTATAAAATGAGAAATATAATACTATTGAAGTATTTTCACTCTAAATTATATTTTAGAATGGAAAATAGAATATGATTGAAAATGCCGTAACCACATTCGTAGACTGGCCTGAAGGGTTGGTTTCTAACTACTTTCGTAGATTGCCAATAATACTTTATGTGGTAAAATTGAAGAAAAACAGGAAAATCGTACTATAAGAAATGATGGAAGGAGAAGAAAAGAATGGCACTGGATTAGATGTGCCGATGGACAGGTGAGAGAAAAGTTTGATTAGATAACACATTATTATATTTGTTAAAATTGTGAGTGATACTGAATCGAAACTAGCACTTAGCAGGTCTGTATTGCAAGTAATATCCATTATCACTATTATTTTCACTTTTGGCTCTCCCCCGAGATTTCGAGATACTTTTTTTTTTGATTAATCAATGGGTGATTCCAAAGATTTTCTATGTCCAAAAACTAATTTTTCTGAGATCAACGGCAATCCACGTATTCTTGCGATTTAACGCTAATTCCGGTGGCCAAGCGGGATCGAACCCAGAGCAGGCACTCTAGCCGGAGTTCTATTACCACTAGGCCAAGACAACTTGGTTAATTCCGAAATATTTATATGTGATGAACTGATGATATACCAATATTGCTTTAAATAAGTTTTACATATAAATTACTGTTATTCAAAATTCATCAAGTGTTGTGTGGTAGTGGCCATACAGGTCGGATCAGATAAATTTGATTTGAGATCAAGTTTGTCACGTGAATGAATTGTTAATGGTGGACTCGACATGTCTGACTACACCGTTGAAGTACAATGGAGATGGTTGAAAATCAAGAAGCTACTTCGTACCAAGCGATTATTTAGGTTATGATCGAACTTAAGAATATTATCAACTGTAGTCACTCCATGGTAGAGATGGCAATTGGGCTCTCCCGTTCTGTCTCGTTCTGTCCTATACCATAGCAGGCTCGTCGTTGAACGGGTCACGGCGGGCCTGTTCTGCACGGACTGCGGTCTTTCAAATAGCTTCTCGTACCGCATAATTTATAAACCTTCGCGGACATCCCCCGGAACACCTCTTTCAGTTTTCTCCAAGAATGTTAAAGTGGAAGAGTTGTGTAAGGATGTTGAAGAGATTTTAACAACATCGTTCGCAACAACATCCAATATGATCACTCGCCGATTTAGTGGTCTCGAAGTAAGTGAGAACCACTTGGACAGTGAAATTCAATTTTTTCATTTCTGCTCCTTGTTTGATTTTTTATAAACCAACGTCTCTGCATAGCACTAGTAACTAAATACTAATGGTTGCTCCATCTTCTTCAACCAAACTGTTGAACTTAAAGCATAGAAACAAGATTCTGCAGTAACTCAAACGCTAAATTTGAACAGTTTAAAAAACATGCAGTAACTCTTCAACAAGCAATAGCTCTTTAACAACATCATTGTAACTATTTTTTTTTAAAACACCAATTGACAATACTGTAAACAAAGCCCATCAACTTAAATAAGAAAATCTCACATAATAATAAAGCAATTTATAGTACTGAAAAACAAAACAAGCTGAATGGGGACTTATGGTTGCGGGTCTTTAAAATCCGGCGAATTAACCTGTCCCGCATCCGATCCATCCCGTTTTGAGTCCGTTCCGCATTCGTCTCGTCCCGTTTTGAACCCATCTCGCAACGTCCGCAATTTTGCGGGCTTATCAAATAGAGGCTCAATCCCGTTCCACAGCAAACCTTTACAGGCCAGGTTCTTGATTGCCATCCCTACACGGTAGAACATATAATATTCGGATGATATAATTAAAGTTGCACTATTTTTTAACACCTATATATTTAAACACGATTAAGTATATCAAACTGCACTGTAATTGTTTTGCATATGATATTCGATCCCTAACACATAATCGCAGGTAAAAGAAATCATGACTCTAGATAGAGGAGTATAAGAGAATCTTCAAAAGACACTCTTAAACTTTAAATATGAAGTTTTTGCCTATCTAAATAAGAATTTATAAATTTAAAATTTGAAAATTAAATAATAAAACTTCAAATACAAAATGTTACTACTCAAAATTTCAAATTTGAAGTTTTTTCTTTTTATTTGCATTTTGGTCATTGCAATTACATACTTTATTTATGATTTTTAAATATTTTTTATTTCTCATTTTAATCTTTTAAAAAATTATATCTCACTAATCTTCAAATTTATTTCTACAATTTAAATGTAATACATAAAATTAAATAAATATTTTAAAATAAGCTTTATATTATTTTAAAAGTAAGATTAGACAAAAAGAATACCACAAAACAAATTTAATAAAAAACCTTTTAAAAAAAGTACATGAAAACAAAATTATTATAGAAATTAAAATATTGCAACAACATTAATAATTTTATGGAATAACATGGTACTTTGCTTGTATTTTAATATTTATTAATGTATTTCTATTTGTACTTTTATATTTTAATGTAAGATTTTATTAATTAATATTGCAGTAATATATATATATATATATATATATATATCAATTAATTATTGATAATTTTTTTATGAATTTATATTAGTTGTGATAAATATAAAAATCATAGTGTAAAATACAAATAATTTTGAAGTTTTACTTTTGGAGAAAAACACTTTGAAACTTCAAATATAAAGTTTAGGAAACTTCAAAATATAAAGTCTTTTTGGAGATGCTCTAAACAATTTCTTAAAATGGTTTTGGAGTATTTCTAATGAAGCATAAAGCCAATTACAAAAGGAGTCTAAAACATCAAGTTTAATTTGATTCTATCGAAGTGAAACTCTAAAAATTGCACAACTCCATCAAATTTAGTGTAAAACTTTCATCACACTAACTACTATCCATTTCAAAATATTTGTCGTTTTAGGTTTATGCACAGAGATTAATAAAAAATTTAATTCTACACATTTTTAAAACAAAAACATTATTTCCAATGCACCTAACCATATTTCACCCAATAGAAAAATAGATTAGAAAATATTGTTAGTAAATTTTGCATTGAAAACCGAAAACGATACTTATTTTAAACTGATTTTTTTCTAGTACGACAAGTAATTTGAAACGGAATGAGTATATTAATATATTTTGTTATCTAGTATTAAATTACGGTTAAACTATTATTATTAATAAGTTCAAATTTATCGTTAAAACAATATATCATATCTTTTTATTTTTATATTGTAATTAATAATATAACCAAATAAATGTTATCAATTATATCAAATTGTAAACAAAAAATAATCTACTCTGTACTAATCATTTTAAAATGTATAAATTTAGGTTGATATATAAAATGAAATTAATTATTTATGAATAATTCGTATCTTAAATTATAAAATAAAAATTAATAATATATAATACATGATATTTTTTGTGCGACATGATTTTGTGATGTAGTCGGTTATGAATAATAAAATTGAATATTTTTTTGACAAATAAACATTGCATTACTAATTAGAGTTTACATTCCCAAGATTAAGTTCATCAAAGACATGGAGATGGCATATTTTGCTACTGAATCCGCCTCGTAATTGGAATTGCGAATAATAAAATGAAAAATGATTACATCAAAAATAGAAATATAGTGATAGATATTAAATATGATACTGAACAATTTAAGTTGATTCCCTCCCATCTTCAAGAGATTGATTAGAGGCAAAGAATAAGAAAGAACAGCTAGGAATCAGGTGTTTGAGTATATAGCAGTTGATTCCGCATGCACAACGATGACTTATGCCATTAGAACTGACGATACATGAATAAAATTGAATACTTAAACACGAAATGTGTTACTTACAGCCAAATTTAGTATAAGGGTTTGAGTTATAATATCAGTTTAATCTTGCTTTATATCTCAGGAAACGTTTTTATCAGCCTTGTACTAGAGGAAACAATTGTTTAATTTCCCTACATAAAATTACTACTATTCTAAATTTTTCACTGTGAGATTTTCTTTATATCGCTATGGAGCAAACGAACCAATAGTAGGATGTGACATCTATACCTCTTAAAGAAACGATCGGTTATGGCGTGTGCATAACATTAAACTAGGGGGGAAAAGCATTAACCTAATCTTTTTAAGCATGACTTTATTGGGTATAATCAAAAGCAAAAGGGTTACCTAATTGGCTAATTCTAATTGTGTCTATTAATTCCAACATGAAACATATTTTATATATCACTAGCATCGAATCGAATTTTCATTGAGACTAGCATATCTTTAGATTGATGCTTTACGAAATCGACATTCGTAGCTCCTAGAACGCATAATAATGCAACAGTATCACGCTATACTATTTATATTTGTTATACTTGTGTTCCTAACTATTCTCCTTCTAAGTTTTCAGCGGACATTTAACGAATAACAGCCTGAGTCGGTATTCTCTATAAGACTTCATGATTTGACAACAAAACTATTTTAGATCATCTCCAATTCGATCTTATTTTAATCTCTATATTTTTCTCAAAAATAAAAATCTATATTTGTGCTATAATATACTCACTCCGTTTCGATTTAACTGAAATTCTAGAAAAAAAATGTTTTAAAATAAGTGTTGTTTTATAATTTCATTGATTTTTTATTTCTGTCTATTTTTCTATTGGTTGAAATGTTGTTAGGTGTATTGGTAATGATGTTTTTATTTAGTAAATATACAAAATTAAATGTTTTATTAATCCGTGTGGCGAAGTCTAAAACGACAAGTAATATGAAACGGAGGAAGTATGTGTTTATAGCATAATTCTTTTATTTATAAAGAAAAATATATAATATAATATTTTCATTTTAAATAATTTTCAATATATTTGCTATTTACTTTTAAAATAGAAGTGAGAATGATTCAATGTTTCTCTAAAATAGAGGAATGATACTTTTTTCTTTATAAATAGAAGAAAACATAGATGTTTATATTATAGAGGAATCCATGGATGTGGATTGGATCACCTTCACCTCTAAATATTTTTATAGAGTTAAAAATAACAATAAGTTAGAGATGCTAAGTACAAAGACAAAAGATAATATTTTCCATATTTTTCTAAAATAAAGAAACTCTAGTATAGAATTGAACTTGCAAATTAATTTTTATAATAAATATTTATTTTAGAGTAAAACATAGAGACATGTAACAGAGATGTTCTTTATGAACTAAGCTTGCCAGATTTTATTCAATGGTACATGACTCAGTTGAAGATGCTTGGATTGGTTACTGATCTAGTTGGTTTAGACTCTACCAATGTCGCTTGCCAGATTTTATTCAATGGTACATGATTCAGTTGAAGATGCTTGGATTGGTTACTGATCTAGTTGGTTCAGACTGTACCAATGTCACTCAATAAAAATTAAGAGAAGATCCTAATTTGTGGAAATTGGTAAGCATTCGTTATAGGTGGTGGATCAAGCTTATGGGAATATCATATCCACGTTCGTAGATCCAATATAAAAGTCAGAGTTTATCATGGCAAAATTAAGAGAAGATCACTTCCCACTAACCCGACGTTAGTTTACCATTCTCAGAAGTCTATTTACCTTGTATTTCTAACAAAAAAATATCATTCTTACATTTTTTATTTACACAAATTTCTTTTGATATTTTCTTTGTTACATTAAATATCATTTTAGCGTTAATTATAATTACAAAGTTTTATTGATTTTATGAATTAGTTTATTTATTTCATTTTTTCTGGTTGGATATATATTATTAATAAGTACATAAATGCATTTTTTTAAAAAAAGTTGAAATAATACTATTTATGAAATAGAGAAAAATTTTAATTAAAAAAATGTATTTGAAAATATGATGAGTACTCTATAACTAAATTGGATTTTAATTAATTTCTATTCTATTTAAAAATAAATAAAAATAATGAATAAAAAATGTCATCACTTTACTTATAAAATAAACCTGTTTTTACTTATCATGAAATACGGTTGAAATATTTTTATCTAAATTCTAGTGAACTATGTAATAAAGTAAAAAAAATTAAGATATCTTCAATCCCGGTTTATATTTTAATCCAAAGTGGAATGGAGTCGGGAATCTGTAAATATAGATGCCAATTCAACATTTACATCAGTTGTTAATTTGCAGAAACATCTTATCCAATAATCAATAATCGTTACAAATATGAGATTTACAAAACGAGACTTGTATTAATTACTAGCAAAACCCAATCGGCCTTACGTTCGCCGTGAAGAAAGTCGAGTTGCACGTCAGCTTTATCCGGCGAAACTTAATCTATAGAAATAGAAGTTTCCCTTTTTTCTCGTTAGGTACCATGGCAACAAATAAAAATTAATAAAACAATTTCCACAATTCTTTCTTCACTTGGTTAAAAGATCTAAAATCTTACTTTCTAACATTAAGAAATTGTTCTAAGATTAAGACATTGTTCTTGATGTTTACGCATAACTGGACGTCCGGAAAGGCCAAAGAATATATGTTTAATCGTTTTATTTCTAATAGGATTGGATTAGTAAGTTTCTTAAACATATGTATCTTTCTCGTTAGTATACCAATCCTTCCATATCGAGAAAGATACATATGTTTAAGAAACTTTCTCCACTGACTATGTAAGAATCATTTCCAGATCTTACTTTCGTTTTATTCCCCGTTTGGACAATATGGCTGCTGACACTCTCGCGAAGAGAGCTCTAGCTACAGGCGTGGTCATGTAAAACTTCTGCATATTTATCTAATAAATTATCGTTCAAAAAAGAAAATGGAATATAAAAGCCAGAGTTTATCATGGAAAATCAAATAAACTTCAGTAAAGAGAAAATAACCTACTCCCATGTAGATCATAGAAGTGTTACTCTAAAAATTTGGTCTAACAAAATGGCTAGCTACCAAAAATTTATCACTAGAAGAATTGGAAAAAAAAGAATCGAGAGGTTTAATTAAAATTTATTTCTAAAGACAAGATATGACAATACACCCAAAAAGAAAAATCTTTGAGCGATAAAATATAATTATTGCTGGTTCAAACAAAGTAAAAAGAAGTGAAGTGTGACAGAAAACTCAGACCAACATTGACACGTAGACGACAATGTAATTTAAATCGTGACCATAGGAAGGAAATAATAGCTCGTACTGATAATTGTGAGCTCATTATGAAAAATGATACTACTGACACGATTTTATTTATATAACGTTAATAGTTCTTGCTATCATGTTAACCTTCAGGTCTAACTGCTTATTTCCAATAATTTAATTAAGTGACGAAGAGAATAGGAATAGCAAATATACATACAGATACGAATGAATTTCTCAATTGAAATAAATTCATTTCAACTTCCAAAGGCAAGGAAAGCAGAAACCGAAGCGTTTTCAAAACAAGAAATTTTAACCCAACAACTATAAAAAGACTAAAGAATGTCATTGAAGAGAGAGAGGAACATAATTGGGAAATGTAATATAAATGAAAAAATTATGGGAACTTGTTGCAGCACCATACCCTCCTCAAGCCCCAAGAGAAAACAAAGCAACTAATTTTGTCTTCATGCTTTTTTTTTTTCATGCTTCTCTTTTCCTTACTAAGCCCTAGCCATCTTACAAAATGAACAAAGCCTTGTAAAACTCAGCCGCCAAGTCTCGGAGAACAGAGAATCCTGCGTGAGAGAGGAAGACTCAAATAAAAATGAAAAGAAAGCTTGTACGTGATAGTAACACACAGATTTTACAAGTATCTATTAAACTGAGTAATAACTGTCGTAGATTAAAGAAAACAGAAAATCTACTCTTTTTGCTAGGGTTCATAAAGCCGACTATGATTAACCCGAGAATTAGAAAGATATTTAATTAAACAGAGGGAGGTTATGAAGAAAGTAAGAGATAGAGATACCAAAATTATTAATTTCCACACCTCAGTAGTGTTCTTCATGTATTCAAGACGAACGTCTGGAATATATATGAAACCAAAAGCTTTAATATTCTTGCTAATGATATTAAGAGAGGGAGCTCCCTTCAGTCCAACCAAAGAGAATCAATGATCCAATTTGTCACCCGCATCATTCATTCATTTAGCGAGTCTAGCTTAAATTTTAGTGACTGGGTATTTGGATGAATGAGTCAGAAACCAATTGGATCATATCACAGCCTCTGAATGGACTCAAGGAAGCTCTCCCTCGATATATATCCCTACAATATCAATTCATAATAGTGAACATAGAAGTTGCTCTTCGTATAAACTACATGTGTATATTAATATCGAAGTATGTACGTTTGTGTATGTTTCTATAGTTGGATCTAGCTCTAGCAAGCATGAAAACACGATTTGGGAAAATATGCATCAAGATTTGTAGAAAAAGAAAGAAACCCTAGATCTTATCTAAAAGTTAAAAGCAAATCGCAATTGGATCTTTTGACAAATAGTAATTCGCATGTAAGATGCAAAATGGAAAAGATAAGAGAATTGAGACAAAGGAAGATGGATCAATGGACATTTACGATAGATACGCTGAGGTAAAGTATGCATGAGAGTGGTAAAGAGTTTGAATAGAAGAAAATCTTCAGAGAAAGAAAGAGGCGTAGTAGAAAGAGGCGAGGAAATACATAATGGATTCAAGAATGCAAACGTAGTGATGGGTTTTTATAAGCTCTTTTAGACAAACTTTTTTTGTTCAAATAAGAAAATTCTCTGAACTGATTATTTATATATATTTTATTAACTTCATTGGAACACGAACAAAGATAATGAAAAGGAACTGGCAATTATTTAATGTGTAGACTGTAGAGGCTTTAGTCCGAGTTCCCTTTTCTCATCTACATACTATTTAACCTGTGAATATAAAGTACTTACCAGTTTATGTACTTCTACTAGCAGATTTGATGTCAAAAATCAAAATGAACAATTCTTATGCTATTTAATTCATGCTTCATTTTCTAAAACCCATTGCTTTGTTTTGAGTATTCCAAATCTTGGATCAAACCCCCTTGGTCTTTCCAATTTTTTTGGCTGTTGAACACTTGTGGTATTTGCATTTTGGGTTTGGTTATGAGTGCTTCCCTTACATAGAATAAGTCACTGGAGAGTTGAGTTTATGTCAGCTCTGTATCTGAAGATTTACTCTTCTTCCCTTAGTTATGTATTCCACAATGTACCCTTTTTGTGTTTGATATAAAAGCTTGGTTGATACAAAATACCATTGTTATTACTGGTTGTAATATTTATAAATAAACATTACATCGTACTATTGACCAGAATTTATCATCACACCAATGCGGTGTTGACCCAGTGGTATTGTCAAAGCTCGATTTCTTAGGTTCGATCAGCGTTAGGAGAAATTTAAGCAACGTTTCTTGTCTTTGACCTCTGAGATTAGTCTGGTCTTTATGGTAATAAATCATCATCACCTTTACCCCATTTCTTCTTTTTTTGAGCAAAAACTCCATTTCTTCATGTTTTGAACTTTTGAAGATCCTTCCCATCATAAAAAGTATCTCCATTTTATAGAAGCCAATATCTTATTTGCGCTGATAGCACTACAAGAAATATCAGTATTAGTAGCACCGTAAAAACGCTACTATATCGTTTTCGTAGCGAAAACACTTACGCTATGACAGCCGCAGCTATGGTAGACCCATCCCATATTGTAGCATTTTTCTGTGTGCTATAATAAATAGAGATATTATAGCGTTTATTTTATACTATAATAATATGTATAGTGACACAAATTTTGTACTATTATGTAGTTTTCTATGGCGTTTTATTCACGTTGGAGCATTGTTTAATAATAACACATTTTCAGTGCCACTGAATTATATATATATGTATATATATATATATAAATACAGATATATATTAATATTATTTATCTAGAATATACATTTAATTTCTTTTTAAAAAAACTTAAATTAGAAATTAATTTATACATAAATCGGTTTAACTAACAAAAAATAATAAATTGTTAT
Organism: Hirschfeldia incana; assembly: GCA_026261945.1. Classification (NCBI taxonomy): domain Eukaryota; kingdom Viridiplantae; phylum Streptophyta; class Magnoliopsida; order Brassicales; family Brassicaceae; genus Hirschfeldia; species Hirschfeldia incana. The sequence continues at coordinate 2,211,181 of JABCMI010000041.1, read as the reverse complement.
TTTTATTAATTGAATTTTGGTTTACATGGTTTACAGTTACATTGGTTTAAAATTTTAAAATGGTTTACAATACAAATTGGTTAACTAATTAACCCTAACTAAACCTAATACACCAAACTACATTCTTCTTCAGTCTCCGCCGACCATGATGCTCGCATCTCCACCGCACGACCACCACCTCATCACCGGCTTGCACCACCGCCGCACCACGCTTGACCGGAGACGCTGCTATGTCGCACCACTGCTTCTCCTTCCCTTGCTCCTTAATAAATCTGTAAAAAAAAACAAAAGCCAATCAAAACGAGAAGGAGAGAGCAGTAAGAGGAAGGCGGAGTGAGTTGACCTGTGGTTGTGGTGAGGAGGTGAAGCCAACGCAGAGCTTGACCAGAGACGAGTCTGTCGCGCCTCCACCGTCGCTTCTCCTCCGCCTTTCTGAAGATTGTTGGAGATGTGTCGTACGTGAGACAGAGATTAAAAGAGTGAGATAGAGAGATTTGTCTGTGGGATGAATCATGTGTGTGAGTGAGATTAGGAGAGATTTAAAAAAACGAGATCTGTAAAGGTAAGAGGGAGACAGAGAAAAGGAAAAGGAAAAAACAGAGAGAGGTAGATGGGTTTTGTAGAAGAAGAGGTGAGGAGCTTCACCAGAGAGAAGAAGATTGCAGAGGACGACCAACTATGAGAGATGAAGAGAGAAACAGAGAAACGGAGACGAGGAGAAGACCTTTTGTTAGTTAGTAAGAAGACATTTCCACCATTGGATTGATCTAAATCAACGGTGGTTGCGATGATCCGCGTCGTTGGAATGTGTAACCAATGAAAAAAATATTATGCGCGTCATCTCAATCGTTGATGAAAACGCATCCTACGGCTCTAAGTCTTATCCGCGTGATGTGAGATGATTGGCCCATGCTTTTGCTTTTTCTTTTTCTTTTAATAGTTAAGTCAACATGTTTTTTTTTCGGTTTTATCTTTTGTTGTACTATTTTAAATATTTTTATGACTTGGTTTACATTTTAAATTGATATCTTAAATAAAATTAATTTTTTTCTAGTTTATACTTTAAAGTTTAGTTTTCAAAATCTATTAACTGATATTATAAGTGTTGACTATAAGTTTATATAGTTGTTGTTAGGTTTAGAGTATAGGGTTTGAGATTTGTGAAGTAGATGTGGTTGAGTTAAAACTTAAGATAAATATTTGATAAATTAATTCATAGAGTTATAATTTCCACAAGGAATAGGTTCTAGGTTAGTAATTATATTATTTGAAAATATCTATTCTATGACTTTTTACTTGTATGTAGGGTTTAAGTATGGTTTAGGGTATTATATATAGGGTGTAGATTTTAGATTTAGTGTTTGAGGTTTGAATTTAAAATCTGGGATTAGATTATAAATATGATTAAGCTTTGAATTCAAATTTAAAATTTATACTATACTATAAAACATTTCTAGGCTTTAGAAACATGTTTAGGGTATATATAGATATTTTTTAAAAAAATACAAAATACAAACAAACAAACAAAAAATTGTCATCTATATACTTCTATTTTGGTTATTAATTTCTACAAATTTTCATTTTGAAATTTATCATAAGTGTTGGATGTTAGAGTTTAGGGCATCTTTAGGGTCTAGAATTTGAAAAAAAATATAATTTTTTGTTCTCTTTTCTAGTTTATGACTTTGGATGTAATTTTAAATTTGGGGTTTAGGGTATTAAATTTAAGGTGTGAATTAAATTTTTAAAAACTGTGCAATCATAAAAAATATTATTTTCAAACCAAATTTTTAGGCATAGCCTAATATTATTTAAATAAAACACCAGTAATATGAACTTGTTATCTTTACAATTTTGGCTACTTTTCTTAATATCAGTATTGCCTTCACACAGATAGCTCAGGTTCAGTATACAAAACACATACACACGAACAACCCTGTCAACAAATCATCAGAATCAAAAGTGACACATGAACAACCCTGTCAACAAATCATCAGAATCAAAAGTGACGAAACCAAGCCCTCTTGGCCTCTGCCTGTTGTGATCACACAACATTGATAGCAGTCTCCATCTTGTCTCATGTCCAAACTCAAATCTTTATTCCAGCTTGAGCAAGCTTATCAATGCAATCAAGAACCTGGAAGAAAAACAAGAGAGAGGATGAAAAAAGAGTTTCACTTTCATTGCTCAACTCAGGGAAGCTTACCAATCTGTAATTTAGGTTGCGTAAGAACAGCTTACCCCATTTTGGAGTTTACCCTCAACAGCTGTAGCTCCAAGAAGAACCAGATCTTCCTCACTCTTCTCTGTGACTCCATCTATCAGTTCTTCTCGGTCAGCACTAACCAAACACTTTCCTGCAACAACAACAGTTAAAAAAAATCAACTTTGAAAAAAAAGTTGGAGTCTTTATCTATGAATCACTCATTGCGACCTCTTCGTAAGTCTGAATATCAGTTCCTTAAATCACTTGAGTCTCAGAATTAGACATCAAAACTGAAAGTAGAGAGTCTTACAGACCTAATTGACGACCTACTCACACAAACACAATTGGGCAAGCACATGAACCGAATATAGAAGAGCGGAGAGAAACGAACAGAGGTAAATCTACAGATCTAAACCTTCAATGGCCTCACAAAACCAATGTTCTTCCAAAAACGGTTTCCACCCTTAACATGTCTCTTTACTTTCCCACATTTCTTCTAGCTGAAACACACACATAATCATCATCACAGACCGATTAGATTCGTAAGCAAAATGATAAAGATTCGTTTTTTTTCCTTCTTCTCAAGTAAAGCTTTCTCAGTCTGCAAGAGAGAGAAGAGGATGAGAATATTTGTGAAGTATATAGACAAAGAGACAGAGAAAGAAATAGAACCTGTTCAGCCATGACTACTGGTTCTCTCTGCTGCATCTGTCTCTCCTCTATTGAATCAGAGCATTTGGGATCTGCGGAGACGCATGAAGGGGTTAAATTGAGGGGGTTCGCGTGGTCTTGCGGAGATTAATATGAGACGTAATCATCGTTCAAGTAGAGATTGAGGTTTAGGGTTTGGGTCTGGTGGAGACGACGATGATTGATTTACAGAGTGCAAAATGGAAGAGTTAGAGAAATATGAGATCCAGTGGCTTATTAACCTATTAGGATGAATAAGAAAAAAAAACCTAAGAAGAAGATGGAGGATGAAGAGATAATTGAGTAATTGAAAGCCATCAACGAAGCAAAAAACAAAAAGAACAAATAAGTTTTCTTTTTCTGAAAGAAGGAAATGATTTAAAGCAAAAATCATTTTTTTTATCAAAACAAATTTTGGTGCCAAAGTGAAATTTTGCTAAGTGTTTCGGCTCCAAGATAATATTTCAGCTATAGCAGTGAGTTTTGGGTTCCCGCTTAATAATTTTTTTTACTAGCGTGAATTTAATGCTACGATAGAATTGTGTTCCGAATTTGACACTTTTGGTAGCAGTTAGTGAATTCGTGCTACCGCGAACTGCTAATAATACTCATATTTCTTGTAGTGTAGATATGTTTTCACAGGAGACTTTCAAAACGAGTCCACAAGAGAAACTGCAAAACACTGCAACCGAAGGAGTTCCAGAGTTCCAGTTACCATTTGCTTTAATTGGTTTAGAAGATATAGACCACACTTGTTGAATCTCGTTGTTACTTCTCCCATTTTATTTGATCTTATACAACGCCTAGTTTTTGTTATTGATTCTGCATATAGTTAAGCAAGTTGGAGAGTCCATGTGTAAGAACTGCTCTATTACTAGCGCTGTCATGCAATGGTGCCCACATTTACTGTAGGGAACCCTCTATGCTCTCTGATTGAGTTTTTATTCTTACAACCCCCTTGAGGAAACAAAAAAAAAATCCAATGGGTTCTTCTAATGTTAATATTTATTACAAACACAAAAGTCATATACATCTTTTGGAGAAACCGATAGCAAGAGTTCAATCTCGGAACCCACAAAAAAAACACTAGAAAGAAAAGAATGAAACGTTTTACACAGTGGATTGGTTGTGAGATATCTCAGTTATTCACAGCGGTGACATGTTTGAGAAGCATGTCCACAACATCTCTGGAAATCCTGGAAGCTTCCTTCTTCAACTGCTCAATCTTCGCATCAGTCTCCTCCTCAAGCCTCTTCACATTTGCACCTGAATCTCCACTGGTCTGTTTTTTTTTCGGCAGACAAGTATTCTCATCAAATATCAGGATGTACAAGAAACACATTTTCAATAGCTTAAGAACCAGTTCTCTTAACAAAGAAATCTGACCTTCTTCGAGTTTCATCTGGAAACCATGTTCAGTAGTGGTTTTGTGATCATCAATCTCTATTTCTTGTTCTTCCTTGGCTTGCTTCAGCCTTGCCATTTTTGCTATTAAAACCAAACTTTGTTAATTAAAAAATTCACAATAGTTCAATCTAATTTTACTCAACCAAAAAGGCATTAGTATGAACCGAGATCGCAATTACCGGTTCTAGCGGCATTGACAATTAGCTGAGCTTCGTGTTCAGCAGCAAGCAGTTGCTGGATCCCTCCATGATTACTGCTGGATTCCATGAATAATAATAAAAAATCTGTTTTTTTTTTTTCAATAACACTGCAAATTGTTAAAGTGAAGGAACAAGATGATGACGAAGAAGTGTATCAATCTTGTCTCTGGTTTACTAAACATAACACTAAACAAAGATTGATTACACGGTTATCTACACTAATATAAATTGCAAACTTCAATAAAGTCTATACATTGTTCATCTAAAACGATCAGATCGAGTCAATTAAAAAAAAGTCAAATCACAAACTGTTCGAAAACAGATCTGTCTAAGCTAAGAATCGCAATCCAGTAATCAGAAATCACAACAAACTGGAGATAATGATTTGACCATGGACTCAAAACGAGATATATATAGAACTAGATGTTTTCCTGCAACATGTGCAGTAAGAATATGTTGTATTTAAATATTACAATTAGTACATATTTTGTTATCTTAAACTTTTTTACATTTGATTTGGGATGAACACTCGGATACCATTTAGTACAGTTGGTCCAGTTATGTTTCGATTTATTGTGAGTTCGATCCGGTTCGGATCTGCGGGTTTGTTTTGATCGGGTTTCGTATTAGTTCTCTAAATACCAAAATTTTGAAGCCATTCAGATATCTAACCAATTTATATTAAATTTTTGTACTATTTTTTAGATTATATTTGGTTTGGTTTCTTTTTCTAGTAATTTTTGTCCACGCCTATATTTTTGATTGTAAAAATCTCAATAATTTTTCAATGAAAATTTTGAAATTAAATATTTATATTTTTATATATTAGATAATTTAATTTAAATGATATATATATATATATATATATATATATATAATAAATTTGCATATTCATACAATTTGTGATCAATTGTCTCTTGTTTGAACAAAAAAAAATAAACCATTGATCACAATTTTTTAGTATGGGACTTTTACCATTTTCCGTAATTTATAAACGTTTTAAAAAATTCAAAATATAACATATATGAAAAAATCTATTTTCTAACATATGCTTAATGTGATTTTTAAATTTTTAATAATATAAAATTAAACAAAAAGGTATAATATTTTTTTTTTGCTGAAATACGGTAAGAATATATAGTAAAAGTATATGGTAAGAATATATGGTAAGAACTTTTGATGAACCCTAATTATATGGTAAGAAAATTTGAAGTAGTCTAATTGCATGACATGTGGTCTTTAAAGATGTCATGTCACTTTTTTTTTTGAAAAATCACTTGGCAAATATAGTCTAGAAGATCCTAAACAGTACAACAAGGATTGAAAGGTGAAACAATCCATCATGATCATCAAACTATATACACTCTTTGACTAATTTCATCAAAGCCTACCTGCTTCGGCAAAACCGTAGAGAAAAACGAGGCGAGGGATTTGAATCAAAGAGGCTAATGTTGAAATTGAATTACACAGAGATCAGATATTCTAATTTTCCTTCGCATTAACATGGGTCTGGTGAAACCCAATTTTTTAATGGGCTATTTTTAATTAAACGGGCTTTGAAGTGTTCAAGTGTAAGCCCTACATACTTTCTATTTTTTTCAAGCACATGGACATTCCGATCAAAAATTGCTGCTAGACGTAGACATCATCATAGATGCTTATTTACATTCGGTACATCATGCATGTAAAAAAAATGTAATTGCGTTCCGTTCGTAAACTTGTCCCTTACCTCATTTACTTTAATGTTGGTTGGTCGTGCATAACTGTAACTAAGGAATATGCAGTTTTATAGTTTATTTTTCTCCACGTTTGTTGAGATTCATTAACCCAAGTGTCTCAGAATTCAACACGTTTATAGTGGGTGCTAATGTTAACCTATATATATATATATATATATATCTATTGATCGTACTTTTATTAATTAAGACAGCTAAGCTCAAAAAGACAACTAAGCTCGATAATTGATACTCTAATAGAATAAATGTAGACGACTTTGTAAGCGTATAAGCGATTAATATTTTATTGAACTGGATGAGATTATTGAAAACGCACAAATTTTTATACATCTTAAACTTGACAAATAAGTAATTTGTGGATTTGATACGCGAGAGATGCAAACTTGATATGGAAGATTGAAACTTAATAGTTAAAGGGATTCAGACACTATAAGAAATTGTTAATATAGCTACGGACTAGCAAAGAGATCGGTATCATATCTTTCTGATAGTAATAAAAACGGTTGCTTTAGGAAGTAAAGTACGACAAAATATGTTCATGCAATTACATGACTGGTGTCTATATAATAGTAACAGAAAAAAAGTTTTTGACTAAACTCATTATTTAAAGTTTCTTTTTACCAACGAAATGAAAAATAAAGGAAATGATTTTCACCATAGTTTTGGTGGAAGGAAGACACAAAGAAGTATTTATTTTTATCTACGCAGAGTAACCTTTTCTTCTTAATTTAATCTTTATTCTCTTTTTTTTCGGGACAATGTAGTGGATATACATATCTAAGGCCCGTTATATAATAGAAGAAACGAGGTGACACTAGAGGCCCATGTGGGTATCTTTCGGTCGCGGAAATGACGAGAAAGCCCTCGCTTTTGGCTGACACAAAATCCGGCGACTTGGGAAGGAGAGTGGACGCACTTGGATTTTCTGACACGGAAAGAACAGCTCTGCTGAGCTACGTCCGGCCTACATCAAATATCAACCACTCGTTTCCTACAGTTTGTATGTCCAAGACTTAGACGCAATAAACGAAGTTGCATCGGTAAAGAAACCTAAGATATTTAAAATTTAAATTTGGCTTCAATTTTTCTTTTAGAGAGATATTTAATGAGTTACACAAGTTGAGAAAGTGTTGGATTGAGGAAGTGACGAAAACGAAACCTGTGAGTGGGAGTGAGAAGGGTAAATCTCTGTTGACAGTAAACGTTATCGCGCAAACGGTAAAAGGTATTGCATCGACTCTGATCAGTTACCCTCATTGTTTTATGTAGTAGTTTTGCGTTGAACAAAGGCTTAATACTTGTGGAAAATCGTTTCGTTCTTCTGTTCCATGCAGGAAGTATGAGCCACTTGGTGAAGCTCGTGGTAGGGGACTGGGAGAGGGGTGGACCAGGTCTTTGGAGATTCCATGTTGACCACGCGAGGGTTAAATATGACGTCATCCTGAGAGAAAACGAGACCTTTGGTTCGGTCATGGGGATGGTCCGTTCAAAATACAAGCTGGATAAGCTGTTGTTGCCAAGTGAGCCGGTTTTGTTGACTTACGACTTCCCTGCTTACTCAACACAAAGAGGTGATTACACTTCTCCTCCTGTTAAGATAAAGGAGGACGGCGATGTTGAGTTGTTTGTTGGGGTCAAAATCGGTCAAGACGAAATCGATGTCCGAAAGTTTCGGACAAAACACGAAAGATGTTGGAGAAGCTTTAAGAGACTAAGTTTCAATCAAGAAACCTCGGGAAAATGTTGAGCTCAAAATTAGTCGTTGTGAAATCAACGACTAGAAACATTTTCCACACAATAAAAATCTCCGGAAAGTCAAAAGAACGCAAAAACTTGCACGAACCGAAAGAAACGAGCAACTGACCCCGCGCTGGCCGTAGGCGCCGGGCGGCTAGCGCCCGTGCTGGCCGTAGGCGCCGGGCGGCTAGTCCCCTTGCTGGCCGTAGGCGCCGGGCGGCAAGCTCCCGCGCTGGCCGTAGGCGCCGGGCGGCTAGCGCCCGTGCTGGCCGTAGGCGCCGGGCGGCTAGCGCCCGTGCTGGCCGTAGGCGCCGGGCGGCTAGCCCCATGCTGGCTCGGATTGTCAGGCGGCTAGTCTTCGTGCGTAAGTTCCAGGCTCTCAAATCGCCAGAAATCAGTGTTTTGCGACTTTCCGGGATCCCGCGAACAAAACTCCTTTTCCTACTCCAAGCTTTCGGAAAACCCGTAAGACATCAACAGATGGAAAAACTTCGTATAAAACGGTGATGGTTATCTTAAAACACCATTTCCTCAGTAAAGAATCGAGGATCTTCCGAAAAGTTCGACATCCAAGTAGGAGCATTCTTTCAAAGAATCGTAGAACACAGCGGAAGTCCGAGATACGGCCCGAAAGGGACCAAACACGATCGGACAACCTATTTACGATTTTCTAAAGGATAGATACGACGGCTTGCAATTATCTTCACATAACAAGATAAATGTCAAACTTCCAAAAGGATAAGCTTCGAATATTCGAAAGGATAAATGTCAACTTTCCCGATAAATACGAAAGCAGACGAAAATGGAAAAAGCCCAGCTCACGGTGGCCCATCAGGAATAGACCGTCATATGGGAGTATATAAGCAAGTCTAGGAGCAGAGGAAGGGGGATCCGAAAATTAGAAGGCAAACTACTCTCAGAGCAATTTAGAACTTAGGCTTTTATTTCCTTTTTAGCGAGCTGCGACTCAATTAGGTTAGATCTAGGGTTTTGAGACTAGCGACGATCGACAACTCTTACGGCCGCGATCTCGACCTATTAGTCCAACGCTCTCCGCGAATTCGGAAATAAAATTCTTTCTTTTTGCTCTCTTTATTTTACGCATTTATTCTCAACTTAGCCTGTCTTAACTTTGTTGTGCGTGGCCCAGCAGATAGCCGGGATCCTCGGGGAAAACTAGGTCAACTTAGTTTTTCTACGTTTAAACTTAACTAAAATCGACAGTGCGAATTTCGGTTCCCACATTGTTTATGGCGGTAAGGATGGACGATGCGGGGATGGAAATGTGCGTATCTTTCGGCGACCGAGATGTCTCTCTCTACAGGCGTCAGGGTCGGGAGGAGGACGGCATCGAGGAAGACGATGTTGTGATGAGGGCACCTGGACGTTTTAGACATGCAGGTAAAAACACAAACATCAAACCATTTCGTAGCTGATACTCATGTAGGTAGACGATAATACGTTTAATATATGTTAACAGATGTTAGGAGGCCCGGATTCTTTCTAGCCAGCGAGAGTGTGCTCCGTGAAATTTGCACATTAGAGGAGATAGAACGGATCAAAAAGGCTTCTGAACCCTATGAGGCAGAGGGATGCCGTGAAGACATCTATGATACCGACTCAACCGACTCATCCTCTTACTCGTCGAGCTTTGTACTAGTTGCTAAAGAGGCAGTTGGAGAGGGGGTTGTGATAAGCTTAGAAGAGGATACCCTAAAAATACCTTCAGTAAAGGAGCAAGGTAAGAGTAATTCCGCGTGGAGAAGTGCACCTATAATAATTAAAATAACAGCTAAACGAAATGTTAATTGTTAATACCGTCTGTAACAGATAAGGCAGATGTGTCAACTAAAAAAAAAGGCAAAGAAATGGAGACAAGTGAGAAGGATGCGCTTCTGTTTATCCAACCTGTTGTGGAAAAGGGAGGAATCCCCGGCCAGGGTAACTACGAAAAAATGAGTGTGCTGTTTTAGGGAGATAACCGTGATTATTAACGTTAACGTTAAATGTTGATGTTAGGTGCTACATTGGAAAATTCTGAATTGCCGTATGACAAAACGGCTGGGAAACGACCAATAGCAACGGCAGCTGCGGTTGTCCTTCGTCCATATGTGGGAAATGTGGACAGCTACAGGAAGACTCAGAGTAGCGACATTCCGATAGGCATCCCTTTCGGGGGCGACGATGATGAGTGTCGGGTTTTAGGTAACTTTGAAGTATATTATTTAGCGGCTAAGATTTGAAGGTCATGAGTAATTTAAAATCTAGATGTTAACATGGAGTTTTCGGCGCTAACTTAGTATTTGTTTGCAAATGTGTCAGATGGACGCGATATGGCGTCTAAGGGCCTGGTCTACATTGGGCAGGTGTTTGAGAGTAGGGATGCGTTTAGGCTCCACATGTCTATGCACGCGATAGCTAACAAATTCAAGTACCTTGTGAAGCGTTCCGAGCCAGGGAAGATGGTCCTGGAATGTGGGGGTGCTAACTGCGGGTGGCGCATCTATGCGGTTAAGATTGGAGGAACCACAAAGTTTGAGATTAGGACAACTGAAACAGCCCATACTTGCACCGTTAATGAAAGTTGGAGATTCAGGCGCCATGCAACTGCAAGCATTGTCGGTGATTTGATGCGAGAACGATATGGGGGGCCTGGTGGGATAATCCCGGGACCAGGATCTGTAAGAGTGATCATGCGGAACGACCATAGCGTGCCAATAAGTTACTGGAAGGCATGGAGGTCGAGGGAAATAACAGTTTCGAGTGGGGACGGGAACCCGGAAACAGCTTACCTGGCATTACTTTCGTATCTGGCGAAGCTTGCAGATGCTAACCCGGGATCGGTCATGTCTATCGAGACAACTGCTGCGGAAGAAGGAGCACACCGTTTCAAATATCTCTTCCTGGCTTTTGGGGCGAGCATTAGAGGCTTTGAGTATATGAGGAAAGTGGTTATCGTAGACGGCACGCATCTTAAGGGGAAGTACCAGGGCTGCCTTCTTACAGCAAGTGCGCAAAATGGCAACTCTCACATCTTTCAGATTGCTTTCGGCATTGTAGACAGTGAGAATGACGAGTCGTGGACGTGGTTCTTCACCAAGCTTTTAGCTGCCGTTCCGGCCGTCGCATGCTTGGTATTTGTTTCTGACAGGCATGGCTCAATCTACACCGCCATAAGAAGGGTAAGGACATATTGACTTGCTTTTATTTCTTTATAGGTGAGGGTTTTAGCCGTAACATTTACTGGTAGCGGACATTATATTTGGTAGTCGCTAATCTCAAACTGATTGTGGGTATGGTAGCGTTTATTGAAAGTGTTAGATGTAACCGGGGGTTTATGCAGTTGATTATTATAGCTTCCGATTTTTCTTAGTGGCTACTATTTATGTTAGAGTTTACATAATATTGTTACGGAAAGTATACGTATGTTGTGGGAACGGTGGTAGCGGGAAATAAGAAAAATGTCATGTAAACTTTTCTTTAGCGGATATGTTTATCATATATTATATGCGATAAAAGAAATTAACCGCTAAAAGTATGTTATGACTATAGATGTACCCAATGGCTCAGCATTGCGCTTGTCTCCTCAATCTACAGCGTTATGTACAGACCATTTTCAAAAAGAAACACTTGATCTACCTAATCGCGCGTGCTGCTAAAAGTTCCAGATTGGAGGATTTCTACATCCACTTCAATGAGATAAAGGTGATCGATATAGCTTGTGTTGATTACCTGATCAGGGTGGGCCTAGAGCACTGGGCAAGGTCGCATTTCTTGGGGGAGAGGTACAACATTATGACAAGCAACCTAGCGGAGTCACTTAACGCGGCTCTTGGTACGGCCCGGGGGTACCCAATTGTCTCATTGATCGAGTACATAAGGTCAATGATGGTGGGGTGGTTCTCATCTAGAAGGGCAACGGCGCTGGCAAACAGTGGAGTTGTGACTCCTAAGGTCGGTGAGGCACTGACACGCAGCTTCGCTATATCAACAGGGTATGCGGTTAGGCATTTGATCAACGCGGAATATGAAGTATGTGCCGATGGGGGGGGTCTATTATCGAGTGGATCTGCAGAAGAGGACTTGCTCATGCAAGGAGTTCGATGCGCTGAAAATCCCTTGCAGCCATGCGGTTGCGGCGGCCGTGAACTCGAAAATGAGTGCTGAAAGTTTAGTGGCGGAGGAGTACAGTAATGACTACTGGGGGATGGCTTACAGTGGCACGATTAACCCGGTCCATGACAGACAAGATGGTCAAGCTGATGGCGGAGGTGATGGTATGAAACTCCTTCCACCGAGGACGCGCAGGCCACCAGGGAGGCCGCGAAAGTGTAGGATCTTGTCGGCGGGAGAGATAAGAGTAAGTGATAACAGTTTCCCTTTTATGTTAATGATTATTTTGGTGGATAAAGATCGCGTTAACTGATATCCCGATTGTGTATTTCAGGGTTCAGGTGAGTTCAAGCGTAGAAGGACATGCACAAGGTGCGGAGGCCTAGACCATAACCGCACTACGTGTAAAAATCCTATATAGTAAGGTAAGGGTACTTGATTATGCGGGGAGGAGCAATAGGAAGGAAGGATTGGTCTTTTGAAGGCCTGATCTGAGGCGACCTTAATTTTCTTATGTAACAAAGTAAAAAGGTTCCTCTGAGCATCCCCTCGTTGGCAAATATGTTTAGTACAATGGGGGGATGAATAAGATTGCCCTCCAAATGTAGTAAAAGACTGGATCTGTTTAACGGAATCTTTATCTGTTAAGTAATGGTTTATGCGTTATCTATCTGCTTAGTTGCTACTATGGTCTTTTAATTACGTTGTAAGTAATTATTTAAGTATTAACAAACATTCTTGCCTGCTAAGCTTTGACGTGAGTTGTGAACTTATATAACAGGCTAGTATTAGTCGATCCGGTTGGAATTATTAGATGAATATGGCAAGATAAGCGCAAGTTAAACATGATTCAAACAACATTGTAGTAGTTAGAAATTACATGACAAATAGACGGATGCGCCTTGAACAAAATTAAATTAAAGAGTTTTGGGGATGTGAAGACAAAAGTCATTCGACCTTGGGGAGACCCGTGTTGTCGCAGATGAATTGGTAGAATCTGACAACAAACAGCTGCGCTGCCTCGGTGATAACGGCTGGGGTGATTGCTTTGCATCCAGGGAGGCCTCCGGCGGAGTGACCCTTTATGAGGAGGACGGTGGTGATGCCAGCATCAAGAGGATTGTTGTTCTGGGCAATACCACCGCATCTAACAACAGAGAACAGCTTAAGAATTGAGGCGGGAGCAGTGGGGTCTCTAGCTCTGAGGATGTAAGGGAATGTGACCGCGATTGGGTTGAGTTTCTGCTTCATCTGGGACACCGTTTTGAATGATGTGTTACAGTCTAGAATGTAAACTATACACTCAGTCGTGTCGACACAAATACCCACCCAATGTTTCTGGTCTAGGTTGAAAGGGAAGTACAGCCTATCTGTTGTGGTGACCGGAGGGCCGCAGAGCTCTTTGTTGAGAAACTTGATTTTCGACCTATGTTTGACAGCGGTCTTGACCAAACGGGCGTGCTGGTCCATTAACATTGCGGGCATGGAAGTGTCACAAAAGCAGACGTTAACACCTGTGGCCGTTAGGTGCCTGGGAAGAAATCGCATGAGCGAGTCCATTACCTGCATAAAACATCCAATAGTGCAGCGCAAAACATATTAGGTTCAGGAACTTTGTGCGTCTATAAGGTCCGCTGTTGGTCTAAATATTTTATTGTAGCGAGTACTGACATTATTAGCGGCTAATATTGCTAAAGAATGTATATGTGCGGAGCCAAACGCTAACACAAACTAAACTATTTAGCGTCTAAGTATAAGGTTAGATACGAACTCAAAATAAAAGTTGCTTCTAATTAGCTTAAGGGAAAACATGCTGAAACAATGGTTCGAACCTGCGCTGACATTTGCAGCGTACGCTGTGCTTAGGAATTCTCCGGTTGGCACCAAAACATCCGGAGCAATTTTTACACGCCTGCGCGGGGGAAGTGGCGGTAATAAATTAGGGTTGGGCTAAGAATTAATGTGGGTGGTGATAAATTAAATACAGCTTACCCAGCCATGTTTAGTTTATCAACCATCTTTGCGAACATAGACTCGACTGATTCTGGCTGTTTGGACCCACCGGGGGGCTTGGGATCACACTGGTAATCCTTGTAAACAGCTGGGCGTTGCCTGCTTCTCTTGCTCTTCCTCCCCTCCACGTTGTCTGCTGCAGGGACCTCAGCATGCTTAATGGGGTCTGACGAAGAAACATTACACCTGACCCCTCCTCGTTAGTTTCCTCCTGCGATAGTCCAAGAGAGAATGACGGACTTTCCATTCGATAATATGAGCAGTTTATCTGCTAGATGTTTAGAAAATATGGGAAGGTGAATTATAAATATTTAGGTATAGTATATTGGGCGAAAAATCAATAAAGGCAAGCAGACCTCGGGTTCGGCTCTTTTATCCTGGGCTTCTTCAGATGTCAGAACAACTGGAGCCGATTTGGTTGGGGCCGGATCAGACGCCAAGTCAGCGGCCTGTAACATAAATTAATTACGGATTACGGGCTCTGATAACAACACCCAAATATGTTAGCTGTTAAATAGACATTGTTGAGGTTACCTCAGTTGATGAGGACGGGGCACCGTCTGAATTAACCTGACTGGACGTTCGCCTACCGCTGACAGGACCGGTGGAGGTCGGAGCATCCTGCCACACAAGTTATATGGGGTAGGATGTTATTACCGATAAAGGGATGCAATATATGAATTATGTAGCTGCTACAAGATCTATTGACTGTTATAGCGAAATGTAGATGTGAAGATACACGCTATATTAATAAGGATGGCTGCTAAGAAATCTTTTGGGTGCTATAGTGGAATGTGGATGTTTAGATACACGCTCTGTTAAGATCGATAACTTCTAAAAGTTCTATGGGATGGTAGAAGATCTATTGGATGCTATAACACGAACAATACAAGGTTCAGAACAAGAGGTGAGTACTTACTTTTGATGTGTTGTATTTAGAGCCGAGGTCACCAAGAACGTCGCGAATTGTTTCATCTGCCATTCCAAACTCAGTGTTGTCCTCTGGTTGGGAATCAATTGGACTCCGCGGTGCTGGAGGTGGAGTTCTATATTCGGGGTGGGAAAGAGCGGTGATAAGAGCTGTTTGCATGGTCCTAAAGCCGTCCAAGACTGAACTTTCAAGACTCCTCTTCGTAACTTCATGTCGCGTGGACATGGCATCAATGAGACGCCTCTCTAGACCACCAAGCTGGTCTTTGACGATGTCAGCCACGATGTTTGCTATAGGCAGAGATGAGCTTTGGTCGGGAGACGCAGTGTCGTGAATCTCCACGTTCTCTCTGTCGTTCTTCTCCTTCGTCTCTTTCTCTCTTTGTCTCTCCAACTTGATGCGGTACAAATCCTGGGCGGTAACACCGCCGGTGAACATATCCTTGCGGAATCTGAAACCTTCATTTATCAGCTTCAACATAGTATCCACTTGCGGATCCACTGCCTCGTCTGGCCACGAGAAATCACATCTCAAAAGCCACTCGTCGTCTGGACCGGGTATGATGCTGTGAACCTTAACCTGTTGATCATGGGGTTAGCGTTAATCGTATGGGTTGCCGGTTACCTACAAACTGGTATGGTTAATATATATTTTAGTCATTAAAGTAATTTTTACCTTGCATTCAAAGTCGAGTGTCTTAGCGTGTCCCGGGATGACGACGTATTTGGTGGGGGCGGGTGGGGTCTTCCTTGACGGAGTTTGCGCCTTCGTTGCTATATCTTCTAAATTTGTGTCTCCCTCGCTGTCATAGTAGGCCACTGGGGCGGGATCGGGTGTGGCGACTTCTTCTTTGAGCTGTGGCACTGCAGCAATAAGCACACGCTGGATAGCGTCCACGTAACCTTGGATTGCAATGGAGTCTTGGGATAGAGCAACCTCGTATTTCTTGATGAGATTCGATACGAGGAGACTATAACAGACTCTACCCCATGGATAGTCAAGGAAATCCTGAAGATCTCTAATCAGTTCGACGTGTTCCAGGACTATCTTCGGGGTGTGAGAGGTTGGGAGTAACACATATGATGTAATTGCCAAACAAGCGAACTTGATTCTCCTTTCTCTGTCTTTAACAACACGAAGTTTAAGCATTTCGATGACCATGTCTGTCGTGCATGTCTTCAACGATCCGAGTAACTCGTTCCAGTAGAGTTTATCTTTGAGCGGATTCTTCCTTTTTCGTGGCTGTTGAGTTGGAACCGGATCACACTTAAGGCCTGTGACGATTGCAAACTCCCTCGAAGAGAAGCTTATCGGGTTTCCGGCGAACAGGAACCAGAGTTCGTATTTTTTTAGGGTTCTGAGTCGTCTTTGAATGACTATGTAGCCAAAGGCACCGGAGAATGTTGGGTTGTCGTAATCGACGAGGATCTTTCCAAAAGTCGAACCCCTAAGGAACTTAACTTCTTCAGGGTCGAGAGTGTCGAGGATTTCGGCGGTTCTCTTAATCTTGTGGTAGTTGTTGACCCTCTCGACAGTATGTTCTTCATTTTGGGCAAATAATCTTTTGGGTAAATTTGGGTTCGTCGCCATTTTTTCCGATTGGAAGCAGGGGAAAATCGGTGAGTGGGGATAAGAAAGAAGAGAGATGAGTCAAAAAGATGAACGAGTAAGAATAAACAGAGTTTTCCCTTTTTAATTAATTAAACACCATCCGTTAGATAGCGGTTTTTGAAAAAAACCGAAACACAAACCGTTCGGATGAAAACCGGAATTTAATTGGTGTCGGTTGCGGTATTTTATGTTGTGTCAGTCGCGTGCATTAGGAATCCGGTTGTCTGCGAAAAGAAGTTGAAGGCGTGTCAGTAGCAGCTGAAGTAGAGTAGTAGATTTGTAAGGCTAAAACGGGGATATTGATTTGTCGGTTTAGGGATGAGGTAAGACGCTAATATGGCTGTATAAATGAGGTATAATCACATATTTTCTCCTTTTTTTTTCTTCTTGCGTGTCTATAAAGACCATTCACACATCCTATTGTCGACTCTTGTTTTTTTTTTGTTTCTTTTACTACTCCCCTGCTAAACACTAGTTGGACCCGCAGTCCAATATATGTGCATCTATAACCATATGTGTGATAAGAATGTGTTTCTCAGGTGGGCTAACTGAAATGCCAAAAATAAAAATAAAATCCTTTGTATAAACTACGTCATATGATTACCTAACACTGTTTTGTAAGAAAGTCTACGAATGTATGATGACTAGGACGTGACGATTGCATTGTTCTTTATAGAAGTTTTTTAACGTATAATGAATACTTCGTCGTCGCTGAATACTTCGTCGTCGCTAATCTAATTTCCTTAAAAAGTCTCCGGTCTTTGTTTTGGGTTGCAAAATTTGATTGTACTTATGCGTGTGTTCGAAAAAAACGAGAGAAACTCTGTAAAAAGTCGGAGATATAAATCCACAGCAGAGAAGAAACGAAAGTGAAACAATGAACTGCTTTCTCTTCCTACGATTTGATCCACTAATTATATAATTAAATAATGCTACCCGTCTGATTATCTTATCAAAACTAAAAGTTGAACATGTGATCTAGTTTTTTTTTTTTTGTCACACATGTGATCTAGTTTAATATTTTGAAAATTGCATAAAAAACTCTGAAAAATGTAGCATTTTAAACCTTAAAATTTTTCCACTGACACTTTTAACCTTCAAAGTGGCATTTGCATCATAAAAAAACTTCCGAAGTGAAAAGTTGACCGGTTATACATGTAAAAAGTGATGTCTCAGGTTTTTTTCAAAAATAATTATTTAATTAATAAATAAACAAAAATAAAAATTCAGTTTCGGAAAATTAAATAAAATAGGAAAATTTAATAAAAAATCAAAAATTTAAATAAACATTCAGAATTGTTTTTAAAAAAACTTTCAAAAAATTAAATAAAGATTTATAAAATTAAATAAAAATAAAAATAACTAAAACTTCAAAAAATAAATTATAATTCAGAAAAATAAATAAAATTTCATATATTTTAAAATATAGGAAATTCAAAAGTTTAAAAATATTTAAATTACAAGTTTTTTAAAAAAATAGCATAGCATCGTTTACAATAAAAATTAAAATACATCGTTTACATTAATTAAAATAAATTAAAATACATGATGATGATCATTTTTCACATAACCATAAACAATGACGATTAAGGTTGCATTTTAAGTTTTTAACACTGATGTCGAAAATTATTATTGGAGATATACCAAAAACGTCATTGTTATCGGTTAGGTGAAAAACCATCATCTTCCTAAGTAATATATTTGAACTTGTTATTGTAAATGATGCAATGA
Source organism: Hirschfeldia incana (assembly GCA_026261945.1). Taxonomy (NCBI): domain Eukaryota; kingdom Viridiplantae; phylum Streptophyta; class Magnoliopsida; order Brassicales; family Brassicaceae; genus Hirschfeldia; species Hirschfeldia incana. The sequence goes on along the minus strand of JABCMI010000041.1, from coordinate 2,192,806 downwards.
TATTTAAAAATCTTGTAATTTAAAAAAAAAATTAGAATTTTAGAATTTTTCTTAAAAATTATGATCTTTTTTTTTAATTATGATTTTAGAAAAATAAAAATATATTTTTTTTTAAAATATGAATTTTCTGTTTTTTTTTTTTTTTCATTTATAGTTATTTTAATTTAATTTTCTAAAGTTTATTTAATTTTATAAATCATTATTTATTTTTTTAAAAAAATTCTGATATTTATTTAATTATTATATTTAAATAAATTTTCCTATTTTTATTTAATTTTCTGAAATTTAATTATTATTTTAATTTATTTTATTAATTAAATAATAATTATTTTGAAAAAAAAACCTGACACGTCACATTTTTACCAGTATAACCGGTCAATTTTTTATTTTGGAGGTTTTTTATAATACAAATGTTATTTTGAAGGTTAAAAGTGTTAATAAAAAAACTTCAAAATTTGAAGTACTGGTAAATGATACTTTCAAAAAATTTTATGCGATTTTTCCTTTTAATAAGTCGTCTTAAGGTTTTATTATCAAGGTATTCGTTGACTTTGCCGGATGAGAGCGATTTATAGGACTGACTAGTAATGACCGAAACGTATACGTCCACGTATCATTCGTATTTAGTTTTTATTCCTACGTGTCCGAGTCTTTATTTTTTGGTATTTTCCGATTGGTAATTTTTTGATTTGATTATGGTTGTTTATGATGGTAAATCATCCCTCAGAGAATGTGAAAATTCTAATGGCGATGCAGTAAGATAACCTGAGTGTAGACAGATTCGAAGTTCTACAAGATCCATAGACACCATGCTACCATCCGATCACATAAATGTAGTTAAGTTGTTTATGATTCCTACTAATGACAGGCACAATACAGACAGGTGCCAATGTTCACTTCAACAATCCATAGACACTTCATGTTTGAGCATGATACCACGATTTTTCTATTTTATATATAATATACTAAACACGCATTACTTTATTTGTACATGCCCGTCTACTATGGAGACTCAAACATCTAAACATACTTAATTTCTTGCTGATTGTTATTTCTTCATATTCCAAACATAGTAAAAAAATTAAAGACTATCCCAAACCCTTTCGACACCTCATTGTTTTACGATAATATGTGTAAACATTTTTTTGTCAACTATGTGTAAACATTTAAACATTAGTATTCATTAATGCATAGTTTTATTTGAGACCTGACGATAATTTGAAAGTCACTCGTAAATCACTGTGCTCTAAAAAAACACATATTCACTCTGTTTTTTAAAGATTGATGTTTTAGATTTTTCACATATATTAAGAAAATTCATTAAATTTTGATTGTAAATGCATTGTTTTTTTAATAACAAATTTTCATATCTTTTAACTAATAAAAAGTCAATAAACACCATTAATTTTTTTTGAAACTTACAATTTTTCATTAAATCATACATTGAAAAAGTAAAAAAAAAAATCAATCTTTTTGAAACAATTTTTTTTCTAGAACATCAATCATTTAGGAACGGACGGAATATATCATTGTCGTTACTTCTGTTGAACTTGAATACTTAAACAATTTTATATGTAATCCAGTAAATTTGATGTTAAAATTTTATATTTTAAGTTTTAAAATATTATAATTGGAGTTGTATTTATGATATAGGGTTTCAAGAAATGGTATTTATAGTTTAGATTAATATTTATTTTGTGAAAATTTTAGAGTTTTGAGATTTATGTTCTAAAACATATTTACTATTTAGGGTTTTGGGTTTAGGGTATAAGATTTAGGTTTAGGATAATATTTACTGACTGTTTTCCTACTGATTTTCGACTGATTTTGCGACTGATATATTTAGTTGCAAATTAACGACTGAAAGATGACCGTTAACTTCCAAAATAATTTCGTCGGTAATCAATCACTAAATTAGTGACCGATTTGTGACTGATATTTACCGACTGTATATTAGTCAGACTCTAGTCGCTAATTTACGCTAAAAATGACTATTTTCTTAATTTAGTCGTTATTTAGTGACTGTTTTGCTACTGAAATTTATAGATTGAAAATTAGTCGCTAATTAGTTGGTAAATAGTCGGTAAATTTAGTGACTGCAGTATCAGTCGCAAAAATTAGTCCCAAAATCTATGTTTTCTTGTAGTGAACCAACCAACGCTTTTATATGTGTCATCGGGCATTGACATCAGCTTCTTAATAAACGACAATACACTGAATTTGCATTCTGACATTCCAAGTATCACTGAATTTATATATATTATTTTGAGCTGTGAAATGTATTAACTTATAAATTATTTTCTCTGTTTTACAAAGAACATTATTTTAAAAAGTTTTACACTAATTACGAAAATCGTTGATTTAAAGTTATAATTGGTATATTTGATCAAAATTTGTACTATTAAAGTTCTCAAATTATTATTTTTATGTAAAAGAGTCAAATGGCGTTTTTGTAATATAAAAGGAATAATAGTTTTGCGTTGAATCAATCTTAATATAGTACCTAGGTTCAAGTTGACCCAAAACGAATTTAAATTCAATTCAAGCCAGATAGTTCAATCTGAATAGGTATTTATGCTACGGACGTGTTAAAACATCTATACATAATCAATTTGAAGACGTCCAGTAAAAATAGATTCCAGGAGAATATATATAACCATTCTATTAGCGCCGGTTCATGTTCCAATCTAATAGATTCATCATTTCATGTAATCCTTGTAACATGACTGATTGAACTACAGCTATTGAGATATTTATTACTATATCCGTAAAAATGCATGTGATCCGTGTGACATGACGGATTGAACTACATCTATATATATTTATTACTCTATCCGTAAAAGTATTTATTTTGATATATTTATACATGTTAATATATAATTGAGATATAATTAATTTATTAATATTTACACTTATTTTTTAAATTAAAATATTTATAAAATCAATATATTTTGTAATTAATATTAAGGTAAAAATATAAATTGTGTTGAAATTTTAAAATAACATTATCTGCATGCATAGCAAGAAAATATTATTAAAATGACATTTTTTTGTGAAAAAAATGATTGATAATTTAGTTTGAAAGGTTAGTCATATATATAATTTCTTCTTTGCTTAAGATCAAAGTAAAACTCGATCAAGAAACTTTAGTCAACCTTTAAGTCGATAAGAAGATTTGTTAACAACGAAGCCTAACTAAGATTTACGTTGATAGAAACCTTTTTTTTTTGAAAAAACGTTGATAGAAACTTTTGGTCAGTTCTATTTTGATATAAAGTTTTGGTCAATTCTACGTCGATAAATATGTATCTCACGATGGCGATAAACATTCACACAAATACATTTGAGATTTGTTTGCAAAGAAGTCCAATGAAAATACAGTTGTTTTCCTCTTTCGATGGCTCTGAAATATACGAATACCAAAAACAGAAAAGACTATAATTTTGTGTTATGGATACACATAAAAATTATGGATAAATTTTGGATAAAAACAAATTGCGTTTGATAACTCAACCAATTTTCAAGTTCTTGATTCTTATATTGATACAAGACTAATAAAATTAGTATATATAAACAATTAAATTCGTAAATATATATATTTCTTTCATATATATATATATATATATATATATATAAACTCTAAAATACTTAAATCCATTTATATTCTTACAAGGATATACCAAAAGGATAATCTTAAAAAAGTATAACATAAAATAGATGTACCATTTAAATGTATCCTATACCGAAAGTTTAATACATATACATTTCCAAAAGAAATCAACTATCTTTGTAAGTTGCCAGCCCTATCCTAGAGATAATGTTTTTAAATATATATATATATAATACAAAAAAAAAAAGAAATCATTCCCGCGCAGTCAGGGGTATTATTGATATCTCGCAAGACTGGAGGCTATATAAAGAACCCTAGTAACGGCCAGTATACTCCATCTCTCCTTTCACTCCTACTCCTCCCTCACGTTTCTGCTTTGAAGCCCTAGAACAAAAGTAAACAACGAAGAGGAGTCTTCTCCGTCTTGTTTTCAGATATTAATAATATCCGTGAGTATCGCGTCTCTGTATCTATCCGTATCTCTCGTGCATTGATCTAATTTGGTTTTTATTTTCCGAGAATATATCTAGAAATTTAATCGTAATCTGCTCTTCGTTTGCTATGTTCTTTTCTTTTCCTCTCTTCCCTGAGAAAATTTACTTTCTCTTTCTATGTTTCGGAGGAAATGCAAGAAAATGAATACTAACTCGTAATGATTCTACTATTTGTCAGATCTAAAAGAAATGGGAGCGAACGATACAACATGTCCAGGATCAATGAAAGCAACCTCTAATGGAGTCTTTCAGGGAGAGAATCCTCTGCAACACGCGTTGCCTCTTCTGATACTACAGATCTGCATCGTTCTCTTCCTCACTCGTGTTCTTGCTTTTCTCCTCCGTCCTCTCCGGCAACCACGTGTCATCGCCGAGATAGTGGTAGCGTTTTCTTATTCTTCTTTTCAGTTTATTTCTTCGTATCCATATCTTGATTCTAATTAAAAGTCAAAGAGGTTATCAATAATTCATTTTTTATATATAAGAAATTACCAAAACTGACTGACTTTTGAGATACAAGCACTATTGTTGATGCCTCTACACCGCCTTGAACTAGTCGTCTAAGATATTTAGTGACGTATATTCCGAGGAATTTTCAGTAGAATATTCATTTTCTTCCACGAAATTCGCTGGCACGTTAAGCTTTGAGTGTATTACTTTTCTTTATAGTTCCACATTTCTACACGTTCCAATCAATGTGGAAGATCTGCTTTCATTAGACTAAAATCAATTAGTCATAAATACATACTTTTCTTACTACGCAGTCACTGCATAGAGTTACGCAGTCATTGCATAGAATTGACTAGTCATAAATACATTCTTCGCATAAAATTGACTAGTCATAAACACATACATTTGATTACTCTTCGTACACACCATTAGTCATGATTTTTGGTGTGAAAATAGAACTATACTATAATTTTAGAAACACAAATATACATATTTTTGATGTAATTTAAGTTTGTGGTTAATGTTGTTGTGATTGTTTTTTTTTAATTAGGGTGGAATATTACTTGGACCATCAGCTCTTGGGAAAAGCTCAAAGTTTCTCAACACAATTTTTCCAGCAAGGAGTCTAACGGTTCTAGACACACTTGCCAACTTAGGACTCATCTTCTTCCTCTTCCTCGTTGGTCTTGAGCTTGACCCTAAATCTCTCAAGCGAACAGGGAAGAAAGCTCTCTCCATCGCTCTAGCCGGAATCACTCTCCCTTTTATCTTCGGCATAGGAACTTCGTTTGCACTCCGTAGCTCCATTGCTGATGGAGCAAGCAAAGCTCCTTTCCTCGTCTTCATGGGCGTTGCTCTCTCCATCACAGCCTTTCCCGTCTTGGCTCGTATCCTCGCTGAGATCAAGCTTCTCACAACTGATATTGGGAAGATTGCTTTGTCTGCTGCTGCGGTTAACGACGTGGCGGCTTGGATTCTACTGGCTCTCGCAGTGGCTCTCTCGGGTGAAGGGAGCTCACCGCTTACTTCTCTCTGGGTGTTTCTAGCGGGTTGCGGTTTTGTTGTGTTCTGTATTTTTGTCGTGCAACCGGGGATGAAGTGGATCGCTAAACGTTGTCCTGAAGGGGAACCGGTTAAAGAGCATTACGTGTGTCTCACGCTAGGTATTGTTCTTGCTGCTAGCTTCGTCACTGACTTGATTGGGATCCATGCGCTGTTCGGTGCGTTTGTGATCGGCGTTATCTTCCCTAAAGAAGGCAATTTTGCAAACTCTCTGGTTGAGAAAGTTGAGGATCTTGTCTCGGGCTTGTTCTTGCCGCTTTACTTCGTGTCAAGCGGTTTGAAGACAAATGTGGCTACCATACAAGGAGCTCAGTCTTGGGGACTATTGGTTTTGGTTATATTCAACGCTTGTTTCGGTAAAATCGTCGGCACGGTGGTGGTTTCTCTGTACTGCAAAGTACCTCTTGATGAATCATTAGCACTCGGTTTCTTGATGAACACGAAAGGTCTTGTTGAACTCATTGTCCTCAACATTGGTAAAGACAGAGGGGTAAGTCACATATATTAATCTTTGAAAACTATCTTCAAAAAGCACTAAATCATTTTTCTCCTAAAACATAGCACACAAATGGGATTTTAGGGTCAGAGTAATTTATTTTGACTATTTGAATTTTTATTTTTGTTACAAAAAACTAAAAAGTGTTATTTATGAGATTTCCCTTAATCTTTTGTAATAATTATTTGTGGATTGATCTGATTTTTTTATGTTTCTCCGCAGGTTTTGAACGATCAAATCTTTGCTATAATGGTACTAATGGCGATTTTCACCACCTTCATGACGACTCCTTTGGTTTTAGCGGTGTATAAACCGGGAAAATCTTCAACCAAAGGCGATTACAATAACCGGACGATCGAGGAAACAAACCGGTCGAACAAACCGCTGCGTCTTATGTTCTGTTTCCAAAGCATAATGAATATTCCCACGATCGTCAACCTCATCGAAGCCTCCCGAGGTACGAACCGCAAAGAAAGCCTATCAGTCTACGCGATGCATCTCATGGAGCTTTCAGAGAGGTCATCAGCTATACTAATGGCGCACAAGGTTAGAAAAAACGGTCTCCCTTTCTGGAACAAAGACAAATCTGGTAATAGTTCCGACATGGTGGTGGTCGCGTTCGAGGCTTACCAGAGACTCAGCCGTGTCTCGGTGCGTCCAATGACGGCCATCTCAGCGATGGCGACTATCCATGAGGATATATGCCGAAGCGCTGAACGCAAACGCGCCGCTATGGTGATACTTCCGTTTCATAAACACGTTAGGCTGGACAGGACGTGGGAGACGACTAGGAACGAGTACCGCTTGATTAACAAGAAGGTCATAGAGGAAGCTCCGTGTTCTGTCGCGATTCTTGTTGATCGGGGTCTTGGTGGTGCGACTCGTGTTTCTTCTAGTGATTTCTCTTTGGCTATAACGGGTTTGTTTTTTGGAGGGAATGATGATCGTGAGGCGTTGGCGTTTGCGGTGCGTATGGCTGAACATCCTGGTATAAGCTTAACCGTAGTCCGGTTCATTCCTAGTGAGGAGTTTAAACCGGAAAACGTGAAGCTCGAGATAACCGAAGATCAAACCGGTTCGTGTTCAGGGGAGACTAGATTGGTTGATATAGAAGCTATAACCGAACTTAAAGCGAAGATAAAAGGACAAGAAGGCTCGGAATGTCAGATTGTTTACGAAGAGAAGATTGTGAAGTGTCACGAGGAAATATGCAAGGCTGTGAATGAATATTCAAGAAGCAATCTTTTCTTGGTGGGGAAGTCACCGGAGGGTCCGGTAGCTTCGGGGTTACATGTGATGAGAAGCGACACGCCGGAGCTTGGAACGGTGGGGAATTTGTTAACCTCAAGCGAAAGTGTTTCGACGTCGGCGTCGGTGTTAGTGGTGCAGCAGTATGTAGCAAGCCGTGACTCTCCGGTGGTTGGAGTCTTGGATAACGTCACAAAGGAAGACTCACCGGTTAAGGATAGCGAGAGTCCTTAGGGAACTTTCTCTTTGGGATTCCAAGACTCGAAAGGTCAAAGGATTGGCTTGTGTCATGTTGTAGATAAAAGAAAATGAATAAAATGATTTGACAAAAGAATATTTGGTTTACGCATGGTCTGTCATCGTAATATTTGGATTAAACTAACCAAGTGGTATTATAGTAAGTAATCACAATTGCCACTGTTAGTCAATGTTAAGTTGACAAAAATAGAGTTTATGTTTATATTGGCTAGACCTGGAGGGTCCCATAGAGAAGCCCATACCAATTTCTAGGTGACCGATTCACCAACGACAACAAATCCGGTTGCTCTACGTGATAGCTAGAAATTCACGCCACCTGGCTACATGTGTATAGCAAGTTTGAATTGGAAAAGAATCGATCTGTGACATAGACCACCAATATGCCGATTCCTCATCCTGTAAAAACCACTAGACCACGATGTAGAGTTAACACAGCTAAGGCATTAAATCCTGAATCCATGTAAATTTGTTCTATTGGGTCATCAGTTAAGGTGGCAATTCGAGCTCATAATTCAGTGTTGAGTTTGTTTAATATTTAGTCTCATGTAGTCAGCGCCGGCTCAAACAAAATGTGAACCCTTGGGCAAAATGATTTTTAATTTTTTTTATATATATTATGAGTAATTTTTAAAACATTTGGGCCCTCTCCTTATATTTTTTTTTTTGAATATAGACCCCCTTCTAATACTATTTATGCAAAAAAAAGTTTGGTTTCCTGGGCTCATGCCCCTTTGCCCTGCCTCCTAAGCCGGCCCTGCATGTAGTAATATAGAAGATACTAACTAGTTGGCTGATGACAAAAGAAACAAATCTGAAATGACGTAAATGTTTGAACTCGTAATTTTTTAGATCAATCTTTTTTTTGATCAAATTTTTAGATCAATCTTATGTGAACCTTCTGAAGCTACACATTGATTGCTTAGATTATAAATTCAAATGTTCCGTGTTGAAATTGAGGATAAAAACTGTATTTTTAGATTTTTTATTACAAACAATTATTTGGACGAGAGAAAACGAATCAGGATGGTACTGAAATATTTTAGCAGATTAAACAAGTATTGAATTTTGGTCTCTTAATTTTTTTGAATTCATATGAACCTTACGAGGCTGCAAATTGATTGTCCAGCTTATAAATTACAAATGTCCTGTGGTGAAGTTGAGGGTAGCAAGTGTCTGGTGTTCAAAAAAAAAAAAAAAAAAAAAAAAAGGGTAGCAGGTGTCTTTTCTATTTTTTTTAGCTCGAACAATTATTCTGACATGCGGTGAATATAGGCATAGTTATGGGATTCTACCGGTTTGGATGATAAAACCGAATCCAAATATATCATCAATCTTTGTATATATTTATGATCAGTAAATAATAGTATTTAAATCAAATAATTAAAATAGACAATAAAATGAATGAGAATATATTTCATGAATAAATAAATAAAAAGTGATTGATGCTTAAGATTTTTAATGCAATTATAAAATGACTGATGATAATAAAATAAATAGAAATTTTATAGCATGACTGATGATAATAAAATAAATAGAATTCAAAATAAAATTTATACTTATATATAACTGAAATATGTTTAAATTTTACAATTAAGAAATAATACTCTAAATCTATTTAATAAAAAATATCTTATTTGTCTCCATTATATTCTACAATGTTTTATAAATTAAAATGACTTGGAAATATAATGAGAAAAATATTTTTGCCGATTTGTTATCTTGTATTCCAAAGTTTACATATTAATGTAATTGGTGTTTAAAACAAAATTAATGGTGTGAATCTTGAAAATATCATATATTTTTTTCTCTAATTGTGTTATCAATTAAAAAAATAATTAAAGTTCTGATATCCTTACAAAATTTGGTATATATATCAAAATGAAAATGTTTGTTATGCTCTAATCCCACACCAATCATATTTAGTTATTCTGAACTGTAAAAAGTAATTGTAAAATTGTAATAAAGGATTTTAATCACACTCGAAAATCTGAATATAATTTAGTAATGAAAGGTTTGACCAAATTTTATTTATCGCACCCTAACAATTGATGAATTAACTAGTTATCAAATCGTTTTACCATTGGTTTGTATGACCATGATTAAGTTCCATGATCCATCACATTGCTGCCAAATCGGGTTTCTATTTGGATTCTAGTTAGCTTATTGTGTTTGATTATCCGTTAGCTCTCGGGCCTCTGTTTGATATGTTTTTACAAACTAAAACCAAGATTCTATCGGCTATCACCAAGTTAAAAACATTGGTTTGATATTCAGTTCTGTTTTACTTTACCGTGTTATTGGACTTGTTACAAAGCGTAAGTTCAGATTTTACTAAGTTATAGTATCTTCGGCTTCATGGTTTGGAAGCCATATTTTTGGGATAGTGTTCGCTTTTTTGTTGTTGCAGTTGCATAGCAGCCCTGAGGGGATGCATTACAAGCATTCGCTTTCGGTCCACAAAATCTATTTGCACAAATCAACTCTTTTAGAAAAAAAAATTATCTACAAAATTTATAAAAGTGGCAAATTTTTTGAAAATTGCTTGTGGTCTTTCTTATATCAGGACCGGTACTTGCATGCAAGATAGTTTTTCAGTTCTTTGTGAGTTAAGTTTTCTCAAGTTGTTTTTCATAAACCAAACACCGTTTGCTTTCGACGTAGGTCTAGTTTGAAATCAGTAAGGGACAAAAGAGGAGTTAGGCCACTAAACCCTTTGAATAGTTTTTTAAGAAAATAAACCCCCCTTGCTTGACTTATTGCCTTTAATGCTTTGTTCATGTACTAGGAAGAAGTTAGTGACAAATATTATTCGTAGTTATATTAGTTATTATAATAAACTGAAAGGGTATTTCTTAATATTTTTTTTTATAATTTATCTGATGTTTCTTTATTTATATGCTTGTCTTCTTACACCGAAAGTACAGCAATAGAGGGAATAATTGTTCTCGATGAGTATGTCCATGTATTATACATTATCGCCAAAATACAAAATCATACTTCATCTGTTTTTGAATAAGTTTCACTTTGACAATTTTACAAAATATAAAAAAAATATAAGTTGTTATGCATTACATCTTTTTGACTAATAATATTTTAGATAAATAAAATTATTTATAAAATCAATACAATTTAGAATTAATTATCAATTGAAAATGATTATAATTTGTATAGAAATTGTAAAGTAACACTTTTTATATAACAAGAAAAATAATGAGAACGATACTTATTATGAAATAAAGAATTGTATATAATACGTTATATGTTTATTTGTGATTGTAAGAAAAGAAAATCATAGGTTACAGGAAAAAAAGAAGAAGAAAGTCATGAATATAAAGCTGATCCTTTTCAGGCAACAATTACAAGTTTTTTTTTGTGATTTTTAAAAACATAATAATCGATATACGTCACATCTACTTTGTATGTATTTTTAAATGTTTTTTTTTTGTAACAAAGGTATTTTAGTTCTTTAATTTTTACATATATGCCTCTAAAATTTGTAATAATTAGTTTTCGCAATTATGAAACAAGTACTGAATCTCCACCTTGTAAAATTCATCAGTCAAAACAAGCTGGCGTAGCTATACGTTAGGAATTTTCTTGATAATCTTTCACATGTGTTTGGGTACGTGTGAAGTCTAGTGTTACAGGCCAACCACAATACTAAATATGCAGAGTGGAGTCCATTTCCAGATCTTTTTTTGTTTGTGCTTATTATTATGTGGATAGTCTTATACATTGCTTAAACCCCCTGTTCTAAAACGCGGGCGCCTAGCCGAATAATCGCCCGCGTAGGCGCTCGGCGCACCTGAACCGTGGCGATTGGGACCAATTCGGGTCACCTATTCGGACCACAATAAACCGGCCACCTAAATTAATTAATCGGGTTATTAGCGATTTTTAACCGATTTTTCCCGACTAATTTTAACACTTTTGAAAGGTATTGGGCTTTGCTTGAAGCCCACCTTATAATTTCAGCGAAGAAGAAACATCTATATTTATAGATGGTTTGTCATGTTCCTTCTTGTTTTGCTTTCCGATGTGGGATGTAGTGTACATCTTTTGTTTTTAACTTCGCACATCTTTTTCTAATTTTAATCTTTATTTCTTGGTTACTTTTTCTATAAAAAAAATTGAGAATATCTGATACGAAATCTGTTGTATCGTCTCTTTTTTCTTGTACATGATATAAACATTTTATAAGTGATTCTAATGATTATGTATTTCTACAATACGTTTGACTGTGAAATCATTTTTATTTATGGATTTGAATATTTACAATTGTATCATAAAAATATATAGATATGTATATTTACATGGGATCTAGATAATTTAAATGTTAATATAAATGTCAATATGCATAACTATCACATTATAGTATAGATATATTTCATATTATCTATTTAATTCAAAATATTAATTAAATAAAATCATTAAAAACTAGGTCCCGCGTACTCCCCGATTACTCCCCGATTTTTCGTCAACTCGCTAGGCCCGGTTCGGCCGCCCGACTAGCGCCTAGCGCAATTTCGAACAGGGCTTAAAACTAAGCGAACGAAATTACAGGAGTGTCGAAGGAAGACAAACAATTAAGTATTTATTAAAGCTAGGCTTTAAAAAAAACTACAAAACGAGTAATTCGGTATAATATATATTTCTATCAACAAAAAATGGTAATTAGTAGCAACCTTAGAAGCGACGCTAAAACGTGGTTTGGCGTTTTATTGTACAACTTACGTAATTTTAACCATATGGACGGCACATGAGTGATGTGCGTGGTGTTCAGAAAAATAAAAGAGTAGTATGCGTTTGTAATTTTAAGGCAATTCTCGCTTAACAGTTTCTTTTGTGTCAATTTAGGTTTATTTTTATACTCAACTTGCTGTGTCATCAGTCTTCGACTTTATGCTTTTAGGTTGGACCCAACAGTGATCACCAAACGGTTTGATAGTATTAAATCATTAAACCTTTCACGAAAGTGAAATTAACTGGTTGCCACCAACCACGCTTTGGTCCCTTGCACATGATCTTAAACCTTATTTTCACGCTAATTTGGATTTTAAATATAAATTGACAAAACATCAACAACCCATTTAGAAGGTCCCCGAACTTTTTTAATTCTTTCATTTGATTCATATAAATTCTCTCTATTATATTAAGTGAATAATAACTTCTATATAAATGGGGTTTACGCGATCTTCAATACACACAACTCACTAGTGGTCTCTAGCTAAACATGGCATCTCTTGTAGAGAAACAACTCTTTAAATCACTCCTCTCATCCTTCCTTCTAGTCCTACTCTTCTCCGATACTGTGTATTCTTCCCGAAAAACAATGGATCAGAAAAAACCATGCAAACATTTCTCCTTTTACTTCCATGATATCTTATATGATGGCGACAACGTAGCAAACGCAACGTCGGCTGCTATCGTGAGCCCTCCTGGATTAGGAAACTTCAAGTTCGGTAAGTTTGTGATCTTTGACGGCCCCATAACAATGGATAAGAACTATCTATCAGAACCCCTGGCTCGTGCACAAGGCTTCTATTTCTATGACATGAAGACGGACTACAATGCGTGGTTTTGCTACACCTTGGTGTTTAACTCGACGGAACACAAAGGTACACTGAACATAATGGGTGCGGATTTGATGATGGAACCCACAAGAGATCTATCGGTCGTCGGTGGGACTGGTGATTTCTTCATGGCTCGTGGGATCGCAACCTTCGTGACGGACATATTTCAAGGGGCTAAGTATTTCCGTGTTAAGATGGATATTAAACTCTATGAATGTTACTAAGTAATTTATGTGTTTTGCTGACACGTACGGAGATAAAAATGTGTTACTAATAATAATTAAGTGTTTTTGTTTGTTTTAATGTGTGTGTGTGTTTTTAATCATATTCATGTTGCCCCAATTGTTAGAAGCCGAAATGAAAAAAATAAATAAAGAAATTGGTCTTGTGGATTAAAATTTATAATGAATACAACCCTTTCAGAATTAAAGAAAAATGCAACATAAGAAAAATGTAAAAGATATATGATTTCAAGAATGATGATGCTGGATAGGAAGTACTATTTTATGGAAATATGGTCCAGTGATTTCAAGAAGCTTTTCTCCTCCAAGAAAACATGGGAGACATGACATTTCACTTCCTGATTCATAATCAGCTTGACCTTAGTTAGCTGGTTATCTTTTGGTTCGTTTAGCTTTACAAGCAATATTTTGTAGCATTTGACGAGAACAAAACAAAAGAAGACATCCAGTCTTTACCAAACTCATATTCAAATGGCAATCAATATTCGAAAGGATATAATCACATATTAATGTCTGCCCCGCCCCGACTGTAAACAACAATGATGGTTTGATCCAAAGATTGATGATCATAAAGTGTTTTCTTTTCAAAGATTGATGATCTTAAGCGACAACGCCACTTAAAATTGCAATCTGTTGTTTTCATGTTGCAGATTTTACTTTCTGCTTTTAGAAATAAGTTTGTGCTCTCTTTTCTAAGCTCTATTAGTCTTCTCCATCTCAGTCTAAACCCTAGGAGGTGAAGCTAATAATTTCTCAATAAAGAATCTGAAACATGTTGACAATTCATATTTAGTTTTAGAAGAAAAAAAAGTTAAAAATTATAAATATAATCAACTCTAGAAAAAAAAGGAAAAAACGTAAAAGACTTAATACATTTTCTTCTTCTTCTTCTATTGCTGTATATTTTAAAAAAAATGTCTCTTTTGATTTCTAATTTACCTTGGATCATCCAATCAAAACAAAAGAAAAAGTTTGACAGCCACAATAAAATTATTTTTCCCGTGAGAAGACGAAAACACTACTAAATTGGTGACCATCTGAGTTTGACAGTGAAAAAAGTTACATCTAGCAGAGACACAAGGTAACTATACTGTCTAAGAAACACAATAGGTTTAACGGTTTAATTCTATTAGTGGAATCATAATTTCTAAATCAAAATATTTAAAACTAAATCTCAAAATACTAAACTCTAAATCTCTAATCCTAAACCATGAACTCTTGGGTAGATTCTAAACCTAAGGGTTCATGATTTAGGATTAGGAATTTAGGGTTTAGTATTTAAGGTTTTGCTTAAAGTTAAAACTCAATTTTTCTTTGTTAGTTTTCTGTAATTGATGGATGAAGAAGAAGCGCTTTAAGTATTTTTTTTCTTTTTTTTCTGTAGATAATTATATTTCTAATTTTTATTTTTTTCTAAAAGCTAAATATGAATTGGCAAAATATCATTGGTTAAGTGAACCTAAGGATTCACTGGTGAACCTAAGAATTTCTCTTCTTTATTTATTTTTGTTTTTTTTTTCAATTTTCAACCAAAAAAATGCAAACAAGCAATCGAGCATAAATGTTGTCAAGAAAAAAATGGATACTCGAAATTTTGTAATGTAAAAGAACATTATAGTTAATAGTAATCTACGTAAGATTTTGTTATTAAGTGTCGCCGTTGACGGACACACTACATCTTTATCTTTTTTTTTTTTTTTTGAAACAGGACACACTACATCTAAACAGTATTTTTTATTTTTCTTTGATAAACACTATGTTATTGCCGACAAAAAAAAAACTCTATGTTATCAAAAACGACTAGAAAGAAAAAGGATACAAAAGACCAGCCCAGATTTTTGTCTTTCAGCCCAACAAAGTAATTCAGATTACAAAAAGAAAAAATCAGCCTGAACCAGTTTTAGGAATTTGTCTTGCTCCATTTGAAGCTCAAGAACAAGGACTCCAATAATGAGACTAATGAACACTAAACTTGGTGTGATTTTATTTCTAATTATACTACAAAATAACAACATTTCATCAAATTCAATATTTGTGAATAGTTGTACACAAAACTTTTTATAATACTAACACTATCTCACAAAATTTGGTGTCCGGTTCATCACACCAAACATTAGAAGTGTTTATTTTATTATTTTTCATTAGATAATGTTTCCAAATTATTATTATTGCCCGGTTTAAATTTATACCTGAAATAAATAAATCAAATTCTTTTATATTTGTATTTATGTGTTATTATTAATCACATTAAACATTAAGTCAATATATTTTATTTTAGATTTAGTAATATAGCAAAATAAGTATTATTAGTAAAATCAAAATGTTATTAAAAATAAATTTATGATTTGATTATGTATTTTCATATTTAACGTTCTACATGTGTAATTGTAAAAGATATTTTAGATTAAATAAATTAATATACAAATTATTTGAAACAAAAATATATAAAATTTAATTACATATTGGAAAAAAAATTACATAATATTAAGAAATAAAGATAAAATATAAATGTGATAAAAAATAACTAATTAATTACAATTAATTAAAGTATAAAAAAAAATTTGGTGTAAATTTGGTATTGTAATTGGAGATGAAAAATATAATTTAACAGCAACATAACAATTTGTGTTATTTCGACATCAAATTTGGTATTATGGTTGGAGTTTTAAAAGTGATTTATTAGAAACAATAAATTTTAATAAAATACGTAAATCTTGCTAAATATTCAAAACATATACCATTAGAGCTTGGAAAATACCCTAGAGTCCGCCAAAACAATGGCTATTAATAGACTTAAATCTAAGTTTGTCATCAAAAATCTGTATTAAAACGATATTTAGATTATTAGATTATTTATTTTAATAAAAATGCGCCAAATTATTTAACGATTCTTGTAATTAGTGTCCATGAGGAATGATTATCTTCTAATAATGATGGGCCTACTACCCTCATTGTGGTGATTAGTTTATTAATTCAAAGAACTTTTTTCTAACTTACTAATTCAAAGATTACATATGGTGACGACACCTCAATATAATAATCTCCATTTGAGAGGCAAGATTACTTTTTTTAAAAAAACTTGGAATATATCTACAAACTGAACAAATTGAGGATCAAATGCCTAAATTTAAGTCCCACGCACTTTTAAGTGTGTATTAGATTCTGACCCGCCCTTAAAAAAAGTTGGATATTTTTTTGTGTTATTTTTTCAATAAACTTTAATATAAATTTTGACATGATCAAGTTTTCATTATGCGGATTTGTTATAGTGTGTATAGTACGACGGAATTTAAAATACGTTATACAACCATTTTATGTTTGTAAATAAGTTAAACAATGGTTGTATCTGAGATTTGTATTCGGACTATTATATAATTTTAAAAAATTATATAAAATATTGCTAAGCATATAAAGTGGCCAATAATATTTTTGATTAAGTCGTATGTTCGTGTGGTTACAAAATTTCAATCTCTAATATCAACTTTTTAAAATTATTGCAGATTTTAATTTATGTTATTGATATTAAAAAGTTTAAGGGATATGAAATTGATTATATAAAAACATAGCCAAAAGATCCATTAATCAAAATAAAAAAATCGACACCATTAATCAAACCATAAAGCAAGTCTATTTAAATGTTGAAATATGCCTATAAAACCGAAAGATAATAATATCATTAATGAAATTTTTTAGTTAGTCAAATCATTTATTGATCCAAAATTTATTTACATATTACCATTATTTTTGTTTCAAATAATAACAATTGAGTTTTTTTTTTGTTTTTTTTCTTTCAAAATAAAAAGAAATAGAACAAACATTTTTTTCAAGAGTGATTTGGATGGATAACTTTTTTATTAGAGAACATATAATTTAAAAGTTTTTTTAAAAAAATAATGTTTGAGTTTTAAGAAGTGTTTTTATATCGGACTCGGATCCGTGGTAGAACCGCTAAACTCGTAACTTGTATATAATCCAGTTTTTATTCAATGAAAAATTCGTTAATTAAAAATCCATAGAAACTATTAAAAACCCAAAAACACATTATTAACCTGAAATTTGATACCAGTGATCTGTTAAAAACACAAAATATCTAATAATATTTTAAGATTTTTTAATAATTTAATTATATACTTTTGAATATTACATAAACTTTTGATTTTTTTGCTGACAAAAAAAACTTGTGATTTTTAAACTTTTATGATATTTTTTGTTATGTCATCCAAATAAAAAATGATAATATAAAAAACTTATTGATATGACAATATTAGTTTATTTTTGTTTTTAGTAGCTTAATATAAGTTTTATATTTTTATTTTAAATTTAAAAATTAATTTTATGATACATAGATGTAAGAAAATAATATTATGATGTCATTATATTTGTTGATTAATTTAGTTTCATAATATATATGTATAATATTTAAATTTAAAATATTTATATTAAATAATAGTATATTTTATAAGTATGTGTAAGCTCATTGTTTATCGAGCCATTTAAATATATAATTTACATGTCCAAAACCAAAAGACTCAAATGTCATTAATGATTTTTTTTAATTCTTTACGAAAAATAAATGTATTTTTGGAAAAAAAAAACAATTTTCATTAAAGGTATAATATGAAAATGATATCATTTTAATAATATTGATTACATGAATTTGTTTCCTAATCGCAGTCAAATAATATGAATTAATATTAAGAAATGATAAAATATACACACGACCTAATTTAATATTTTCATTGCAATTAGTGTGTATGAGGATATCTTCTAAAGGATGATGGGCCCAGTTACACTTGTCAATAACGTGGTCGATAATTTTATCAATCAAAATGCACATTTCAGTGATTCAATAATGCTCATAAAATACTGTGAGCTGAAAAAATGAGAAGATTTTATAGGGTGAACATTTAACCGATTATAAAGTTAATAGAAGCTGTAGAAACCATGTCTTTAACCGTCAGCTTCATTATACATACCAAGGCAAAGTGTTATTTCATCAACCAAAACAAAAACAACAAGAGAGAGAGAGAAATGGCGACGTCCGAACAGCGGAGAAATACTACAAGAGGTGGAAGATTGAGAACCATCTCTTCCCTGACGCCGCTGGGCACCACATCCAAAGTGTTACCGTTCACGATGGCGAATGGGACTCACACGGGGGTATCAAAATATGGAACTACACATTAAGTATTTTTTACCTATACCCAATATGCCTGATTCTCTCTATATATGGTTCACACCTTATATATACAACACAACCGATCGAGGTGAATTAGTTTTTTTTTTTTTTTTTTTTTGAATAAAGGCTAACTTGAAGGTCACGTAATGGAGCAGCTCAAGGTTTGTGACCTCATCTTTCAATTTATTCCAAAGTCTGAAGATGGCTGCGTCTGCAAGATCACTATGATATGCGAGAAGCTCAACGATGACTTCCCCGAACCAAGCGACTACATGAAACTCCTCAAGAGCTTGGTTGTTGACATGGAGGACCACGTCTATCAGTATAATAAACTCATTATTATTCACATTAATTAGAAAATGTACAAGTGAGTTGACTTATATACAGAATCAATAGAACTGAACTAGAAGCCTAAACTGTAGATTAGCTATACCGAATATACAGACTCGATTGAACCAAGATATATATACATAATAGTCCCCCTCAAGATGGGACACATATATTAAGAAGACCCATCTTGCCAAACAACCTGTGAAAAGTAGCCGGGTACATAGGCTTCGTGAAAGGATCAGCAAGCTGCAAGTCAGTACGTACGTGGAGAAGCTTAAACAGACCTGCAACCAAACGCTCTCTGACGCTGTGACAATCAATCTCAAAACACTTAGTACGCTCATGGAAGACAGAGTTGTGGGCGATGTGTATAGCTGCAGTGTTATCACAAAACAACAAGGTCTGCTTAGCAAGAGGAATGCGCAGTTCAATGAAGAAATTCGTGAGCCAAAACAGATCATCAGTCACGAATGAGAGACTGCGATATTCTGCTTCAGCAGAACTCTTAGCAACAACACCCTGCTTTTTGACCCTCCAAGCAATGAGTGAAGAACCAAGAAAAATACAAAACCCAGAAGTAGACTTGCGAGTATCTTTACATGATCCCCAATCAGCATCAGCAAAAGCTTGAAGTTGAAGTTCAGACTGTAAAGAATAGAAGATACCTTGACCAACAGTACTTTTAATGTAATGAAGAACTTTGAGAAGAGCTTTGAGATGACTCTCACGAGGAGCATAAGAGAACTGGCTGAGTTTGTTGACTGCAAAGGTGATGTCAGGCCGTGTAATTTGGAGATACATGAGACAACCAACAAGGTGACGATATGCCTCTGCATCAACAAAGTCGCCACCAGTTTCACTTGACAATTTCACAGCAGGATCCATAGGAATACTAGATGGTTTACAACCAAGAAGACATGTTTCATCAAGAAGATCAAGCGCATACTTTCGTTGACAAATATGAATGCCCTCAGTAGATCTAGCGATTTCTAAACCAAGAAAGTATTTCAACGGACCAAGATCATGTAGTTTAAAACATGACTTCAACTGATCTTTAAGTAAATCAACCTCAGAATCAGAGCTGCTCACGATGACAATGTCATCCACGTATACAATAACGCAGAGAAACAAAACATCAGTGAGCTTAAGAAAACAAGTATGAACTGAATGAGTCTGAGTAAAGCCCAAACTTATGAGAGTAGAGGAGAACTTGAGAAACCACTGTGTAGAAGCCTGTTTAAGGCCATACAGAGATTTCTGAAGCTTACACACAGCATTGGGAGGCAACGAGTCCCCCTGTTTGGTAGAGTATCCTGAAGGAAGCTTCATGTATATCTCTTCATCGAGATCACCATTAAGAAAGGCATTAGAAATGTCTAACTGATGAAGAGAGTATCCACGAATAGCAGCAATGGCAAGTAACAGTTTCACTGTAGTAAGCTTGACAACCGGGGAAAAGGTATCATGATAATCAACCCCTTCTTGCTGTGTATACCCCTTTGCAACCAGTCTAGCTTTATACCTCTCAATAGAGCCATCAGCATTGAATTTGACTTTAAAAATCCAGCGACAACCAATAGGAGTTTTATCAGGAGGTAAAGTGCAGATGGTCCAAGTACCAGTTCCTTCAAGAGCCTCAATTTCATCATCCGTTGGATCATCCCAAACCAGCAGTTTCTTAGCTTCAGCATAGGTTTTGGGTTCTTTAACTTTATCAATAGCGACTAAAAAGGAAAGATAAAGGGGAAAAACTTTATCATAAAAAAGAATAGAAGAGATTTTATGAATGGTTGAAGACTCTACCGAATTACAATAGTAGTCTTTTAGATAAGCATGCTGTTTATGTTTCCTGTGAGATGTGTGAACAGAAGGTTCAGTGACATTAGTAAGAGGCTCTTCAGAAGGAAGAGCGTCTATGGAAGGAGAATGAGACGAAGACTCATTAACCGGAGAAGCATGTGTCACAGTAACTTGTGGAACTTGATCTGGAAAGAAAGTTTGAGATTCATAATTTAGATCAGTTCCAACAAAAGGAAAGACCTCTTCATGAAATATGACATGTCTTGAAACATATATGGAATTATTTTCAAGATCAAGAAGCTTGTATCCTTTAATGTCATTTGGATAACCAAGAAGAACACAAGCTTTAGCTCTGGGATCGAATTTATGTCTGCTTTTAGGAGAAGTTGAAGCATAACAAAGGCAACCAAAAGTTTTAAGTTAAGTATAATCAGGAGGTTTGCCTGTTAAAACTTCAAAAGGACTTTTATCGTTTAGCACAGGAGCTGGAAGACGATTTATCAGATGGACTACAGTAAGGATACAGTCACCCCAATAGGAAAGTGGAATGTGAGATTGAAAAAGAAGAGCACGGGCAACATTTAGAAGGTGTTGATGTTTTCGTTCCACTACAGAATTTTGTTGAGGAGTTTTAAGACAAGAGTGGTAATGAACAATGCCTTTAGAAGCAAAAAAGGAAGTGAAATTGAGTTCTGGTGCATTGTCAGACCTAACCCCTTTGACTTTCCTATCAAACTGAGTCTCAACCATTGCAATAAAAATAGGAAAGACTTCTAAAACATCTGACTTATTCTTAAGAAGATATACCCAAGTAGCTCTAGAACAATCATCAATTATGGTAAGAAAATATCTAAACCCATCATAAGTAGGAAGGGAAAAGGGCCCCAAGTGTCAATATGAACAAGATCGAAAAGATTTTGACTGGTGGTAGGATTATAAACAAAAGGAAGATGTTTCTGTTTTGAAAGATGACACACTTTGCAATGAATATCAATTTTATTATCATTTTTGGGTAAATCCAAGAAGGAATACATATTTTTTATTTTTGAAAACGAGGGATGACCCAAACGTTTATGCCAAATTTCAAAAGAAGAAACAGACGCTACAATAGGAGAAGGTAAAATACCTCTGGAAGAAAGATAATATATATCCATAAAATAAAGGTTTGCAACTTCTCTACCCATTCCAATCATTAATTCATGTGTACGATCCTGAATACCACAAGAGAACTCATCAAACCAGACTCGACAGTGAAGCTGTTTAGTAAGACAACTAACTAAACTTGAACTGGGGAATGTAAAGGACATTGGTGAGAACTAAATCACTACCCAACTCGATATCACCTACCCCAACAATGCTAACCAGAACTCCATTTGGAAGAGAAACTGTTGTATGAGGCAGAGATTTAAAAGATATAAAAGAGGACTTTTGATGAGAAATGTGATTAGTTGCTCCCGAGTCAATAACCCAAGCATTAAGAACAGGAATATTATCAGTGGCTGAGCAGACATAAGGCCTATCAATTCCGGTGAAAGAACAAAAGATAGAGGGACGAAAGTTACCGGAAATTGGACAAACAATGGAAGATGAAGGAATGGAAGCTGAAACTGAGTGAAGTGCTGGTGAGGGATGAACACTAGGACTCTGAAGTTTGCTGCTCAGGAAGGAGACCAGTTGTTGAATCTGAAGAGGAGACAAGTCTTCAGAGACCGGCTCGGAGGTGGTAGAGGAATCAGAGAGAGCCACATTTGCAGCAACTAAAGCTACAGACTTATCAGAACGTTGATTCGGCTTCATACTGTTGGGATAGCCATGCTTCTTTTAGCACTTGTCAATCACATGACCAGGGCGATGACAGAAAGTGCAATAAGGACGATCCCTTCTCTGATAACCAGTGTATTGTCTAGCAGGAGTATTCAAAGGAGGAGGTTTAGAAGAACCTTGAGGAGAAGCATCATGAGAGACTTGAAAAGTAGTTGCCGACAAGTCAGATGAACGAGCTTCCTTGTGACTATCTTCCTGATCAAACAAGTTGTATATCTCAGAGAACGACGGAAGAACTTTCTTAATCAAGATACGACTCCTGATACTCTCATAGTTATCATTGAGCCCCATGAGAAAGTTGATGATATGGTTCGTCTCACGTTCAGCTAGAAGATCTTCAACTGTGTGATTAGTAACTTGAATGTTGGAGAGTTCCTCCCATAGAGACTGAGTCTTTGTGTGATAGGTTGAGAGGTCCAGGCTGCCTTGACGAAAGGAGTGTAACTGATGACGAAGCTTGTAAAGACGTGGAAGGTTGGATTTGTGAAATCTGGTGTGGAGATCCTTCCAAATGTCGCTGGCATTCTTAAAGTAATGAATGCTTGTGTATAGCTGCTTCGTAACACCGTTTAACAACCATGATTTGACCATATTATTCACACGATTCTAGATCTTGTAGTAATGATCATCATCAGGAGGTTTAACAATAGATCCATCCACAAAACCAATCTTGTTCTTAACCTCTAGACTAGTAGTCATAGCAATAATCCAAACACCGTAATTGCTACCATCAAGTGATTCAGTGACTAAGGTAAGTCCTGGATGATCCGAACTATGAAGATAATACGGCGAGTGGATGTTGCTAGGAGAGTTAGATACCTCGAAGCAATCGACAGAGGTAACAGAAGGAGATTGAGTAGAATCAGCTCGATCCTGAGTTCCAGATGCGAGACGCGACAGATTAGAGCCAGAAGGCCGATCGCGAGTCATCGGAGAATCAGATTCCGGTGGATCCGGTGAAGAACGACAATAACGCGACTTGCAATTCTGTTTTCCCATTGATATCAAAATCAGCTTGATGAAGCTGAAATTGCATAGGAAAACTGAGGTGAATGGCAAGACGAAGAGGAGATGATGAAGAGAATCAGATTCCGGCGAGGAATCCGACGAGAAAGCACGGTGAATGTGAAATGATCGGCGGAAGACGATGATGACGGTGAAGTAGTTAGAGAACGAGCTTATCTTTGCTCTGATACCATATCAGTATAATAAACTCATTCTTATTCACATTAATTAGAAAATGTACAAGTGAGTTGACTTATATACAGACTCAATAGAACTGAACCAGAAGCCTAAACCGAAGATTAGCTATACCGAATATACAGACTCGATTGAACCAATATATATATATACATAATAACGTCCTCAAAGCTTAATCAGCATCATTATCACTCACAATTCAATTCATTATCACTCACAATTTATGTATCGTCACCATAATTCCTAAGAAACTATTATTAGGAATTTATAAGAGATGTGATCTTGTGGACGTCTAATAAATACACACTATAATAGATGTGATCTTGTGGACGTTAATTTATGTATTCGTTAATTTAGAGTAAAAATATTCTGATGATACTCTATTTTCCACTCTATATAGTGTAAAAAATATGTTTACTCTATATATAGAGTAAGTTGTTTTTTTTTTTCATAACTTTATTTTTCACTCCAAAATAGAGTATTGGAGTATATACCAACATTATAATAGTGATATTATGAGAATATTATTTTTAAAAAATACTTATATTGTAAATTTATTTTAGAAATCAAAGTTTTATTTTTTGGAGATAAATATAATTTTATGATATTATGAAATAAAATAAATAAACTAATTATATATTTTTCTTAAATTTATAAATTAATTAAAAATATAAATGATTTTCTAAAAACTTCATATAAAAACATTTGCTAAAGATTATTTGGAGAGCATTAGCATTTAATAAAATATTTTTCTAATAAATATTGATTGGATAATGTAAAGCATAATTCTAATGGTAATAATTTAATAATTGAATTTTTTGACTAATTGCATGGTACATTAATTAGACTATCCTAAGTTAATTGACATGTATTTATTATAGATAGACACGGAAAAATACAAATGTGATTAATAGTTTAGTATGTGGCCAATAATTTAGGTCGCACAGAAAGTTCGCCTTTCTATTTTTCTCGGAAAACAATTCATAATGGAATCCAGCTAATTAAATAGTTCATCTGTGTTTTATTATAAGTGTCGTTCTAATTTTATGCATACAGATTAAAAAATCATTTAATTTTGTATATTTTCTATATAAAAACATCATTACCCATAGATCTCAACCATTTAAATTCCTAAGTATTAGTAGTACTTTACAAATCATAATGCAGCTTGGAAAAAGATAACAAAAATTATTTAATGCATTTCCGTGTCAGGAACTGGATCAAACTCGATATTTAATTTTAATTTCCTATTGAAAATGATTACGTTTATGGACCGAATGCTAAGCAGCAATAAACATTAATTGTTCTCACCCGCTCGGACTTTTAAATTAGTAGAAGTACTGATTTCAGATACATTTTCGTATATAAGGCACAAATATCAAAATCAGCAGTGGTGTCAATTGGACACACTGTCCATGGAAGATCCATGTCCAAATTAATATGGACAAATATGGTCACGTCCAAATATGTTCATAAAAATGTATGTCTAAATAGACAGCGCCCAAATAGATTTATAGTCAAATGGGCAAAACCAGATGGACATTAGACGGTTCAAATATCAAAAATGTCTAGGGTTAATATACTTGGGGAAAAATTAAAATTTTCGTTACTCGCCGTCAAACTCGCGAAAAAAACAATTTTGAGCTTTTTCATTTCATCTTCTTCCCTTTTGTTAATCAAGCTTCCTCATTTCATCCTTTTCCTTTCATTACTCAGTCAATTCCACTTTTTTTGTCTGTGTATCGATGATTTCGTTCAATCTTTAGCTTTCTAGGGTTTGTAAAATATAGAATTTAAATTTAAGTATCTTTTGTAAACTCTAAACTTAAGTATCTTTTGTAAAATATGGAATTTAAATTAAATATCTTTTGTTATATATAAAATTTAGAATCTGTACATTTTTAAAATTGAAAATTAGACATTTTATATCAAGTGGACATCTGGAGTCTATGGACAGTCCAACTGGTCATGGTTTTATTCGGACATCGACTATTTGAACATTGAACTATTTGGACACAGTACCAAAAATGTTCAGAAAAAAAAAAGTACATCTGGACACGCCCACTTCCCGTCCGGACAGCCCAATCGACACCCCCAAAAATCAGATTCGGATTATGACACCCGTGTTAAAACAAATCATTATTTAATTCAACCAGACTGTCTGTTTTTCTCCGGTCTGAATAAAACTGGTAAAAGTTGCTGATTGGTGAAATAGCAGAAAACTTTGACATTCTTTTGTTTTTCTTTAACACTGTAGAAAACTTTGACTTTCAAATTGAAAACAATTTCACTAACCAAAGGCATTTTTATTCATGTTTTCAAGACGCTTAGTAAACAGGTGAAAAACAGTCGCTCTTAAACCTTTATTTGTATCCGATACGGATGTATGTCAATTGGCTTGCTATATGTAATACATTATATTATTGTTCAGTGCATGGCGATATATACGTCTATCTGTCTTCGTGATTAATATGTATGGGGCATGATTGATGTTAGGCCAACTACCCGCATGAATAACGTGGACGAATTTTACCCACCAATTTAATAAACACACATTTCTATGACGCAGTTTTGCGCATTAATTAGATAGTGTAGGTTTGAAAGGAGGAGGAAGAGAAGATTCTAGCATGCACGACCATGATTAAAATAAACGGTAAAACCCGTATTTTAACCTGCACGTTCACTATATAAACAGTTGTGAGGACGTGCTTTATTTCATCAACCATCACAACGCAAAATAAACAAGTAGAAGCTTTAAAAAAGAGAGAGAAATGGCGACGTCAGGAACATACGTGACGGAGGTTCCGTTGAAAGGAACAGCGGAGAAACACTACAAGAGGTGGAAGAGCGAGAACCATGTTTTCCCTGACGCCATCGGCCACCACATCCAAAATGTCACCGTTCACGAGGGCGAACATGACTCCCATGGTTCGATCAGGAGCTGGAACTATACATGGGGTATCATTTACTTTACTTTTTCTCTCTTTTTTTTAATCAACATATTTGACTCGTTACGAATTTACGAGAAGCACTAGTAACAGTTTGCTACAACATTCAAGTTTTTAATATCTGATTTTGCCAAAAAAAATCAGCATGTTAATTATCAAGATGGCCTTTTCTCTCTATATATATACATATGCTTGACACCTTATAGTCATATACACAGACTGCCACACACTGTTGAGTTTGAATATAACTAGGGTTTTAGTAATATATTGTCTGGTACGGATAATGATGGTTATGTATGGTATAAATTAGATGCGTGTGATTTGGTTGCGTAGCTCGTAATACATCTGAACGAAGTATATGTATATACTGACATCTTTATGTTCCTATCCCCGTCTAGATTAATTCGAAGACTTACCTATTGGTGATTGTTTAAAATCTTGATTTTGCGTTTAAGTTTACATTTTATTCCAAAAGAAAGTGAGATTTTCTAAATTTAATATTTTTCTTTTTCTTATAAAACTTTTTACGTGTAAATACACATGCTGCTAGCATTTGCTTTTATAGTTAGCGAATAATTTTGGTTATTTTTTCAAAGAAGAATTTTGCTTTGAATTTATAACATCATGGATTCATTCACATTAAACAAAAAACAAACGCAAACATAAGCAATCTATGTTGTATCTAGTTAAGATATATCAAAATTCATCTAGATTGATTGGTTAGTTAAATAACTTATTACTGTGAAGCTGTGAGCTAAATACTAAGCTCTCTCTAGGGTTTTGATTCACCATGCGTGGTGTCATGACTTCAACAACCTGCGCAGACTATTTAAATGAAACATTAATCCGCTGAAAATTGATTGTGAACCTATAATAACACATACACTAGCAAGTATGGTTAGTCAGATGTTAGAGATTTCACTGATGAACATATATAAATGTGTGTAAAGATGGAAAGGAAGAGATGTTCAAGGAGAAGAGAGAGGTAGACGATGAGAACTTAACGTTGACGTTAAGAGGACTTGAGGGCCACGTGATGGAGCAGCTCAAGGTGTATGATGTGATCTACCAATTTATCCCCAAAACTGAGGATACCTGCGCCTGCAAAATCACAATCGTATGGGAGAAGCGCAACGATGATTCTCCTGAACCAAGCACCTACATGAAATTCGTCAAGAGCTTAGTCGCCGACATGGACCACCACGTCAATAAAGCTTAATAGTTTATCATCTGTCATCATCACCATCATGATCACCATTATCATCATCCACATCGCCATCACCCATCATCGCTTTTTCGATTTACTTATTAAGGTATTTTCAATATAATAAATGCGTCTTGTACGTGGAGTTTTATTTCTATGTAATTGTTTGGTCTTGTAAGATGGTTTGATATGCTGTTATATGCCATAACCTATGGTCATATCGAGTTCGATGTGATGATTGTTAAGAATAATATACGTTCTTCACTTATCCACGTTTTTCAGTCTACAATTAATTGCAATTTTTCACACACACATATATATATATATATATATATACATCAAGTTTGTGTTTTCTTTTTCTTTTGTTAAATTAAATATAGAACGGCTGTATCGACGATATGCGGATAAAGAACCTTAATGAACATTAAAAAATGACACATAATCGCAATCACGTGTACAGATATATTAAACGTTGCATGATTGTAAACTATATGCGTTGACACGACCATAAGTGGCATGTGGCACCACCTTCAAATTAAATACATCATCCAGCATCGGGGTTTCCAGGCACATCAATTTTTACGTATCTAGCTAATCCGTTAAGTTATTTAATGTTATGTGTCCATGGCTGGCCCATGCATTATAACTACCCATCATTCAAGGGAGATGATATGAACCTAAAGTGCATGGATGGTCGGCCTATAAGGTCACAGCCACAACTAGGGCACATGCATCCATTAACTAAGCTCTAGATTCCCCCATACATACAATGGAGTATTAGGAAAGAGAAGTGGGATGAGGTTGAGAACTTGTTAGACACCTACAAGATATCCATTAGATTATGTACAATGATTTTAAAATTTAACATCTTCCACCTTATTTTTTAACATTCCATTTCATATTCTTTTTTTCCACCTCATCATTTAACATATATTCAACTTTTACACATTACAATGGTCTTGTTGAATATTCTTCCCGTATCACTTTACATGGTGTTTA
This sequence comes from Hirschfeldia incana, assembly GCA_026261945.1. Taxonomy (NCBI): domain Eukaryota; kingdom Viridiplantae; phylum Streptophyta; class Magnoliopsida; order Brassicales; family Brassicaceae; genus Hirschfeldia; species Hirschfeldia incana. The sequence continues at coordinate 2,163,889 of JABCMI010000041.1, read as the reverse complement.
AGCATTTTTATTTTGTTTCATAATAAACGATGTTCTCACATTCTAAATAAAATTTAATGTTAATTGAAATTCGTAACCAAATGCAAAATAATACATATTTTACTTATTGGTGAAACTGATTTTATTTAATGCTATTTTATGTAACCAAGATAAATTGCATAGAAATTTATATTTTCTCAATCTTTGTGTAAAAATCTTAAACACCACTTAAGATGATATAAAGGGAGTAAAAAATTCAACACTCTATTTTACTAATTAATAATTTTTTTTTTCTATATCCAAATTAAATAAACCTAGTCTTAATTTATAAAGAATTTAAAATAGTAAATTTCATATAAGAAATAAGAATAAATGATTTCATATATAATGAGATTATTTAGTTTTAAATAACTAGAAGGATAACAAATATAAAAAATGAAAAAGTGACATGTATCATTGATGACCTGAAAAACAATTAATTCACAACGTCAAATTTCATTTTTAAACACCATCATTATAGTGATTTAACTGTTAAATTCTTTTATCCGACACTCTCAGTGTAAGTAGTCTTATAGATTTGTCTTTTTCTAAGTGGTTCTTTTTTTTAACGCTGATTTATTATGACATTGCAATTATAATAGATATCACAAAGACGATTCGACAACCGGCAAACTATATGTCTTATGAGATCTACACCTATCTGCATCACCTGAACCGTCCTATGAAGATCCATTCTTGACCCGATTTACTTGCACCATATTGAAGATCTCGTACGTATTTCTTTTATTGTCTGTATTGATAAATCGTTTTTTTCGGAACTTGAACCTGGATTTTTCTAAAATCTATAAGAAATTGCATAGTCTGGAGTTTGAATCCCAAAACTTGGGTGTAGAATCTTTTTAAACTCTCACAATTAGACTACGGTGCTTCCAGTTTTCTAAGTGGTTAAGACTCAGTTATCTTACACAACACTAACGTAGTTACAGATTTATAATAAAACAACAAAAGTGTCAAGCTCGTTATGGGCCTAGGCAGATTAAATAGTGCACAAAACAGGCCCATTAATGATCTATCCGAGTAACTCGAGAAGTCTTAGCTTCCGAGAGGTGCTCGCTCCTCCACGCCGGAGTCGTTGTTGCTAACCGGTAAGTTTCCCGCTCCCCCAATTCTCCTCCTTTCCGCCTTCTGTTAAATCCGATCTTAGCTTTCTGTTAATTGATTTGTTGAACTATCTAGAGAACCAATCAAAACTCAGCCTCTGAGATTCGTTGCTTGACTTCAGTAAGTCCTTTTCTTTTTACCTTGCAGGCAAACACTTTCTCCTCTCTCACAAAGATGGCGTTTTTTCGACTGACCCGCGTTTCACGACGGTTGTTGAAGTCATCCGTGTCGGCAACTCCATCTTTGAGTTCTGTTTTCCACTCTCAACAACAACATATATACTTGTCCAAACCTGTTACCACTACAGGACATTGCATAAACCCTTTGCTTAAGTATCCTCAATGGAGTCGTAACTACGATGTATTGAGTAAAGGAACGGACTTTCATCGTGAGAGGCTTGGTTGGAACTATAGATTAGTATCTGGAATGTCTTCGGTTGTGGAAGGGAATCCTAAGAAAGAAGACAAGGAGAAGAGTGGTGATGTTGGTGTTAAGGAAGCTTCTTGGGTTGATTTGTATTTGCCTCAAAGAGCTAGAGGTTATGCTAAGCTTGCTCGTTTGGATAAACCCATTGGGACTTGGTTGCTTGCTTGGCCTTGTATGTGGTGAGTTTTTGAGTTTATGTTCTTCTCCTTTGGATCCTGTAGCTTGGAATCAACACATTTCAGTTTTGAGCTAAGTGAATAGTTTCTGAGTTTTAAATCATTCTTGTATAGGTCAATTGCGTTAGCTGCTGATCCTGGAAGCCTTCCTAGTTTTAAAATGATGGGTTTATTCGGTTGTGGAGCATTGCTTCTCAGAGGTGCTGGCTGTACTATTAATGATCTGCTTGACCGGGATATTGATACAAAGGTCAGTTTGGTTTTGCCGTTGCTGAATGAGATAGTTTGTTAACAAAGATAAATGATGCCAAATAATATAGATCCCTTTAGTATGTAGTTGAGGGCATATGTTAGGTTTAAACTATGCTTTCTGTGACTATTCTGCTTTGACATCTTGAAGTGCTCTTGATACTCGTTTACCGGATCAGTTTATGCCAACATTTGATCAAGCATTTTCTAGTCACATGTCTGTTTCGAGTTATAGTTTATCTGCATGTACTGGTTGCTTTGTCCAAGAAGACAAAAGACTTAAGATACTAGATGCAGTGCAGGTGGAATATGCTTTTTGATCGAAATGCGTGTAGTAGTTAGGGTAGCTACACAAGTATATAATATTTGATGCTCAAGATTTATATGAATGTTTTGTTTTTGAATTCTGTTGTTTGAGAAATTGCTTCTTTTTCTTAATCTAGGTTGATCGTACAAGATTAAGGCCTATTGCCAGTGGTCTTTTGACACCATTACAAGGGCTTCAGTTTCTTGTGCTACAGTTGCTTTTAGGTTTAGGCATTCTTCTCCAACTTAACAATTACAGGTCTGTGCCTTAAAAGTAACTTTGCGTATATGCAAGTGCTTGCTTCGGTTCACAAATACATGTGATTCACAAGAGGTAGTAAGCTCGTTTTATTTTATTTTTACTTCTGCAGCCGTGTTTTAGGGGCTTCATCTTTGTTACTTGTCTTCTCCTATCCGCTTATGAAGAGGTTTACATTTTGGGTAATTTAAAGCCATTCTCAAATTTAGTCTTATATATTTTTCTTCTTCTCTCTTTTTTTGATCGGTTCTTGGATTCAATTTGCAGCCTCAAGCATTTTTAGGTTTGACCATAAACTGGGGAGCTTTGTTAGGATGGACTGCTGTTAAAGGAAGCTTAGATCCAACTGTTGTTCTCCCTCTTTATCTCTCAGGAGTCTGCTGGACCCTTGTGTATGATACTATCTATGCACATCAGGTATTATTCACTGCGTTTCTTACAAGTAATTTGAGCTAGTATGGAGGGTTTTGCTTGAAACTATTTTGTTTGTTCATGAACTAGTGTGAAAGAATGTGTTATTGTATGTATCCAGGACAAAGAAGATGATGTGAAGGTTGGTGTGAAGTCGACAGCCCTTAGATTCGGTGATAATACAAAGCTTTGGCTAACTGGATTTGGCACAGCATCCATGGGTTTGCTTGCACTTTCTGGACTGAGTGCAGATCTCGGTACTCTATGAACTTTTTACAAAGCTTCTTTTTGTGATTCCCAATTCCATCTAAAGTCTTTTTTAATTTTTTTTTGGTTTTCTCTTGCTCTAATGATTAAGGGTGGCAATACTACGCATCACTGGTCGCTGCATCAGGACAGCTGGGATGGCAGATAGGGACAGCTGACTTGACATCTCGCACTGACTGCAGTAAAAAGTATGGTTTCTTTCTTCCGTCTGAATCCAATATATGGGTTGCCTTGGAAAACTAACACATTCATTATGGTTTTTGATGTTTCCACAGGTTTGTGTCGAACAAGTGGTTTGGTGCTATTATATTCAGTGGAGTTGTACTCGGAAGATCATTTCATTAGATATGTGTTTTTTACTGAATGATCGTGAAGTACGGTACACCAACTATTTATGAAAAATGGAAGTAGACTTTGTCTTGCTGCCGTATACAAAATGGCCACCTTCAGGATCGAAAAGCCATTGTGAGATAAGCTGAAACTTGACTCTTCTCATTAGCTTCTGGTTCTGTTAATAGGAATTGGATCATGTCTTTGTTTTCAAGGAGGTTTGTTTTATTCACACTCATTCAAAGCGTTGACAGAGTACCTCTGGACAGACTAGAGTCTTTTAAAATAGCTGTAGTATAATTATTTGTAAGTTACAGGATTATTTTTCCCAATTGTTAAATACTTGTAATAATTAAAAATTTATTGAAATTTCATATTGCAAAAAATGACATCCCCAAAAATATATTTAAATTTTCTTAAATACTATTGGCTCACATGTATAAAAAAGAGTTTTAGTGAGAGGAAAAAGTTATTTAAGAGCAAGCATTATTTTGCTTTCTTAAGTTGTGTAAAACTTCAAACAAAATTATTCCTCAAAACGATTTCTTAAAGAAATCTGTTTTAGGCACTCGATAAATCGGTTTAAATATTTTGTAAGACAATCAGCTTAAACAATTTATAAGATGCGCTATCAATTTATTGAATGTAGATAAATATAGAGGATCGTACTTTTTGCAGTGATTAATTTTCTTCAAAAATGGTGGAAATAATTAACAAATTTCGGCCAATGGAAACATGCCACGTATTCTCCACTCTCCGTGTTCGATCTTCGTTCGGACATAAAGGACCTTTAGAACCAGAGATCCTCGTCTCTCTCTCTCCATTGACTTTATTGACTCAGAGAGAAAGAACGAAAGCTCGACGAGAATGGGACACAAACACAGCAAGTCCAAGACCTCCTCCTCTTCCTCCTCAGGCAACGTAGTCCACCATGTCAAACCTTCCGGTGAACGCCGCGGATCCTCCGGCTCCGGTTCCGTACCCGTCAAATCCTCCTCAGGCTCCGGAACCGGCGGATCCCGTTCCAACGCATCTGCTCCGAAGAACGGTCGGATCCTAGGCAAGCCGATGGAGGACGTCAAGGCAACCTACGACTTGGGTCGCGAGCTTGGTCGCGGCCAGTTCGGAGTCACGTACCTCGTCACTCACAAAGAGACCAAGAAAGTCTTCGCCTGCAAGTCAATCCCCACGCGCCGCCTCGTCCAAAGTGACGACATTGAAGATGTTCGCCGTGAAGTCCAGATCATGCACCATCTCAGTGGTCACCGGTAATGCTTCTCTTGAAATGGTCCAATAGTACTAATGTCTAATGGTGAATGCTAGTGTTGTTATTTATCTACCAATGCTCCAAGGTTCTTATGAGATATTCGATTTATATATTTTTTTTGTAGGAATATTGTGGACTTGAAGGGAGCTTACGAGGACAGACACTCGGTGAATCTGATAATGGAACTGTGTGAAGGAGGGGAGCTTTTCGATAGGATCATAGCGAAAGGTCATTACTCTGAGAGAGCCGCTGCGGATCTTTGCAGGCAGATGGTGATGGTTGTGCATAGTTGTCACTCTATGGGTGTGATGCACCGTGACTTGAAGCCTGAGAACTTTCTCTTTCTGAGTAAAGATGAGAGCTCTCCGTTGAAAGCTACAGACTTTGGTCTCTCCGTCTTCTTCAAACCAGGTTTAAAAAAAAACAAAGCTAGACGCGGTTCTTTTACTTGTCGTTTTCTGCATTTATAGTAATGTTGATTGTGTTGAATGCAGGAGATAAGTTTAAGGATCTTGTTGGAAGTGCGTACTATGTTGCTCCAGAAGTTTTGAAGCGGAACTATGGACCAGAGGCTGATATCTGGAGTGCCGGTGTGATTCTGTTCATCCTTCTTAGTGGTGTCCCACCTTTTTGGGGAGGTACAGTCTTGATCTTATTTGAGAAGAGAGTTTGGTTTCACTGTCCACAATGAATGTATAATTATTCTTTTTCAAATATGCAGAAAATGAGGCAGGGATCTTTGATGCTATTCTACAAGGAGAGCTTGATTTTTCAGCTGATCCGTGGCCTGCTGTATCTGACGGTGCCAAAGATCTTGTGAAGAAAATGCTGACGTATGACCCTAAGGACCGGCTTACAGCTAGTGAAGTTCTAAGTAAGGAAACATTTTGGTAAAAACATGTTTTGTATGATTAAACACTGTTACTTAGCACGTTTTTTTTGTAATACCAACGCAGACCATGCGTGGATTAAAGAAGACGGAGAGGCGTCAGACAAACCGCTTGACAATGCTGTGTTGTCCAGGATGAAACAGTTCCGAGCGATGAACAAACTAAAGAAAATGGCACTCAAGGTAACAAGAACACTAACTGAAACAGTCTTACTAGTTGCCATCAGTCTTCTTGTCGTATAGCCAATCTTTATTTTGAGTTTCAGGTCATTGCGGAGAATCTTTCTGAAGAAGAAATCATTGGTCTGAAAGAGATGTTCAAAGCTCTAGACACTGATAAAAACGGAATAGTCACCTTGGAGGAGTTGAGAACTGGTCTCCCCAAACTTGGCAATAAGATCTCTGAGGCTGAAATCAAACAGTTAATGGAAGCAGTAAGTCTATCTTAAAAGTCTTTGGTGTTTTCAAAAAAAACAAAACTTGCAAAGGCTTATTATTATTGGTTTATAGGCTGATATGGATGGAGATGGATCAATAGATTACTTGGAGTTCATATCAGCGACAATGCATATGAACAGAATCGAACGTGAGGATCACTTATACACTGCTTTCCAATACTTCGACGAGGACAACAGCGGGTAAGAAATTACATTCTTCTCTTTAAACTCTAAGCTGATAAAATGTCTCACACATTGGATGTTGATTTATGTGTTATTTTAAGCTACATAACAATGGAAGAGCTAGAGCAAGCCATGAAGAAATACAACATGGGTGATGACAAGTCCATCAAAGAGATCATTGCTGAAGTAGACACCGATCGTGTAAGTATATACACATTATCTATTATTCATTTCGTAGATGAACATTTGTTGTCTTAACACCACTCTCTTAAATCTTGGGTAGGATGGAAAAATCAACTACGAAGAATTCGTGGCGATGATGAAGAAGGGACATCCAGAGTTGGTGACAAACCGACGCAGAGTCAATATGTAAAACGACGCTGTGGAGATGTAATAGTAACCACAACGAATCTCTTTCTTCTATGTTGTTGTTGTCTGACGAGAGATCTTTTGATGTTTGGTTTGGTTTGTTTTGCTTCTCTTACTTAAACTTAGCTTTGTTTGGGTTTTATTTCAATAAAATTAATTTGTTTCATCTATTCCAAGTTTCCAACCTCTTCGTTTATCAATGAAAAAAAAAAGCCATTCGCAGGCTTGCATCATGACACGAGAGATTCTAATCGCTGGTCCTCCCCACTTGATTAGTGTATGATTGGAAAAGTTCTAGAATTATATATAATCTTTAAACCATGAACCAATGCTCAAGGAAAAACTACACTGTGGTGCAGTAGTTTTACATTGATGATCCTACAGATCCCATCGTATTTACTCTGTTCCCTTTTTTGTATTACTTGGCATTTTAGATTCAGTACACCAATTTAAAAAATTCTGTTGTTAAAATTTTCTCATTTTTTGTAAAAGAAAACATAATAAACTCTCTATCCGAATTTTAATAAATAATACAAAATATCATAAAATATAAAATAAATATTTTATGATATTTCTCATAAAAAAGAATTGTATAATTAGAAAAAACGAGTACAAACAAACGAGTGAAAAAAAAAAATACATTTCTTTAATCATCTAGTCTCTCGATAGATAGATGAATAGATGATGATGGACAGCTTCCCTCTAGATTCAATTCCGATTCGTCTTCTCAGAACCCACTCTCCGGCGTATTTCCTCTGATCGTCGACGATCCTCCTTAAAACGACGCCGCATCTTCCCCTCCGGCGTAGGCTCGAATCATGGTATGTTATTCATCCATTCCATCTCCTCCTCCCTCTGCACTCTTCAACCATTTGCTTAAATCACGATCGCGATCATAGATTCCATCTTTTTCTTTTATTAAATGTCACTCCTGAAAGTATAATTGCTGTAATCGGATTCATCGATCCAAACTGAATCTCTGAGCTTATTTGTAAAATGTTATCGAAGCATCAACGTGAAGAGCGTGTGTTCCTCTTTTGAATCAGGCTGATAGGAGAAACAGGTACAACCAAGTCCTGCTTCTAGCGTACCAGAGCTTCGGCCTAGTCTTCGGAGACTTGAGTATCTCTCCTCTCTACGTCTACAAATGCACATTCTACGGTGGATTACAACACCACCAGACCGAAGACACCATCTTCGGCGCCTTCTCTTTGATTTTCTGGACCATCACTCTCCTCTCTCTCGTCAAGTACATGGTCTTCGTACTAAGTGCTGATGACAACGGTGAAGGTAAGTAATGAGCCACCACAAGTTGTTTTCTTTTTTTTATTTTGCTAATTGAATTCTGAGTTTCTATGTGTTGTTGTTTGCAGGAGGGATCTTTGCTTTGTATGCTTTGCTTTGCAGACACGCGAGATTCTCCTTGCTTCCGAACCAGCAAGCGGCTGACGAGGAGATCTCTACGTACTATGGATCTGGTGATGCTACTAGAAACATGCCTGGCTCTGCTTTCAAGAGCCTTATTGAGCGGAATAAAAGATCCAAGACGGCTTTGCTTATCTTGGTCTTGGTGGGGACTTCCATGGTGATTACCATCGGTGTCCTTACACCTGCAATTTCAGGTAAATCAGGCAGCCCTTTACAGTTCAAACCATATTTATCTCTAGCAATCTAACACTATCCTCTGTGTAGTATCTTCGTCTATTGATGGCCTTGTGGCGAAAACAAGCCTGAAGCACAGTAAGTAATGTTTGATATTTATATTTTAACACTTATTAATGATCTATATGTATATAGGCTTACCTTTGTGTTGCTTGCGTAGGTACTGTGGTCATGATAGCATGCGCTTTGCTGATTGGGCTTTTCGTTCTGCAGCACCGTGGCACAAATAAAGTTGCTTTTTTGTTTGCACCCATAATGATTTTGTGGTTGTTGTCGATTGCAACTATTGGCGTCTACAATATTGTGACTTGGAACCCCAGCGTATACAAAGCTTTATCTCCCTACTATATTTACGTATTCTTTAGAGACACGGGAATAGATGGATGGCTATCCCTTGGAGGGATTCTTTTATGCATCACAGGTATATTGTCATTTATGCTGTGAAATAAAACTCGACAGGTTTTCATGATATATTATGTTTCATCTCGATGATTTGTCTTAACTTCAGGAACGGAGGCTATCTTTGCTGAACTTGGCCAATTTACAGCTACATCTATACGAGTAAGTAGAGAAACTTATTTAGTTCCTCAAATCATGTAGCAGAAACCTCTCCGAAAGTTTCTTCAGCAGGCTTTAGGAATTTGCATAGTACAGTTGCTAAAAAAATCCATAAGCAATTTGATGACGTATATTTGGGACTTCATTCTTGACCCAAGAAATAAGAAAAAATATAATCACTATCACAATCTGGTTATTATTATAGCTATCTTACAGTTTTATTGTTCTATGCAGTTTGCGTTCTGTTGTGTTGTTTACCCGTGTCTGGTGCTTCAATACATGGGCCAAGCTGCGTTCCTATCAAAGAATTTTTCTGCTCTACCTACAAGCTTTTACGATTCCATTCCAGGTAATCATTTGGTCTCCATTTCTCGTCTCATTCCTCTACTCCTTACAATCTCTCTGTGAATCTCTGCAATTTTGGATAATTCCACTACAAGTCCCAAGAGTAGTACAGTTTTTCAAATGAACGAAGCTGGGCCTTTAATGTTTTGGATGTTTAGTGGTGCATCTTTAGATCCAAAGTTTCTGGTTTATTCTTCTCTGCACTTGGCTATGCATTCATACTACTCTTTGTTCGTGTAGTTTGTCATATATGTTTTGATCTTGTTTTTCAGATCCATTTTTTTGGCCTGTTCTGATGATGGCTATGCTGGCTGCAATGGTCGCAAGCCAAGCAGTCATATTTGCCACGTTCTCCATTGTCAAACAATGCTATGCATTGGGATGCTTCCCGCGTGTGAAGATTGTTCACAAACCAAGATGGGTCCTTGGCCAAATTTACATCCCTGAGATCAACTGGGTCGTCATGATCCTCACCCTCACTGTCACCATTTTCTTCCAAGACACTCGACACATAGCTTTCGCTTTCGGTAAGGGCTTAACCTTCCATCAAACTATAGATATCGTCTTTCATCATTGAGCTAATCCTTCTATTCTCTTCAGGGCTCGCCTGCATGACTCTAGCCTTTGTGACAACTTGGTTGATGCCTCTCATCATCAACTTTGTCTGGAACCGTAATATCGTCTTCTCCGTCCTCTTCATCCTCTTCTTCGGGACCATAGAACTCATCTTCTTTGCATCAGCCTTAGCTAAAATCCCTAAAGGAGGCTGGATCACTCTTCTCCTTTCCCTCTTCTTCACCTGCATCACCTACGTATGGCACTACGGCAGCAGAAAGAAGTACCTATGCGACCAGCACAACAAGGTCCCTATGAAATCAATCCTTAGTCTTGGCCCGAGCCTTGGGATCATCAAAGTCCCCGGGATGGGTCTTATCTACACAGAGCTCGCCAGCGGCGTTCCCGCCACGTTCACTCACTTTCTCACAAACTTACCTGCATTCTACCAAGTTGTCGTCTTTGTCTGCTGCAAAACTGTCCCCATCCCGTATGTACCACAGAAAGAACGCTACCTTATCGGCCGGATCGGACCGAAAACATACAGGATGTACCGGTGCATTATCAGAGCAGGTTACAAAGATGTCAACAAGGACGGTGACGATTTTGAAGATGAGCTAGTGATGAGCATCGCTGAGTTCATCCAGCTGGAATCCGAAGGCTACGGCGGCTCAAACACTGACCGTTCCATCGACGGTCGCTTAGCTGTTGTGAAAGCCTCAAACAAGTTTGGGACAAGGCTGTCTCGGTCTATATCCGAGGCCAACATCGCAGGCAGCTCGAGATCGCAGACGACGGTGACAAACAGCAAATCCCCGGTTCTGCTGAGACTGAGAGCAGAGTATGAGCAAGAGCTTCCTAGGCTGAGCATGAGAAGGATGTTTCAGTTCAGACCAATGGACACTAAGTTCAGACAACCGCAGGTGAAGGAGGAGCTGTTTGATCTGGTGAACGCTAAGGACGCTGAAGTGGCGTACATCGTCGGACACGGTCATGTGAAGGCGAAGAGGAACTCGGTGTTTGTGAAACGGCTGGTGGTGAACGTGGCTTACTCGTTCTTGAGGAAGAATTGCAGGAGCCCAGCTGTGATGTTGAATATTCCTCACATTTGTTTGATAAAGGTGGGCATGAACTATTACTTGTAAGTTGAGTGATTACAAAGAGTTGTCTATTTGCTAATATGTCTGTGAGGTTTTGTTGTTTTGTTTGATGGTTCGAGTTTCACGAATATGGATATGGTGAAACCATTACGTTTTTCTTTTGTAATAAGAATATTTTTTTCACAGGGAAGTTTTTTATAAGATTTTGAAATTTTGGTAAGCTGGACGTTTGAAACAAATTCGGCGATCATACAAACATAAAATGTAAGCGACCTGAAGACAAACGAAAAGCTGTGATGGTGGTGATCTCTGATTCAAATTCATGATTGACTAAAATTAAGGTTTAAGGAAAAAAGAAATTGTCAGAAGTGGGATTTGAACCCACGCCCTCTCACGAGGACCAGAACTTGAGTCTGGCGCCTTAGACCACTCGGCCACCCTGACTATTGCTTGACTATACAGATATCATTATAGTCCGTTTACTTCAAACTTCACTGTGCTAGTTTTCGCAGTAATTCACGGGAACATGATTGACAGATCATCATCGAACGCTAGCAGTACGTATCCACCAAATCCTCCTTGCCAATGTTTGGAACAGGCTTTGTTTGAACAACTAATTATTATAAAAACGTAACGCTTCTTGCAGCAACATATTCCGACCAACTCGGTAATAACGGTGAAGATCGGAAACAACAACAGACTTCTATCCAACGAAATTTAAAACCTCCAAACACGAGATTGCAAAAACTGAAGATTCAAATAGTTATATAGAGGTTAAGAGAGAAAAAGAACCAACACTAATCGTATCCCTTCCACGTTCACCAACAATGACAAAAAAACGGAAACAAAACAAAGCGAGGAAAATCCACGTTCATTCACATAACATACTAACTTAAAAGCTTCAGCACCATTTCACAACACCCTTTTCTTGCTATCTGACGAAACACGATCACCATTTTGTAAAACCCTAATCTTTCTTCTTGTTCTTCAACGGGCCCATTGGGATCTTGCTCAGCACCTTCTCGTCCAACACTGCATACTGCTTCTTGATCTCGATCATTGCCTTCTCACCTAATGGGTCGACCTTGTCTTCGTACTTGTCGTACACAAGAGGAACCGTGAAGAGCAGCACAAGAGCTGTTGCAGCAGATAAGAGACTTCGTCATCAGGATGGGTTCAGTAAGACAAGAAAAGTAAACCCACTAACAGTTGGAAAGATAATTACCTATGTAGGCCAATGTCAAGAAATTGAACCAGCCGCCCAAGATTGATAGAACCCACAAGCCGGCTATAGCCTATTCAAATCCAGTAACATATAGTTTGTCAAAGATCAGCAATGAACATAGGAAGCACACAGTTTCTACTCAAACTTACACAGAGGAATTTCTTGAGATCCCTTCCAGATGCAATCTCACGAAGAGACGAGAGTCCACGGTTGATCTCGATTCTGAGCCCAGATGCAAGCTGAAGGATAGGCTCTTCAGGGATATGAACTTCAGGAATCTTTGGTGGTGACCTGCCACAGAGAATCAATCATCAAAAATTTGAGGAATGAATCATATCAAGCTGAGAAGCGTACAAAAGCTTGTCATAAAACTTACTTGTTAATGAACATGGTGGCATTAGACCAAAGAAACAACACAGCGAGCACAACAATCATCACGTGGCAAAGCAAAGTGAGGAGATGGTACTCCATCAATTCAAACAGAACCCACGCGGCTGTAGCGCCACCGAGCACACCACCAGACATCTTCTTGTCCTTCCACATGAATATATCCGCCGCTGCAAAATAGAAACAATCATCATTATAAAGCATGAAACTTTATAACACAAGACTACAACTTTAACCAAACCCAGATCCTAAAAAACTCAGATCCAAATCCAAATCACACGAAAGCAAAAAAAAAAAAAACAGATCGGAGCCAAAAAAAAAAACGTACGCTTTCCACCGCCGAGAACCTTATGAACAGGCTTCTCCCTTCCGAACAAGCGGTAGACTTTCGATTTCATTGAAGACGGAGACTCCGGCTTCTTCTCCTTCTTCTTATCGTCTTCGTCATCAGACGATGAAGACGACGAAGAGGAACCGCCACCGTGGTGGATCTTCTCCGATAGCTTGTCCATCAACGATTCCCTCTCCACAATCTCCACAGCTGGCTCCGAGGCCGTCACGGACTCGTCGTGTTTGTGTTCTTCCGCCATCTCTCTTCTTCTCCGATTCGATTTTTCACAGGTTTCAAAGCTAACGCCTTTTGAGAGAAGTATCTCGATTAATGCCTTCAAATAGAAACAAGTAGAGTTGATCTCGTCCGTTGAAATAATGCGTGCGATCTTAACCGTTGGTTTGGTTCGGTTCCGAATCGACACGTTCGGTGACTTAACTAGGGCCTCGGCCTTGGGCGAAAAGAAAAAAAGTGGAAAGGGAAAGTGATGGGAACAGAGACATTTTTTTTAATTAGGAGTGATGACGTCAGCGTTAACGGTACCCCGACGTTAGGGACGTTTACGTGGCAGAGGTTTAAGCTAAGGAAATTGGGGGAGGTTCAGGTGTCACGCGGCTCAAGCAAGTTGCTGTACGATTGAATCCCTTGGTCGCAGGACACGTGAGAGAGATTCGGCCATTCGTACATGAGTCACGTTCTTTCTGTCTGCGGAACGACAGAACAGCTATTATAATTATACTATTATATAGCTTCTTCAGGTATTTACAGTAATTAAATAGGTAATGATAAACAATGTTATTATTTTTATGATAAACGAAAATTCAGTATGCCAACAAAGTAATTAGTGGTTAGGAAACAGGTTTTGTTTTGTTCTTTTTGGTGTTTTTGAGGTGTTTAAAGAGTTTTGTTTTCTTTAATGAGGTTTTCTTGCTAGAGAAAACTTGTAGACTTGTACAATGTAGAGGAATGACAAGAAGGCCCAACAGAGCACAAATGATGGATTTGATCTTTAATCAAGCCCAGTACCAGTTTTCACATCGGCCTAAGCCTAAAGGATTGATTCATTACTGATCATAGAAACCGGAGTCAAGAGTTAACCGCAACTACATACCGAAACATGATCAATGTATATACCGAAACATGATCTAATCGAATATATATAATTTCGAGATTTGAGAAAAGAAAAACAGACAATGAGTTTACCTTGCACATGGAAGATGAAATGAAAACACATATAGAAGCTCCATTGTCCTTAATCCCATCTGTGTGTTTTGTGAAGGTGATCGATTCTTCTTCATTTTTCTCCTGGTACAATCAGCAAAGAAAACTTAAAAGGGTAATAAACGCTAGATCTTATATAACACCAATAAATCAAGTGACAAAGGTGATAGCACGAAGAAGATGGTCCTAACCAAAAGAATACGTTTGACTACAAAAGAATCAGCTACTGTGAGACGTGAGAGAAATGATTTTCATGTTTAGCTGAGAGAGCAAAGACAAGCTTATAAATTCATGATGAAAGGCTATATTTTCATCAGGACGATTTTACCCTAAGCAAAATTCGTACCACATGTCTTATAAGGTGTACCGACAATAGCATCCGGTTTAATTTTTTTTTCATTGCTTTGATTTCTGTTCATATTCTATCCTCTAGATACTTTACCACTGAATAGATAGTTTGGACTTGGTGTCCATAATTTTTTTTTGGATTTTAGAAATCACTGAAATTGAAAAAAAAAAATCGAATGAAACATAGGTTGGGTTTGCTTTCAGGAAAAAAAAAAAGAAACATAGGTGGGTTCGGCTTCACCGAATGAAACCGATTGGTACATATATACCAAGGTTAAAATGGTAATTCAATAATAGGTCCATGGGTTCATAAGAACATTTCTATGGAATATCCGTTGAACCATGCCATCATCAATTTTTAACTCCTTTCTCCATCTGTCGATTCTGTTCCCATAAAATGGGCTGAGATAAAGCCCATAAACAAGACCATAAAACTTTCTAATTAGGCCCACATCAGATCCCTAAACGACAACGTTTCCCAGGAGAAACCTCACATTTCTGCAACAACAGTTCCTAAACCCACTCGCCTCCTCTCTGGCAAAGTCTAAACAACAATGTTGCTCCGTCGTGCAACCGCCGTACTACCCAAAACCCTACAAAACCTCCGGCTATACTCCCCGGCGGCGACCTCCGCTTTATCCATCGATCGTTCGCTAGAAACCCAACTAGACTACCTCCCTGGATTCCCTCGACCCGATCCGAAGCACGCGGAGACGATCTTGGCCGTTCTGCGGTCAGATTCCGGCAAGAACATATCGGCGAAAGAGCGCAAAGCGGGCAGAGTCCCTTCGATCATATTCGAGCAGGAGGATGGACAGCACGGAGGGAACAAGAGGCTCGTCTCGGTTCAGACCAATCAGATCAGGAAGCTCGTCACTCATATGGGTTACTCTTTCTTCCTCTCTCGGATTTTCGATGTCGAGGTTCGGTCTGAGATAGGTTCCGATGAAGTCGTTGAGAAAGTCAGAGCCTTGCCTAGATCGGTAATGTCCCCTTTTTTTTATTGAGACATATGGTTTGGAACATAACTGGTGTTTGGTCTGAATCTTTCGGTTATTATGTTTGTGTTCGGTTACTAACTTATCTAAAAAAAAAACAACTTTCAGATTCATTTGCATTCTGGAAGTGATGCACCGCTGAATGTGACGTTCATAAGAGCGCCTCCTGGTACTTTGTTGAAGGTTGATATCCCTCTTGTCTTCATTGGTGATGATGTTTCTCCTGGTTTAAAGAAAGGTAAACAAAAGGCTTGACTTAGTATTTTTCTTTTGATTTTCCAAGAGATGATGATTTTCTTGTTCTAGTAGTATCTGTGGTGCTTAGAAATGAAGTGTTCTGTGTATTGTTCTCTCTATGTATGGGGAATAAGCTGTTTAGTGATCATATATGTTGTTTTTGACTTGTGATTGCTGAGAACGAATCATGTACGGTAGAGTAGATATGCTAAAAATAGGGTTAATACAATGATTTCGTTAAGGAGTTATAGTAAGGCCTCACAATTAGAAATCACATTATTGGAGTTTATTGAGGTTCTAGTTCTAATTCTATAGAGAAGTGTTACTGCCCTGGTTTTAACTAATCCCTTTCTTTGGATCAGAGTGAGCTTAAGCTTTGACTTGATTGATGTTTTGAAAAATTAAAATCTTTAACTCGAGAAGGAGGAATCCATGTGCTAAAATCACATTATGTTTGATGATTTTTGCTACTATTTGCCATATTACATGATATATCTTTGTATAAAATGACCCCAGCTTTGTCTAGTGGCTTGTATCTTAGTCTGGCTACCCTTTCAAGTTTCATCCCCCATTTGTTTTTTTTTGTGGATTCGTAGCATCTAGTTTCTTGTTAGATTTCAATATTGATCACCATTTTTCCTGATCTGTATCTGCAGGAGCATCTCTGAATACGATCAAAAGAACAGTTAAGTTCTTATGTCCAGCAGAGATCATCCCTCCATATATAGAAGTAGACCTCAGCCACTTGGACGTTGGACAAAAGCTAGTAACCGGAGACCTCAAGGTTCATCCGGCGCTAAAGCTAATAAAGTCCAAAGACGAACCAGTTGTTAAGATCGCCGGAGGACGTGTCAGTGACCAGCAAAAAGACCAGGCAAAGAAAGACCAACCAAAGAAAGACCAAGCAAAGAAATAAACCGGTTAGTGAGAGTCATATTAACCGGTGCAAACCAAAACTTGTCTTTTGATTCTACAAAATGCATCTTTTTTTTTACATGTGAACGAGTTTATTATTTACAGACATTTATAAATAAAGAGTAGAAGACATTGATCTTTCAGTTTCGAATATGTTCGTATGTGTTTCTTGTTCTGTTACAATCAAATGTAGGCTTTGATGAATTGTCCATCATCATCATCGCCACGACACAATCTGTTTTAAGCTGAACAGACTTCTTGAAAATCTTGATCATCTTCACTTTACCGTTAACTACGACTCTGTTTCTCAACACCACACTTCCGTTGAAATCCTCCATCAGACCTGGGACAGACGCCAGTAGCTTTCTCGTATCAATCTCCGTTGTCAGATTCATCTCGACCGTCCTTTTCGCTGGAATAGTTTCGTTTCTTCTAGTACTCTCCCCAACCAAAACCACCAGTTCATCGTGGTAAAACCAAACCGTAACGTCTTTAACTTTAAACAAGGCCGGGTTAGGATTATGTAATGAGATCTCCACTGCGACGGTAGCGTTTTGGGTCGTGTTGACTTTACCGTTGACGAGATCGAACGGTTGGATGAAGGAGATGGAAGTTACGGTGAGTTTAGGGCTGTGGAGGTGGAAGACCGTGAGGGAGAGGACGATGAAGGTGACTGCTATGAGTATGGTTAGAGATGAGATGAAACCACAACATAAGATGAGGTTGGTCCGTTGGTGGTGAACGTGTTGTTTGGTTTGATCTTCTTCGGGTTGGTCGCTACGGGGGTTGAGATAGAGTGGGGCTAAAGGCTTAGCTGGATCCTCCCCGTTGGACTCAGCCATGGCTAGCTCACAGTTTCTGTCTTGTTATGTGAAACGATTTTTTTAAAAAAAAAAACTTTGAAGGTTTAGAATTAATAATACAGTTATCTTATATAATATTATTCGATTTTGTAATGGAGATGTAAATTTCTGAAACGCGGTTGGAAGGAAAATAGGAAAGTTGAATCTTGACTTGTAGAACGGAGTGTCAAGTGGGATGAGTTGATTTTAATGATGTGAAGCTTCTAGTCTTGGATGTTGTTAATATTGGTCCCATTGGTGTGTTATTTTTAGCCGAATAGAAGGGGGATATAGAAATTAATTGTAGCTTGTCCTCAGTTGCAATGGACTCATGTAAAGATCGTCCAGAAGACCCGTTTGGTGTCTGGCTATTGACTTAGAAAACGAGAAGAAAGTGGAAAGAGTTGATTTTAATGCGTGAAGCTTCTAACTTCTTGGGTTTCATCATTACTTAGAAGAATACAAAGTGTACTTTTCAATTGTTTCCTTTTTCTCTTAATGAAAAGTAAAACTGATTTTGTTTTGGTACGAAAAAGTAAAAGTAAAACTTATTTTGACAGGATGTAATACCTTTCTACATATCCTTTCTAGATAGAAAAATGAAGGTACAGTTGATTTTCCTCTTTTTGAATTTATTAAAACGATTACTAAGAACAAAATTCAGCTTAACTATCCGGTTTAGGCCGGTTGGGGTTTAGGGTTTATTGTTGGCTATAATTATGGATGAGCCGGACCAGCCCTAAATATCTAGCCCTATTCAACATCCCTAGATATCAATGTACTTGCACACCAATCTTATCTCAAACAAAACAGAATTTGGTACATATTATTATTCGAAAGTAGATACATCATGAGACGTTGACAAAAAAAAAAGATACATCATAAGAGAACATTCTACGATTGATGATAAGTACACCAATTTTATTTGTTACAACTACGAAAGTGTTTATGATTTATCTCACAGTACCAAAAACACTATTTATTATCACAGCATAGATAAATAGACTTGGCCAAGGATCATCATCTTGACCCTTTAGTTGACGCCATTCACGTTTTTGAGTGAAGCTCCACCTTTAGTGGAATGGCGTTCACAGAAGCTCTTCAATCTTTCAAATGCGTCCTCAACTGTTGGCGTCTCCATGTCGATAGAATGCCTCAGCCAGTTCTGCTGTCTAAATGCAATCCCTAATCAATTCAACACACATGTTGAATTGTTAAAACATGAAAAACTTGTATAATACGTTATGGAAAGGGATTTGAAAAATTAGCACCTGGCAAAACGACGAGATTTTCTTCCATAGCAAGCTTGCTGCAAAAGTCTACATCGTCTTCAATGTCAGCAAAGCACGATATATCCAGCTTGGTCTGCGTAATAATATTCACTGTCAAGATTGTGTTGCATCTCAAAATAAAACAAGATAATACTGTGTTAAAAATGTAGTAGTAATAATAGTAGAATACCCATAAAAAGGTGCACGCTTCGGGTTTCATGTAACAAGTGAGGCCAGGTATGTGCTTGACCTTAGCATATCCAATGTCAACTTTATGTTTCAGAAAACTTCCCCTCTCATGGAAAAAATGTTTTGGAGTTCTCTCCAAAATGTCAGGCATAGCCGCCTATATATGCATTAACATTAATTAAATAAAATACCGCATATATAGTTCAATATTTTGTTTTACTCTTACAATAAGAGTAAGAGAGTAACCCAAGTTTACCGACATTAGACCGTCCTAACCTGAATAACAGTCGGAGGTTTGGCATTTATCTGGAGAAATTGGTTGGCAGCTTCTACTATCTGTCCACAATAACAAAATGGTTAGACCAAAAACTAAAGGCAACAATGTACAGGTTTAATTATCAAATATAGGATATGGGCCGGAACTTAATTAATATGTATATGTAGAATAATGTGCGTTATTGGTATGGACATAGTGTTAAAGAGGATGGGACCTTCGTGTTTCTGAAGACACCGTCTAGATCGTGCAGCGCGAGCCAGCCAGTTCGCCATCCTGGGACATTCCATCCCTTAGATAAGGATCCGAGTGTAACCACTGGTACGATGGACGAGAATTTTCCCATGGGAACAAAAGGGTTATTCCCGAAGACGGTCCATCTAAAAACTTCATCAGAAACCACCATGATGGAGAGTTCCTTGGCCAATTCAGCAAGCTGAGGTTCAACAATTACACAAGAAACAAATTAGGTTATCCACATAGTCAAGTAGAATACTTCAGTAGTTATACGACGACTAAAGTAGTTAAGAGTATCTATGTTTATATAAATGTACCTGTTTGAGATGAGCCTCCGAGTAGGTGTTCCCATTGGGATTGTGAGGGTTGATGATAAATATAGCAAACGTGTTCTTGTCTGTCACCTTTTTGACGCTTTCGAAGTCGATCTCAAAGTTTTGTTCAGGGATGAAATCATAGTAGCGGACCTCGAGTTTCTTGTAGATGGAGCGTACTACATCCCATGGGAAGCCTGGCCTCGGAAGCAGAACGTTGGCTTTTGGTTTAGCAAGAATATCGATCGCAAGGTCAATCGCTCGTTTGCATCCAACAGTCATAAACACGTCAGCTGCTGTTAGCTTATTCGGAAGATCTCGGTTAAGATACTCTGCTACGGCACTAAAAGATAATAATGCATGGAAGCAAAAATTAGTGGAACGTAAAAACTATACAAACCTAATAATAACTTGTGGTCCAAAAAAAACTATACAAGCCTAAGGCCATTATTAGTGGGGGTGTCCTCCTCACTAAATATGTTGATATTAAAGTTTGCGAAATTCATGGCAAAATCTTAATATATGTTGTGAGAGAGTCTCTTCTTGAAAACCCTTGATGCGGACGGTCTAATAAAGTCACAGTGCAAAACCGCACGTGTGGCTAAATTAAAATTAGTCGTAGGATTTCACCTTTTGGCGAGTGGAAGGCCAATGCTAGGAGCATAGGCGTTTCCAGTGCCGGAGAGAACAACTTTAACGACAGCTTTTTCTGCCGAATTGCTGGTCTCCACGGCCTTGTTACTCGGGGGCAAAATGGGCTTGCCATTAGGATCACAAAGAGCCATGAGTTTAGAGGTGTAGGCACCTAGGGCGGCCGCAGCAGCTTCTTTGGCTGCCTCGCTACCGCTGAACTGCCACTCAGTGCACTTGGGGGTGGTTGCCATTTCTTACTTCTTTCTTTCTATTTAGATTTTGATTTTGAATGATTGATCTCACTGCTACGAGCTGGAATATATAGTGAGATTTCTACCTACTTTTTTTTGAAATGATTTCCACATTGACATTTGGTAGCTCACGTGGGATATCAAAGATGAAAGTAGATAAGGAAAGAAAATAATTGATGCATGAGGAGGCATCTCTATAGTCTTTGTCTTCTTTCAATTATTTTGAGTCTCAGAAAATGGTCCAACAACCACTCGAAGAGTCGCATTCTCCTTTTATCATATGTGTAAAGGAAACAAAATTGTTATGTCGATTACTCATCAGTACCCAAGAAGAAGCAAAGATTCCCACGTACGTTTTTCTTTGTCTCCGTCGAGCGAAGAGAGGAGGAAAACCACCCGGCCCGTGTTTTTTAATTGCCATTTCTCTTTTTGTTATTGGTCGATTAGAAATCCATCTCTTCTTTATCAAATAGAGAAATAAATATATTTCTAAAATAATGTTGGATATATTAATGAAAAATATTATAAATATGTCAAACACATTTTAAATTGTTGATTCGGAACAATCAGGTTTGTTATCAATCTTGTAAATTTCAAAAAGTAGATTGCAATATTAAAAGATAACTAGATTTTGATCCGTGCTTAAAAAGCGCTGATTTATTTTCGAACTTAGATAAAAAGTTTAAAATAAATGTTATATAAAATAGTGTATAAGTCTGAGAACACTAATCTGGAATCGAGGAACCAAACCATACCAAACTAAAAAATGAAATAAAAAATTTGAACAAATTTCATAAATAACAGAGAAAATTCTATATCTATTGAACAAAAAAATGAAATTGAACCGAAAAACGAATGGGTATTTGAAGTTTGTTATCACACATTTGAACAAAATATGTTATACCAGAAAATAGATATGAGAATTCAAAATTTATTGTCGTGATCATGGTTCCCTTTCAAAGTTATTAAACTTTTGATAAATTCTTCGGTTCACCCCTTATAGTGAACCTGTGAACATGTATGTTCATCAACAATAGGATTTCGTTATTCATACTGAATATTTTTTTAAAAGAAAACAAAATATTGTCAAATTTATTATGTTTTATAAAGAAATAAAAAATAAATAAGAAATAATATTAGTTTCAAAAAACAAAATCTCTAAATTGTTTTAACACTGTTAGCAAAACACTAAACCCTAAATAATTGGGTAAGCTCTAAACCCTTACAACAATTGTTTTGCTGAAGGTTTAGAGTTTATCTACGGATTTAGAGTTTACCCAAGGATTTAGGGTTTATCTAAGGATTTAAGATTTTAGGATTTGAGTTTATGATTTTGGGTTTAGGGTTTAGTGCTGACTGTTTTAATTCTTTTTATAAAAAAATCAAAAATTTAAAATTTATCCAAAGGTTTAGAGTTTACCAAATGGTTTGGAGTTTAAAATTTAGGGTTTAGGGTTTAATGTTTTCATGGCAGTAGTAAAATATTTAGAAGAATTTTCTTTTTGCAACTACCATTATTTCATATTTATTTATACATTTTTTCTATTTTTAAAACATAATAAATTTGATAATATTTTATTTTTATTTTTCAAATGATACTAAATATAAAAGCGAAATCCTATTGGTTGGTGAATCCAAGAATTGCTCTTAACCTTATATACCTTGAATAAAGTTTATGCAGTGTTTTGAAACCCGACTCGGATCCGCGAATGAACCGGTAAACCCGATGACTAAATCCGGTTCGAGTTTTGTTAAAAAAATAATATTTAAAAACCCAATAAAACCCGTAAAATACCACTAAAACCTATAATATGGTACCGATTGAACCACTGGTTCAACCAATATATAACTTTTACTTATTTTTTAAGTTTTTAGTTATGTTTTAGAAAATGTTTTATATAGATTCTATTTTTTTAGCTAATTATGTTTTAGAATCTGTTTTACTTTTAGTTTATTTTAGATTGAAAGATTACATCGTGTTTGTAGTTTATTTTAGATTACTAATTATGTTTTATATATTACATCGTGTTTCAACTATTATATTACAAATATAATTAAACCTGGGATTAGGTTTATTATATGGTTGATGATATTTTCGTGTTTCAACTATTATGTTACAAGTATAATTGAACCTGGGATTAGGCGTGTAAGCCCATTACGATTACAAACATTGTTTCAGTCCATTCGGTAAAAGTAATAACCATCGCATTATGTTACAAAGATAGTTATGTGCATCGTTATGTTTTTTGTTAATGTGGAGAGTTAGACCCAAAAAAAAGGAAAGGCTCCAAAACAACTTTCATAGCAGATTTATTTAGACTTATTCTCTTTTAATTAAGTAGATTATCTTTTAAGGGATAAACAAAATTTGATTTTGTTAGTATATCGAGAATAATGTGTAAAGTATTTGGTCAATTTACATACCGGGAGCACTCATCAAATTTTGAACATTCATTTATTAAATCATATATCAGGGGAAACCACCAAGTTTTTTTCTACACTTAAAGCACAGCATAATATTTAAAAAAAAAACTGAATATAATGTAGTGTGATTTAAATTTGTAAACTGCTACTAAATTATCGTTATTCATGTTAAATATGTTACTCATCTAGTATACTAGATTACGTAATGTTGCACTGCAAAGAATGGCAAAGTCGTTGAAATCTATACTATTATTTGAGAAATGATTTGGCTAATGTGTCAGCTTTTCTATAATTTTAGATAATTTTGCTTATTTGTTATATTTTCCATGATTTTAAGATTAATCAATGATTTTCATAAATATTTTTCATATATTTTAATAATAAAATAATTGAAAACATGATAATTACAGTTTTTTCACTATATCAATATTTAATATTATCTTATTTAATCATTGAAGTTTTGATATATTTAGTGAGTAATTATTTATTTAACTGATTATAAATTAATAAAACTATCTTGAAAAAATAATAAAACGTGTTTGAAAAAAAAAGATAATCCCATAACTTTATCTTGTGTTTATCTAAAATTTTTTAAAATTTTTATATACACATATAATAATTAGATTTATTATTATACTAAAATATTAAAAGCAGTTTAAAAATATAAATAAATTTATTTATATTTTTCTAAACGTATATATCAAGGCAAATATTTTTATAAACATATTAATTTTATTAATGAGGTTTATAAGCTATAACAGTAAATTTGATTTATATTTTTTTGATAATGTGACTTTTTGTAGTGTTTTTAATTATTATTACAGTTGAAAAATAACATTTATTTGTTATTTAAGTTGAAAATTAATGTTTATTTACTTTTTTATTTTTTAAGAGAATCATATTTAAAAATAGTTTTAAAATATCGCTCCAAAGGAGAATATTTTTAAAATATTATTTTTTATTTACAACATGTACCTTATATTATATAATTAATTATGTTTACTTTTAATTTCTTTCAAATGACTTTGTTTTAATTAAATTTTTTGTAGAAGACTATTATATAAAGAAAAGCGTGTATCTATATTTTTTAATAAAATATTTCCAAAATAATTTGTTTTAGTTATATTTAATAGATCTTGAAAGCTAAAGACCACTACTTGAAAATTAAAAAAAAAAAAATTATTTAACAATAAATCAATATCATTTTATAGAAATTAGCAATTTCTATTTTAGAGTAAAAAAATATAGATTGATTATAATTTATTTTTCTCTATTATAGCATTTAGAAATTAAAATAACAATATATATGAAATGTTTTTTTATCTTATACATTATATATTAGTGTTTTGTTTGTTAATATGGCATGTTTGCGTGTTTATTCAACTATTATGGGAGGTATTTTAGAATGTAACAATAATCAATATTTTAATTAACAATGATTCATATAATATGTAAAGTTGGGCCATTGTTGTTTTTTGCTTTATTTTGAGATTTTAATAACTTCAAAATTTTGGCTTGAAAACATCAATTTTTATCAACAATTATGTATTTATTTATTTAATTAGATTAGGTTTTTAAATTAATATAGTAAAACTGATTAAAGATAACAATATATTTTAAAATAAATATTATTTTTGATATTTAATTAATAGTACATTTACTAATAAATATCTATAAAATAATTATGCCCGTAAATGCATATGATTATTTAAAATATCTATAAAATTTTATTAGATTATTATGATGATGATATGTTTTACATGTGTAATAACATAAATTATATCTTCTGATTAATTTAATATTTGAAACTAATTAAATATTTTAGATTGTTTTTTTTTAGATTGTTAAAATTTAAATTAGTTAGATATATATTAGTTCGTACAAGTGTGCAGGCCACCATCTAGTATCTATTAAATATGTAGTGCAAAGTTACAATATCTTTAAACTGAGATAAAAGAAAAATGTATAAATATTGCAACATCGCATAAACAATCTGCTTATTCTGTATGTTACAAATCCAGAAGTTTCATCGCAAAATAATTCATAAAGAGGTGACCAAAATAATGCCGAGCATAGAATTGGGCTCAATCCGTTTAGTTTTGTTAAGGGATTGGCTGAACTGGTGTTAGGTCGGAGCGACAGCAATGCCATAGATAAAGCGATATGAGCAAGATCAATGCAGCGAGGCTTGCGAATGCAACGATAAAGAGGATGACACCATGATCCATACTGTTTCTTCACCCACACGCACCAAATTAAAGTTTATTTCTAACTTTTTCGGCTTCTTTTTTTTTTCTTTTTCACAGGTGTTAGTTTCACTTATATATACATGTATTGTCAACACACAGTTTACATTTTTAAAAGTTAAATCGATGAAATTTGCAAGTCTACATTATAGTTTGTCATGAAGGAGAAAAAAAAAATATATATAGTAATTGTAGATTATATTCCGTTAGTCCAAAAGAAAAAAAAATATTATATTCCATTTCAAGAAAAAAAGATTATATTTTTAAAAGATTCCATAAAAACACACCAACTAGATTACTTTGACATTTTAATATCTATCTATGTATTAATAAAGCTCAGTTGATCCTCTTTTTCATGATGTCATATCATCAAGATGGAGGGGACAAACAAAGACACGTGTCCATCTCTTATTTCCGTAAGCTGAGTTTTATTAACTTCAATGTTTGGGCCATTTATGTTTCTGTAGAGATGATAAGGCCCAATCTCTGATTTGAACGAAAAAGCCTTAACATGTCTCCTTCACTTTCTTTGTTGTTTCTATCTTGGGATTCTTTTCCCCTTGCATGCGAATCAGCTGAGAAACAGCAGTCGTTATGGCATTGAAACCTCAATACCCACTGATTTGTCTTCAATGCTTCTTTACTTTGTTTTTGTAAACAAGAGAATATGGGAAAGGATCTTATTATTCATCTCTGTCACGAACGTGACTTATATACACTTAACACCAAATCTACAACCGAAGTTATCGCATATCTTCCTACCCTTATCTCTACACCCATACATATCTCATATATTAATATACGTCAGTCTAAAACCTTCTAAACCTTCCTTAACACTCCCCCTCAAGTTGGAGAGTGCAAATCACACACTCCAAACTTGGACAACAAGTATTTAAACGCTGAAACACCCAAAGCTTTCGTCAAGATATCTGCAAGTTGCTCGTTAGTTCGAACATGGACGGTCGTGATGAGCTTCGCTTTAACTCCATCTCTTACACTATGACAGTCTTTCTCTATGTGTTTCGTACATTCGTGAAACACAGGGTTCGCTGCAATGTTTATAGCAGCCTTACTATCACAAAACAGCTCCATCGGACCATCATGCTTAACTCCAAGATCTTCCAAAAGCCTCTTCATCCACTTCAACTCCTTCAATGCATCAGACATAGCTCGGTACTCTGCTTCTGCAGACGAGTGTGACACCGTATCTTGCTTCTTGGTCTTCCATGCTACAGGTGAGTTACCAAGTAACACCATATACGCTGACAATGATCTTCTCGTAAGCGGGCATGAGTTGTAATCAGAATCACAGTACGCACGTATCTTCAAATCACTATCTGATATCAGCATGATCCCCTGGCCAGGAGTACCTTTCAGGTACCGTAGAATTCTCATCACAGCCTCCCAGTGTGCCTCTCTAGGCTCGTGCATCACCTGAGATAATACATGAACAGCATATGATAAATCCGGCCGCGTTATAGTTAAGTACACCAGACGACCAACTACTCTTCTGAACTTCACCGGATCAACACACAAAGGACTCTTATTTCCGAGTAACTGATGATTCATTTCCATCAGTGTGCTTGCAGGTTTGCACCCAAGTAACCCTGCCTCACCTACAATATCTAACGCATACTTACGTTGGGATAGAAACATCCCCTGAGGGTTTCTAGCAATCTCAATTCCGAGAAAATACTTGGCTTTCCCAAGGTCTTTCATATGAAAACAATCACTCAAATACTTCTTGAACTTCACCATCATCTCCACATCATTACCAGTGACTATCAAGTCATCTACGTATACTAGCACACGCACACTCTTCTCCCCCTTAATGTAAGTGAAAAGTGAGTAGTCCTCATAAGATTGAACAAAGCCAAATCCTGTAAGTGCCTTAGTTAGCTTCTCAAACCAACACATGGGAGCTTGTTTCAACCCATATAAAGATTTTCGCAGCTTACACACTCTGTTGGGATTGTCGGTTTGAAACCCTGGAGGCAGCCTCATATATACTTCTTCCTCTAAATCTCCATGTAGAAATACATTATGGACATCCATCTGGTGCACTTCCCAACCCTTTGCCACAGCAACCTGCAAAAGCGTTCTGACAGTGTCCATCTTGGCCACCGGAGCAAAGGTCTCCTCATAATCTTCACCCTCTACTTGATGATTTCCACAGCAAACAAGTCAAGCTTTATACCTCTCTATAGTCCCATCTGCGTTATATTTGATTGTGAACACCCACTTGCTACCGATAGCTTTCTTTCCTGGTGGCAAGTCAACAACATCCCATGTTCGACTTATCTCAAGTGCATCTACTTCAACTTTGACCGCCTTTCTCCACTTACGATCTTTAAATGCTTCCTTGTAACTCTTTGGTATCAACCCAGCACTCACAGCCGCAAGAAAGACTTGATGAGCTTCTGAAAACTGCGCATCACTCACATAACTCGAGATAGGATAGAGTGATTTACCTGGAACCGTCTGCGATGACTTTGATGGAGACACGGTGGTACTGATGGTGTTATGTTTATCACAAGAGCTCTGCACGTTATAAAGAACATAGTCACGTAGCCTAACCGACTGCTGTGGACATCTGTGTCCACGACCCAATGCTTCACTCGACACTTCTTCTTCCATATTCGGTTCATGATCACTATCCTTCTCTGCCACAGGCTCTGCAACATTCTCGACACTGTCTTGCTCTGCCTCTGGCTCTGCAATATTCTCGACACTCCCCATGTCGAGTATAATCTCTGATTGTGGTATCTCATCACACGTTCCAAACTCCACCGGAACCGGAACTCTACTCGTCTTGTCTTTACTTAATGGATACGGAAACACTGTCTCATCAAATGTTACGTCTCGGGAGACAAAGAACTCATTTTTCTCCATATCAAACAACTTCCAACCTTTCTTCCCAAATGGGTATCCTACAAAGACACACTTTCTACTCCGAGTTCCAAACTTATCTTTGTCCATTCTTGCTTGATGAGCATAACTCAGACACCCAAACACCTTAATGTTCTCATACTCTGGTTTCTTTCCATACAAGCATTCGTACGGTGTCTTCCCATGAAGGACCTTCGATGGAGTCCTGTTAATAAGGTGAGCAGCCGCCAATACACTTTCTCCGCAGAAACTGACAGGGAGATTAGCCTGAAACAATAGCGACCTCGCAACATTCAAGATATGGCGATGCTTCCTCTCTACTCTGCCATTTTCTTGCGGAGTGTTTACACACGATGTCTGATGAATAATCCCCTGCTCAGCAAAGTATTTTGACAAACACGTGAACTCCGTTCCATTGTCACTTCTCATTGTTTCCACCTTCCTTCCAAATTGTCGAGCTGTTAGAGAGATAAAGTTTGGAAGAACTGTCTTAACCTCACTCTTCTCCAAAAGGAGATGTATCCATACAGCTCTTGAGTAGTCGTCAACGATAGTGACAAAAAAAATTGCTCCACATGAAGACTGAACACGATATGGTCCCCATAGGTCAGTGTGTATCAAATCAAATGAACCCAAACTTTTATTAGAACTTTCTGAAAACATCTCTCTAGTTTGTTTAGACTGAAAACAAATATCACATCCACCAAATTTGGTTGAGACATTTTTAACACCACAAATGAAAGGCAAATAACTCAAAACACCAAACGAAGGATGTCCCAGCCGTCGATGCCATAAAGCCTGATCTTCCGATGCCTTGACTCGATGACCTCTCGTGACTGTTACATCTCGATAAACATAAACACCATCCTTCACCTCACCGGCTCCAATCAGAGTCTTCGTAAAACGGTCCTGCAATATACACAAAGTGTCAGAAAATACTGCAAGACAACCAGTTTGCCTAAGTAGCTTTGATACTGAAAGTAGAGTACAGTTCAAATTTTGAACATAGAGAACGTTTAACAACGTGAGTTTCTCAGACAACTTTAAGCTACCACACTTGGTTGCCATAACATGACTACCATCCGCAAAGCTCACTGGACGAGGTATCACACTGCTAACTTCAGAGAGTAAAGTGATATCTCCCGTCATGTGATGCGATGCTCCAGTATCTATAATAACTTCACTCGTTTGTACTGTACCATTCAACTTGTCGGGGATTGGACTTTGCTTCTGTCGCTCCAGAAACGTCACAAGTGATGACCACTGATCTGCACTTAGTGAAGGAAACCCGGAGCCCTGGCTGTTCGTATTAGTAGAGGCTGCAGTCACCGGTGTAGCATTAGCTCTGGAACTGGAACTGTTAGTTCTCCCTCGTCCTCTGCCTCTGCCACCTCTACCACCTGATTGATTGCGTTCGTTAAACCACTCTGGAAAACCAATGAGCTGCCAACACTCCTTCTTCTCATGACCTGATCTTCCGCAGTGATCACACACGATGCCACCACGACCTCGAGCTACAGCAACCATAGCACCTCCTGGCGAAGGTTCCTCTCCTCCAACCCTCGCATTGAACCCAACAGGTGCTTCTTTGGATTCAACCCGAGAGACACCAATTCTGTTTTCCTCACGTACCACACATTGATACACTGTGTTGAGGTCTGGCAAGGTCTCCAATCCAATCAGTGCTGTAACAACGTTGCCATATCTCGCCTCATCCAACCCCATAAGGAACTGGTGCACCTTCTCTTCTTCATACTCCTTGGAATACACTTCTGATGCAGCGCAAGTACACATAGGAATAGGTTTACAACTTATCAACTCTTCCCACTTCTTTGACAACTTGCCAAAATACTCCATCACACTCGAACCTTCCTGCTTGCATCGAGCCAACTCAGACTTGAGTTGATGGACACGAACTCCACTTCCCACCGAGAAGCGTTTCTTCAGCTCGTTCCACATCTTGGACGCATCAGGAGTGAACGGCACAGTCGATCGTATCGCAGGTAAGATTGACGCCCTTATCCAATCCACTATCATCGAGTTTGCCGTTCTCCACATCTCTGTTTCCACTGGATTCTCCTTCTCATCAGGAAATTTCAGAGTTCCATTAATGAACCCGAACTTCCGTTTGGCCCTGAGAGCGTTCTCCAACTCCGAAGACCACTCCATATAGTTCTCTCCCGTCAGAATCACAGGTGTAATACACGTTCCTGGATTATCATTGGGTGCGAGATAGTAAAGAGACGTCGTTCCTTCAGTCACCGACTTCGACGTACTTATGATCGTTCCTTTCTCTCCACTCATCTTTTATCTCTTGTTAAAAATCATTGATCTTGCCTTTGTGGCTCTGATACCAAGAGAATATGGGAAAGGATCTTATTATTCATCTCTGTCACGAACGTGACTTATATACACAGCGGAATATACAAGATACGATAACACCAAATCTACAACCGAAGTTATCGCATATCTTCCTACCCTTATCTCTACACCCATACATATCTCATATATTAATATACGTCAGTCTTATACCTTCTAGACCTTCCTTAACAGTTTTCAAGCTCGCGCATGGCTTATCAATATAAAGGGTTTTGAGAGTCTTCACATACTCTATTATCAATTTGTTTTTCTTCTTAAACTTGAGCAGCTTAGTTGATGACAACCAATAAACTGTCTGGCATTTATCCAGGATTGTTTGGCCTTGAATCTGCTTGCATGAAAAAACCTTCGACCCTCCTCATCCTACCAAGGGTCGATCATCTTCGTAGGTATGTAATTTACGTGTTACTGCTCTCCGATGACCGTACAGCACACTGGAAACAATAGCAGCAAGTCTCTGAATGTGTCCCCAAATCTAACTACCGGGGCTCCTGTCTACAGATATAGCACGGTTTTGAAGTCGGAGCAGACCATGGAAAAGAAGGAACAAATGCAGACAAGACACCAAGGAGAAACACTTCGCTGAACCTCTTTTGATAGTGTGACTAATATGTCTTTCTTTTTTTGCTTAAAGCTTGTGTTATATTGTAAATTAATTAGAGGGCTGAGAGTCAGTGAATTAAAAACAGTTATTAGAAATTGTGTTGTTAATATGTGAAAATGGGAGAAGCTTGACGGTCCAATGCAGTCTGACATAAGAGTTCGTCTTCACTTGATAAGACAGCCTCATATTTGATTTATTTAGGTTTGCAGATATTGTTTCGACAAAACAAATAAGGATGGTGATCAACAAAAGCAAAGAAACCTTAGGGATCCTCACTACAGGAAGAAAAGGGACCAGGTTTTCTAAGATATGTCTTGAACAAAATCAACAAACGCATCAAAAGGAAGGACCATATCAGAGATTAGATCTCCCACTTCTTGAGCTCCATACCATCTGGGAGGAGTGCTCTCGATTGTCTTAACATATGCCACTACCAAATCAATAGAACACCGAAACAAGAAAACCCACAACTCCAACAAGACTAAAGGTCGCTCCTTTATCTTCTCTTATTAAAAAAAAGTATCTGTCTTTCTTTATTGCAGAAGAATACCGGTGAAGTTTTGGGATTTGATGTTGGCATGTGCACGATCGGCAAAGAACTCAGCGCAGTTGGGATCCAACGTCGACGTCGTCGTCTACGAAAGCCTCTTTAGCCTTAGCTGCAAGCTCCTTAGCCATGTTGTTCGGGGTTTTTGGTGAGACTGAGAGAATAAGAAGACGATGATTTGATTCAAGAAGAATGAAGTAGAAGGCAAGGTACTGTGCTATTCCCTCCACAAAGAACAAAATTGTATCTTTAAAATCTTTTTTTCTTTTTTTAATTAGTGTACAAAACGCAAGGACATAGCCTATCTAACTTTTCACTCTTTCTTCTTTTTGGTTTTGGCAATTAGTATAGTCCTCTCTAAAAACGCAGCAAAGATGGGGGATATTGATGCCCAAAGCATAATTATCAGTAGGACATTTTTAAAGTCCTTAAAATCTTTTTTGTAAAATATTCTCATATATTTCTTTTTTGAAGGATGTGTCATGTTGTGGAGCGTGAATAGTTGCAGGATGAACGGAGGACGTTCCTGAAACCGGGATATTTGGGCACATGAACTAAGAAAAGTGGCGGATCCCCATACCAAAAAGCATTAAGAACGTCCAGTTGGAACTTTGATAATTACGCTCTTAAGAATAGAGATTGCTGATCTTTTCAAATGGGTTTAATCTGGGCCGAAATATATGATAGTGGATTAAGGCCATCAATGTCTCAAAATTAAACTTTGAGATGAGACACTACTAGTCTATGGCTTAGCATAAAAATAAGACCTAGGTCGAACATTGAAAAATACTTCAATTTTATCGTCAGTTAACTGTCTGTGGCTGAGTGTGCTGAATCTTCCGTCTTACGGTGTAAATTTGATGCCTTGCTCTGTTTTGCCTTTTGAACAAATATCTATACGAATTGCTATTGTCACTAAACGTTGGATGGAAAAGTGTGGATTTATAGGGTTCAGTACACGCAGTCCTGACTACACGTGTGTAGAAGCAAGTCACAGACTCGCATTAATGGTTCGTGGAGAATGTTACTTCTGCCACAAAGATTTCATTCAATTTCGGACTGACATGGAAGCATAATATATATCTTATGATTAACGTAACTACTAGTTGTTCTTTTGATTTTTCTGTAATAGTGTGAAAATTATTAAAATTTATCGTATTCCTTATCATACAATAGAAAATGTCAAGTATATTCGTAAATGAATACGTGCTTGGCGGAGTAATTAACGCATTATTGATAGGGAGATGTAACGTACACGTTAGGAGATAAAAAATAATGGACATAAAACTTTGTCACATGCTTTGCCATCAGTCCCATCACCTTATTTCTGCTCCAGTTAGTCTATTTGCACCCTTTTATCTCATTTTGCAATTCGATTTCCTAGTCACCATCGAATCTGACCAAATTAAATTGTTATACGTTCAAATTGTGTAAACTTAGTTGAGGTTGAAAACGTCTATGAAGATCTCATTTGGAAGAAATTGATGAGGTAAAAGAAGAAGTGGGTAGAATATCTATAATTAATTAAATATCATAATAGTATCATTCACATGTGAATTACAAATGAAAATATATAATATTATGGTTCTAGAATCTACATGGTTGTTGATTTATGTTTTCTTTTGCTTTTTGCTTGTTTGTTTTATAATGGATTAACGAATTGCGGCAGATAACCGAATAAATTTTTGACTGATTTTCTTCCACAACTAGTACCATGGACGATAACCGAAATAAACTGTATCGAGTTGAAAACACAATGCGGGTTTACTGTTTAGGTATATAAACCATATTTACATAAGAAACTTTATGCTGATGGTCTTTTCATTTAGAGTTTTTCAAAAAAAAACTTCTATTGTATGCAAAAAATCATAGTCCAAAAAGGAGTACTACAATGTTATAAACTTATACAAGGTGCCCATTTTCTAAAACCATGCGGATAACGTCAATCACCAACATGAGTTAGTTAGAAGTATCAAGTCTAGGATAACTATATAGCCTATGTATAACTGATTTAGATGAACTCATACATTCGATGGACCATCCCCTTGTTGAGTTCCTTTGTTCCTTAGAAACAAAAATATGATGAGAATTTTACCAAAAAAAATATGATGAGAAAGACGAAAAAAAACATACTATGAACGAACACGCAAGAAATTTCCGAACAGGCTTGCAAGTAAAAGAGGGATGAACATGATTTAAATAATTAAGTTTACGACAACTGAAAGGAAAACAAAACCTAACGGATTTTTTTTTATATAACGGCAAAATCTTACACTGACGTTTTGAGGAATGGGTGTTTAATATCTTATACAGCCATTTCTATGGCACGGCATCCCCATATCAATACCACTTGTTCCATTCAATCATTTCTCAAACGTGATAAACGCCAACGATAGCGTTTTCACACATTGACAAGATTGCTTGCTTTTAATTAGATCGTTTTTTTACCATAACCTAAGCGAATCTATTTGCACAGTGTTAGATTTGGGTTAATTATGAGTTTCCACTTAAAATCAATTGGCAATTAGTGGATTGACCTTAACCATTTATATAGTAGTAGATTATTTCTTATATTACCGATGTGGGATGTTTCTCATCAATACCATCTCTCACGCTCAGCCATCTAGGTCTGAAGCGTGGACAATGTGGGAATAACATCCACAGAGGGACCAACATCGGTATATTATTAGTAATAGAAGTAAATTAGGTCAAAGAATCTTATGGCTCTGATACCATGTTAGATTTGGGTTAATTATGAGTTTCCACTTAAAACCAATTGACAATTAATGGATTGACCTTAACCATTTATATAGTAGTAGATTATTTCTTATATTACCGATGTGGGATGTTTCTCATCAATACAATACAATACACAGTAATGCAGGGAAGCATTTGTGTTGTTGTATCATTAATAGACCTTGGATAATTCGATACACTATCTATGAAAGTTGATACTTATGCGTTTTATAATTTTAATATATTATTATTTGTATGTATTTTATAGTGTATTTGTACTCTCTACCCACCATGTTTCTTCTATTTGTACCCCATACCCTTCCCTCCCCCCTCCCCCCATCTTCATTTTTTTCCCCTAAAATAATGGTATCCCATATATTTGTGTATATCTACTTAATTAGCTCTATTTTTATATCCAAAAATACAGGCATGGAACAAAGGAATAGTTCCAGACTTCCCTAAACAAATTCAGTAGGAGAAATTTTACACCAGCAAAAATGCAAAAGACTTTCCCAATTATGTTCGTATGCATTTCTTAAAAATCTGATATAAATTGCTATAAAGGAATTTTATATAGGACATGTCCGACATTAATTCCTATAAAAAGAATTATAGGAATTAAATATCATCACATGTCTGATATATAATTTATTTTTTTAGTTGATAAAAAAAGGAATTATATTCAAACATGTGATAATATTTAAAATGACTCCGAAAAGAAACATGAAGAGCTTTCAACTCCGGTGGTCGGAGGAGACTCTATAATCTGACACCGGAGGCTTTCTTGTCTACATCTCCTGCTTTATCTTTGCTTCTTCTCCTCTCCATCCCTATGTCGGCGATATACTGAGGATTGTGGTTAGGTTCGTCGGTGGGTTTTTTCGGATTGATTCCGGAGCGGTGTAGATCCACCTTCGGTGACCTTTTCCTGGAATCCAATGAGTCGGCGAGGGTTCCAGGGGCAGAAGAAGTCGGCTTTTGAGTGAAAGTTCCCATAGATCTTGTCTTTCCCCTGTCTAGATCTACTCGGTTTTGTCGGATGTGTAGGCGCGTGAGGGTAAGGAACTTCTTCTCTCCTTTGTTCTCTCTCAGTGGTGTTTATCCGGAGCTGTTGCTTCGTTGTGGAGTGGAGCGTAGAGGTCCCTTTCAGGTCAGGGCTTGGGGTCTTCTGTTGATGGAAAGGCATGTTCTTGCACAAGGAAGGCTTGAGTCTTGTGAGCTCAACATTGGTGTTGATAGAACCAGAAGGAGATAGATGTTTATTGGAGCTGTTGCGTCATTGTTGGTCGTTCGGCGTGGTAGTGCTGGTTTTGGTGTGGTTAGTTTCTGGTTACCGGCTGTGTGAATAAGACGTGTTCGGAAAGCTTTTATCGGCTTTGCCGTGAGGTGATGGTGCGTATGAGGCGCAGAGAGAACCCACTCAAGGTCCAATGGCGAGTTTTAGTTGGGATTGGAGGGTGTTACAGCTACGGTTAAGGATTATAACCCTCCTGATTCAGTTTATGTGTTTGTGATGTTCTTGTGCTTTCAATCTATTTCGCTACTCTTCTCATCTTGTGTTATCTGTTGCCGAGCTCTCGCTAGATAAGCTTGTCTTTGAGTGCAGATTTGTGCAATCCTCTCCTGAAGTTCTATTTTATTTTCTTGCCGCCGGACATCTTTTTTTTCTTTGTCTTTGTTAGTTCTAAGGATTCGTCTTATGTTTTAAATTCTGGTTCCGGGTGGTACATGGTATTTCGCCGGCTTTTGGCTTCGGAAAAGTAGTGTTTCTATCGTCTTTGTGTAATTGTTTGATGTAATCTTAATCTACTAGATGACAAAAAAGAAAAGATACGGAGAATTCTACCCTCTTTTTTTAGCAGCATGGAGAATTCTACCTCTCTCCAAAATACGGGTTTAGAATGCCTAGCAGCCTTATTTTTGGAAAACAAAGCCTCATAAGCGGAGTTTTTTTTTTTATAACACTCATCATCTGAATTTAGTATCTCAATTTTGATAATTATTTATAGGCAACATATTAAAAAAGGGTAGTGGATAACCCCTTTCCATGGAGAGAAAATGTGAATGATTTGATAACCAGAACGAATCAAATCTATGTGGCTTTTCGTATTGGGACCGAACCTCCCTCAAATAATCATCACTGAGCCAACCAGCGCACGCTGGTTTAGAATCATACGTTAACTAATAACCTAGAAATTTTACACAGAAGAAAAAAGCAAAGTATGGTGGTTAGTAAATAAGATATCATTTGAAATTTCAACAATAACAACTTGCTATGTTGAAACCCATTTACTGTGATCCGTAATCATCGAAACTTAATTCTTGTTGGTAATTTGCATGCACTGTTTTTATTAACAACTGTATAATTACGTGCAGCCATTTAACCTATAATTACATGAAACAGATCACTATATGACATTACGTACGCAATTCTACTTGCATGGGATATCTATCTATAAATACTCCAATTAACCATTTCATGCAAAATCAAGATACAACAAAATCCATTACAAAGAAAGAAACATTTCCAAAAGGCAATTATAGTAATAATAATGGGAAAGCTCTTGGTGATAGTGCTAGTTTGTATTTGCATGGCTTTCCAAAGCTTGGAAGCTCTTGATTATGGAGATGCACTAAACAAGTCCATCTTATTTTTTGAAGGTCAGCGATCCGGTAAACTCCCGGTGAACCAACGTGTTACATGGCGAGCCGATTCTGCCCTCTCCGACGGTCAACCGGATAATGTAAAGCTTATTCCATTAGTATTTTGGCATTATGTTTTCTCTTCACCCATTTTTGTGTGGTTTTAATCGTTAGAAATTGAAATTATGCTTCGAACATCCAGGTGAATTTGATTGGAGGGTACTATGATGCCGGTGACAATGTAAAATTTGGGTGGCCAATGTCATTTACCACAACCTTATTAAGTTGGGCCGCGATTGAGTACCAAAATGCGATTTCATCCGTAAATCAACTCGGTTATCTTCGGTCTTCTATCAAATGGGGAACCGATTTTATCCTCCGTGCTCATACTTCTCCCACCACGCTATACACACAGGTAAATCCATTTTAGTGTTCAAAATCAAAAGTAATGGTTAAATATATATGTACCGGCAGGTATAGAAAACCCCAGATTAATTTTATTACATATTTCAACACTTAGTTCGTTATGGTTGCTTAAGTTCTTAAAATTATTATAAAAATGTTCTTAAAATTGTTTTTC
Source organism: Hirschfeldia incana (assembly GCA_026261945.1). NCBI lineage: Eukaryota > Viridiplantae > Streptophyta > Magnoliopsida > Brassicales > Brassicaceae > Hirschfeldia > Hirschfeldia incana. The sequence goes on along the minus strand of JABCMI010000041.1, from coordinate 2,126,239 downwards.
TGTAATGGTCATAAAAGGTAGGAGATGGTAACTCAGATCATAGTTGTTGGGAGAGGCCAGAAGATATGGATACAGCAAGAACTCTCTACAAGATAAACTCTTCTTCCCCTGGTTCTGAAGCAGCCGCTGAAGCCGCAGCTGCACTTGCCTCTGCCGCACTTGTTTTCAAACCGGTCGACTCTAATTATTCAACCATTCTACTAAACCATGCAAAATCCGTGAGTATTCAGACTAAATCCAAAATAGCTTATGATCCTGCCGTTCAATCACGAGGTGAATATCGTGTATATATCTCTTTTCTGCAGCTATTTGAATTTGCTGATCAGTACAGAGGTTCTTATCAAGCATCTTGCCCTTTCTACTGCTCATACTCAGGCTACAAGGTAATTAGACCGATGCACATGGATATAACGAGTTATCTCAAACTACCAATGTTTTCATGTTATAAAAATGAAACTCTTTTGATTGAAATAACAGTATACTTTATTTTCAAATATTGTATGCATGGTAAATAGGATGAGTTATTATGGGCTGCGGCTTGGCTATACAAAGCAACGGGAGAAAGTAAATACATAAGTTATGTCATAAGCAATCAAGATTGGAGCCAAGCCGTGAATGAATTCAGCTGGGACAATAAATTCGCCGGAGCTCAGGCTTTACTCGCATCGGTTAGTATATACTGTATATATACCAAGTTCGTTAAATTCTGTAACCAGATAAACTAGGTTGAATCAATGAATATTTTTCCTTTTGATTTATTTTCTTAAGGAGTATTACAAGGGGAAAAATGACTTGGGAGAATTTAAGAATGATGTTGAGTCATTTGTCTGTGCATTGATGCCGAGAAGTAGCTCTCAACAAATTAAACCAACTCCTGGTAAAATTTACCGGTTGACTTTTTTTTTTTTTTGTCACAGGATAATTTAAATTAAAGGTGCAGGCCCAGGCCCAAAGATGGCCCAAGCGAGGTTCAATACAGAGAAGAGGAAAGTGCTGCTTTGGCTAAGCCATCCGCAACCAAGTTTTTCGATCTAGAAAAGTAAGCAAACGAGATTGAATCAAATTCAGCGGAGATCATTCGGATATCATGAATGATACCGATGATTTCTTTATGCCGATGATTGCTGGTGATGGCTCTAACGAGCGTTGAATTGTCGGAGTAGACCCTAAGGGAAGGGAGACCTCGTGATTGCGCCAGGGAGAGAGCTGATCTCATCGCCAGAGCTTCGGCGATTAGTGGTGATCCAATGAATTTCTGGCTCACGGATCCCCTAATCGGAGAGGGCAGAGGATGACCTTCGAAGATCCACCCAAAACCCGCTGTCTTCGTTGTTTTGTCCCAAGCCGCATCAGTTTTGCAAGTGATCGCCGTGGTCTGCGAAGCTTCCTCCGGGGGGTGACAGTTTGTAGTACGCTCTCCTGAAGGTAGGACTCTTTGTTTGTCAGTAACTACTCCTTGAGATTGTGACCATTCCAAGGCTAATCTCACGCCTTTAGAAGCTGTATCTGCAGGGGGAAGACGTCGATTTTCGAACAAGAGAGTATTGCGTGCTGTCCAAATGCTCCAGAGGACCCAGGGAAGGATATCGCGAGTGACACCTGAAGGAGGTAGACAGGAAACATGTCTGAAACCTACCAGGATCTCTTTCCAGGGAGTATCATCCGCTATCGCGGGCGCTTGGCGAAGGGGGACTGTCTCCCACACTTGTTTAGCAAAAGGGCAGGTGAAGAAGCAATGTGTTATTGTTTCTCTTTCCTGACATCGAATGCAATTTCCATCTGATAAGTTTCCTCTGCTCATCAGGTTGACGCCAAGGGGAAGGGCATTTTGGGTGATCGACCAGAGGAAGGATTTCATCTTTGGTGAAGATTTCGAATTCCAGACGTCTCTAATCCAATTGAAATCTCCCTGGGTTGACGATGAGGATGATTGTGTAGTGGACGCCGCAGCGAAGTACCCCGACTTTGTGGTATAAACTCCTGAAGGGGTAGCTTTCCAAATAAAGGAGTCCTCAGCTCCTTTGAGACTTGGTTGGATACTTAGAATCTGTGGTACAAATTCCGGTAAGAGCTCCTCAATCCGTTTCTTATTCCATCTTAAGTCAGAGGTTAGCAGGTCCGCAACCCTTAGGTCTAAAGCATCTTCTCTGATAGGGCCTATAGGTTTTAGGTTCTTCTCTAGGGACATCCAGGAGTCTTTCCAAACCTTAGTACCCTGACCATTACCAATCGACCTTCCTAGGTTCTCAATTAGTAGATCTCTCCCATGTAAAATACTACGCCACCCATGTGAGATGCTTTGCGGTGCTTCCACTTCGAGGAAACTTCTCTTGTGGCAGTATTTCCCTAGAAGTACTCTTGCTAGGAGACAGTGTGGGGCTGTGATTATACGCCAGGCCACCTTAGCCAGTAGGGCTTGATTAAACTTTTGTATATCTCTGAGACCCAATCCTCCTAGAGCTTTTGGTTGTGTCATTTTGTCCCAAGCGACCCAGCTGATTTTTTTTCTTCCATCAGAGTCATCCCACCAGAATCTTGTTAACACTGATTGAATCCTTTTGCACAGGCTGACAGGGAGGAGGAAACACGACATCGAGTACGTGGGGATTGCACTAAGGACAGCTTTGAGCATTGTGAGCTTGCCCGCTCTCGACAGGCGTTTAGCAGACCAGCTAACAGCCCTCTGTCTGATTCTATCCACAATCGAGGTAAACAAATCTCTTTTCCTCCTTCCAAAATGTTCTGGGAGACCCAAGTACTTCCCCAACCCTCCTTCTTTGTTGATTCCTAAGATTAGCTTTGCATCAGCTCTTTTTTCAGGAGGAGTTTTACAGGAGAACGTGATTGAAGACTTCTCCCTGTTGATCATTTGACCTGATGCCTCTCCGTAGATATGCAGAATGGATCGGAGTGTAATACAACTGTTCTCTGAAGCTTCACAGAAGAACATCGTATCATCTGCAAATAGCAGATGATTAATGCGTGGGCTCCCCCGGGCTACTCTGATCCCTTGTAAGTTTCCTTCCCGTCCAGCCTTCCTGCACAGCCCTGAGAGGACTTCGCTGCAAAGGATGAAGATATATGGGGAGATTGGGTCGCCTTGCCTAATTCCACGGTACGGTTTCACTTCCCCATATGCAGCATCATTTATTAGATAGGAGAACGAAACCGAGGAAATGCACTGCATGATCCACTGGATCCAGATTGAATGGAAACCTAGTCGAGTGAGTGTATTTGATATGAACTCCCATTCAATTCGATCATAGGCTTTAGACATATCAGTCTTAACAGCCATAGTGCAGTGTTTCTCTGCTTTAGACGTCTTCAGGAAGTGTAACATTTCATGGGTAATTAGAACGTTGTCACCAATTGCTCTTCCTGGGATAAAAGCCGACTGAGTCTCGGAGATGATAGATTCTAGGACACTTTTTAGTCTTAGGGATAGCAGTTTCGAGATTATCTTGTAAAAGATATTACATAGGGCTATCGGCCTGTAGTCTTCCACTCTTTTAGCATTGAGATTCTTCGGGATTAGTCTAACGTGGGTTCTGTTTATCGATGGTTCCAGGTAACCTGAGACGAAGAACTGTTGGATCTCTTTGACTACTGCCGGTCCCACGACATCCCAATTTGATTGAAAGAAGCTAGCTGAGAACCCATCAGGGCCTGGGGCTTTATCTCCATTTATTGCGAAGGTTGCATCCCTGATTTCTTTATCTTGAGGTATTCTTATCAGTTCCTCATTCTGTGCACTTGTAATACAGGGTTCCAGCGCATCCTCAACAGTTTGTTTACTGTCTGAGTTGGTGGCTTTGAAGAGTTCCATATAATAAGAGGAGATGACCTCTGCAATCTGTTCTTCTTCATAAACGGGTTCACCACGGCTGTTCTCTATTACGGAGAACCTGTTCTTTGCTGAGCGTCCTTTTGCCGACGCATGGAAGAAACCGGTATTGGAGTCACCTAGAGAGAGCCAGAGTTGACGACTTCGCTGCATCCAAAAGCTTTCCTCCTCTTTGTAAAGATGTAGGATCTTCGTGTTCAGCCTATGAATGAGGTCCTCATCAGGTATTGGGTCCAACATTGCTAAGTCCAGAAGCTCTCTTGATTCCTCCAAGCTCTTTTGACTGTTCTCATGAAACTCTTTGGACCATTTGCAGATTGCACGGCGGCATTGAGAGAGCCTAGTTTCAACCATCAGGTGAGACGATCTAGACCACACTTCCTTGATAAGATTTTTTACTTCCACATTACTATTCAAGCGTCTGTCAAAACGGAAGATCTTTTGACTTTTCTTCTTTGAAGTGTCTAGATAGGTGAGGAGTGGTCTATGATCAGAGCCCTCGAACTTGAGATACTGACTTCGACAGGAAGGAAACAGGTCCATCCAGGCACTATTGCACATTGCTCTGTCCAAACGACACAAGACCAGGTGGGAGTGTCTCTTACCCCTCCACGAGAGGAAGCTTCCTGTGAACTTCAGATCAAAGAGGTCATTTTGTGAGAGAAAGGATCTAAAAGCACAGAAAGTACCCTCCGCTCGAACAGGTCCACCACACTTTTCACTATTATCCACTAATTCATTAAAATCGCCTGTGAGGAACCAGGGTTCTTCTGTAGCTTGATGTAGCGTAGATAGAGAATTCCACACTTGTTGTCGCTTAGAACTGTCTGGCTCACCATAAGTGAAAGTTGAATGGAAGGAGTTACCCTTATAGGTGATCATAGTGTCAATATAGTTATCTGACGATGAGATGATAGTTATATCGATGTCTTTTTTCCAGGAAAGGAAGAGTCCTCCTCCTCCTGGGCTATGGGGTTCTACTGCGAAGTAATTGTCAGTTTTAAGCCAATGGAGTTCCTTCAGTACCACAGCAATGGGGTTTTTTGTTTCCATGAGAAAGGTTACATCAGGATGGTGTTTCCTCTGCATCTTTCTCAGTCGCTGGACTGTTATGGTATTCCCCAGACCACAACAGTTCCAGCTCAAGAATCCTAAGGAGCCTGGTGAGGAAGAGGCCGAAAATCCGACTTCTTCCTGTTCATCGCTGGGATCAAGTGGATGGGGGGGTTCGTCGCAGGGTCTGCCAGAGATGTTTGCTGTTTTGTGTGTCTCCTAGTAGAAGGACTGGCTCCCATTTTGGGAGACTTCTGCACCTGGGAGAGTTTTCTCTTCTTTGAGCTTGCTCCTCTAAGGATATTGGGACTTCCCCTCGGTGATTTCCTTCTTGAGGTACTCGCAGTCTTCTTCCTTACTTTGTTTTGGTAGTCCTGCAGCGTTTCATTATTGTCTTGTAGCATCATCGGGCTCTCTAGGACCTGAGTCGTCTCTTCTTGGTCTAGTGCAGGGCTGATAATAACAGACTTGAGTTTCTTCAACTCTCCTGATCTTTTCATGGGGGTCGACTCTAATGGAGGCGCATAGGCTTCAGAAGATGCATCTCCGTCCTCACGAACTTCATTCTGTGGGACAGGGCTAACTGTCCCTATTGAGTGGTGGAGCATCTCACCGTGTTGCAGTGGGTCTTGTAAGGGAGGAGGTGTAGCTGGATTACTATCTCCGGAGAGTAGGTAGAGCGTTCTTGGAGGGTAGTTTGTTGAGGCGGCTATGATGGAAGCAGCTGTTTTTTCCATAAGTCCTGTTGCGTCACTCTGAATAACTCGTTGTCTTCTAGCCGCTGCCTCCACCGGGTCATTGCAACTCAAGTACTGTCTAGTGGTTTCATGTAGCTCTTCCATTACCAAGTCAAAAGTGGCAGCTCGTTCCTCTTCTGATCGAATATGCTGTGGGGGTATGGACGCTAGATCTCTCGGAGGGTGAGTTGATGTTTCTAAGGAGTGGTTGGTATTGGTATCTGAAGCAATAGCTTGTTTGGGTCGCCATAGTCCTGAACTTCTTTGAGGGAAAAGATCTCTACCATTCTGTGAGGATCGGTATGAAGGTTCTCTTCTTCTTGCGTAAGATGGAGATCCAAGAGCTTGACCAATATCTCGGTTTGAAGAGATTTTTCCAGTAGCTTGCTCGTTAGAGGGAATTCTTGTACCTCCTGCTGGGGGAGGGTTTCTTGTCTGCCTTGTTCCAATTCGCTCTCCAAAGGGGTTCCCATGCCTGTCCACTCTTGATTGGAACGGTTTGAAGGCCTCACCGTTCAGGTTGTGTGGGTTTTCCAACTGAGTCTGTGGAGCTAAAGGTAGTTGGTGGAGTTCAGCAGGCAGAGTTATGTGGTTTCGAACCCTACCATAGTCCAGTGCAGGGGGAGGGTGAACCGTCTGGTAACTAGAACTGTTCTCAGTGGGGTCTCTCTTCTTGCTAGGGGCCTCCGTAGCGACCTCTTCAAGGCGTAGCGGGCAGCCTTTCCTCGCATGAGAGAGAGAGAAACACAAGGAGCAGTGCATCTCTAGTTTTTCATGTTCTAAGGTAACATGACACTCTTCTCCCGTATCAAAATCAATGATTGACTCCTTAATTAAAGGTTTCAGACCGTCGACCAGGACTCTAACCCTTGCAGTTGTCTTCGAGAGTTCATGGTGTACATAAATGCCGAGCTCCTGGCCTACTCTCACCACCATGTCATCATGCCAAAAGTGCAGCGGTAGACCTTTAATTTTTATCCAGAACGGAATGAGCGATGGGAAGGAGGGGGAGATAACCGGTTCCCAACGTTGGAGAATCACCATCCAGTAGGCATAGTGGTATGGTCTGTTATCCAAGACCCTACGTATGTCCTCCTCCTTCTCAAAACGAAACTGGAAACAGTTGTTCCCCAGATCTGACCCTGAGACTCTCCCTTGAGTGTTCCACCTGCGTGGGAGGGAGGAGATGAGAGCTGACACTCTCTGTTCCTGGGGGTTAGTCACCCGACCGATGAGTGTGAGCATGTTGTCACGAATGAGCGCTGAGTTGTCAATGGGAGGCGCCTTTATCCTAATGATACCCCTGTTTTGAGGTTCGTCGAGCTGTTTCTTCCCTTTTTCTGCTTCCGTGAATCTTTTAGCCATTCTCTTACCCACAAAGCTTTGAGACAGGTGTCTAGTTGGAGGAGTAAACCAGTCGACTCCTAACAAGCACTTTTAGAAAGGCCAAGCAAGTCGTGAGGTTGGCCGACGAGGTGGAGGTTATGGGAAACTCGAGGAAATGAGAGGGAGAACTGAGATTCAGTGAGTAGGTGAGCGGCGAGGAAGAGATCCAGAGTCGTTGAGATGATAGAACAGAGTAGATTAATGGAGAAACGAAGGAATCTGAAGGAAACTGTGGGGGGTTGAGCGTGAGCTGAGTCCTTGGAGGCTCCTACTTCTGGAAAAGGATTAGGGCTTCCAAATCGGGTGTGAGAAGTGACCAGTGGAAACTTTCCTTTCAGGGCAAGAAAGTGAGTGGTCGTTTTCGCCTGGGAGACCGTTGGGCAAAGAGTTGTTCTTTACCTCGAAGATAGCGCCTGGGAGAGAAATCTCACCAGCAGATTCCCGATGAAGTCACAGTTATTGGTGCTAGATACAGTAAACTGGTTTGATTTGTTTTCATTTCCTGTTGATGTTATAGATTTACAATTATGTTTGTCTGTGCTTTTGTTTTTTCAGGTGGCCTTTTGTTTACTAGAGACAGTAGCAACTTACAATATGTAACAGCTGCAGTAACGGTTTTGTTACACTACTCAAAAACTCTAACTCAAGCTCAAGTCGGTTCAATTCAGTGCGGGTCAACGAATTTCACCGTATCTCAAATTCAGAATTTCTCTAAAACACAGGTAAAGAAAGATTACCCTGCCTCCTAGGACTCCTAGTCCAGTTTTTTTATACGCCATTTCCGTTTTGTTAACCGGCCGGTTTAATTTTAGGTGGATTATATCCTTGGAAACAATCCAATGAAAACGTCTTACATGGTCGGATTCGGGAACAAGTACCCAATACAGCTTCATCATAGAGGCTCATCTTTACCGTCGATCAAATCTAAACCGGAGAAAATTGGCTGCAATGGAGGATTTTCATATTACAATTCTGATCAACCAAATCCGAATCTCCATACCGGCGCAATTGTGGGCGGACCGAATTCAACAGACCAGTTCAGCGACAAAAGATCAGATTACTCTCATGCCGAGCCAACAACTTACATCAACGCCGCATTTATTGGACCTGTAGCTGCTCTGGTTGGTCTGAATTCTAGCTAGAGCGCAAAGAAGAATGTTATTAATACATCAAAACCATTACACTACAAATTTAAACAACTAATCATCATTTGCTTCAAGTATATGTATACACACACCTATAACATTGTATAATATAAAATAAAATGGAAAGTATTTGATATATCTTTAATCATCATTTGCTTCAAGTATATGTATACACACACCTATGTTTTTATGACGAGAACCAAACTGACTTATTGAATGTTCAAGAAAACGTTTCAAGCCACCGGAAAATATCCACAAATTTCTTGTCAGATTAGTCACTAATTATCCTAATTAATTATACTAGAACTAAAGAACTCTGTACTCAACTAAATTAATTTGATACTATCTGAAACAAAGTTATAACATTCAAACTATCTACCATTCAGTTGAATATAATTTCTTCGTAGATGATTGATTTATTAGACAAATAAAATACACATTAATTCGTTAAAATACTAAATGCGGCCGAGTATGAGTTGTACATTGGTGTCGTCTGTAATGCAAAACAGATCTTGTAGGATGCCTAATAAACTGTCTAGTCCGTCTAGACAGGAAAATGGATTATTTTAACCTAGCGTCAGTCGACAAGCCTTTTCCAGAACAATGCTAAATTAATCGTCCTAGAAATATATTGGTATTTGAAATGCTAAAAGTTGGATATAGTGGATTATCTTAGCATTTCTACGACGAGAAAAAAAGGATTATATTTGGTTGAATTTAAAGGTTAAGGTGAAAACAAGATGAATACTAACATTTTCCCAACGGCTGCAGCAACTATACACATCGTTGGTTCTGAAATTCATTTTCAATAAACCTTTTATATAGAATTTGTTTTGATAATTTGAAGATTATGCTATATATGTACAAAATTCAATTATGCTATATATATACATAAGAATTCATTGAAAATTTGAGAGACGAAATCAATATTTCATCCAATGTGTCTAGAATCGTATGTATGTACATAGACCTAACGTTCTCTAGTAATTCCACAAGTACCCACTGATGAGCTCTTGGCTATTCAATATTTCATCGAAGTCACTCGGGAAATTTCCTGTCCCGGACAACAGATCCGATGGTAAATTGTTACTCGTGCCTTTGATGTCTCTGGTTGTTTGGTGAGCACTCATATCTGCAACCTCCATGGCTTGAACCGCAACAGACGATTCATCACCGGACGTGATCATGGGGTTACTTGCGGGAGAAGAAACCACTTTATTTCCTGATTTTTTGGTTATTGACTGTTTAGGTTTGGAAGATTTGGCTCGGGTTGTACCTGCTAATGAGTTTCTTCGGGTTGGTATCTCGTGATCGTGCTCATTCGTATACGTTATGGTGAGCTTTTCCGGGTTCTGAGGATTTCTTTCGACTTGTTTTCTTGCCAAACACCCCTTTGAGCTGCTGCACCTGTAATAACTCCTGGAAAAAAAAATATTGCGAGATTAGATAGCAATAACACTGGTTATGTTTGATTAAGATACCGTATAAGATCAAATTTAAAGCGGGATTGGTTTAAGACCTTGGGTATGGAGATCCTTTGATGGGTTTCTGCCCGTATTTACGCCACGCCCATGCGTCCGACAACAGATTCTCTTCCTTCACTTGCTCAACAACTCTCTTCTGCTGGTTTTTCTTGCTGACCAGATTCAAACTATATAATACATATTTATTATTGAATTCAACACGGAGCATTCATGAGACTTAAAAAATGAAACCAAGTTGGAGATAAAATCATTTTGGTAACTATGTATAAAACTATATTTTACTTATAATCGCAAGTAAAACAACTTAAAATCAGTTTATTATATGTTTTTTTTTGTAACACCAGTTTATTATATGTTATTTTAAGAAAAAATAAGATATTTTCTTAACATTTTTACCAAAAAAAGTAAAGATATTTTCTGCATTTTCAAGAACATCAAGAAGTTTAATTATAGCTGAACCTCTTCGCTTTTGATTCAGGGATTCGGATGTGGTCAGCTCTTGATCCGTTCGCTAGAAGACAACAACGTGTTCTTTGTTTCTTAGCATCTCGGACACTTCTTGAATCTTCGGGGAGGGTTTGCGTGGAGCTAGGGTAAAAGGGCTTGTAGAGTACACCGAGTTCGTCTAAACCGGTTGTCTCCAACTCGTGTTCGTTTAAACTAGCCGTCTCAACCGGAAATGAAGGTGAAAATCCGCCGGAGCTTTCTCCGGAAAACGCGTCACCGGAGCCAGAGTAGCCTCTGACTATTGCTTCCAGGTCTCCTTCGTCCGTATAAGCCATATCACCCATATATAGTATATATCTTCTCTCTTTGGGATTTTGTTTCCTCTTTTATCTTTGATAAGTATGTGGCGGGAAAATGCCTTTTGGGCAACATCGGTTTATATAAAGAAGGAAAAGAACATTAGATTGTATTTTTTTTTTTCGTTTTCCCATGTAAACCCGTTAGTCACTTAACTAAAAAAAAATATTGAATAGAATTTTTGAAAAAGTCAATTCGTACCTAAACATAGATATAATATAGTTGTGTTATTTTGTTGAATACCCATCTCCGACAAAATATCCCATTTTAAAATTATACTATATATATATATATATTACAGTTTCTATATCAAATATTGATGCTAATATTATATGTATATACGTAGACAATATGTCTTCTAAAGCAAATATGTATATATATATATATATATATATATAATATTGGTAAGTCCCTTGCTTTTACATCATTGAAAGTAGCATGCATTAGAGCAATCTTAATGGATGATATCTTCAAATAGATATCTCAAATATAAAATAATATTTAAATATATTTGTACAACATAATTAGCTTTTAATTTATTTTAAAGGATGAAATCAATTATACGCTGACACATGGTTTAGGAAAAAAGTTTTAAGTATCTCAAAAATTCTCTTTTTTCACAAAGTTGGATTACATTTCTGAAATACAAAGTTAATAATTGTGTCAACGTAAATTTCAAACTTAATATTAGAAAATAGAACACAGATAAGTACTGCCAGCTTCAGTTAAAGAGAAAGTACTGTCAGCTCGTCGAAGTGGGGTGGTAACTTTTTTTCGTTAAAAGAGTGGATGGTAACTACTAACTTGGTTTTGGTGCATGATTTCTTTTTTTTTTTTTTGTAACTATGATTTCTTTTCTTTTATTCTTTTTTTACTCAAACAGGCTTAATATAAGATTAGGTTCTTGGTTTCCTTATGTTTTTTTTTAATAAAAGATTAGGTTCTTGGTTTCCTTATGTTTCCCATAAAGTTGTGGATTTTAATTTCGACTCTCAGTTTTAACATAGACAAAAAAATTACTGACATGCTTTAGCTTATATTTCTTTTATGTTCCTGAAAACTTTCGTCTATATTCTTATTTCCAGTTAGTAAACTCTCTCGATTGTTTTGATCAGTTATAGAGTATGATTTTTCTTTGATTTTTTTCTTTTGAATGTGAATTAGGTAGTTTGTTGAAATTATATGAGTATATGACAAGACACAGAAATCATTCAACGGACGGCACTGTTTCGTTGCTGTATAGTTTATACTTTATAGTGATGACATAAGGCATATTATCAAATCAAATATATAAAATAAATACTTTTTGTGTTAAGTTAAATATAGCCTTATCAGTCAGTGACATTAGAATGATATAAAAAATAATTTGCTTAACGATTATACCCTTCCGTTCTGTTCCAGAGTTATTATATATTTTTATCTGTGATACTAAAATTATAAAGCATATTGTAGCACTTACAATATGTTTGCCGATTCGTTTTTAAATAGATTTAATTTCTACAAGCTAGCTGCGAATTATATTTGGTAAGGTTCCCCTTGCATAAGTTACTTTAACTGTGATTGGTTTTAAATGGAGTAATATCGTGGAAAAAATAAAAGTGAAAAATGGAGGTAAATTCTGAGTACAACTACGAGTAAATGAAGGAAAATGAGAGAGAATAAATAATATTTAACAAGAATAAATAATATTTAAAAAGAATAAAAAAACAGAGTAAGGATTTATTCTCATCATAACAGTTGAACTATTTATTTTATTTTTTAATGTATTCAGCTGGATGTGACTGTAATATTTTTCAGCATTTTTTCTCTTGATTGGTAAACATTGGGTTGAATATAGAGTAGACTATATATATATATATATGCATATATAAACAGCTATATGTATATGTTTCTTAAGCACAAAGTCGCTAGAGATTGACCATTTCATCTTCATTTTCTAATAATTGGTCTTTATTTAAAATAAAAGAGACACATCAAAGTAAATATGATCAAATAATTCGTGATAATTTTTTGCAGGTATTATCTAGTATAGGTGATGATTCTTTGTGGTCTTTGAAATTGTTTTTTTTTTTTGGGTTTTCCAACCAAGATAAACTATTTAAGTTTGACATCACTCTCTTTATTTTTTTGAACAAACACTCTTTAAACAAAAGAAAATAGAAATTGATTTATGTTAGTCGACTCCAGCACATACTATTGAAATTCGAAACTTCTATACTAGTCATCGTGTCATCCTGTGTATTTTGTTGAGGGATGTGTAAACATTCCATAAGTATATTATAGTCGAAACAATTACACTATGAGTCACATTTCCTTTTATTTATTACACTTAAAGTCACTTATAGCTCCTCACACACTTTTTTTTTAACTTTCTCTTTGTCTCTTAACTAATCTAGTTATATCCTTTAAAAAATATAACTAAATAGAAGTGCATCATTATTAAAGTCTCGTGTATTTATATAAGTTATTGATTTAATTATATATTGAATGCTTAAGATTTATTTTCTTTCTATGAACTCTCTCTCTCTTCTTCTGTTTCTCTTTCAACCAGACGTCATCAAAGCTTCTAACCATTGGTATCTTCTTCATAATTTCCACATCTTTCTTCTGCTCCCATCACATTCTCCCGTGAATCTCAGCCATCATTAATTTTTGCAACACAATCTCAATTATCGTCAATTTCTACAACCACGATCTCAACCATCGTCCAAACTCGATATCCGTCACGAATATGATTGAGTCACACGCACGGTCGCAATTGGGTTTGAATCGAATACAAATTCAGAGACTGAAAAATCCCGTTTTCTCATTCGTTTTAAGTAAATAATCAATCAATATTTGTTAGATTTACTAGTACTAAGTCAAATAAGAGAGAAAGATGATGTTGATGATTCAAAAAAAAGGATGCGGGTGGGTTTTTCGTTGCAGGTCTTCGTACCCTAAATGAGGAAGATGATGGAAAAATACAATTCTGCCATTTCATTACAGAAATACAGAAATAATAAAATAAACAACTATGAGAGTTTGAGTTTCGAACTCAAGTGGCTAAAGTTCATGAAAGCTATGCGACCACTGCACTATACAAACTTTGTAAGATATCCATAATATCAAATAATATAATTTTAAACTTAAGTGCAAAATTTATATGATTTTGCTCATTTTTACATCATTTTGTCTTTGTTCATAAAACTTCCAAACTTGCATTTTTATTCCCTGTGATATGCAATGAACTAGCAAATATATCAAAAATGAAACCTAAAATAATCTGAATAAACTCAAATAAAATACTCAAAATAATTTTTTTTTTTTTTGATCGAACAACATTTTGATTGCCTTAATAGAAAGTTTTACACTCCATAGCTGGAGGAGAAGTTTGCATTGGAGACGGCTGACTTAGCCACAAGGTCAGCCTCAACATTCTCTAAACGAGGTACATAAACAAAGGAAATAAAGTCAAACAGAGAACTGAAATGATAGATGTCAAACAAGATTCCAAGCAGTGGTGGTCTTGATTCCTTGGTCTTCAGCATGGTAATGAGAACTTTGGAGTCAGATAGCACCGTAAGGGATCTGATGTTTGATGAAGCAGCTGTCATAACTGCAGAACGAACAGCGATGGCTTCCGCCATTAGAGCTGAGGAGATACATCGACGGGAGAAGCTGATGATTGGTGGAGTTCGTTGGTCCAAGCCATGGAAAACTCCTCCAATGCCGCAATCTTCAGTCGTAGGGTTCCAGGCCGCATCAACGTGGCAAGTCGGTCCAAGAACAGTTGCTCGAGCGTTGGAGCCTCTGGGTCGCGAACTAAAGGTGTTGGTATCCCTAGGGGGGTTCGCTGTTTGCTGTGCATCTTGCCATTCTTTGGCATCTTTAATAGATTTGAGCATGACCTCTTGACCTGAAAAACAATTATCATCAAAACACAGTTTATTTCTTGCTTTCCACAGGTTCCAACAAATCCAAGGCCATAACGGGACAGAGAGTCCAGTTGGTGGCAAGGCTATCATCTTAGCACCATCCATCAGGAACATAGCAAAGGAGGGGGAGAAAGCATCAGGTTTCTCCGAAAGTGGGGCAAGCTCCCATGTATTCACCGCCAAAGGACAAGAGAAGAAGACGTGGTGCTCATCCTCAATCCCTCCGCATCGTTTACATGTAAAGGAGGGGAGACCTCGTTTTTCCAAGTTTGAACTGACTGGGATTGCTCTGTTCATAACTTTCCATAGGAAATCTTTTAATTTCGGTGAAGTCTTCAGGTTCCACAGGTGTTTCATCCAATCAAAGTCGATGGGGAGGGGGATATGACTCTGTGAAGAGTTGCAGGTTAGCCCGTAGCCAGTCTTTGTGGAGTAGGACCCCGACCTATGTGAGAGCCAGACCAATTCATCCTCCATTGGAGCAGAGCTGGTGATAATTTTCTTGATTGTTTCCTCATACTGAGGGAAGTGGAGACGGATGCTCTCAATATCCCATTCATTTGTCAATGGGCATAAGAGGTCGCTGACTCTGAGGTTTACAGATGACTCAGTGGGAGGTCCGATCGGTGTGCTTGGGTGCGAGAGGGATAGCCAAGGATCACTCCAGACTTTGATGTTTTGGCCATTTCCCACTACCCACCCGAGACCTTTTCGGAGGAGCTTTCGTCCTTCCAAAATGCTCTTCCATCCGTGAGACGCAGCCGCTGGGGTCTGGCATTCCATGAAATTCGAGTAACGAGCATAATTCCCAAGGAGAACCTGCGCAAGTAGAGAGTTTGGTTCCCGGATCAAACGCCAGCCAATCTTAGCTAGTAGCGCATCGTTAACACTCTCGATGTCACGGAAGCCAAGGCCACCCGCATACTTTGGCTTCGTTAGTGTTGTCCACGCGACCCAACACATCTTCCTTGTCTCCGGGTTTGCGTCCCACCAGAATCTTGTTAGAAGGGATTGAATTTGTTTACATAAAGACATTGGAAGCTTGAAGCATGACATGGCATAATTTGGCATAGCTGCTAGAACCGCTTTCAGTAGCACCTGTTTCCCGGCTCCCGAAAGGTATCTAGTGGTCCAGCTTTTGATCCGTTGTCGAATACGATCAAGAATGGATGCGAAGATGTCCCTTTTCTTTCTACCGAATAACTCGGGAAGGCCTAAGTACTTGCCAATACCCCCCTCAGCCACTATGCCAAGCTCAGTCTTCACTCGAGCTTTCACTTCGCTTGGGGTTTTCGTCGAGTACGTAACAGAGGACTTGAGGAGATTGATGCACTGCCCTGATACTGATTCGTAGCTCTGGATGATCTTCTTCAGTGTGGAGACGCAAGAAGCTCTTGATTTAGTGAAGAACATAGTATCGTCCGCAAATAGAAGATGGTTAACCGGTGGGCTTCCTCGAGCAACCTTAACTCCGGGGAGGGTTCCTGCTTCTTGAGCTATATTGCAGAGGTTTGAGAGGACTTCCGTGCACAGGATAAAAAGATAGGGAGACAGCGGGTCGCCTTGTCGTAATCCACGAGAGGGTGTAACAGCGCCTTGTGGGGTTCCGTTGATCAAGAAAGAATAGGATACGGAATTAACGCACGTCATGATCCATGAGATCCATTTCTGGTCGAAGCCAAGCTTTAGGAGGACCGCCTCCAAGAAGTTCCACTCAATTCGATCATAGGCCTTGCTCATATCTGTTTTAACCGCCATGGCGCAGTGCTTCTTTGCTTCGGAGGTTCTCAGGTAGTGGAGTACTTCATGGGTGATTAGAACGTTATCTGTGATAGCGCGGCCGGAGACGAAGGCAGATTGGTTCTTGGAAATGAGATGAGGCAAGATGGGTTTTAGCCGGCGGGTGAGAATCTTTGCAATGATTTTATAGTGAGTATTACACAAAGCTATCGGCCGGTAATCAGAGACTTTACGAGGGCCCGTAACCTTGGGTATCAAGCGTATATGTGTCTCGTTTTGACGAGGATCGAGGGTGTTGGATTCGAAGAAGTGCAGCACATCAGTCACAACGTCCTTCTCTATGATATGCCAATACGCTTGGTAGAACTTTGATGAGAAACCATCCGGACCCGGGGCTTTCCCACTGTTAATAGAGAAAGTAGCTTCCTTTATCTCTTGTGCTGTAGGTACTTGCGTCAGGATATCGTTCATTTCCGTCGTGACTTTCCTCGGAAGGGTTTTGAGTATGAGGTCAATGTCCCCACAACGAGAGGAAGTGAATATATCCTGAAAGTACCCTGAGATTACAGAAGCTATCGCTGCTTCCTCGAAAAACTCTACCCCCTGTGCATCTTCAATAACAGCAAGGGAGTTTTGCATCCGTCGGGTTCGGGTTGCGGCATGGAAGAAGCCCGTGTTGCGGTCTCCATTTTTGAGCCATTGGATTCGGCTCCGTTGACTCCAGTACTGTTCTTCTTCCTTATATGCAAGACTGAGTGTTTTAGAGAGAGCCTCAATGCGAGGTAGATTTGGAATTGGAGAAGACAAAGCTGAATCTAGTTCTGTTTGTGTCATCTTGATCAGCTCGTTAGCTTTGGAGTTTCGGTCCTTTGTCCACTTGATGATGCTTCGTCGGCACTCATTTAGCTTTCTGATGACCGAGTCAAGTGGTGACTGTTTCCAGGCAGATTCCACCAGGTTGGTAACTTCTTCGTTTTCTGTGAGGAACCGGTTGAAGCGGAATACTCCCCTTTTCTTGGGGGTGGAAGAATTAAAGTAAGTCATAAGGGGTCGGTGATCTGACCCTTCAAACCGGAGATAGCAGCACCGGCCCATCGGGAATTTTTCTGACCAGGAGCAATTGGCCATAGCTCTATCCAGCCGAGATCTAATGAAGTGGGAGTAGCGAGTTCCTCTCCAAGAGAGCTGATCCCCGGAGTGTTTTAAATCCCAGAGACCGTTTTGAGAAACGCAGGACCGAAAATTAGTAAAGGAACCTTCCCAGCGCTCAAGGCCGCCTACTTTCTCTGAGTTATCTAAGATCTCGTTGAAGTCGCCGGTTAATAGCCAAGGTTCATCCCTGTTCTCCCCTAATTGCGTGATATGGCTCCAGAAAGGCGCTCTGTTTTCGACAGCAGGGGCACCATAGATGAAAGATACAAAGGAGGAAGAACGTTTAAAAGATACCTTTGTATCAATGATATTCGGTGAAGCTTCTAGGATCTCTATTGAAATGTCATCTTTCCAGAGAAGGGCTAGGCCGCCGCTAGTACCAACAGGTGGTATGAAGAAGTGGTGCTGATACGGTAGTGTATGGAGCTTTTTCTTGATAAAGTCTTCATCATTTTTTGTCTCCATGAGGAACATGATGTCAGGAGCAATGGATTTAGAGATCTCCTTTATCCGTCGAATTGTGAAGGGGTTCCCCATCCCTTGACAATTCCATGACAATATCGCTAAGGAAGAGAGGGAGGAGGGGACCGAAAACCCGGCCCGAGGCTCCTCTTTGTCGGTATAGGCACCGTAGGCGCCTGCTCTGAATTACTTCTCCGGGTACTAGGACCCGCCTTGTCTCCATCTTTTGATGCTTTCTCAGTGCAGATCTTTTTACGAGGGAGGTTTGAGGTGCGGATGACATTCGTTTTACGGATGCTGATTCCCTGGATTGGGCTTTGAGGGACCTTCTTGCGCCCAGTGGCCTTTGTTGTCTTTGTGGTCTTGCGCTTTGTACCTTTGTTGGTGACCATGGGAGCATCATCGAGAGGGGTAGTAATGTGTGAGGTATCAGCGTTACCAAGAACAGATCGCGTTCGTTCTCTGCTGCCCTGGGAAGCTAAGCCACCGAGTCTCTTAAGTGCCGAATTGCGTGTAGCACTTTCTCTGATTTCAGAGACAAGGTTAGACCCCGGGATCAAAGGATCAGCCATTTGTACCTCCACCTCCATCAGTCTGCTAGACTCACCACTCAGCGAGCTTCTTCTCTCAAGTACATCCCTTAGGTCAGGGGCAGCCACTCTATCCAGAGCAGAGCGGCGTTCAAGAGATTGTGAAGTTACAGGCTCCTGTCCAGTCCTTGGAGCATTCATCCTAACATCCCTTGTTGTCCCTGGGGAGGGAGTGAATACTGGAATTGGATCATCTTTTCGGGACGCAGAGCGAGAGGGGGTTCTTGCGATCGAGTTGGCCGAGAGGTCATTGTGATTTGCAGTAGGGCCGTTGGATCTCTGTGATTGAAAGGATCGAGAGAGATATGCCTCTCCACGGGGAACATACTCAAGTCGGGTTCGGGGTTGATACTGAGGAGGTGCTCTGATCCCCGCGGATGATCTAGAGACCATCGACTTATTTGAGCGATTTGAGACATGTTGTCTTAGCTGATCAGACTGTTCTCTATGATCAGAGTAGTGGTTTGAGTGAAGTCTGGGAGCTGGAGCATCCTGGCGCGACGAGTGATGACCCTCAGAGGGCTTGTACCCTCTCCTTTCATCGTGTCGTCTCTTCTCGGCTTCAATACGTTCCAGTGCTAGCGCCTGAGTGATTCCCAGCTTCCTATCTTTTGCAGGTGGGTCATGTCGCGATCTCCTCGGACTGTCGTTCTCTTCATGGAAGAGTGAGAAGCAAGTAAAGCAGTGTTTCTCAAGTTTCAGATATTCGAACTCAATGTCAGCGATTTCACCCTTTGGAAGTTGTATTTCCGACGTCATCTCCAGGGGTCGAAGCCCGTTCATATCTATTCGAATGCGGGCATCTTTGACATCGTAGGAATCAACATGTCCCAGTGATTCGCCAATTTTTTCAAGGGCCTTGTCGAACCAGAAGTGGAGTGGAACACCGTGGATTCGAATCCAAAAAGATATGGTCGACGGGAAGGATGGTGAGATTATCGGTTCCCATCGTTGAAGGATTAGCATCCACTTCTTATAATGGTACGGACCTTTAGCCAGGACCGCACTTAGGTCACTTTCCGACTCAAAGCGGAATTGGAAGAGCTCCGGTCCTAGGTCGCGTCCTTCTACTCTTCCTTCCAAGTTCCAGATTTGGGGCATTCGCACAATGACAGCTCTTGGCTGTTGTACCCTAGGGTTTGTAACCCGACCAATAAGAGTGAGATGGTTATCAGCAATCAGAGTCTCGCTGTTTCCTTCGGGTATCTTGATAGGTGAGCGTTTTCTTGGAGAACGGGGGGTTTCTGGCCATTTCTCCTTCTCTGAGCGAGAGAAACGACGAGCCATGCCTGTAACGGTCTCTATAAGCAGAGTAAAGGTTGGATTTTGAGCAGACTTTAAGACACCTAGAGATGATGTAGATCTTGTCGGTTGGTGTGGGAAGAGCAGGTAAGTAGTAAATGAGGTTATAACAACCTAGGATTGTAAATGAGAGCTCAGTACAAGTAATCTTCAGACTCCTTCCTCATCGCAATTAATGATGATAGTTGAGTAAAGACAGAGAGGAGAAGCTTGTGGGGAGCGGAACCGGTGGTTGAGTAGACGACGGGAGACTTCATGACGGCGCAGGGGAACCCTGGCTGACCCTCCGACGGCGGTCGGGGGCGGAACCCGGTGAGGTCTGACTCTAGGGACCGGTGGATAAGAAAATAGATCTATGGACCGTTGGTTAATTACCCGAAAAAGGAAGAGTATTTTGAAAGTATTGGAAAGGAAGGAAAGACTTTTTCTGAACCGGGAATAAACCGATGGACAAAGCGAAGGGTGATGGAAGAGCACACAGGTCAACGATTTCTATCGAAAAGGGTGCCTGGGAGCGTTTTTAGAGTGCCAATTCTTTTATCATCTTTTATTAAACATTATACTTATGTTTGTTCACTCACCAAATACTCAAAATAATTAAGATCATCATATATCTTGTTAAATATACAAATGAACCGTTTGTACATGCAATTTTTGGAAAAACAGTTGTACACGTGGACATTAAATATATGTGTACACTGTGATGGTATTTGAACGGGTAACTATTGAACTTCCAAAATATATGTAATTGGTGTACATGTATTTTTTGTAAAACAATTGTACACATGTACGATAAATTATACGTGTACACCGTGAGCGATGAGCTTGTTAGACTCAGAGACTGATTTGAGGTGAAGCTCACGATTTCTACAAATTGTTTTTTTTTGTGGCTCTAAAATCTCTAGTATTGTGTTTTATACATTTGAAAGTTTCAACATTTGTACAACCAATATTTTTATGTATATATCAAATTTCATTATCCATATGTACAAAAAGGTATATGTACACTGGTTCACAAACATTATATATATATATATATATATATATATCTGATTAGTAAAACTTAATGTTCTGGAATATAATGGACGTGACTTAGGCGTTTGATTTAGGCTAAATAAAATTAAAGACTAATAATGTGGATGTTGAGGATTAGTGTATGTTTGAAAATATAATTGGACTAGATTGCACGATTAAAAGTCTTAGGGAACATTGGTGAAAAAACTTGACCATATTAAAAGTCTAGATAAATTGGAGAATAAATAAAACTTGGAAGACCAAATGTGAAAATAGTCAAAAGTTGACCATTGTTACTCCAACCAAGCTTTCTCTTGAGCTGTGAATGAATCAACGGTGATTTTAGTGTGGAAAAAGTTTTACGGCAGAGAACGAGCAGTCCCAGATTTAGTTTCATCGTTGTGAATTAAAGTGGAGCTCACAGTTTGTGGTCGTCTACAACAGAGCTATCCGGCTGCCCTGTCGCGTCGGTGCTGGGTTTTCACGGAGACATATTTGTGAATCGAGCTTGACCATGATTCGAAGATGAATCGACGCGACGAAGATGAATATGAGGTCGGAGATCGTGGTGGTGGCTTGAAGTTCATCATGTTGGGAGATCCTAATTCACCGCAGAGAAAATTCCGGTGAACACAAAGTCACGATATTGACATAACGGAGCTCTCCATTAACTTCAGATGATTATTTTCCCATTACCGTTGTTGCTTTCATCTTAAAGTTGAGCCATCAATGATACAGTTACAAAAAAAAATGGTGAGAAAAATTTAGTTAATGAGTGGGTCTTAATAGTTATGACTTAGTTATGCTTTAGTTGAAAAAGAGTGAAATAGTTAAGAGAAAGTGTCTTACGAGTATAAAATGACCTGTAGTGTAATAAAATCTCAAAATGCGACTTAGAGTGAAAATTTCTCATTATAGTCTCCAGTAATATCGATCTACAGTGTTATGTACCAAATTAAAATCGACAAAAGCAAATCCACCAGTCACTTGATAAAAACATATCTTGAGTTTTTTTTTTCAAAAAAAAACACATCTTGAGTAACTTAATCGATATAATTGTCTGGCACTATATAATTAACATCAATCCGTACAATCGATTAAACAAAGCAAGATTCCGTACAAAGGCATGCTGAATCGTACGTCCCGACGAAGGAACTCGTTGTTTACGTGGTGAAAGATGACACTGACACCCTTTTTCAAGATTTTCAAGAAATCTTTCTTTTCACTCTCTTTGGATCGAATATTGTTATCTTGTTAATAATTATTTTCTTGATTAAATACTAAAGCCAATAAAATTATTGTTATCGTCTTCTGTTAAATAAATTTGGATTTGATGTGATATGTCTCCATACGCGTTTTCGTGCTGCTATTAGTGAACTATTAGACTATACGTCTATACCGAGCTGGACAAAGGTGGAAGTTGTTGTTATTGTTGTTTGCACTTCTATATAAACTAGGATCGACTCTAGATCTATATATGCTTTCTAATTTGTATTGGTTTCAACTTGGGTCATGATTGGTTTCCTAAGGTGGTGATTGATGAGCATGCAGTACAAGTAAATCCGATATATATATTTAGTGGATGATTATTTATCTCAATAAAATCAATGGCAAACAAGCCTTTTTTGGTAAAAATGGCAAACAAGACTTGAGTGTTAAGTCAAGGAAAAAAATAGATACTCGGCAACATGCACATAACAAACAAAAAATCAACAATATAACCATAGCATTCATTAGACTATAATATTTATGGATTAATTTATATTTAGTCATTTCTCACTTTCACCTCTTTTTTTAATTAAATTTATATGTTTACAAAAATACTTATTTGAATTTCTTAAATACTTATAAAAGCTTATATTTTTTCTATATAAAAGTTTTGAATTTTCTAGAACTAACGTATATTAATAAGTTGAATACGTGTAGTTGTAATAAGATTTTTTATATTCTATTTACAAACGTACAATAAAATGGTTAGTATACACTTTTTTCCTCTACTCTCTTCCCAATCTCCATTTTTATACCTCTCCATCATTTCTTCTGAATCGGTATCTCTTCTTTTTTGTATCTCTTTTTCTATTTCTCTAACGTGTTATGTTGAAATAAAATGTTATTGTATTTATTTCATTTACGAATGTAGAATAAAATTATAATTATACATTCTCTCTACGATGTCTATTTAGATGGACATTCAAAATAGGGCTACATTCTTTGTTTTTGCCCTGCTATAGCTATACATCAAATTGCCCCAAAGAAAATTAAACTTCACTTTCATTATTTTTTCTTTAGTCAAGAAAAAACTAAACTTGAGTGAAAATGACCTTGTATCCTCCGTTACTACTGATTTGACATGTACTCTTATTTTATTGGCACGTCATCTGAAAAACTAAACTTCATTTTGATTATTTTCGAATATGCTTCCAAACAATACTCTGCTATTATGGTTGTGATGACTCATTGGCTGTAGTGACGGCCAAATCGATCAATAACTTATTATTATTCTTAGTTTTTTTTTTTAACTTGAATATAAGCAAGACTATTGAAGGTTTTTTTTTTTTTTTTTGAAAAAGAAGACTATTGAAGGTTCCCATGTAAAACATTGAAACGTGACGATATTTTGGTATCCGTATACATACAAAAATAACTTTACATTTGTCTCGGCTTGTGCCCCTAGAAAACATGGCATGCTTTGTGCCCGTTCTGTTTTAACAACCGTGTAAGCAAAAACTAATTTTGGTAAACGGCGAGACATATTTTTATTGTATGACAATGAAATTTCAATAATTGCTTTTACATTATAACAAAAAGAAACTGGCAGAACTTGACATGAAACTTGGCGCGTCACTCGAAAGAATGTGTGTTAAAAAGGTATGTTCATTTGGTATATCGTCTATATACTAACATTTGAAACATTGCCAAGTTTTTCTTGGTAAAAAACACTACCAAAGTTTACCAATAAAAATTAAAACACTAACTAAAATATAATTTCATAGTAATATATTACATGTTTATATGAAAAGTAGAAAGCACTTCGATAAACTAAATATCTCATATAAAAAATAAAGAAAAGAATAAAATAAATATCTCATGCATAAACATACAAACTCTTCAAGAGTTCAATGTCACTAACAAAATATTTCAATACTTCTTAATAAATTAGACGTATATATAATACGTGTAAATATAAACCTATAGAAAAAACCATGCATATTTAGACGATTGAACTAAAACTTCAATTCACACAAACTTTTAGTATAGTTAACTATCTAAGATAAAATTTAGCAAAATGGTTCCAAAAACTATACATATACGAAATTCTTTTCTGGATAAGATATATAATATACCCTGAGATAGCAGTAAATATATTCTTATTTCAGAATAACATACAAGAAAAAAATATATTAAAAATTAAACTTTTTATTTATTTATTTGAGTTTAGTGGTTAATGTCTAGACTTTAGTATTTAGAATATGAGTTTATGGTAAAATTTTAAGGTTTTTAGTAGTTTAATAAATATTGTTTTTGAGATTTTTGTGCGAGAAAACCATTTTGAATTAGAACTCACAGGAGCTTCCAGTTTGTATCATGTACTTAGCACTAAGAGGAGACTAGAGTATAATTTTTACTTTAAATTTTAAATATCACAGAAATAGTTACATACAATTTTGTTTCAAAAGTGCGTATTTGGCTAATTTTTATATGTGAATACTAGGGTAAACCCGCCCTACGGGCGGGCGGACGAAAAAATATACTAATACTATAAATTTATTTTTAAATGTTGTATTACTTCTAACTAAATTAGCATTAGCTTTCATAGATTTCTTACAACAATGTTAATTATTTATTTTACTGCTCATTTTAGAAATTATATACTTGTCTAATTATTATAAAATTTAATTATTTACTTTACTTCAATGGATAGAAAAAAACCGGGTTGGGAATCTGGTTGGAGAATTCTGTTTTCAGGCAACAGCTCTTTCCAGCTCGAGTCTATGGCATCAACACCACTTCGATGTACTTGAACACTGTTTCTTTTTCATCCATAGGATCATCTTCTGCTAAAATTGGTTCACATGGTGTTTCTCTTTGCTTCACCTGATTTTTGTTAAAGATGAGTCCGTGTTAACTCATAACTGATTGAAATCTTTAGCCAACTTTATGGTTTGATGCTGCATATAACAAATCAATTAAATCGCTCTTTCTACAGAGTTAAGGTTTACTCTCAGGATAGTAACATTCTATTGACACAACCTCATGAGAATATGAAATGAAAATACCAATTAGAAACTCCATTGAAAAAAAAAACTACAATGCTTTACATTCGCTTATATATGACAGAAGATGTATTAATTAGTTTTATATTAATTGGTGTTAATTTAATACCAATATTCTCTAAACCCAAGTAATAAAGTATATTAGTTTGTGCCTCACTTCATCAGCTTCCTCAAGTATTAATTAGGATACCGTGCGAGAAAGTAAGATCACTAAAGTAGAAATTATTCAACTTGCCGATTTCACAGAACATGTATGTGGACGCAGCGACGCGGCGCCCCATTTGCTTCTTTGAAGTGTTGAGATTCACTTTTATTTAGCTACTCTACACAACGTTTTGTTTCAAAAAAAAAGAAACACAAAACGTTTTTCTTCCAAGACGTCTTACATTCTCTTCAGCAAAAAAGAGATTAAGGAACGCAACCTTGACTATTGAGGAAGGAAAAGCTAGGTACCAAAAAGCTAGTATTTTCGTATATTTAGATTTATTTGTCAATAAAAAGGAAATTAAATATATTCCTAGAACCTGAAGTTACAATGATTTATATAAAGGCCTTCCACCTAAATTGTAACAAAGTTAAAAAAAAAGTTAAACAAAACAGAAAGGTAGAAGAAAAGGAAATTGGATTAGTTATATGACTTCTCTAATTGACAATTCCTCTGATTTACCCAAAAACTTTGACTCTTAATTCAAATGCACCAATGATCAGCCTAAAAGGAATTTGAGAATGCGTTCTTTCCCAGTGACCTAGGAACGACACTGTTTCTTTTATAATGATGGACAAATGAATTACAATTTGTGGAAGTTGTATCATGCCCTCTTGATGTCTGAAGAACAGAAGAATACATAATGAAACAACAATAGGAGCTTCAAGTAACCAGTTGTGACAAAAAAAAAGGAGCTTCAAGTAACCCATTTCAAATGATATTTGATCGTGCCTCTAGTATAATTTTAAATTTCAAGCCAACCCCATTAGCAACCAAAAAATATAGCTGGAACTATTGTTTCATCAAAAATATAAATTAAAAAATCTCCATTCAGAACTTTTTCATATTCCAAGTAAATTAACATAAATTACATTTTACGTCCTGGATCAACATAACATAGTGCTGTCACGAAGCATATATGAGAGTAGATATTATAATAATTAGGAAAACCTGTTATTTAGCTGATAATGCGTATGTAGAAACAAAAACCAATGTCTTCTTCCAGTTGTTGGAATTAGCAAATCCAAGCAGCTCACTGTAGTTACGGAACCGGAACGACTTAAGAGGTATCGGAGCAACCGGTTCAGCGATCTTCTTGATAGAGGTTGACTCGGTAAAATGGATCAAAAGAGGGGAGTCCGACAGACGGTAGTTCTGGTTACATCGCGTGACCTCAAATCCAGTGAGAGAGTAGACCGATCCCGCATCCAGATTAGACTGATGTGCTGCGAGACGGTTAACATTCACACTAGTCGGCAGCACGGTCGACTGAAAAAAAAAACAAAACAGAGATCTTATTAACAAATCAGATGGTAGATGCGGTAAGATGAAAACTTTAAAATAAAAAATCCGAACAGTGGGAAGTAAAACACATAACTGAAATCACAAATCTAACGTATTATATCGGTCAAGCTAAATAAATGGGGATTTTAGAACAAACTTGAGAATCAACTAACAGCATGTCGACACCCATGAGTTCTCCACCACGGCGGACGCTCTTGGCCTCCCAGAAACGGAGCAAGCGCACTTCCACGGTGGAGGAGGAGCGTCCGGACTGGAGATCGGAAATGAGAACTAAAACGTTAGCCATATCAAAGATTTTTTAAACTGATGAGCAAGAGTACGAATGAATGAAACAAGCAAGCTTACCTTTATATAGTGACTCCATCGTCATCTGCAATTAAAATCCCGCATTGAATCTACATCGTAGGCGAGTTTAATGGGAGATTTGAAGGCCATCGAACGGTTTCTGAATTCAGGATTGGAGGAAGATGAGACGTCGACGGCGATAAACTGTAGTCTCTCCCTGTCTAACCTAATAACAAAACGCGACGTAACACCGCTTTATAATTAGAGATGCTGGCGACGGGCTTGGCCATTTGTGTAAATATAAAGTCCAATTAGAAAGGAAGCCAACCCGTATGTAGTCACTTTAATGAAACGCAACAAATATGTGTGTTTGGACACGCGTCACCTTCTGGTTAAACTATTTTTGGAACGGGAAATGCGGAGAAGAGTGTCGACCTTTTTTTATGTTATAAGATTGTATATATGTTTAAGAAAATATCTTGTTGTTCACTTGATTCTTATAAAGTAACCCAAAACTAAAAGAAATTTTATTATAAAACACTTCTAACTCAATAAGGATTTTCTTCATCTGAAGTTGATGATGCATTTCTATGGCAAACAACTAATAGTGAACCCTCTTCGGTATATTCTCAACAGATCATACTTGGCAACACTACATATCTTTTTAACCACCATCGAAGAAATCAAACTGGACCATCTGGTGTATACTGTATAGATAAGATAGGAAATTAGGAAAAATAGGATGAACAGATGCGAAATGACCTAAAATCTAAACCTTATAGAAATCAAACCAAACTAAACCAACCAGAAAGTTAGAAGAGAGACGGTACAGCAAACCGGATATTTTCCCGGTCGTATTATACATACACACTGGTTTATAAACTCTGTTTCTTTCTCCTCCCTTAAACCCTAAAAATCAAAAACCCTCTCGGAAGCTATGGCGGCCGCAGACGAAAACGACGAAATCTCCTTCAAAGACGGCGGCGACTCCGACATCTGCCAGCAGCTCATGGACCGTTACGCCAAGTCCTCCGCCTCGCAGCACCGCCACCTCGTCGCCACCGCCGCCGCAATGCGCTCCATCCTCACATCGGAGTCTCTTCCTCCCTCTCCTCCCGCTTACTTCGCAGCCGCTATATCCTCGCTGGATACTTCCACGGCGGCGGATCCGATGGCTGTCTCTGCTCTGCTCACGTTCCTCTCCATAGTCGTCCCTCTGGTTCCTCAGGGAGGAGTCTCAGCTCCTATGGCTCGTGAGGCTGTGAGTGTTTTGGTGAGACCTATTGATGGAGAAGGGGAGAAGCTAGGTGTTGCTAGTTTGAGAGCTGGTGTGAAGTGTATTGGGACATTGCTTGTGGGTTTCTGCGATTTGGATGATTGGGAATCTATTCGAATTGGGTTTGGTTCAATTCTGAAATTCTCAATCGATAAACGTCCAAAGGTGTGACCTTTATGAGTTCCCTTTTGTTCTTTCTAGTTTTATTGGATTGCCCTGTTTTGAAAGTTTCAATCTTTGGGTCTGTTTTTAGGTTAGAAGATGCGCTCAAGAGTGTTTGGAGAAGCTGTTTGGTTCTCTACGGTTAACTACTGTTGTCAAGGAAGCAAGTGATGCGTTATTTGCTCTGCTTAAAGAGCATAAGTCTGTCTTGTATGAATTAAGCTCGAGGAAGGTTGTGGAAGGTTCTAAGGCTGAGTCAGCCTTGAAATCTGAGAATGCTGAGGCTGCACATGTGCTGAATGTTATGAGTGCTACGATTCCGTTTCTCTCTGCGGAAGTAATCTCTAGTGTTTTCTCGGAGCTTTGTAAGCTTATGGGGTCTCGTTTCTCGCCGCTGACCAGGCAGATTCTCAAAGGGATTGATACTATCTTCAAGAGTTCAGAAGATGATGCTGTTGTTGTTCCTGAGATTGAAGGAGTCATTGCTTCTTTGACTAGTTATGTATCTTTACACGACAAGAATCCTGCTGACACTGTCGTTCATGCGAGCACCTTATTGAAAAGTGCTTTGGAGAAAGCCGAACCGACATTGTGTCTAAGGCAGCTTCCGCTAGTTTGTGGGTCACTGGCAGGTAGCTATTTTGTTCTTCATTACACGGACTTGGATTTCATATCTGTTTGTGATGAATTCAAACTTTTCTGTTTCCGATGCTTTAGGTCTTCTGACTTCCGAGGATGATGTTGCATCACAGTCCTCAGTTATACTAAAGGACTTGATCAGCAGCTACATCGATACAGATAATCTTCTGGCCGAGGGAAGCTTGTCTGGTGAAGATGAGGATGACTTAACGGGTGGAGACAATATAAACGCAGCAAGAAGTGTGTGCACTGTCTTTGAGAGTACGCTTAACTCGTGTGATGGAATTCCAAAGGAGCACATTTTGACTGTCATAGCTCTTTTGATTGAGAAGCTTGGTAGGTCTACTTTCACTAACCTTGCTATGTTTTATCGTTCTGAACATATTAGCTAGAGAACAGTATGTTACAAGCACACATTTTGCTTTCCTGAAAGCGTATATAAATATTGAGTTCTATCTCCCATTATTTCAGGAGACCTTTCATATATTCTCGCAAAGGATATCATTTTAAAGCTTGCAGACATGATGAAAAACGCAGCTGGAGGTACTTCTAGCTCACAATATGTAAGTTTCTAATAATGTCTGGTGCATTTAGTACTTAAAGATGTGTTCAATAATATTTCATACTAATAATAAAAGGACATCTTGTTCGCCATCATATTTTTTTGTGTATATATATTTTATTTATTTATTTATAATAGATTGGACTTATCTGCAGGTTCAACAATGCATTGGGGCTGCAGTGGTTGCCATGGGGCCAGCGAAGCTACTGACACTTCTTCCTATCACCCTTAATGCTGAGAGTCACTCATGCACAAATGCTTGGCTGATTCCTATCTTAAAAAAGCATATTGTTGGGGCATCTCTCGAATATTACGTCGACCACATTGTTCCCCTTGCCAAATCGTTGATGCTTGTTTCTAAAGAAGGTACTCTTCTATGCGGGCAGTGAGAATTTTCATTTGCATAAAAGAATAGAAATTTCCAATCTTCTAGCTCTGCTCTCATATCAGGGTTAACTATACTATTCTGCCACTGACTCTGACTGTGTATATAATCTTGTTCATCAGCTAAAAAGTCAGGTCACGGGAAAACGTTGAGGACATGTGGCCATGAGCTGCTGAAACTGTTGCCTGCTTTTTGCAACTACCCAACTGACGTGCCCCAGAAATTTGGATCTTTAGTGAAGCTGATGGTTAAGTTTATTAAGAAAAAAACTTTCATGCATGAAGCCGTGGCTGTTTCTCTACAGGTGAGTTCCTTCGCATTTCGCTTTAATAGTATAGATCTTTTTACGAAGTTCAGTCTTATTAAATTTTTTGCTTGTTCAGATGCTTGTAAATCAGAATAAAAAAATGCCTCAGCCCAGTACAGATGCGGACGAGGAAAACACTAATATAAGTGAAGATGCTAAACCAGAGGTTGATAGTAGATTTCACTATTCGAAGAAAGCTTCAGTGAAAAACATGAAGGCTTTGGCATCAAGCTCGACAGAGCTGCTTCAAACTCTTGTCGATGTATTAACTGCCTCAGGCACGCAGATCAGTTCAGACTTTAAGGTTAACAAATAAAAATTTAAACAATTTCTTCAGCCTATCTCAGTGTGTTTGTTTGATATAAGTAATTAAAGTTTTGATTGGCTGAAGATTACATTTGTTTATGTTCATATAATGTCAGGCTGCAATTGGATGCTTAGCTTCTACTCTGGATTCTTCAGTGAAGAAAAAGATTCTAATTTCCTTGCTAAATAAGTTTGATCCTGCTGGTGAGAGCGAAATTGAAGGGCAGGTGAATCAGTCTAATGATTCAATTGATGAAGAAAAAGACAACCGCAGTGCTACAAAGACACAGTTAAAGAGGTATAGTTCTATAGATAATATCATGTGCCCTTGTGCCCTGTATTATGTATTTAAATTTTATTTTGAAAATGATCCTTTTAAAATCTTCTCCATTACTTGTTAAATTTCTTGAATACCATCAATACACATGACATCCACGTATTTTTCCTCTTAAATCTCATTTACGTGGTACAACTTGTTTGACACTCGCTTGCAGGAGTGCTGTGTTGGATCTTGCATCTTCATTTGTTGAAGGAGCCAAAGAAGATCTTATTAAGTTGATATATATTCTTGTCCGCCAAAGTTTCCAGGTATATTACTAAACTTCAGCTTATAGATTTTATTCACTAAATATTCCTATGTATAGGCTAATCCATGACCTGTTTTGGTTTCAGGCCACTGATGAGGCTGATCTTCGTGGGGCATATAATACATTGAGCAGAATTCTAGAGGTTGCATACCCGATTTGAACTTGTTATAGTGCAGCTCTTAACACTGATCAATTGGATGGTAATCAATACTTATTTATGCTGATTTGCCCTCTTTGGTGCAGGAACATGGCTGGTTTTGTTCATCTCGTTTTGCCGAGGTGGTAGAGATGTTACTCAGCCATAAAACTCCGGAGGATGAAGCATCTTCTAAAAGTCGATTTGCATGTTTCCACGTCCTGATGGCTCACGGAATTCAGGTATAAATTTTATATCTTCTCTGTCAATTGAAAGTTTATGTTAGCATGGTGTTTGTTGGTAAGGGAAGACTATCTATCATACTCTCTCTGCAGTCAAGCTCCGAGGAGGAGAATGAGAAGGCTTTCCTTATCCTGAATGAAATGATCCTTACACTTAAAGATGTAAGCCTACTCTGTTTGCTTCGTCGCTTCTTAAGGGAAACAATACGATTACTAAACTAGGTTATAACATTTTATCTTGCATTATCTTGCCTTTGCTTATACAGGGGAAAGAAGAACACAGGAAAGCTGCTTGTGATGCACTGGTCATGGTATATACCACCTTGAAAAGTTCATCATCTATGAACAGTGATGAACTTTGTCCCAAACTGATTAACATGGTAAGTACATCAGGGGAGCTCTCATATCAATTCTTGTCCATTCTAGTCTCAAATGACCAATAAGAACCCATGGTTTTTCAGATAAGTGGTTATATATCTGGAACATCACCACACATAAGGAGTGGAGCAGTGTCTGCTTTATCCGTCTTGATATACAAAGACCCTGAGATCTGCCTATCGTCACCAGAGCTTCTTTCCTCTGTTTTATCATTGCTTCACACCAAATCCATTGAGATTATAAAAGTAAGGCTACCTGTTGTTGCTCTTTAAGTATGTATTTTTTTTTCTCCTTGAGTTTCTCATGTGTCATGGTGTATTTGCAGGCTGTTTTGGGTTTTGTGAAAGTTTTAGTCTCGACATCGCAAGCTCAGGACTTGCAGAATCTACTGCAGAACCTCTTATATGAGATTCTCCCTTGGTCGTCTGTTTCAAGACACTATTTTAAATCAAAGGTAATAATGAGAATAGTGATAGTGATTCTTCTCTTTCCTGAAAACGTGATGATGGGACTTACCAAACTCATGTGCATATTTAGGTAACGATCATAGTTGAGATTATGATAAGGAAGTGTGGCACCCGCGCAGTCCAGCTAGCCACACCAGACAAGCACAAGAGTTTCCTCCAGACAGTTTTAGAGGTCTCTCTTTCTCTCCCTGTAATTTTTCTTGAAAATTTGAATTGTATACATTGAGACTTGAGAGAATGGCTGTATCATCTTGGAACTTTTATCTTAATGTGCAGAACCGTTCGAGCAAAGCAAAAGACAAAGACGAGACCAATGATTCACAGACTACACCCATGGACTCCTCAAGAGAGTAAGATCCTTTAGAAACAAGAACACATATTCAATAAAACCACTGCTTGCTCATTAATTCTTTTTTTATACAGGCCAAGGAAAAGAAATCACATAGAAG
This sequence comes from Hirschfeldia incana, assembly GCA_026261945.1. NCBI lineage: Eukaryota > Viridiplantae > Streptophyta > Magnoliopsida > Brassicales > Brassicaceae > Hirschfeldia > Hirschfeldia incana. The sequence goes on along the minus strand of JABCMI010000041.1, from coordinate 2,093,644 downwards.
CTTCTTCGGAAACAACAGCCAAACAAGACGGCGGCAACAAATTCAAACGGCATAAGAGCACACATCATTCAGACACTAATGGAAGCAGAGCAGGACCAAAGCGCCCCGGTAACAGAAGCTTCGGCAAACAAAGGGAAGCATCTGAAAACAATCACAAGTCAGGTAAAGACACTCTGAAGCCACAGAAGAACAGATTCAGGAAAGCACCATGAATCCTATAATCTCACTCAGTCAGTAAACAGTTTTGCAGTTTTCAGATACCAAAAACCAATCACATGGTGTGTATGTATACGAGTTGTAGATTATACACATCAAGATTTTTCAAAGATAAGTATTTTTTCTTTAAAAAAGACTAAAAACCCCCAGAAAATAAAAAATAGATTAGATTGCTTGAGCTTGATCAAGCAAAGAAACAATCTCTAGCCTGCTTCTCACCAACCCATGGAACACTTCTCTCACTTGTCTCTGCAAATCCTCTAATCCCACTTCCATTCCCCTGCAAATCTCATCCATCTCTTCCACCTTCTCCGCAACGTCTTCCTCCTCCGTTTCCTCTGCCGGAAACCTAAACCTCTCCGTGAATTCCAACAAAGACAACCCTATCTTCTCCATCCTCTGCATCTCCTCCATCAACCCACCACAACCAAAACCAAAACGCTTCTCCTTCCGTTTCATCTCTTCACCAACCCTCTCCTGAATGTTCACCGCGGCGCCAGCCCAGCTCTGGTGCTTCGGAAGCTGCAACGGCGCCACGAGAACGTTGCTTGTCTGACAAGGAACCGCAGATACTAGCACCCACATCACAAGAGCCATAACACTGCTCATTATGTAAACCGCCATCGCCGGTCCCGAGGCTTCTCCTCCACGTGGCAACACGAGATTAGCCACCATCCCCTGAATCTGCTTCGTCGAAGACCACGTCTTGCTGACGTGGCTAGACGATCCTCCTGCGACTGTGACGTTGCTGCGCGGTCCAAACGACCACGACCTAAACGTTGTCCTCTGCTGGTTACTACTACTGCCACTTCCATTGCTCCTATCTTTCACATCGCCGTTTAAACCAACGACTAGGTTTGTTAACGCACGCTTCGCTCTACGAACGCTCCCGTCACATAACGGCCTTTGTTTAAGCGCCGTGACGGCTATCTCCGCAAGACGCCTGCTCTGTCTAACGGAATCAATACCGCTAACGACGGCGTTGCATATATCAAGCGCCTTTAGAATCCTTTCGAGCATTTCAGACAGAACCCTCTCCAAAGACGGAGACTTCGAGATCTGAGCCGTGGAGAGAATGACGCCTTTGAACTCCGCTTCGCAGGACGTGAAAACGTCGAGGAGGTTCTGCAGCCACGGGATGGAGAGGATCGGATCGGACGGCTGAGAGGAGGAGGAGGTGGTGTAAGGAGGCGACGAGATTAGCTCCGAGAGACGGTCGGAGACGTGTTTCTGGAAATAGTCGAGCTCCTCGAGCTCTTGCTCGTGGTTGACGTCCATGGAGATGATCTGGTTGCGGCGGATGCTGATTCGGCTCAGGAACGAGCCTTGAAACTCCGTCGCCGGCGCCATTTGGTGTAATGTGTGATGATGAATCGAAGCAAAAGTGAGTTTCTTTTTTGTTGTTTCCGAGGATAAAGGAGATATTTTTTTGAAGAGGAAGGAAGGAAAGAGAGAGAGAGAAAAGGGTTTTGAGAGTTTATTTTCAGATGAAAGCAGGAACTGAAATATAGTGGAAAGCATGTTCGTGTCGGAAAGGGATTTTAATGATTTTTCTTTTTTTTTTCTTTTTCTTTGGTACTCGGTGAGTAAAAGAATATTCGTCGTTTGGTCTTTTTATTACAGACTTTTTCTCCTCGACGTCGATTTTAATTTCTTCAGACTGAAAACGTAGTAATAATAAATCCGAGTGACCTATTCAAAGATCGAATTGTTTTTTTTATACAGAACATAATTAACCAATGGTGTATTCAAGCTGTTTTTTGTACAAATAAATAAATAATTTCGATGCTTTAATTTTGGCTGTCATGTATAACAAAGATTTCTGGTACATTCTTTTCGGAAAAAAAAAAAGATTTCTGATGCATAGTTATAAAGGATCTAACTACTAATAATCATAGGAAAACCAAAATATGAATAAAAGGAACAAATAAAAGTAAAGGAATAAAAACAAAGAAGGATGGTTGCTTTTTAGTTTTTGGGAAGAACTATTTTGTTTTATAAATATTATGATAAAAATGAAGAACATTGTTACTTGTTAATGTGTAATTTTAAAAAAGATAAATAAATATACTTTCACTCGATTTTTGGTTGCCATTCAAAGTCTAGAATAACAAAAAAAAACTGATAACAGAAACCAAAATGTAAAACTCGAAAGAATTTTAGTGACGACTATTGATTAGTGTGCATCTTAGGGTCCAACTGGTGACCACTTTAAGAACATGAGGAACGAATAGGAAATAAACAATGAGAAATAAAATTGCAAGAATGAAAAGAAAAATGTTGTTCCATATCAAATTTGATAAATAATGATTTTGTTCTTTATTTCTCTACAAAAAAAGGAATGGTAGGGAACAAGAAAAAAACTATTCCTTATGAATGGTAATTTTTTTAAGGAATTTCAAGGAATGCATTATTCATCTCCATTCCTTGGTCACCAGTTGGACCCTTAATTAATGGATGGAACAAGTGTATAAGTCAGTCATGTGTTACGAAAAGACGTTCAAGATGTTGAATGATCCGTGACCGATCTTGAAAAGAATGTTAAAAAGCTTTCTAGCGGTTCCGTTAAGTTTGGGACTACTTCGCGTGTAGAGAGATCAATATCATATACTACTGTATTATAATAGTAGAAGATATGATGCATTTAAATGGACGCGTATCGAGAATTTTCGAGAGGTGAGCTTTTCAAGTATGATCTTACTAGGTGATTTTCCCGTGGTCATGCACAGATATAATTATTTATAAAGTAAATATTGTAATAATTTATTAATAGTTCAATTTTATTATTTTATAATTTTTATAAATAATATATATTACTCTAGTTAGACATGTGATTTTGGATTTGTAATATCTAATTAGATTGATTTTTATTTGGATATATTAGATAACATCAAATTTTTCGAATTCAATTATAATTTCTTTATACTAAATAGATTAAAATTTTGAATAGTTTGTGATTTTTATTTAGATTGGCTGTTCTCTTAGATATTTATATAAAATTTTGTAATATTATAAATAGCATTATACATATATATTGTTTTGAAAATAAAATAGAAAAATTAACTTCAGTGTTGATCGATTCAGAATACATAAATAAATATAACGATAATACATTGAAATCTCATGCATATATGTTTTACAAAAGAAATAATCTCTAACAATTAGTTAAATTTTTTATTTTTATTTCTTAATATGGTTTAAAGTAACCCGTAATGTATATGTATAAAAATGAATAAACGTTACAATAAAATAATTTGCTTATTTATTTAACCAAATCAAATTAGTTTTATTTACCACATTAGTTCAGTTTTCATCTTAAATGTGTAAATATATTTTCATAAGATTTATATAATTTGATATATGTTAATTTTCTAAACATAGTTTTAAAAATAAAGCAATGATAAATAGAAAGTAATAAAAGAAAATAATTGATAAAATTTTGTAAGCTCAGGAACCCATATCGATATTTATAATAATTAAAATATTTTGTAAGCTCCAAGTAATGTTATATCTTAAATTTATAAAGTAAACTGAAATTTATTTTAAATAATCTTAAATATAATAACTAATATTTGCTTATCAACTTTTATCATAGGTATGTTGGATTGTACAAATATAAAGAGAAAAAGAAAATTAAGTATCAATCCCAAAATAATAATAACATAAAATATTATTATTCAGCTAAAGATATCTTGGTTTATCTAATCACATTTTTCTGCAATTATCTGAGAAAATATATAGATATAAAAACGTTTTTATTACTTTGAAAATATAGTTATATTGCTTAAGAATATGTTTTAAGGGAAATATTTATTTTTCTCAATATAAAAATTATTTTTATTAAGTTTCCTTTTTATGAAATCACTTCATGTATAAAAATTATTTTTATTTGTAATATCTAATTAGATTGATTTTTATTTGGATATATTAGATAACATCAAATTTTTCGAATTCAATTATAATTTTTTTATACTAAATAGATTAAAATTTTGAATAGTTTGTGATTTTTATTTAGATTGGCTGTTCTCTTAGATATTTATATAAAATTTTGTAATATTATAAATAGCATTATACATATATATTGTTTTGAAAATAAAATAGAAAAATTAACTTCAGTGTTGATCGATTCAGAATACATAAATAAATATAACGATAATACATTGAAATCTCATGCATATATGTTTTACAAAAGAAATAATCTCTAACAATTAGTTAAATTTTTTATTTTTATTTCTTAATATGGTTTAAAGTAACCCGTAATGTATATGTATAAAAATGAATAAACGTTACAATAAAATAATTTGCTTATTTATTTAACCAAATCAAATTAGTTTTATTTACCACATTAGTTCAGTTTTCATCTTAAATGTGTAAATATATTTTCATAAGATTTATATAATTTGATATATGTTAATTTTCTAAACATAGTTTTAAAAATAAAGCAATGATAAATAGAAAGTAATAAAAGAAAATAATTGATAAAATTTTGTAAGCTCAGGAACCCATATCGATATTTATAATAATTAAAATATTTTGTAAGCTCCAAGTAATGTTATATCTTAAATTTATAAAGTAAACTGAAATTTATTTTAAATAATCTTAAATATAATAACTAATATTTGCTTATCAACTTTTATCATAGGTATGTTGGATTGTACAAATATAAAGAGAAAAAGAAAATTAAGTATCAATCCCAAAATAATAATAACATAAAATATTATTATTCAGCTAAAGATATCTTGGTTTATCTAATCACATTTTTCTGCAATTATCTGAGAAAATATATAGATATAAAAACGTTTTTATTACTTTGAAAATATAGTTATATTGCTTAAGAATATGTTTTAAGGGAAATATTTATTTTTCTCAATATAAAAATTATTTTTATTAAGTTTCCTTTTTATGAAATCACTTCATGTATAAATATATTTTATTATTTGAAATTCGTTTTTCAAATTATAAATGTTTTTAATTATATATGTTATCAGAAAAAGGAAACTTAACAAAAATAATATTAACGTGAAAAAAATTAAAAAAAAATCAGTTTTAGCATAATTATAAAGATATTTTCAATTTATTAAGGGTATCATTGTAATCAACCATCGTGATAGTTAACGTGAGCGCGACACATAGGAAACTGACTTCTCAAATAATATTATAGAGATATATATGGACAAGTGTATCTGTGAGTATCTGTGAAAATTAAGGTTGGTTGCCTGAATGTGATCAATATGGTTGCTAAATGAATAATCAACCAGCGTTTATATAAGGAATACAACATATATACCCCGCTCGATCTCATGTAGTACAGGTATATATCTAGGAGGATAAGTTAGTGATCTATTAATTTTTAGAGATATATAAACATGCACAAAATACCAATAACAACACATATTCATCACAAATTTAGTATAGTATATGCAAATAGCTGCCGGTTTATGTTAATATATCGTTTATGGGGTCACCGGTCCCATTGTTTTTAAAAGCTTTGCGTTTCTGTCGGTCACCTATTACTTGGCGTTGGAATGTCATGCACCATGTATTTTTCCATGTCTGAACTTTGATGTGATCATTAAATGCATGTAACGCTATCTCTAAGGACCTGGTTCTCTAGTGTGAATTTTAAAGTCATTTAAAGTGGTCGGTGAAATTAACCGTTAATGACGGTTAGAAAGGAACAATGAACAATTGACCAATTGTACAAAGGCCGTTTGTTATCAAAAAACTCTTTGCATCCCTTTTTTACACATTTTTCTCTTAGAATACCACTTTAACGCTTTTTTTTTTTTTTTTTTTTTTTTTTTTTTTTACCACTTTAACGCTAGAGAGAGTTAGTTTACAAAAAAAAAACAACGCTAGAGAGAGCTACTATGGTAAAGACACAAGGAAGTATAAAGTGATCATTAGCTTTTGGCAGTATAAAGTGATCATTAGCTTTTATCTAATGAATTAATTATTTATTAAACTTTAAACCATATTGGCAGTTCCACAAATAACGCGCACAATCCCAATCAATATCACATCTTCATTTCTAAATACATGAATAGAAAACTGAAGTTGCATATCATTGTCACAACGGCATTTCTAACAATCAAAAGCGACAAAGAAGATGTATTATAATTATTGTTATTTTGTTTCGCCGTCACATGACAACCAGGAAAATGAATTCAAACGCGTTCGATGTTACTTACACAACACGAATGAATTTAAACGCGTTCTTTTAGAATCTAAAGAGGAAATTAATGGATAAACAATGAAAAACAGCAGATTTAACTATCAATCAAATTCATTACAATAATAGTAACAGTGTTATCCACTTCAGATGTAGTCAAAGTCACAAATGCATCCATGATCCAACTCACGGCTGATCGAAAAAGTGTAATGTGTTTGGTCTGTTAAGTTATACGAAAAATAACGCGCCAAACCGGGCTTCGTAGCCTGGTGGTAATGGAACCTCGGCTGAGGTGCCCGCCACCCAGCTTCGAAACCCGGCCACAGCGATTTAACATCCTTACTGCTGGGGCGCTGGACCCCTTCGGGGGATATTTGGGAAAGTGGCTGCCCAGACACCAGAGATATCAAAAAAAAAAAAAAATAACGCGCCATCCAAAAACACGAAATTATTTGGATAAAAAATTATTTTATATGATGGGCCGGGCTAAATCGTGATAAGGCCTTGACTCACACTATATTTTCTCACAGATTATATCAATGGCTTCGGAATCGGAATCAGAATTGGAATCTTGTAAAAACTTGGGGAATCTTGCTTTTAAGACGCTTCCAAAATATTCTTTTCAAAAGCAAGTTGGAAGCTTATAATTCCGTTTTGGAATCACGTTTCCGTTTATTTAAGATACAATGTTATAAATCAATAAAAATATTAAATTAATTTTTAATTTATATAAAATACAAAATTTAATAATAATGAAACATAGAGAATAAAATTATACAAATCTTAAAACTAATATAAATTATCTTTATGTATTAAGTTTTTATTAAAGATACATCATATATTCAAATATATTTTGTCAGTTATTTATGAAGTAATGAAATTAATTGATATGAAAATTTATTTAAAATTATTTTATGTGTATTTTCAGAGTTTCAATATGAAATAATTTCAAAATTATTATAAAATAAAAATGATTATTTAAAATTTAAATCATATAATTTTTAGTTCTATGTTTTATAAAATTTTCTAATATATATATATATATATATATATTTATTTATTTATGGATACACGTTTCCAACACGTATCCGCTTCCTAATTTTTTAAAAATCTCGCTTCCGCGTTTCCAAATGCTTCCGCTTTCCCGTATCCGCTTCCGTTTCCATGAAACATAGCTATTTACCAGGCACAGATATACAATCACAGAAAAATGTTTGTTTTGAACTCAAACATTTAAGTTACGTAATATATGGAATTGATTTCTTGTCAATATCTAAAATGCTAGCATTTTCCAAGAATATATATTATTATTGAGAAGTAAATTTGCTTAATTGTCATATTCTCTGATTTTAGATAATTTTGTTTATTTATCATATTTTTAGGATTTGGTCTAATGATTTATCGCTACATCTAATAAAAATTAGATTTATTAATATATTATTAACCATAAACTAAAAAACAATTAATATATAATTAACAATAATTTATAAACAAATTTCTTTGCTTAGATGATTACCATTATCTAAAAATAGTTTGTATTAACTAACCATAAAATAAAATCAAATTAATATATAATTTCACTGATTTGATAATTATTATTATCTACAAATAATTTCTTATTTTGTAAATTCTTTATTAATGTTAACGAATAATTATATTGGTTAATATATAATTAACCATATATTAAAAAAAATCACTGACTTGATAATTATCATTGTATAAAATAGTTTATGTTGTGTTATTCAAGAAAAATATTTTAAAATTTTAAAGTTTTAAATTATAAAAAAAATCTCTATATATATGTTGTATATAATAATGTTTTCAGATTTGTTTTATACAATCAAATAAAGTTGTATGATATTGAAAAACCTTGTCATATAAAAATAGTATAATATTTAATTTATTACTAAATATTTTCACAATCATTAGTGTTTTTATTTTTATGTTACGTGAGTATTTATGTTACCATATAAACTTGTATACATAGAAAAAAATTATTTACAATTTTTATTATATATTTTATATGTATTAACAGTAATTTATTTCAATCGTTTTTGAATAGATAATGTATTTATTTTAAAATAATTTTTAAAATAATTATGCCCGTACGTGCTGACATCCTTACCCTTAAGATGTATTTCCGGAGTAATATGGAATTCAAGTGAAAAAATAAATTATTCTTTTTGGCAACACTAAATACTTTACAATATAACTATTAATTATTCATTTTTGAAAAGGAACAGAATCGGCACCTCTATTATGTTTAAGTGTTTGAAAAAAAGGGAAATGAATCTCAATAATATGCCAGATATATTTAGTCCATGCATAATAAGGTAACTCGAAAACAAAATACACGAATGTGTTTTGCTATGCCCATCTTACACTATATATATCTCGCATATCTCACAAGTTACAATATATCATTACAAGAACAAACGAATGGGCTTTGCTAGATCAGGTTGCATGACAATGCTTCTTCTTTTGATAATATTCTTTCTTTCGCCATCTTCGGCCGTGGATACTCCCGTCGTATCCGAGATTGGTCGCCGGAGAAACGTCGAGGTTGGGTTAATCTTCCAAACGTGGTTGTCCACTCACGGGAAGAGTTATGTCAATGCTCTCGGAGAGAAGCAACGGCGTTTTGAGATCTTTAAGGACAATCTTCGTTTTGTCGACCAACACAACGCTAAGAACCTCAGTTACCAGCTCGGCTTGACTCGGTTTGCTGATCTAACCGTTGAAGAGTACCGAGGTCTTTTTTCTGGAGGCCTTGATCATGAACCAATACAAAGGCCTCGCAGAGTCAGTCATAGGTACGTTTCACTTCCCGGAGATCAGCTCCCAGAGTCCGTTGACTGGAGAAAAGAAGGTGCAGTGACGGCGGTTAAAGACCAAGGCTCTTGCAGTAAGTACTTTTTATTTGTCTTTCACATTAATTCACATTTAATCTCCTCACGGTGATTTAGGCAATTTCATATTTTGTCAATTTCCTATCTTTGGTCCTAATATTAACAAAATATTTTAACTACTACGATACTAAGTGAATCTTCCGGTTCATGCATATACATATATGTATAAACATATTCCAAAAAAGTTAATTTCATAAGTTTATATTATTTTATTCTTTATATGTTTGAAAAACAAATAAAAATATTCATTTAATATTATACTGTTATCTTAATTAAAGATGTGATTTAGATTATAATAATATGGATCCGCTCATTTTCATTTTTAATATATTGGTGACAATATTAATATATTTTCTTCATATTCGAAATGAAAGGTAGCTGCTGGGCATTCTCCTCAGTAGCAGCTGTGGAGGGAATAAACAAGATCGTGACAGGAGAGTTAATCTCACTCTCGGAGCAAGAATTGGTTGACTGCAACACCGAAAATTACGGCTGTGATGGAAGAGGCTATATGGACATATCTTTTAAGTTCCTTATCAATAACAATATTGGTCTTGTGCCCCAAATTGATTATCCATACACGGCCGTTCAAGGCTACTGTAACCACAACGAGGTTACTAGTGATTCCTTTATTAAGTACCCATATATAATTGCTTATATTTCACTAACAAGTTTCACCTTTTTTGGGGTGTACGTTAATGGCAGAATAGTGCAAACAAGGTCGTTAAAATTGACGGCTACGAGGATTTGCCAGTGAGTGATGAGATGTCTTTGAAGAAAGCCGTTGCTCACCAGCCCGTGAGTGTTGGCATTGACAAAAAATCCAGAGAATTCATGCTCTATAAATCGGTATATATATGAGCACATAGCAAACCCTACCTTTAAAATCCATTTTCTTATAAATCCGAAATATATGTTATCGATAAACTTTCTTTTTTTATGTTTTATGTCATTATAAGGGTATATATAATGGACCTTGCGGGACACAGCTTGACCATGCGGTTGTTATCGTCGGGTACGGTAGTGAGAACGGTGAAGACTATTGGATCGTGAAAAACTCATGGGGCAAGATATGGGGAGAAGCTGGCTTCGCTAAGATGGCTCGTAATATTCAAGATCCATCAGGTATATGTGGAATCACGATGGTTGCTTCATATCCTATCAAGAAGTAAACTTCGAATTCATGAGGGCAAGAATTTATGATGGCAGTGGCACTTGTAAAGGAAACCGCAATGAGTATCTGGACTTTGTAGGGTTTTTAGTCATGTGTTCTTCTACAGATAATGTTTCAACTCTGCTACGAAGAATTTAAATAATGTTTCAAACGTCATGTTTTTTACCCATTTTTCCGAAGATTAAATGTGAGAGTCTGAGAATAAACTAAACATGTTAAATACTAGGTCTGAATTCCGGAATCCAAATCTGACCAGGATTATAATTATTGGGTTTTAGCTTAGGTATATAAACCCAAAATAAGTAAAAAAAAATTGGGCGAAATCCATTTGGATATAAATAATTGGGTTATATAGACATTCGAAAAACTCACAATTATACATTTTCGTTTAGTTAGCATCATCATTGCGATTTGAGCTTACTCTTAATTAATATTGACACATTGTTTCAATACTCTTAATCCAAATACTAACAAAACAACTATAAAAGATGTGATTCTACTTTATTCTTTTATATCATACATTATAAAAGACATTTCAAATTCGATAAATATTCTTTCTTCTCGTAGAATATGTTTTTCTTCTTTTTTTTTTGCCAAAACTCAAAGTGTAAGACGTTTAGATGTGATTGGCATAATTTTTATTCTCTTATATAATTAGTTTTAATTTAAATATTTAATTATTTAAATACTATTAGATTTGACTTGGAAGTCATTGTTTGTAAAGATTTGGATATTTTAGAATGATGGAAATGTTAGACACAAAAGATGTTAATATTCACATGTATAGTGTAGTAAATTATTCCGAAAAATCCAAAAACCCTATAGTCCTAATAAGATAGGACCAAGTTTTCAAATATATGTATAAAATATTTTAAGAACGTGCGAGACTGGATTCAACATTCACATGATTTTCAGGTTTTATCAGGATCGATCCAAACCAGCTCAATTGACATCTCTATAGTGCACATATTTCTTTTAAATGAAAAACTTATTGTAGAGCTGGAAATCTTCTTCATAAGATCCCTTCGAAATCATTTTATTTGATAAAAATGGTTGTTAGTAAATTTTTGAACAAAAACCAAATACTAAAAATCAATATCCTATAAAAAACGAAGCAAATTATAAACACTAAAATTTTAAGTGACGAATATCTCCTCCACTCTGAAATATATATAAATACATATACATTCATGATTAAGTGTAGAATTTTAAATGTCCAAATTTATATAGTTATTATTTTAACATACAATTTAATAAATTATATTCACAAAATTAGAAAAATATTAAGAAAGAAAAATAAGATCTTTATAGTTGTATCATTTTTTAGATTTATTTGTATCAAAAAAATGTGTGGAATATTTGCAAGTATCCACAAATATTCACTAATATAATAAAACTATAATAAAATGATTTATGTTCTTTATTAAATTAAAAAAAAAATCAAATAAAACCCGTTGCAACGCACAAATTTATATCTAGTATATCTATAAAACAAAGATATTCTGTGAAATAAAGAAAAATGTTCTTTATATTTAGTTAAACTTCTTTTGATCATTTTTTCTCCTTGAAACTTTTTTTTTAAAAAACAACTATTCAAGAGAATGTAGAAGCTATTCTGTGAAAATAAAGAAAAATGTATCATGTAATTCTTCATCATCTAATGTATTTATACTTTCTGTCACATTATTAAAATATATTTATAATTTCTGTAACTCCTCAAGTTAACATTCGGTAGTGTGGTTGATGCAAGAAAAAAAGAAGAACCAATTGGCCCAAAACACCGTCTAACTACTTATAGAACTTTCTATAAGTTCTCTATAGAGTGAAAGATAATAATCTCCCTGATTCACCTCCTTCTTGTCTCCCAAGTCAGGTCTAATCTTGTCCTCGATCTTTTCCATGAATCGCGGTTATGACAAATGATGGAACCTTTATCTACTATATAGGGTTCTGTTTTTTTTCCTAGATCTGAAATCTTCGGATATATTTCGGGTTTTATTCTTACTCTTTGTGTAGTCTCACAGTTACGAACTTTATGAATGGATGTTTTTTTTTCTGCTTGCTATTTTTCTTAGTGATTCGATTCTCTACTCGGATTATCACTTCATAGAAACAAACTTGAAACCTGTTTTTGCTTGCTAGTTTCTTTAAAGAAAAAAATAAAAAAGGGTCTGCAAAATGCTATTCGTCTTTGATGAAGGGCCATTGGAACTTTAGGCCCTGTTTGGCCAATTTTTTTAGGGCCCATTGTTTCAGTATTGTAATCACCAAACATTTCTGTTAATGGATTAAATAAAAATATTTCTCTAGATTTGCAAAGCTAAGGCTAAACTTATCAGTATTCTCTGAATATTTCATCTCTTTATTTTTGTTGTTCATTTCGGGTTTTCCATTCTTGTTGTAATGGGATACTGGACTATTTCACCAATCAATGCTTACATTGTTTATTACGCTTCTGTATGCGTCTCTTTGATGATTATCCGTTGTTGCTAGTAATCAGTAGCTACCGTTGTTTGATTCATGAACAGAGCCGGTCTTGGGTTAAAGCATGTAAAGCATAACATTTAGATGCAAAATTCTTATATAGTTTTGAGGTGTCATGCTTGAACAACAAGTATTGTGTTCGATTCTTTTTTTCTTGTTCTACTTTATTTTTTTTCTTTTTTTTACTGTAGAACAATAATAATTAAAAGATTTCTCTCTTCGAAGATATACATGATTTTATTTACATTTTCTAAAAAAATTGCCAATTTGGTCTCTTTCATAAATGTTTTATTAAATAATATACAAAAAAAATTAATAAACTTTTTAATTAAGGATACATTAGTTATTTCTTTAAGATTACATTCTTTTTGCCATATTTGTTTCTTGTTTTTTTAATATTAAATATATGTGTAAACAAGAAATACTATACCAATGGACATAAATGATCAATTACTCATATTCTACGTTTCATTTTTATTCGATATTCATCGAAGTTAATGTGACTTTCAATATTCTATGTTTTATTCATTTTCTTTTGTAAATTTTCTTAGTTCGACAGGTACTATGTTCGATTCTTCTTCCTTTATGCAACATTTTTTTCTTTTTTAATTGTAGAACAATACTTTCTTTGTTTCATTTTACTTGTCTTTCTAAGTTTATGCACACAGAATAATAAAATATATGATTTTGTATATTTCCAAAATAAAAACACAATTACATATACACCTAACCATATTTTAACCATTAGAAAAATGAATTGGAAAATCTTGTTAATAAGTTTTGCATTGAAATTCTAAAACGACACTTGTTTTGAAACAAAAAAATTGTTCCAGAACGACAATTAAATCGAAACGGATGGAGTAGTAATTAAAAGCTTTCCCTCTTCAAAAATATAAATGATTTTACTTATATTTTCTAACAAATTTGCCAATTTGGTCTCTTTCATACATGTTATATTAAATAATATACAAAATAAAGTTAATGAACATGTTAGTTAAGGACACAATAGTTATTTTTTTAAGATTACGTTCTTTTTGCTATATTTATCTTCTGTTTTTTTTAATATGAAATAGATGTGTAAACAAGAAATACTATAACAATGGATTTAAATTATCAGTTGCTCATATTCTACATTTCATTTTTTATTCGATCTTCATCAAAATTAATGTGACTTTCAATATCCCATATTTTCTTCATTTTCTTCTGTAATTTTTCTTAATTTTCTTAGAAATTTATGAAATCTGAACAAACAAATTATCATAAATTAAGCTGAGAAACATTTTACAAAGGGGTCATGATGTTGATGTTAACATATTTGTATTATACAATTTATGTTCCTTTAGAAAATGCTACAAAAATATAAGATTAGTAATCAACCAAATGGACTGTCAATATTATTTGAACCAAGCTCACTTGAAAATTTTAGATATTGGAAGCTAATAAGTAAAAACAGTTAGAATAATATATATATATTTTTTTATTTTTTCTAATTTATTTTAAAATATATCATATTATTAATTTACATAACTTAAAGATTTTTTTAATTATATATAAAGAATGCCATCATTTTTTGTGCATTTAGGCGCCACAATACAAGATGAAATCTTTGTTCAGGATCACAGGATAAGATTGAAGCCAGACTCGGACAATATTCTGAGAGGTTTCTTTGAGCTGGAAAACTAGAGACGTACACGTAGAAAACAATTTGTGCTTATTTGTTTGAATAAATTAATTAGAAGTCAATCTAGTGCCTATCTCTTGAAACTTGTCCTTGTTACCTCTCCATGCCACTGAGTTATATTCATTCTCTGATGTTGATGCCCTTACCTCATATATTCTCTCTGATATTGATTGATGTTGACATAATAATCTTAATTCATATTTGCGACTTTTGCTCACAATTCCCTTATAAATTGGCACCTTGACTATTCTCTTGTCTTACATTCATAGACATCAGTTGAAGGAAGAGGGTTTGATAAGAAGAGAGGAGTTGGGAGAGGTCATCTAATGACTCATGCGGGGATGGCTTTACTATCTAGAGTACAATATGTAGAGAGAGAGAGAGAGAGAGCGTATCAATTGTTGATCAACTAGTAGCATAGCAATTGAGATTCCATGGATTTGTTTTGAAAACGTTAAAACAGTATTACTACATTGTGCATGCCATTTTTCTTTAAGATATTGAGATATTGGTAACCGAATAACGATACAGTAAGCGAAAACTGATAATATTGCAGAATCTGGCAAAGCAGTATTGCTCTCTCTTGAGTTTGCTGAGCTCACAGGAAGGATACCGTCCTAAATAAATACTTTAACAATCTAAGTACACTAAAGAATCCTTAATTGGTACAACATGTTGTTCTGGTGACACAATCTTAGGAACGTTAGAACGAACAAAAAAAGCAAGGATTCAGATATCAGAGCTTCTAAAATCCTATTCAACTCTTTTCTTCTTGCTCATCATCACAGGAATTTCAGTCTCCTTGAGATCATCACGACTCTCAACGTTCTCTGTTTCGTTCTTATGAATCTCGGTCTGAGTCTCAGAGAGTCTTCTCTTCTTAGAAGGATTCTCCAGCACTGAGGAACTCTCTGTGACATCAACACCCCTTCTCATTGATGTGCTCTCGCCATTGATAGCTGGAGACTGTGTCCATCCAGAGAGAAACCATTCCTTCAGCTTCTTTTTCTTCCCTGTGTGAGATGATGCATAAAATCATGGAACGATAGAAGGACTACTACAAAGCTCTCAGCACTTTTTTTTGACAAGGAAAATGTCTGATAAAACCCATGTTAGAAAACTAAAGCTTCCGTGATTTGATTAACATAAAATGTCCGGGATCTGTCTACGGTAAAATTCACAGAAACCACACTGATGCTGAAACAGGATTCAAAAGGTAAACAAAAAGAACCTGTGCTTGACATTACTCTTGCAAGATAACTCTTGTTCCACGGTGAGAATGCTTCCATTGATAACGGAAGAAGGAAGTTCTGGTAAAGACTGAAATAATAGAAATAGAACCACAAACATGTGAGAAATTTCAAAACCCCACCCTGTATCTGAAGAGCAAACGCAAATTCTAAATGGAATTGAACCTTATCAAGATTAAGCATTGTACCATAATATGATCAAGATCATCACCAACCTCGTAAACAAGTGAGCATCTGGAGAGCATTAGCATTTAGTAATATTTTTCTAAATGTTTTTGTAACAAATGTTGATTGGATAATATAGAGCATAATGCTAATGCTAATGCTAATGTTCTACTACTGGTTTTAAAACCATTAAAATAGTTCTCAATAATATTAAAGTAAAGTATCAAAAAAATGTAAAACATGTTTTTGTAATAAAATTTTTAATTGATAAAAATTTTAAGCTCAAATCGATTAGACTCACCATAAATTCAAAATAGATTTCGGTCCACTATTGCGAATACTCAGATCAACATATAAATAATCATATCCAGAAAACAAAATTGTATGCATTTTAAAAATATTCAAACACATATATACATATTTAATTTGTCAATACTATATAGTTTTAATTTCTATTATATAAGCGCATGTCTTATCCTAATATATATATATATATATATATAACCGAAATTTACAGATGATACAAATTTGGAAGCAAACATGTTTTGAGGCTGGTTCAATAAGACGACAGGATGCTCAAAACGAAGCTCTGCGTTGTTAACTTGTGTGTCACGTTAAGGCTTTGTGTTGTTTTTCTTCATATAATTAATGAGATGGACGGGATGTTGTAGCATCTCGCCGCAAAGTAGTATCATGTATTCATGTGTCGTGCCAACTCCACGTTTTAATCTCCACCTTTTGTGATTCGAAGGGAAAATCAATCTTACATAAGCTAAACGCATTTAATTGTATGTCATGCAGGTCAAATGACCCCCCCCCCCACCTCTCCTCACCATCACATGGCTCCGCCACTGTATAGAACTGTCAACTTTTATAAGTAGGATGGATGGATCTTGGAAGGGTAGTGTTTGTTAGGATTGTGAATCCTATGTCCAACTCTCTATTCTCTGATTAGTACGATATTGTCCACTTTGGGCCTAAATGACAAAATCGCATGAATTTACTTTTGGTTTCTCTCTCAAAAAGCCTCTTACTATTAAAGTTGAATTTCTCTTTATATATTAGACTTTTTTGTCTAATATCTAATGTGGGACTTAGATTGTTATTTCACATTGTTTCGGTTCAACGTGGCGCGTAATGTCTCCAGGGAAGTCATCTCGGTGTATAATTTTTGCGCTTCGCTAAACAATCTTGTTTTGACGATACGTTATCATGGTTGCACGAAAAAAAGAACAAAAAAAGACAAACGTTATCATATGCAACATAAATATATATTACGCACATTATGATAGACTAAACAGATGTGTTCGCATTTCTTTTAATCAGAGTAGTGGGCATTTATCCGCCTTAGCTCCAGAGATGATGAGTTTTACTAAACTTGCACTACATACTATTTTCTCTTTTGTAACCTCAGACAATGATGTCAGATTATTTGGTCAATAGAAGTTAAAATGCAGATCGAGTCTGCATAATCATGGAAATGCTAGTACAATGACACTGACACATGACCTATCAGTCTATCACCTAAATCATTTTCAAGTACGTAGTTTAGTAATTGAACTTATTTTTATTTGTCATTCTGTCTTATCTCTCATGTTAGGTTGCTTGACTAGGATAATATAACATGAAGGATAACATTATCTTTTCTTTGTCTTACTGGATAACATAATTTTCTAAATAGAAAAAAAAATCATAGAAATGGTTTCATGGGGAAGTTACGTTATAAAACAAAAAAAGTTTGTAATTATTTATCAGCCTCTCTACCAGTAACTGCTGTCTGCAAATGTAAACCTTATTGGGACTATAGTTATAAATTTACGTCAAAGAAGATAGATTAATAAGATAGTGAATCTGTGAGTTCCATGTTCTTAGCATCGCAGTTTTAGAAGTTAAAAGCATAGACACAAATGGATCCATGGTTTGGATCTTTGGACCGCGTTGTTGTCATATAATATGAAAGAAACACATAAGCCAAATCAAATAAGACAAAAAGATTAGTTGACAAAAAACTATAAGATAATCAAAAAGAATATTCCAACCGAGGAGTGAGGAGAGAGAAGTTAGAGAGAAAGCAGATCTCCTTTTGATTCCGGCGAACGGCCGGCGCGTTAGCGCGCGTGCCGTCGCCGGAGTCCGCCGTCTTTCATAGGAAATCATCCGTCCGTTGCGTCCTCCCCATCTCCTCTATCGTCCGCCTTGTCTGAGCTCTGGTATGTATCCACTCGTGGTGGTTCTGGCTTTGGAGGTAAGACGCGGCCGTGGAGAGGTTACGGTGCGGTGGAAGCGTCTCATCAGTTGGGTTTTGTTGCCGGGAGACGGAGGCTCCTACAGCTCTGTCGCCGCCGGTTCTTGTCTCCGGAAGATGGAAGCTCCTGCAGTTTCACCGTCGCCAGCTCTAGTCGCCGGGAAGGGAAGGCTTTCACAGCTTCCCGTCGTCGGTTTTAAGTGTATTTTCTTCTTCTTTTTCTTTTTAGGTTCGGTGGTTAGGGTTTGGTCCCGATTATAGATCGGGTGTTTTTCTATCAAGTCTGCTCTTCAATCGTCAATTATTCACCACCTTTTGTTTCTCACCTGAAACCGCATCGATTGACGGTGGTGATGAAGCAACTGTTGTCGGTTCCCCAAGTGTCTTCGTAGGTCGTGGTAGGCGTGTGATGGTCTTGTCGGCCTGGGATCCGGATGAGATCGCGATGTCTTCGTTTGATGCTCTCCGGTGAAGGATCTCAGGCGACGTTCGGTAGCTCAGAGGCGAGGTCGAGATGATGTGGCGCCGTAAAGTCGGCAGATCGCGAAAAAGAGGGTAGAAACCCTAGGTTTATTGGGTGTGGGCTTAAGGCCCAAGTTGTATTAGCTTGTTTTTTTTTGGGCCGGAAGTTTAGGCCTTGTTGTATTTTGTATCGGACTGGGCTTGGCCCTTTTAATTAAAATATTCAGAAGGTAAAAAAAGATTATAAGATAAAGAAAGTCTTGGTAGGCTGTAGTATATAGTATTTGTTTAAGGCCAGGAGACCAAAGACTCCATAATAAACATCTATTAAATCAATTCAACTACAGGTGTCTTTTATCACTATGTTAAATTTTACATCAAAGATATAAAACCAATTTTTAGGTATTACTATTACCTAATATGATTAATGTAGCAGCTGACTAGATAAGGATGCAAGTTGGAGAGAGAACGGAGATTGAGACTAGTCTAACCAGTAATATATTCTTTTGTTTTTTTTTTGTTGCTAGAACTTGGGCATATTCCTTTGTTGGAGATTATATCTTTTAGATGCAACCCACATTTACTTGACTAGATTTGTATAGATTTAGTACCACGTAAATAAGACTTATATCAACAACATATACCATTTTTTAAAAAAAAAAAATCATCGTAGAAAAATCGTCATAATATCATGGGCTATTTCCCGCTTAAATAGGCGTAGTCTATACCAATTTTTAGAACAAGTTTTACATGTACCCTTGATTCCTCCGGATTAAATTTATTAGATTCTGCAGATGTGTTATCAATGTCAGAAAGTAATGACAATACTCGGAACCGGCTTGGTGAAGATAAAAACTCCGATTGTCATTTGACCAGCTTTTCATTCTTATGCAACATAATGAAATGTATTGGAATGATGATAAGCCCTCCCCCGCCTAGAGTGTTCATCACTTTCGGCGAGAATCAGCTCAGAGAAAATCTAGTGAGTTCTCTGAAAGAAAAACTGGAATCGGACGGTGTTGTAATTTCAGCCTCGTGTGATTGTCAATCTAAGTGTTTAACTTGTTACTTGTATGTTAAGCTAAATGACACAAGCAACTTTAACGAGTTCCCGGCCCTCGGCGCGGTACGTCTCGTGGGAGATCTCTTGCTCCCAAAATCCACTAGATCAATAAAGAGTACAAGAACCAATCACTTATAGAACTGTGATGGTTTAGAGATACACCAAGAAGACACAATTAGTCTCAAGGCCTTTAAGCTAGAACAATATGAGCTCAACAATGTTCTCCTGCTTATACTAATGTCTCTGTCTCTCTTGTGTAGCTTGACTCTTTCTCTGCTATGATCTCTTGTGGCTGAAGAAGAAGAAGCGTTACTCTTGACTTGACCTAACGCACATGTTATATTTCCTTTAACCTAATGGGCTTCGTCGACTAAGCCCATAGGTTCTCCGCGTCTAACTTGTGCAAGCCGGCCCAACCATGAACAAGTCGGATGGGCTTTGACCCAAAACCTCACAAACTCCACCTGTTTGGTCTAAGCCCATAATCTTTGCTTCTATGCCGACACGTTCTGGTCTCTGTCTCTTCTTCCTTGTGAAGAACCTGAGAAAGTCACACCTTCTCTCTTTGTCTTCTGTTTCCTCATCTTCAATGAGTCACCACTTTGCCTTTGGTGATTGTCTCTGTAGAACACCATCTCTGCTCACCCTACTGAACCCCTTAGGTAACTCTGACCTGCTTCCTTGACTTCTTCCTCTTGAAATCACTTTGGTTCTGTAGAGGTAACTGACCAACTTGTCTTCTGGTCTTGACCATGTTCTTCCAGACGAGCTCCCATTACTGATCTGGAGCTCCACCTCAACCAATGATGGCTGATGTTCCTGAAGCTTCGGTCTTTCTGTTCTGTACTTGAGGTGACCCTGTCCACCCAAGATAACTCGGACCTTTAGCTTTGACGACGGTGGTCGCGAGACCAAACCGGCGTCCTTTACTCCTTCTGAGCCTGTTCAACTGAAACCTCCGACTCAGACACTTCATGGCGATTCCTCTAAGGTATAACTCACACAAGCTTCTCCTAGCTGTGGTAGCGACTTTATGCTTCTTGATCAAGTGTTGATGACTATTGTATCTTATCCTTTAGCCTCAGGATTACAATCAGTCGTAACAACTTGTTCAACCTCGATTCTGCCTGCGCATTTTACTCTGCCTTTGACCCGAATCTTCAAGCTAAGTCTAACCTTGAATCGCCTTTTCCCTTTGATTAAGCCTTCTTAACAGTGACTGACTTGTCTCTCTGTTTGCTTCTTTGGTGAAAGATGCTCCACCTTGAACACGTGAGTGTTACCACGAGTTCACCCCCTTTGCCAGGTAGTCCTTTTTCAAACACTCTGAGTAACTCATCCTCTGCCTTGACACATACTGACCCTCTGTTCTGTGACGTGTCTCCTGAGGTGTTCTTGTCTACTCTGGAGTTACCTGGCGTGGCCGTTCCTGTCTCAGTGAAGGTTCACAAGCTCGCAGCATAGCTGGAACTTCTGACCAGGTACGGTCTTGGTTAGAAAATCTGCTGGATTAACTGAGGTGTGGATCTTGTTCAAGACTGTAACTCCATCTGCTATCAAATCCCTGATGAAGTGGAATTTATTAGCAATGTGCTTCGTCCTCTCATGATGCACTGGGTTCCTTGCTAGAGATATAGCACTCTGTGAATCACAATGCAAGTGAAAGCTGTCTTGCTTAAACCCTAACTCTTCACATAGTTCCCTCAGCCACAAACCCTCTTTTGCTGCCTCACTGATTGCCATATACTCTGCTTCTGTGGTGGAAAGAGCAACCACAGACTGTAGACACGATTTCCATGAAACCGTATTCCCTCCAACCTTGAATATATAACCTGTAACTGATCTCCTCCTGTCCTTGTCAGTTGCATAATCTGAATCTGAGTATCCTTCAATGATGAACCTTGTATGCTTCCTGAATGTCAAGTTGACCTTAGCTGCTCCCTTTAGGTATTTTAATACCCACTTAACTGCCTCCCAATGCTCTCTGCTGGGTTTACTCATGAACCTGCTGATAAACCCCACTGCGAAGCCTAGGTCTGGCCTGGAGCCGACCATAGCATACATCAAGCTCCCCACAGCACTCGCATATGGAATGTTTTCCATGTATGGTGCTTCGAGCTTCCATTCATCCTCAGTCAAACTTCTCAGGTCGAAGTGTGCAGCTGTCGGAGTGATCACTGAACGTGCAGCCTGCATCCCAAACGTTTTCAATACCTTTTCAATGTAGGTATCCTGCGACAATGTCAGTATGCCTCTCTCTCTGTCCCTTCGAATATCCATACCTAGGATTCTCGAAGCCTGTCCCATATCCTTCATCTCGAATTCTCCACTCAGCCTGTCTTTGAGTTCCCTGATCACCTTCTTGTTCCCTGATGCAATAAGCATATCATCAACATAAAGCAATAAGTAGATAGCTTTATCAGTTTGTGCATCTCTGACATACACACATGGATCCTTGGTGCTCCTGTCAAACAACTGATCTTTCATGAAGCTATCAAACCGCTGATTCCACCTTCTTGGAGATTGCTTTAACCCATACAGTGACTTTCTCAACAGACACACCTTGTTTTCATCTCCTGGTTGTATAAACCCCTCTGGCTGAGTCATTAAGATCCTTTCTTCTAGCGTCCCATGTAGAAAAGCAGTCTTAACATCCATCTGTTCCAATTCGAAATCCAAGTTCACAACCACTGATAGCATGAATCTGATGGAGACGTGTTTCACCACTGGAGAGAAGATTTCATTGTAGTCAACTCCCTCAGTTTGTGAATACCCTTTTGCTACCAGCCTTCCCTTGTACCTCTCATCCTCAATCCCTGGTATACCTGGTTTGATCTTAAACAGCCACTTGCACCCAACCAGCTTCGCCTTGTCTGGTTTGTCAATCAAATCCCAGGTCCTGTTCTTCTTATGAGAATCCATCTCTTCCTGTGCAGCCTTCTTCCACAGCTTCCTGTTTCTGCTCCTCATTGCCTCAGCATATGACTTTGGTTCATCCACTTCCAAATCCTCAGCAGTATTCAAAGCGTAGGCCACAAAATTTCCATCCTCATATCTTGATGGAGGTCTCACGTTCCTCCTCCTTTCTCTGTCCCGTGCAAGGACATAATTATCCAATGATTGAGAGGTGTCGTCGTCTACCTGTTCATCCGCTTCTCCGGTTGAACAAGTTTCGCTTTCTGAACTTTCTGATGATGAAGACTCTTCCTTATCATCCTCTTGATCTGTCGTGACATTCCTTTCCAACTCAGCAGCAGTTGTTGGACCTCGAATCAGATCATCACTGAACGACACTCTTTTCTTAGGCTTCTTTCTTTTCTGAACTTCCTCCTCTGCAACTGATTCAACTTGTTCAACTCCTTTGTTCAACGTGTCCTTGTAGGTTTCACTCTCATTGAACACCACATCTCTGCTTGTTCTGCACCTTCCTTCATCAGATATCCAGACCCTGTATCCTTTTGTACCAAATGGGTACCCCACGAATACACCCTTTATAGCTCTGGGTTCGGTCTTTCCTTCAGTGACATGAACAAACGCTGAACACCCAAACCTTCTTAGATGTTTCAAATCCGGCTTTGAACCTGACCAAACCTGTTCAGGTAACTTGGAGTTAATTGTCCGACTCGGAGACCTGTTGATCAAGTAGACAGCCGTTGATGCAGCTTCAGCCCAGAAACTATGATCCAACCCTGTCTCAGCAAGCATACACCTGACCTTGTCCATTATAGTTCGATTCATCCTCTCTGCCACTCCATTCTGCTGAGGAGTATAGGTACATGTCCTATGCCTTTTGATACCTGCCTTCTTGCAGAGACCATCGAACTCCCTGTTGCAAAATTCCAGTCCATTATCTGTCCTCAAACACTTGATCTTTCTTTCTGTTTGAGTTTCCACAGCAGTCTTCCATTCCTTGAATGTCGCAAATGCATCACTCTTGTTCTTGAGAGGATATAGCCATACCTTCTTAGAGTGATCATCAATGAAGGTTATGAAGTACTTGCAGCCTCCCAAACTGTCTGGTGTTGATGGTGAACCCCACATGTCTGAATGCACATAATCTAGGATTCCTTTTGAAACGTGTTTTGCTACTGGGAAACTTTGTTTATGG
The DNA here is from genome assembly GCA_026261945.1 of Hirschfeldia incana. NCBI lineage: Eukaryota > Viridiplantae > Streptophyta > Magnoliopsida > Brassicales > Brassicaceae > Hirschfeldia > Hirschfeldia incana. The sequence goes on along the minus strand of JABCMI010000041.1, from coordinate 2,069,715 downwards.
GACTTCCCCAGTACACACTCCTCGCAAAACTTCAACTCATCAACCTCCTTCTCAGGTATGTAACCCTCCTTGGCTAGAACTTTCATACTCTGCAGATTCATGTGACCAAGTCTGGAATGCCACAGACTTGTCCAATCACGTTTGTCGTTGGACAAGTTCGCCTCGCCCTTCAACACTGTTCCTTGAAGATAGTACAGCCCTTGATGATACTTTCCAGAGATCACCTTTTTATCATCCTTGTAGAACTGAACCATTAAATCCTTCCCTTCATATCTGCAACCTGAAGTCTCCAACATTCCATAAGAGATCAAATTCCGGCTCATTCCTGGCATGTATCTTACACCCGTGAGAATCACAACCGAGCCATCTGGATTTTTTATCCTTATCTTCCCAATTCCCTGAATGTTGCTGTGAGTATTGTTAGCCATCAGCACCTTGCCTCCTTCAAACTCTTCCAGATCGAACAGAAACTCCTTGTCTGGAGTTATGTGAAAAGAGCAACCAGAGTCCATGACCCACTCATCATCCGTGTACTGAGTGCTCACAGTTAACACCAGTGGCTGTTTTGGTTCCACTGCAATGTTGACTGAGTTCTCTGGTTTACCATGCTTCCGATCAGGACACTCTCTTTTCCAGTGCCCCTCCTTTCCACAAATAAAGCAGCCCTTGTTACCCTTAGGTCGAGACTTTGACCTATCAAATCTGCTCTTCGATCTTCCCCTGCCATTCTTTCCACTGCCACGGTTTGACCTGTTATCTGATCTGCCCCTGTCAACGTACAGTCCTTCCCCTGAGGACTTAGAACCCTTTCCGCTCTCAATCAGCTCTCGTTCCTTTGACCTTGCAGCTCCAGTAACCTCGCTGAGACTCAGAGTCTCTCTACCATACTTCAGAGTCTCCTTCAACTGATCATACCGGTGCGATAGTGAACTCAATAGCAAGATGGCTTGTACCTCCTCTGACACCTCTACTTGTAGATTGTTGAGGTCTGCCACCAGTTTCAGAAAATCATCCACGTTCTCGTCGATGCTCTTTGAATCAGACATCTTGAATGTATAGAACCTTAGCTGAAGGTAGATTCTATTCGGCAATGATGTCTCCATGTACAACTTGTTCAATGTAGACCACATTGATGCGGCTGTCTCGCAGTGTGTAATCTTACGCAGGACTTTGTTACCCACGTTCAACACTATCAAGTCCTTTGCCTTCTCAGACTTTTCGAACTTGACTGGATCAATCTCTGGAACTGTCTCTGCAATTCCCACTAGTCCCTTCTGCGGATCTTTCTTAGCTCTCTCAAGCTCCTCCTCTGCAGTAGGTGGATCCTTTAGCAGCTTCTCATCATCCAGAATACTCTTCAGACCCAGTACCCCGAAGTGAGCCAACATCCTGACCTTCCACAGCGAAAAATCCCCAGTGCCCTCAAACCTGTCCACTTCAATCCGTGCCTTGGGCATGTTGACGTTCCTTCCTCCTAGCTTAGATTAATCACACGCCTTGAACCCGAGAGCTCTGATACCACTTGTTGTAATTTCAGCCTCGTGTGATTGTCAATCTAAGTGTTTAACTTGTTACTTGTATGTTAAGCTAAATGACACAAGCAACTTTAACGAGTTCCCGGCCCTCGGCGTGGTACGTCTCGTGGGAGATCTCTTGCTCCCAAAATCCACTAGATCAATAAAGAGTACAAGAACCAATCACTTATAGAACTGTGATGGTTTAGAGATACACCAAGAAGACACAATTAGTCTCAAGGCCTTTAAGCTAGAACAATATGAGCTCAACAATGTTCTCCTGCTTATACTAATGTCTCTGTCTCTCTTGTGTAGCTTGACTCTTTCTCTGCTATGATCTCTTGTGGCTGAAGAAGAAGAAGCGTTACTCTTGACTTGACCTAACGCACATGTTATATTTCCTTTAACCTAATGGGCTTCGTCGACTAAGCCCATAGGTTCTCCGCGTCTAACTTGTGCAAGCCGGCCCAACCATGAACAAGTCGGATGGGCTTTGACCCAAAACCTCACAGACGGAATCTCAGTGTATGTAGAAAATGAGACTAAAGAGAGGATCAAAGAGTCAAAGGTTGCAGTAGTTGTCTTCTCAGACAAGTACCCTGAGTCACCGCAGTGTCTTGATGAGATCGTTGAGATCAAGAAGCTTTTGGATGAAGAAGAGATCGATCCCTTCCCCATTTTTTACAAACTGAAGAATGTTAATACGCTAGCTCAATCAGTTAAGGAGCTGAAGGGTTGTTTCCGTACTAGGCTTCTCCAGATAGAGCAAGAAGTGCGCAAAACCGTCAAAAGGGAAAATGTGAACTCTATACTAGATACCGAAGCTCTCAAGTCCATTTCCTCAAGACCAGGCTTGAGCAATGAAAATATGTATATAACTAAGCAAATAAATGCATATGTATTTGCTTTTATGTCAACCTTAGCTCTTACTTCATCTGCTTGCTTCTTGCAGCTCTGATCCTGTGTTCTTCACTAATGTCGTGACCAAGGTCAAGGAACTGCTTGAAGTTAAGGACAAACCGAAGAAGTCTAGTTCCGATACAACTTCTAATCAAGTAACTGACGAAAAGCCTATAAAGCATAAACAGTAGACAGCATCAGAAGCAATAACAACAGTCAAATCCCTAGATGATGATGACTTATTCTACTCCCTACCGTCGTTTTTAGAAGCTCTAAACTTCAAAATTACAGACCTTGATGGCTTCACGGAGATGCACAATGGTCTCATATCTCTGTGTCTAAAAAGACGCACTAACTTAGTGTGCCTGAAGTATAGTTCTCTTAAGAATCTGGTCCAGTTTCAGCGTTCCATGTCATTCGAATTCCTTACAAAGGTCTCTTCCCAACCCTATCTTGGTTGCTCTTAATCTCAGTAAACTCTGACGGCTTCTCATGACATTCTTTATGCATTAATTCTCTGGCAGAGATTTTTACCCGCTTTTGCTCCTCCTGATGTAGCTACATTTACTTCAACTTCTTCAGTAAAAGCAGAGCCAGTAACTCCTCGTGTCACTAAAAGTGAACCCACTACTACCTATGACTCTCTAAACACCGAAAATCCTCTTGTTTTTGGATCTTCTACTAGCTCGGTAACATTCTCTACTCCTATATCAAATTCTTCGACCAATGAAGTTGAAGTAAATATATATGGTAGTGCTTCTGCGGCCGCGAATTCAATATTTGAGATGGGTGATACTCCTCAAAGAACCCGAGTAGGGAGGTTAATAAAACCTACTCAAAAAGTCCGAGAGATGCAATTGGTGAGAGGACGTAACAACATGGGACCTGGAGGCCGAGGAATATGTGACCCACCATTATAGGAGTTTTTGGAGAGTCATCTCAAGATCTTCTATTTACTATCTTTTCTCGTATGTTTGTTTCAAATCTATGATTAAGATCTTGTCTAACAACTGTAAACTTTGTTACTTTTAAATTAATGCACCAGATTTTAGGCGTAAGAACCCTAGTAAGTAGTGTACAACATACCTACCTCGTTAAATAACCACTCTGATTTCTTTTATGTTTCTAAAGTATAGATGATACATATATCAATACTATTAAAAGAAGATAATTCTTATATTATACTTTTAATGAAATGTTAAAATTTTCCAAAAATGTACTTAATGATATCACTAATTAAAAAATTCATTAATGACATTATTGTCTTTCGATTTCGTGGGCCTATATTATGGTCCAAATCTGTTAACTAATTAAATAAGTTATGTTTTTATAAAATCAATTTTATATCCCATAAACTTTTTAATATCAATAAAATAAATTAAAATATGTAATATTTTAAAAAGTTGATATTAGAAATTGAAATTTTGTAACTACGCGAGGATAAATTTAATCAAAAATATTATTAGTCAGTTTATATGTTATATAATTTATAATTCTCTAAAATTATATAATAGTCCAAGTACGAATTTTGGATACAAACATTGTTTAACTTATTTACAAACAGTAAATGGTTGTGTGACGTATTTGAAATTTTGTCATATTGTACATACTAAAACAAACTCGCATAATTAAAATTTGATCATGTCACTATTTATATAATTAAAATGAAGAATTTTCAATCTTTATATATAAAAAACAACAAGAAAAATATCCACCCTTTCAAAGGTAGGTCAGAATCTAGTAAACATTAAACTAAATTTTACAGATGATACAACTTCAAAAGCAAATATGTTTAGAGATGGTTGAGTTAGAGAAAGGACGCTTTATTTGGTACTTGGGTGTCACGTTCAGTCTTTGTCTTGCTTTATTTAAAAGTTGTACAAAATGTAAAAGAAACATAAACACAACAGAACTATATGACACATATATTATTTTTAAAAACATATGAACACATATATACTGGGCGGGGAGTTAATATCCCTATTGGGGACTAATTACAAACTACCACTTTTTAGTGTGTGCCACGTACCGACAATTAGGTCTTGGTACAATGTTATTATTATGGGCTGTCTGTTACTTTAATAAACTAAACTAGATTTTGACCCGCGCTTCGAAAGCGCGGGTTTTTAAAGAGATAATTTTTCAAATTATATAAGCTATGAATTATTTTATTTGAAATTTTATATATACATTTTATATAACTTTCTCGTACGTTTGGTGAGACCAGATCTTAAAAAAAATTATCTGAATATTTCTTTGACCCGCAGATCTTTGTTTGTGGTTAGGTTCTACCCGAGATCTCTATCAGAATGATTTTATGTATATTAGGTATATTTAGATATTTCAAATATTTTCAGTATTACATATTTTTTATTAAAAAAATGGGTTAGGTTTATGATAATAATTAGGTTCCGGGCAGTGTTGTGAAACCTGACCCGGACCCGCAATTGAACTGGTAAATCCGGTGACTCAAGATAAATCCGGTTCGGATTTTGTTAAAAACCAATATTTAAAAATCCAATAAAACCCGTAAAAAACCACTAAAACCCATAACCCGGTACCGGATGAACCACTGGTTGAACCAATATATAACTTTGACTTATTTTTTAAAAGTTTTTACTTATGTTTTAGAATATTTTTTATATAGATTCTAATTTTTTTAACTAATTATGCTTTAGAATCTGTTTTACTTTTGGTTTATTTAAGATTTAAAGATTAATTTATCATACACATTATACATTCAAAATTTATAATTTTAAGTCTTAATATTTTTTTATATGTCACAACTCTTCATTTATTACAAAAATATATTAAAATAGTTTAAACATTTTTTTAATATTTTGTATGTCAAATGAAAATAAAAGTATAAAAACTAAAGTCTAACTATTTTCTAAATGTTTTTAAACAAAAATACATACAGTTCAAACTGTATTTTCTGTTTTAATACGTTCAAAAATACTTAATTTTAATTTTTATATTTTATTTTCATAGCTAATATATTATGATATAGTAAAATTAGTTAATTTATTAACCCGGGGTTCACTCGCGGTCGACCCAATGACTCGGAAGGTCGTCCGCTTCAGTGTACGGGTCAGATATAAAAACATTGGTTTTGGATAGAATTTCAATCTAAAAAATATTTGGGTATTTATATAAGATTTGAATATTTATTGGTTCTATTTTTTGGTCATCAAATTTTGGTTCATCGGACCAGATTTAGAATCAAATTTTGAATTTTTAGGTATTTGAATATTTATTAAATATTTGTTTGGGATTTCAAGTATTTTTTATGTTTCGGATATTTTCAGATTTTTAGATATTTCAATTTTTTTGATCCTAAATGCACCAACATATCTGTACTTAATTAAAGTATAGATAGGATGTAGTTTACTGTTACATAGTTGCTGGATCAAATGATTGATATTGTTTACTTATATTTGGGGAAATGAGTCTTGTATTAATATGATATGGCCAAAAAATCGTATAAGCATACTGTGTATTTTGTATTTTTGTGTAGTAAATGATATTTACCGTTAAACATAAGTGCATAATCGTTTAATTTTTGCGTGTATAAAAGGATGTGGTCTAATAAATAAAAGAATTGACTAAGTTATTGTTAGAGAAATTTTAGGCTGTGTATTGTTAATCAAATATTAGGTAGGACCGAAATAGTTAGTAAAAAAGAAAGAGTCCAAACAACCTTTTTAAGTAGATTTATTTAGACTTCTTCCCTTTTAATAAAGTAGATAGTTGTCTTCGTAGCCCCAAGATAAAAACCCTAATCGGTACCCTAATTAACTGCGCAGGCCACAAACGCAAGAATCTGCCTCCCTGGTAATGACGAAACCTACTTCCCTCTGGAGCTCGCCGGATCTATGTCGGAGTTTAAAGCAGACAATCCCTGGATCTCCAGGGCTGATGCTTTTTCCGAAAGAAGGTGGTTGTGTACCGTACTGTGCAACCCGAAAGAAGGCAAGGTCCAAAAGAACCTGCAGGGGGACTTTTCAGGGTGTCAATTCCTGGCAAACTCGGGAAACTGGCTCTTGGTGTTAGATCCTGTATCCAATTTATACATCGTAGATGTGTTTAGCGTGGAAAACAAGATCCCTCTTCCGTCTCTAGAGTCGATTGACTCAGCTGATAGTACTGTCAAGCGCGTGGGAGATACATAAATTTTTGAAAGGCACGATTCTGACGGTATTTTCAGGAATCTGAGTGCTGATGTCGTGAGGGGACTTTTGTGGGTTTCCGAGAGTGGGAAAGAGTACGTTGTGGTGTGGTTGTTCGACCTCCCTGGCCAATCTTACATAAGCTTCTGCAAGAATGGGGATACTCATTACACCGACATTCCTCTGTTTATCGATGACTATGCCTTGCGCAAGTTTGAGGACTTATCGGATATGGTGCTACGTGGTCACCGTCTTTACGTCTCGACAAGTGGTCGTTATGTTCGAATCTTTGATTTGTCTGGACCGCAAGGTTTCTTCAAGAACGTCACCGGTCGTACACCATTCCCAATGCTTTCTCGTCATGATCAAAGGTACGCTTCTAGCATTGCGGTTACTACAACATCAGGAGAGGTTTTGTTGGTTGAGAGTGATCCATACGATAGGAGCTGGTTCCGCCTCTACAAGAGGGATCCTGATGTAAAAAAACCCTGATTCCGCCTGCCACACGGTTACTGAGGTAGATTCTCTTGGTGGTGAGGCACTGCTTCTTGACATGGGTTACACCGTGCCTGCTAACACTGCCCTTGGTATCGAACCTGACTCCATCTATTTCACCCGTCACTTTCGTCCCTGCCAATGCTTCGCACGTCGCGCCCTTGACATCTGTGTGTACAATCTTGCAAGCAAGACCCTCGCTCGCTTTCCCGATCTTGACATGATGAATCTCATGGATGCTCGATGGTTTCTTCCTAGGAATTAGCTCGTGCTTTTGGTCTTTTAACCGTTTCAGAGGTTCAAACCCCTAGTAAGCTCAGTTACCTCTTTAACTAAACCACTTTTCTCTTACATTTCTAAAATATTATAGAGATAATACTTTATATAAATCTCAAACTTCAATTTACAGATGATATTTGACCCCAAAAAAATAGATTTACAAATGATACAACTTCAGAAGCAAACATGTTTTGTGATGGGTTGAGTTAGAGACAAGTCGCTAGAAAGGAGTTTTTACTTGGTACTTCAGTGTCACGTTAAGCCTCTGTCTTGCTTTACTTGATTGTCAAGCTAGGTCTCTGATTTGTTTGTTTTTTTTCTGCAAATGATAAAGATAATGAATAGTATTTAAGAAAAATATTTAGGCCATGCACAATGGGGATGTTAAAAGAGAGGGTCACACGATTTCTCAAAAAAAAAATCATTATAATATTAATGTTTTTTTTTTTTTTTTCATTATAATATTGATGTTGCAAGATCCCGCTTCTCTGCGCCTCTTTGAAGTGAACCGGTTCACTGCTTTTCGTGGGATCCATGCCACGTGGCGTTCCGCGATTAGCCCAATATCAATTTTTTTTTATAAAAAAAACAAATAAAATAATATAAAATTAAACATTAGAATTCGAGAAAGTGGAGGTTACCACTGCGGATGGTCTTGTACTTGAGTGGTTATCTTCTTTTGTCCCATGAAGCTTTGTCATTTATTTAATAAAGTCCGTCCCATTTGATAAAACGTCCAAATGTCAGTCATTCGAGAAAACTGAAACCGTAGACAATGATGTCAGATTATTCGGTCAACAGATGTTAAAATGTAGAGTCTGCATAATCATGGAAGTGCCAGTACAATGACACTGACCTAAATCATTTTTTAACATTTTGGTACGTAGTTTAGTAATTGAATTTATTTTAATTTGTCGCTCTGTCTTATCTCCCATGTTACGTTGTTTGACTTGGATATAAAACAGGAATAATAACATGTATACCATTTTTTATCATACTGGATAACATATTTTTCTGAATAGAAAAAGACCATACAAATGGTACGCTCATGGGGATTGGGGAAGTTACGTTGTGAAACGCGTAGGCTGAGGGCTCATGACCTGGCAAAACGGGTCAATGTATCATAATTAGTTCTTAATTTCTCTCGTTTGTTTGTAAAATAATAATAATAATAATATTTTGGTACTTACGTAACCACAAACCAAGTTATATCAAGTCTATTATATAGAGCCGAGGTAATGTGGTGGACTTTTATCTATCACTCTCAAACTTAGTATTCTTCTTAATAAGCAAACAGAACCAAACCGCTGTGTGTTTGAGATGGAGAACACTAAGCCTCAAGTGTTCATCAGTTTCAGGGGAGAAGACGCACGGGAAAAGTTCTTGCCTCTTCTCAAAGATCGTTTGAAAAGAAGCAAAGTGAATGTGTTCACCGACGAAGACGCGTCTGGAGTACCCCTCGAACATCTACTGGAAGAGATTCGAAACTCACGAATCGCAGTTGTTCTCCTTTCCAAGAACTACGCAGAGTCACATTGGTGTTTGAACGAGCTGGTTGAGATCAAGAAATGCATAGAGACGAAGAAGCTTGATTTCGTAATACCCGTCTTCTACAAGGTGAAGACTCATCACGTCAAGAAGCAGAGCGGGAAGTTTGGGGAAAAGTTTCTGGCTTATCAGGAGGCTTTGCTTGTTGAAGCAGGTGATGAGAGGAAGAAGAAGAAGCGTACCAATTCCAAGATCAAGAGATGGAAGAAAGCTCTAACGTTTGTTGCTCGAATGATTGGAGTGTCTTATGACAAGAGGATGTAAGACTTGGTGCATGATCAAAATGTTGAACTAATACCACATCTTTAATTTTAAACCCTTCTTTGTTTGCAGGTCAGACTCGGATTTTGCGAAGAAGATCGTCGAAAAGGTTAACATAAATTTAGCCCAAATTGCTGCAAAGGAAGGGCGTTATAGTATTCCACAAAATATTACGGTGTGTTACTTAGTTTAAAAAAAAAACATTTAGAGTAGATTTTGAGATAAAATAGACATGGTGACTAAATCTCTCATTACAGATAACACAGGGAAACGTATCAAACATGTACGTGTTCCATGTAAATCAGTTAAACATCAGCGAGCTCCATGCTTCACAGACGCTGGAAGCTCTGTCTCTAGCAAGTTCAAATTTGGATTCTTTGTCTGGTAATCATAGACGCACCATCTCACATCAGAACGGCATATATCAAAATTCCCGTTTTCCTAGTAAGTTCAGATCATTACATGGACCTACATATGTCTTCTTGATATTGACTAATAACTTTACTTTTAAAAACCACAGTTGAATCGGTCATGAGACTCATGCCTGAAAGTCGTGGCGGGGAACAAGGGAGCAATGGCAATATTGTCGCGAGAAATAAGGGGAAGGAGGATACGACTTGCATTTCGTTTGTGTGTTATTGGTTTAAGATTTGTTTGTGTCTTACATCCCCAGCAAAAGATGATCCAAGGATTCGCAGAAACCAACCTTCCGTCGCAAGCAACTGAAAATCTTTACATTTACGTGTGTCTTAAGTAACATCTCTGTTTCCCTTCTTGAGATTGCATTAGCACTGGTTTACGTTGAAGATCAATTAATAAAAGAGAGTTCAGTGTCCAACTATAAAATTAAAACAAAAGATGCTATTTGTGTGTAACTGAGTGATAGGATTGGAAAAAAAGTATTTACTCCCAGAAATTTCAAAAAATCAGTCTAGACGGCAGTTATTCTTTATCTCAAACATAAGGAATATCAGTTTTCTTTAGCTTCATAGAATTTTCGTTCTTTGATTTCTTAATCACACTGATGCACTATATGTACAAATGTTTTGATTGAATAAAATTTGACATTCATTCAAAAATACATATGAACACATATATTGTGCGGGGAGTTACGATACTTAGTGGGACTAATTAGTAATTACAAACTATTACTTTTTCTGTTTCATAAAAATGTCACTTCAACATTTTTCACACATATTAAAAAAATGATTGAAATGTATTTAAGTTTTTATTAATTACACATATTTAACCAATATAATTTTAGATAAATAAAATTATTTATAAAATCGATGTATTTTTCATTAATATTAAGTTGAAAGTTGCATTAAAATTCTACAAAGACACTCTTATTGTAACAAGAAAAAAAAATGCTAAAATGACACTTGTTAGTATGAAACATAGGGAGAACTTGATAGTGTGTGCCACGTACCGACGATTAGGTGTTATTACTATGGGCTCCTACTTTAATAAACTTACTAGATTTTGATCCGTGCTTTCAAAGCGCAAGATTGTCTTTTTTTTTTGAAATATAATATTTTATAAAATGTAGAAATAATTTTTCAAAAAATTATATAATGTGTTTTTTTGTATATTTGTAGTTTGGAATAATATGCAGTTTTAAAGAAAATTATATTAAAATTGTACAAAAAAATATTTTATTAAAATTAATTTTGTTAACCAATAGATGAATTAAGATATTAATTTTAAACCATATTTTTGTAACTTTTTTTGTAACAAAATTGCTCTTAAATAAAATTAGTATAATGGAGAGAGGCTTATAAATCTATAGAACTTTGTTGGAAAGGTAGGTCTTCGGCATGTCCCTTGCTTGCGAACTTCTTTAGTAGGATAGCAGAGACTTTGCAGCTGAGGAAATGGTTGGCGTAGGAGTATCGTGGATTTGAATCTCTGAGTGGTTAGTTCGTTAAGTAAAGAGATGACTTCTCAAGTAGTTTCCTAGGCAAATAGTGTATTTCTGGAGTTCACACCAATGCAATCTATATTGCATTTGCGTTAAAATTGAATTGGCGAACAACCAATAGCAATATTACTCTTTTAGTAGTCTTGAATAAAAATAACTAGGTGTCTTGTCCGCACATGCGGGCATAATTCTTTTATATATATATATTTATTAATAAATATACTACTATTTAAAAAATAAAAACATAAAAATAAATAAAATTAATACTATTTTATGAATATTTTCATTTTTTAAATTTTTTTAATGATTTAAAACATTATTTTGGATAGCAATATTAATATTTTTATTTTAAGTATCTTATTATCTTTAATCATTTTTTATTATATTAATTTTTAAAATGTTATCTAATTAAATAAACAAATACATAATTCTCGAAGTGATGTTTTTAAATCAAATTCTTGGAGTTATCGAAACCTACAAAATTTCAAAATAAATCATAAGAACAATAATGTTAAACCGACTCTAACTTTACATATTATATGAATCATTGTAAATTAAAATACTGATACATTTATAAAACACACAAATAGATCATATTGAAAAGCAGAACATTAATATGTAATGTAAAAGATAAAAATATTTTATATCTATTGTTATTTTCATTTTTAAATGCTACAATATAGAAAATAGGATATAGTGAATCTTTATTGTAAAATCACAATTTGTTGTTTTCAAGTGGTCTTTAACTTACAAACTTTAATAATTATAACTAAAAATAATAATTTTGGAAAATACAGTTTTATTAAAAAAAAATAGAATCACATTTTTCTTTACATAATGGTCTTTTAAAGAAATTTTAATTAAAACAAATTCATATTTATGTAAAAATATTGAAAGAAATTAGAAGTAAATAAAGTTAATTTTCAATTTTTATGATATTAGGTACACATTGTAAAAAATAATTAATATTTTGAAAATATTAAATTTTGGAGGCTGATACTTTTAAAATATAATTCTAATAAAAATATTTTAAAAATATTAATTTTTCAACTTAAATAAAAAATAATTGGTATTTTTTAACTTAATAATAATATTTAAAAACACCACGAAAAAATAAAATTAACAAACAAATATAAATCAAATTTATTGTTATAGATTTTAAACCTCGTTTATTAAATTAGTATTTTTTAAACGATGTGGCTTGACGTATATGTTTACAAAATATAAATAAATTTATCTTTCGTAAATATATTTTTAATATTTTAGTATAATGATAAATCTAATTATTATATGTTTATATAAAATTAACAAATAAATAAGAGAGATGTAGATAAATACACATGATTATCTTTTCTTTTTTTTCAAAAAAGTTTTTATTGTCTTTTTGAGATAATTTTACAATATTAATTTTAATCTGTTAAATAATGAACTATTCATTAAAAATATCAAAACTTTAATGAATAATAAATAATAAGATAATATCAAATATTTTTATTGTGAAAGATTGTAATTATCATGTTTTCAAATCCTTTGATTATTAAAATATATAAAAAATATTTATGAAAATAATTGACTAAGTCTAAAATCATGAAAAACATAACAAATAAACAAATTTATTTTTCAAATAATAATATAGATAAATGAGGCGTGGAAGGAAGGATGTATTCCCATGGTAGTAGGTTTTATTTAATGAGATCTCAAATATGCAATTTATCCACACCCTTACTGAAGTCAAAGCACGTGTAAGTCATCCTTGCCTTGTAACAATTCCCCATAACTTGTGATAATCATTCGTTCCCTTCTTACTTTTCTTCTATATCGAATGTATGAGGAAACACAATGTGCTTGGTCTTTGAAACCAAACATATACGTCACTCAAAGACTATGTTCCATTCCATCTTACACCTTTTCCTTGATCTAGTATAAATATTGTATCATGCATAAAAAAATAGAGGCCATATCTCCCACATAAAGAAGAACATCCATCACTAACCAACGTAACAAAGCCTCGTACAAATGGCATTACATAGCAGAATACTTACCTTTGCACCTCTGTTCTGCTAAAATAACAGTGTAATATCAATTGAGACCTACATGTACAGGTCAAACGTATAGCCATTGTCCATGATTATACAAACTCTTGATAGTATAGACTATAGAGATACAAAAAAAATATGATGCCAAGTGATACCAAAACACAACAGAGTCACCGCTCTTTTCTTTATTATAGAACCTCAGCTTGCCTTTACCATAACACAACAAAAAATTTTGGGGCATCCCTATCAAGTCTCATGGACTTTATTAATGGAGAATTAATCACAAAGTTTCCCCTGTAACCACTGCACTCCTCCAAGAACTGTTTTTTTTGAACTTAAGGCGTTCAATTTAAACTTAACCGATTACAAGATAAGATCAAAGATCTTATAGTTTGAAAAAGCTGGAATGAAACAAGTGAAACCAGTTTCATGTAAGAGTAAATCTCAAACCAATGAAACAACAAAGGTTGAGACTAGATAAACCATCAAAGGTAAGAAAGACAATAGCTACTGATAGGAGCCACGGCTTCGTCGGCCACGGTTTCCTCTCCCTCATACTGTCTCCCATTCCATATTTTGGTATTTGATGGGAGGCTTTGACTCTCTCCCACCCCTAGTCAAGCTGAGCGAGCTTGAAGACTCTATCTCAGCTTCCTCCACTTCTTCCAACACTGTAAAACGAGAAGGACTCTCAAAGGAACAATGATTAGTTAACATGGTTATCATCAAGTACAATAAGCTTATCATCAACAAAAAATATACTATCTTGCTTATCATCAAGTACAATAAGCTTCGAAAAATCTTTATCCAACTCCATCATAACTAAAACCTTTGCTTCACCCATGCTGGTAGGATCAAGTCGAGGCTTGTGTGTAAGAATAGGTTCTCCAAGTCCTGAAGCAATATGACTTATCCCTAATCTCGAATAGCAACAATCAGGAATATTCTTCGAGTTAACCCATACCGGAAGAATAGAGATCTCTGGAACTTTGAAAGAGCCTTCAGGACTGTTTCGAATGAATATCTCCAAAATCTCTTGTAACCACTGCACTCCTTTGAACTTTGTATCCCGCACCCTTCCTTTTCCAACTATCAAAAATTTGACCATCAAGTAGTGGATTTAAGCAATCTCCGTTCAACATCCTCTTCACCTTCACAATTCTCCAACCTCCTTCATCCATGAGATCCTCCTCTATAAGAACAGATCTCTGAACCGCAATAGATCGTACATCTGGAACCTAGAATCTCTCCAGTAACCCTGCATAAGTGAACCACCAAAAAGTCACTCTTTCCATGACCACACGAGGAACCCTAATCTCATAGTTCGTAAAGTAAATCACCCAAAAACGACAATCTTGAGAATTCATAGGTCTTTGAACGTCGTCTTCCTCAATGCCGTAGGAGCGTTTTTTTTTTCGTTTTGATTAAGTGATTTATACATTCATTTAAGGTAAATAGCAATATTCGATTGATAATTATTACTAATTTTCATAATTTTAAATTAAAATAAAAAGGTAATCGCATTGAAATGTAAATAACTCCGAAAATCAAAGGCTTAATTACCCAAGCCAAAACCCTAAACGGGTACCCTATATTACACACAATAACTGCAACGCGAGAATCTGCCTCCTATAATGATGACGGAATCTTCTCCCCTCAAACGACGCAGCGGATCTCCAGCGGTGATGCTTTTTCCTAAAGACGGTGGTTGTGTGCTGTACAACCCGAAAGAAGGCACGATCCAAAAGAACCTGGGAGACTTTTCAGGTTGTCGATTCCTTGCAAACTCGGGTAACTGGTTCTTGGTGTTAGATTCTGGATGCAATTTGTCTATCTTAGATGTGTTTAGCAAGGAAACTATACATCTCCCGTCTCTAGAGTCGATTGAGTCAGCTGATTCTACTGTCAAGCGCGTGGGAGATACAGACATCTTTGAAAGGCACTTGTCTGACTGTTTTTTCAGGAATCTGAGTGCTGATGTGGTGAGGGGCCTTTTGTGGGTTTCCGAGAGTGGGAAAGAGTACGTTGTGGTGTGGCTTTTCGACCTCCCTGGCCACTCTTACATAAGCTTCTGCAAGAACGGGGATACTCATTACACCGACATTCCTCTGTTTCACCACCGAGACTTAGACATGCACTGGTTAGATGGCTTATCGGAGATGGTGCTACAGGGTACCCGTCTTTATGTCACTACAAACCGTCGTTATGTTCGAGTTTTTGACCTGTCTGGGCCGCAAGGTCTCTTCAAGGATATTACCGGCCCCATACCATTCCCAATGCTTTCTTCAAGGAATGAATGCGATTCTAGCATTGCGGTTACGTCATCAGGAGAGGTTTTGTTGGTTGAGAGTGAACCGTGGGATAGGAGCTGGTTCCGCCTCTACAAGAAGGATCTTGATGTGAAAGACCCACTTTCCGCCTGCCACACGGTTACCGAGATAGATTCTCTTGGTGGTGAGGCCCTGCTTCTTGACTTGGGTTACACCGTCCCTGCTAACAAGGCCCTTGGTATCGAACCTGACTCCATCTATTTCACCCGTCACAATCGTCCCTGCCATTGCGCACGTCGCGACCTTGACATCTGTTCGTACAATCTTGTGACCAAGTCCTTCGTTCGCTTTCCCGATCTTAACAAGATGGATCTCATTGATGCTCGATGGTTTCTCCCTTCTGGGAATTAATTTGATCTTCTCCTTTTATTTGTGCTTTTGAATAATAGTTTTTGATTTGAATGGCTTCAACTAATATGTTCCTTCTTCATATTATTGGACCAAATTCCACCTTCAATTCGGATGGGGTTTTCAGGTTATACTTGGTCTAAAAAATACAGTAAAACCTTTATAAATTAATAATGTTGGGACTGTAATTTTTTATTAATTTACAGAGATTATTAATTTATTGAGATACTAATTGAACCAAAAACTCAATTTGGGACTATAAAATTATATTAATTTATAGAGATATTAATTTATAGATTATTAATTTATAGAGGTTATATATTGATATTAAAAGTAGCAAAGCAATAAAACCGCTGAAACTATATAAACAGGATTATATTAGACAGAGATATTATAGTGGAGAAATCAATCGGCTAACGCATAAGGGAGTATGATAGGTAACTCCAAACAGGGATACAATGGACGGAAATATGTTAATGTTGCAACTATAAACCTGGAGAAGCCGCAGACAAATTATGGTTTCGAATGACGAGATCATTATTCATCTAAGGAAGTTGAGAGGTTGTATGTTCCAGGCCGGGACTGAAGTAAATAATTTATTTTAAGTTGGGTTCATGAGTTTTATGTGCAAACTGCAAAGAGTCATGTTGAGTAAGAAATATGATTTGGTAATGGTTGGTGAGGCTTTGAAAAGAGCTTCAGAGAAAATGTGATCTCTTACGGCCATAATCTTTTTATGAATATCTCTTAGTCTATATTTTATTAATTCAGAAAAAACTAACATGATAAGTTCTTATTTTTTACCTAAAATTGAATTAAACATTAAATTATTTATATATGAATTTTTTATCTATCATAATATATATGATTATTATTGTGTTCAATTTTAAAAACACTTAATTATTAAAATATTTTTAGAAAATATCTTTGCTCAAATGTTTTTACTTGATTATTGTTTAATTATTATACTCGAAAATATAGTATTCAAAAATATTATTTTCAGATAATAACACAATATATCTAAGAATAATCTTATTTAAACATTTTTGAAAAAATCATATTAAATTATATTTAATTATCTAATATAACATATAAATCAAATATTAGTAATATAAATTCCTTTTAATTATATAATAAATTCAATATTAACAACTCTAATTTTTAACTTTAGAATTTATCATAGAAAAAAATATTTTCAGATAGTAACAAAGTATATCTAAGAATTATCTCACTTTTAAAATGTATATTTGATAATTTATTTTAATTTTCGTTTTTAATTATATATAAAAATTAATTAAGATTAATATTGATATTAACCATTTTAACTTTTAACGTGAGAATTTCATTGTGAAAAAATATTAATCATTGAATAGGTTTATGTTTATTAATTATCTTAAATAACATGATATTTATGTATACTAAAACAAAATATTATGTAATAAATGTTGATTAAAATAATGACTTAGAAGATGACAAGTAAACAAATCAATTTCTCAAATAATAATATGAAAGAAATACATCATTTAGAAACGATATAAAAAGAAACACATCATTTAGCCTAATCGAATAAGACAAAGATAGATTATCTGATAAAAAGATAGTAAATAAAGAAAGACTCGGTAGGCTGCAGCGCTGCAGTATTATTTGTTTAAGACCAAAATCCATAATAAACATCTATCAAGACAAATTTATACAGGTGTCTTTTGTGTCACTTTGAAAAAAATTCACATCAAAAGTATAAAACCTAATTTGTTTAATGTAGCAGTTGACTAGCTAAGGATGCAAATTGTCAAGAGATCAAGGCAAAAGGAGACCGAGACTCATCAAAACAATAATATATTCCATTGTTGGAGCTCATATCTTTTCGATGCAACCCAGATTAACTTGACTAGATTTGTATAGACTTCGTGTCACGTGAATAAGAAACTCTACCGACAAATGATCACGTGAACCATTAATCGTTTGTACGTAGTAACACAGAAATTCAGCATTCATATTTTCAACCGTCGCATGGTTACGTTGATCTCTCGACTTCAATATTTCCAGATAAATGGACCCATGTGCATGAACCTACTAACCGCGTCTAGACATTTGGCAAGTAAAATAATAATATCAACATAAAGATCAATCTAGATGTGTTGACTACTTGACTTCAACAGGTAACCGATAATAATCATTACAGAACATTTCGCTCCTTCTGCATATTAAATCTGCAAGCAAGCATTGGCTAACTCATCAATACACATTTCAAACATAACACAAATGACGAACTTCTCTCGGTCGTGGAAACATGATCAAGTGTTCATCAGTTTCAGAGGTAAAACTCAAAGAAACAGTTTAGTGAGCAATCTAAAAAAGGAATTAAAGAGGAGCGGTATCAACTTTTTCATCGACGAGGATGAGATGAGAGGTAGACGGACCACAACACTCTTCGAAACAATCAGAGAGTCAGGTGTTGCACTCATCCTCTTGTCAAAAAAGTACTCCGACTCATACTGGTGCTTAGACGAGCTTGTAGAGATCAAGAAGCAAATGGAGACAGGTTATCTTATCGCTTTTCCAGTATTCTACGAAGTGGAAGCTGATTCCGTCAAGAGACAGACTGGTAGCTTCGGCAACACTCTACTCAAAACTGAGGACTACGTTCGCAACAAAGTTGATCGCAGAAGCTACAAGTCAATACTTGAAACAGAGGATAGGATTTGGGGATGGAGACAAGCTTTAGTCTATATTGGAGGATCATTCGGTTTTTCTCATAAAGAAGGCCCTGATGGGACTTTAATTAGTAATATTGTGGTCAAACTTGAGGAAATTTTATATGAAATTTCTTATCAAAGAGATAAGCTTTTTGTCATAGAGCAGTCTTTGATGCATCCCCAGAAGGCAGCAACGTCGTTATTACAAGCTCTAAACATCAAGAAGTCAGATATTGAAGATCTTATTACAAGACCGTTCATTCAGACCAGAGGTTCCGCAAGCACTGATCATCTGGTGTTTCTGGACCTGATAACTCTTAACAATCCTATCCTCGGTCAGCGATTACTCAACCGTGGTCAAGCTGGAATGATTTTCTTGGTGTTGCTAGGTTCTGTTGACATCTACGATGAGGTTTATTTTATGAGCCTTTTATAATTTCTTCTTTGAATTGTTATAGTAAGTCAACTGACAATTGGTATTGTCACTTTTGTAGGATTTTGATTTCAAGCCTCTCTTGTTGTCCAAGAAACATCGACTATTTCCTGGTAACAAGCTTATTGTCTCCTCTCAAGAAATCCAAGATCAAACCCACTATTCACCAGTTCAAGTCACTAGTAAGTCTCTTGCATATGAGTCAACGTATAGCTTTGTTGTTCAAAAAATCAATAGACGGTATAGGTCATTTTGCAGATGATTAGCACCTGACTTGGTATCTAGCCATCTAGGCGTTTTTCTCGAAACAAAATTTATTTCAAACATATATGCCACGCCAAGACCAATTTTGAAAAAAAAATCATGAATTCGTTCATTACCAATTTGTCAATTAAACGAACGACGACTATACCAGTTCTTATAACATAGGTTATATGTATTCTTAGTTCTTTTGCATCAAATTTAGGGCAAATCTCATAAATTATCATCAAACAAGTTTTTGTAGATAAAATAGCATACAAAAAAGATGACCAAAATAAATTTTAGTAAAGAGCAAATGACTAAATTATTCTTAGTAATTAATGTATTTAATAAAAATAAATATTTATTTAAAAATGTTTTAACATTGGTTATATTTTAAACCCTAAATTCTAAATAGATTTTAAATCTTAGTATAAATCATTCCTTTTCCC
The DNA here is from genome assembly GCA_026261945.1 of Hirschfeldia incana. NCBI lineage: Eukaryota > Viridiplantae > Streptophyta > Magnoliopsida > Brassicales > Brassicaceae > Hirschfeldia > Hirschfeldia incana. The sequence goes on along the minus strand of JABCMI010000041.1, from coordinate 2,050,093 downwards.
TTTCCAAATCTAAATCATAAGTCTAAATTAATTAAATAGAGTTACACTAGAACATCCTTTAAAAGGTTTTTCTCATAAATATAGCATTTAAGGATCAAAATATTTTATTAAATTGATAAATATATATGTATATTCTTCCGGTTAAGTAATATAATCTTTAGAGTTAAGGGATGCAGTTTTGTGATTGGAGTTTAAAATTATATAAAGTAAAAAATAATTATTAAAATTTTAAAATATAATTTAAAAAATAGTTTCAAAAAGCATTTTCAAATTTCAAAATACAAAATTTGAAAAAAAAAATCAGGAAAAGAAATTTATAAAAAAATAAAATTTGAAACCATATAATTTGAAACAACAAAAAAGTTTTTCTATTTTTTTAGTTCATTTATTTATTTTTATTTATTGCATTTGTATATCTAAAGAATAATGGTCTTTTAGCTATAAAATGAAACATTTCGGTCATTTTCCTCCTTAAAACATCTTTTGTCACAAAAATTTGAAAATTGTTTACTTAGGAAAATTACCCTTAATTAAAACATATAGATGTTATATATTTTCTCTTTAATAAAATTTTATTTGTAATGTGTGTGTTATTTTGTGATAAAAACTTTTTTATGCTATTAGAGGGTGCTTCTCTTAAATTTATTAGATTCTGCAGATGTGTTAGCAATGGCAGAGAGTAATGGCAATACTCCGAACCGTCTTGGTGAAGATAAAAACTCCGATTGTTCTTTGACCTGCTTTTCATTCTCATGCAACATTATGAAACGTTTTGCAATGATGATAAGCCCTCCCCCGCCTAAAGTGTTCATCAGTTTCGGCGAGAAGCAGCTCGAAAAAAACCTAGTGAGTTCTCTGAAACAAAAACTGGAATTGAACGGAATCTCAGTGTATGTAGAAGAAGATGAGACAAAAGAGAGGATCAAAGAATCTAAAGTTGCAATAGTTGTCTTCTCAGACAAGTACCCTGTGTCAGCACAGTGTCTTGATGAGCTTGTTAAGATCGAGAAGCTTATGAACGCAGGAGAGATCAATCCCTTCCCCATTTTCTACAAGCCGAAGGATGTTACTAGGCTAGCTAAATCAGTTAAGGAACTGAAGGGTTTTTTCCGTAATAGGCTTCTCAAGATAGAGCAAGAAGTGCGCAAAACCGTCAATAGGGGCAATGTGAACTCTATTCTAGATACCGAAGCTAGAATCTGGGGATGGAGACAAGCTATCAAGTCCATTTCCTCAAAACCAGGGTTGAGCAATGAACATAGGTATATAAATAAATAAATGCATATGTAATTGCTTTTATGTTGTCATTAATTTTTACCTACTGTGCTTGCTTCTTGCAGCTCTGATCATGTGTTCTTCACTGATGTCGTGACCAAGGTCAAGGAACTGTTTGAATTTAAGGACAAACCGAAGAAGAGTAGTTCCGATATAACTACTAATCAAGTAACTGAAGAAAAGACTATAATGCATCAACAGGAGACAGCAGCAGTAGCAATAACAACAGCCAGATCCCTTGATGATGACTTATTCTACTCCTTGCCTTCTTTCTTAGAAGCTCTAGACTTCGAAATTACAGACCTTGAAGGCTTCACGGCGATGCATAATCGTCTCATATCTCTGAGCCTAAAAAGTCACACTAACTTAGTGTGTCTGAAATTGGGTTCTCTTGAAAATCTGGTCCAGTTTCAGTGTTCTAAGTCATTCGAATTCCTTAGAAAGGTTTCCAGCCCAACTTTGGTCTGTTAATAACAATAAACTTTTCTTTTTTGGTGGTTTCTTATGACATTATTTATGTATTAATTCTCTACAGGTATTTGCTGTGGATCATTCCGGTATCAGCAGATTAGAAGAGCCTTCTCGGGTCCTTGCAATAGAATCAAACCAACCCCAGCAACAGTTTGACACTCGTCTTATTGTCTCATCTCAGAATCATCAACATCACATTAACCAGGTCCAAAGCTCTAGTAAGTCCAATATGCTACCTCGTTAAACAACCACTCTGTTTCTTTTTACGTTTATAAAATATAGATGATACTTATATAAACCTAATATTTAAATCTACAGATTATACAACTTCAGAAGCAAACATGTTTTGAGCTGAGTTAAGTTGGAGACATGATATGTTTATTTTGTACTACTTAGGTGTCACGTTAAGCCTATGTCTTTGCTTTACTTCAAATAATCAAGATGTACGATCCGACTCAAGCAAACATGTTTTGAGATGGGTTAAGTTGGAGACATGATTGTTTATTTTGTACTACTTGGGTGTCACGTTAAGCCTCTGTCTTTGCTTTACTTTAAATAATCAAGATGTACGATCCGACTTAAGTAGTTATGTCCCATGAAGGTATGTCTTTTATTCAATAAAGTCCATCCCATTTGATAAAACGTTAACTTATAACACAAGAAATGTATTTGTGAAATAATAAATAATATTTTCATCTTCACATAAGCCTTCTCCTGGTGTAGCAACGTTGGAGCTTCACTTCATCAACGGGAATCGGACTTTCAGGGAAGTTACACGGCACAATACTCCCAGGCTGCTTCTCCGGCAGCAACTGACACGGCTCCGGAGTCACACCGCTCGTATAACCAGATACGTCAGTACAATTCCAAAGCACTTTCTTAGGTTTCTTCGATAGCGTGATGGTCACGTTAGAGATGCATATCCCAGTAAACTGATCTCCCGTGATCCCAGCTAGTTGAGCCGGCATCGTCACGTTCTCTGCCACCATGTCTTGATAGTTAATGTTCTGAATCACGGGCAACGCATTCGGATCATAATGCTCGTCGGGATGCGAACCGTAACTCCCGGTCATCCAGAAAACGTATTTCATTGTGTGCATCGTCATGCCTCTCACGTACACATCCTTCACGTACCCTCCTCGACCAATAGCTGTTTTGATCCTGTAAGATTTGATTTCGGTTTAGTCAGACCGAACTGAAGTAAACCGGGTTTGTTTTTTTTGGTTACGTACCTGATTCCTGATTCAGAGTTGATGGCGACTATATCTTCAGCTCGAACATCCTCAATACCACCAGACATCTCGCTTCCGAGAGCGATCACTGCACTGTCGGGAGAAATGCATGTGAGCCGTCGGATCAAGAGCTGCTTCGTGGGCATGCCGTACTTGATTCCGTACTGGTCCCATCCACTCTTCACGGCGATACAATCGTCGCCGGAGACAATGTAGCAGTCTTCGATCCTCGTGTTTGTACAAGAATCTATGATAAACCGGAACGAATTGAACAACCAGATTTTACAAATCGGTTATTGGTATTTGGAGATTATAGGTATGGTATCTTACCAGGGTTGATACCATCGGTGTTTGGTACCGTGACCGGTGCTAATATCGTCAAACCTTGGATAACAATATTGCTGCATATAAAACATACACAATCGGTAAGTAATTTGAAATTTGATAACCGAATAGTTAAACCGGGTGAGTTTTTGTAACCTGCTGTAGACCGGGTGAATATGCCAAGAAGGCGAATTCAAGAATGTGAGATTGGAGATTTGGATACCATCAGAATGCATAATCTCAATCAAATACGGTCTTGTGTATTTTAACTCTCCTCTCTTGAACTTTCCCCACCATGGCTCTCCTTGTCCATCAATCGTCCCATTCTCACCTTTCAATTAAAAAAGATCGCAATTCCGTTTAGGAAATCTTCGGATATTTTTGTTTAATTTGATAATAGGTGAGATACTAACCGGTGATAACCACATCGGTTAAGTTGGAACCGAAAAGTAGACTGATGAATCTTCCACCATCTGTGTCTCTCCCTCTTCCGTACGAAGGCAATGGCTCTATCACTTCATAGTCACTTTCTTCCTACAAATAACGTCAGGATAAACAATTCTAATTGTTAGCTTAGAATTAGTCTAGCTTTCTTATTACACACTAGACAGAAACTATTAGCTATTCTCTTTGACGTAATAAAGAACAAAATTTTAGTAGTATCAAGAAAAGTAAAATGTTGTAACACATCTTAGATGTTAATATTACATTTCTAAACCGATAAACTTACATCTACAATAACTAATACTTAACAGGAGCTTCAGAAGGTTTTACATGGAAAATTTTGACAAGGGTCTTATATGTTGGTTGTGTTGTGGGCTCAAGAAATGGGAGAGCTATTTTAAGGCTAAGGTCCAAAAGTAACATGTGGCTGAGATTTGGAATACAAATGGACGTGTGTGATCTTCCTGACATGAATGGGCCTCATACTTTTTAAACCGTCCCATAATAACGATCCCCACTAACTTTACCTCTTTGCCTATTTTGTTGTCTTTGCGTAACTCTCTCATTACTCTACCCTCTACTTTTAGAGTAACGCATCCTGATCAATAGTTTGCTTTCAGTAGAAAGTTAGCAAACCAAATAATAAAGAATAGTCTTTACATAGAAAAAAGAAAGAATATTATTTACAGTTGAGGTAAACTAAAGACCTGGTTCTTCAAATATCTTAATTTGCAGGTAGAAGTTATTGTTCTGTTATCACATGCAGGTTCATTGTAACACTTTTGATATAAAGTATATATTTATCACAGAAGAAACAATAAACATAAACTGAATGGCCCAACCATATATCATCAGAAGCTGTCAAGGACTCAAGCAAATGTCACGTGAATGTATGTATGTATAAATTGAAACAACAAAAAGTTAATTCATCGAAGACGTTTGTGGAGTTTTGTGTCACGGGGTATATTCCTAATTAATTATGTTATTCTTAGAAAATAAAAAAAAAACTTACTTGGGAGGCCAGGATAACTGCATCACTGTGGAGGAAAAGCGTGAAATGGCTGGTGAGGTTAAAGCTTCCGGTGAGCCACCGTCCCGCGGGAACAAATAACAGTGAGCCACCGTAGTCTGCGAAACGACTAAGCTGCGACACTGCATCGCGAAACGCCGCTGTATTTGAGGTCACACCGTCTCCTACGGCGCCGAACTCGTCAAGAGACGCTGAGTAAGCTCTACACGACAAGGCTGAGTACTCAAACTCTTCTCCACGACGGTGGCCATGGTTGCGACGATGACGATGAGTATGGAAATCAGTGGCTATGAAGCTGTGCTCGGCGTCAGCAGTTCCAGTAAAGCCACCATCGTGGGTGAGAAGAAAAAGGAGGAGAAGGGAACCGACGGTGTAGAGAAGGCTTCGCATGACGGTTTTTTAGAATAAGAGAAATGAAACTGATTATTATTTTTTTTGTAGGAAAGGACGAGTTTATATTTATAAGAGGCCGGACCCCAACAACATAAATACCTCGAGTTTCTTATTGCATTAAACTTTAGAAATGTATATTTTAAAGAATGATATTCAATCATACTACAATTTCAATTAAAGGATTATATATAGTTTCTATTTTATTATTCATATGAACATAAATACAACTTTGCCTTAGAAGGAGGTGTTATTGTCTTCAGAACCGAACCATTATAGTCCTGTGACTCCTGTCCTATGATAGGTATAATGTCTCGGTTGAATGAGCAACACAAATTTGGAAAGTATAACCACTAACTTCCCTTGACTTTGAAACCATCATTAGGATCAGATTTGTGCAATTTTGTTGAAGATCTGTTACTAGTTGGACTTTTTTTTTTATTTCGGAGAATGTCATATACTAACTCAGATGAACACCTGAGATCAAAATGTATGCTTTTAGTTAATAGTAGACTGAGAAAATGTAATATATAAAAATATTGGATGGTGTACTTTATTGGCTAAATAAACTACACAGTACACTGTTTGGCTTGAATAGATTATAAAATGCAATAAAACTTGGTTGTATAAGGAGGTATATAGTGGGCAGCCAAATTCACTTTTTAAGTCCAGCAAAGTGTGTTTTTATAAAATAGTGATGGCAATATATGTAACAATTTATTGATTTCAAGAATATACGTGGCTACCAATATCGACGCACAATAAAACAATATAATAGTTATATATATTAGACAGTGTCACAAAAAATGTATATTGGACTAGCAACTATTACACACAATGCTACCTGCTACGCCACTTCGATTGTTTCTTTACTTTACCGCAACGTTGCATTCGGTTATTTCCTTATTTTCTTTAAAAGAACGACCTACCATTGTTGTTTAATTTCAATTATGTGTTGATATATTAAACAAGGAATCTAGTAAACGAATATTTATACTAAATACTTACACAAAATGATATGGATAAGTTGTGATCATAGTCCAAAAATGTACCCATCAAGTATAATTAAAAGAAAAGAATTAAAAGAGTTTTGCAAAATAAAAAAAGTATAATGAAAAGAATTAAAAGAATTCAAACTTAAATAATCCCTGAAAAGTTAACTCAAATGCAATGGTTTGTAACTAGCCCATTTACATGTCCATGGGATATTTTATTTCATTTGTAGGTCTATGATGTTCATTAGTGTTATTATGAATGTCATGAATAACCTCTTTTTTTATCGAAAAAAAAGAATAACCTCTATATATATGAACAAAAAGAAATAACTTATATACCTACAAAAATCACGTGTGTACAAGGCTTTCTACAATCCACTAATAGTTTTTTTTTTTCAACAGTCGGTATAGGATTTTCTGTTGATAAAGTTAAAAAAGTTTGTTCAACGTATAGAAGTTTACAAAATATTTTTGTTACAAGACACACGAACCCCGTTAAAACTCAAAACGGTAGTTTACAAAAAAAAAATCAAAACGATCGCTATTCGCAGGGCACTGGCAGATATGTGTGAACTCAGATTCTCACTGCACATACAATGATGCAAACCTTGCCAAAATAGAGCCAGTGAGCCACTTTTCCTCCTTTGAATTAATACTAGATTTGGATATGCGTAACCACACTGATATTTGTTTTCGTTTATAGTTATATAAATATTTTGTTTTCACCTCTCAATTGATATATACTATAGTAATCATATATCTGAGATGTGTAAATTTAATGTTTTTCAAACACAATAACATTAAAGTATATTTGTTTTTATCAAATAGATTGTTTCAAACTTTCAAATATGTTTATTTCTTCTTTTTTATTTTTTTATTTGTTAGATTAGTATTTCATTACTGAATAGATAAATAAATAGAAATAAAACTTTGTAAAATATTAAAATATTATCATTTGCAAAGATAATGTAATATTTCATAAAATAAGATAGTTAAAAAACAAAACTTATAGCTTCATATATTAATATTATAAAAAAATTAATTAAAATTTAATTTACATGTATATATCCATTTTAGATCATTATTTAATTTTAATCATATTTTAAATATTTATTTAAATACTATAAATATAATAATTTATATTTTACATGTTGTAAAATGTTTAAAACCATAACATGTATTTGTCTCATCTTATTATATATTTATATTATTGTATTTGTATTTAGTTATTAAGCAAATATGTGCATGAAAAAACATATTTGGTAATTATTTTGTATTTTATGTTAAAATTTTATCTGTCCTTTAAAACTGGATTTTATTTTAGTAATATTTTTACATTTCTTCATTTTACATAATGTGTTATTGTATAAAAAAAATCTAAGATATATTGTTTTTATACATGTATTGTAGTCTGTCATTATATTATATTTAATATACATATTTTATATGTATGAAAATAGAATTTATAATCTATCAATTTAATATAATGTATCATATGTATTTCAGTATAATAATTTTATTTTAACATGATTAATTATGATTATAGAATAGATAAGTGTATGATTGAATTTTTATTTTAAATTTTATAAATACTAACTGTATGTATTATTGCATAATAATATTTCATTGCTAATTACGAAGTTAGTGAAATATTTACATACATTTTAAAAAATTAAAATATTGTTAAAATATTTAGATCAGCATTATAATTGTTTTTAATATGATTTATTTTGATTATATAATTGATAAAAAAGACAGAATATTTATTTTCATTTTGTATGCGATAATTGAATATAATAGTGTATAATAATATTTCAAAACTAATCACGAAATTAGTTAAAATATTTACATATAATTTTTGAAAATTAAGTTCTGTTAAAATTTTTGTAAATAGATTGTTTTTAAAATTTTGATATATATATATATATATATATATATATGATTTAAATATAATTTGGATTCAATATATTGTCACTCCTATTTATGAAATCTCTAAGATATTGGGAAATTATTATCTAGTATATAATATTAAGGTTGTAACTGATTGAATAATGTAATGTATTTTATTTTATGAAGATTAATGATGATTAAACATATAATGTGACTAACTCTAATAGATGGTTCATTTTATAAGAAAATCATACATGAATGACGCCGGAAAACCCTCAAATCTTACTCAGAGAAAGATGGGGTACAAAAGCAATAGAAGATTAATTCCATAATGACTAAACTCCTAAGATCAGGTCGAAAGACGTAGTCGTTGGACAACATGTGAATATTCATGTAATACTCTTTGTTGGTCCCGAGGGATGGAGGAGGAGGATGAACTAAGAAAACTGATATAACGCGAATTATAGACGTAGCTATGTTTCACGAGGAATCCGTTAAAAGAGTTGAAAGAGAAGGTAAAGGAATACTTATCACATCAATACGGATCGGATTCACTATAGCCATAATAGACTCATGAGTTCTCTTGTAATATAATAGATTTTAAATTTCTGTAGCAATTACCTAATTTACCTACTCGTCCGAATGTCAAATATCGTTCGCCAAACTCTGTAACGGCTATTACATACTCTCACTTGGGTCTTCGTGGTCAAAATCTCTAACTAACCGGTACCCAGAGTACCCTTCAAAGATCCAATCCGACTCAAAACGCAAAAGCTAAACAGTACACCAAACTAATAGAAACTTAACCTAATTACAAGATTAAAATTAACTTAAAATGCCTCTCTCGAAAAAGACAAGAGTTAGGCGACCACTTAACGGATATGAAAATGATATACCGAAAGTGGCATTAAATAGTCTTTAGAAAAATGTTGTGAGAATCTGTAACATTTCCGATAGTGATTAATTAGTTTGTGCTTTGGTTCTACTATTACGAGTTCACATACACTTTCTGCCTGAAAATGATCCATGGTATACATGTCGTCTGATATCATTTAACAATACTGAATTAGTGTTTACCTGAAAAACTTTAAGGCCCAAACTATAATCAGAGATGGATCTGATATATATGAGAAACTCCAATTTTGGAAGTGGGGCGAAGTATTGTCTGCAAAGCGACTCCAAGTGAGTGATTACTGATGTGAGCTTTCTATGTCGACTTGCACGCCACGAATACTCTGCACATTATCCGTAAGATGGCCTCAGCCATAGCACGAACCCATGATATATCTTTTTAAAAATCTTGTCCCACTTCTTATCATTTATAGATTTTCTTATCTGTCTTGTTTTTGTCCTCCGTGTTGACCATAAAAAATTGACAGTTTCTCCCTTTGTTTCAAATTACTTGTCGTTTTAGTTTTACGCACACAGATTAAGAAAACATTTAATTTTACATATTTTCAAAATAAAAACATTATTACTAATATACCTAACCCAATAAAAAAATAGATTAGAGAATATTGTCAATAAATTTTACATTAAAAACCGAAAATGACACTTATTTTGAAAGAAAAATTTTCTCTAAAACGACAAGTAATTTGAAACAGAGAGAGTACTTATCTTCCGTCGCATGCACACAATTAGAAATATTTATTTACCTTTCTAGTTGACATGATACCTTTAATTTAGTCTGAATTAAGAGTTGTAACTCTGTTACTAATCATGCATTAAATTTGATTTTCTGAGTTTAGATTTGATTGAAGATGTTGTAATTAAGTTACAATTTTGACTTACATCTTTTATTAAATTGTTAACTCAAGCATAAAGCTACATCAACCAAAATCTCTCATGTATAAATTTATACATCAAAAAGATTATCAGTTATAAGTTTTATTTTTATTGCAAATTTACTATATAAACTTGCAGTTTTCTCATATATTTTTTTATTACAAGTTACATTGATTTACAAATCATAATGTAACTCAAGTCTAATATTACATATCACCAAATCGGAGCCATATGTCCAAGAAAGAAAAAAAAGGAAAATCAACATGCTTCATCTTTACTTTTTCTATTTTGTATATTTCGCGGCTACGCAAATTGATTGACATTTTCAACGTATTTTTTAACAACATTGATATTATATATGATCAAATAGTGTAAGGATAATACAAGTAATCAATTAACCAACAAGGAGGATAATAAGAAAAAGAAAACAGAGCTTCATCTTCCAAAGCTTTCCTCCATACTATGTCTGCGGCTTGATTACGTTCACGGTTAACGTGATCAATAGAACAACTTTAAAGTTTATTCATCCAGTAATGGATATCAGATAACGAATTACTAAGATCTAAATGAGCACTCTTTGTATTAATAAGCTTCACAAGTCCCAAAGATTCACTTTCAAACCACACTTGTCTCCATCCCTTGATCCACACTAATTGAAGAGCAAACATAAACGCATATGCTTCACCTACAAACGCATTCTTTACCTGAGAAATCAATATCTTCATTGAACCCATTCCCACAAGTCTTCCTTGATCATCTCTCACAATACGTGTTATCTTGTAGTTTGATTATTATTACCGTTTCCTTCTGATAGCGCTATAAGTGCTAAAATTAGAGAAGTATACTATGGAACTCTAGTGTACCAATAAAACGGAATATTGTGACGTAACCTTTTTAATTTTCCTTTGTATAAAAGTATTATATTGTGGAAACCAAAAAGTATTACAGTATTTTGTATACCAAAGTGGGGTTGGTATAATAATTGGAAACACTGAAAAAGGATTACACCAAAAACGCGCTGAAAAGGGAAATACACAAGTCACGGGGATATTTCGAAGCAACCGACTAAGCATTTTGATCTATAGTGGTTGGAGTGCACGAGAGAAAAAGAGAGATAATCTATACTATTAAATCATTAAAGCATAATCCTATTCTAAAAATTTAGGATTACACTCTTGAACTTTTATTATATTTACAAGATAATATTTTCCTTATTTTTAGAACTTATTTATTTTAATTAACTAATATTAAAAATATATTTAAATTTTATAAACGATATAGTAAAAGCGTTATCAAAATTTAAAGAATTACAAATCATATATTTTATTCAAATCATGTAACTTTAAAATATATCAAAAATTGAATTATTTTAAAACAAATACAATCAAATTTATATATGTTTTTATCGGGTCAACAGTGTCGGATCGCAGGTTAGTGATAGACTTTAAAATGTTTATGAATTTATATCTAGTCTTTAAATATTGAGTTTTAACTAATCTGAACCATATTACATACATGTTACCGGATTTACCGGTTCGACCAGAAATCTGAATCGAATACAAAAACATTGGTAAAACTATTAAAACCCATGTAAATATATATTATTAAATTAGTCTAAAATATGTCAAATAAATCTTATGTCTCACCAATTCAACAAATTTACAAATTTACATATAAAATCTCAAATAACACATTGACACATTATATAATTTTAAATAAAATGATATCTTCCTTTTAATTTTAAACAAAAAATATGCTCACCCTTTTAAAGGACAGGTTATTATATGTCGAACTTAGCTCGAGACTTTTTTTCTGCCTCCCTAGTCACTTGTAAGGAAGAGTTGCTTCAAAGTTTAAAACATAAAAAGGTTTCATGTTTTGCATTGGTAAGCAGAAATTTATTAGGAGTAAACCCAATCACCCCTTTGATATCTTAGAACACAATGTTGCTTTCAAAACTAAGAGAGTTTGTGAAAGAACAAACTAAATAAAACAAAACAAGTTACCGCAATTTTATCTTCCTCCTTCATTTTACGTTAACCAAACCTTAAATACAAAATAGATAAACTAACTTGGACAACTAACACATCCACTAACTAAAGAAACACAACTCCACTAAGGAAATACAATTCCACTAATTAAAACAAAATAGAAATAAAGAAACTATCGAAACCATATTGTTCTGATCTATAGCCACGTCATCTTCTTCTTCACATTGTATCTCATCAAAATTCGAGTTTAAGTAAACGTTTTTCCTGATATAAAATGTCAAAGAAAGTATCTTGTTTATAAGAAACATAGATCAACCACGTGATGGTGATTTAGTGGCAGTCTGGCAGATGAATTTTGGATTGATAAGCAATCTAGCTCCTAATATATCGACTATACTCTTTTTGGTCAAATCAAATATAATATATTGTTTATAATTTATTTAAATATTAGAAAAAAAATGTTCATCCGTAGTAAATATCTTTTTTTGGAATTAGTCTGGGTCATAATACCATAAATCCGAGATATTCCAAAATGAATCAAGAAAAAATCATAAAACTTTGTAAAAATTATTATCCAACAAATTGATTGCGCTTATAAGAACCGATTTATTTAGTTAAAGGATAGTCCGATCCAACAATTATAACATTAGGCCACATTGCTTAAAAAGTGATATCCAATTTAAGCTATATCCATCGAGGCACATCAGTTTAGCCCACTTACAAAATATAGTGCGAGTACAGAAAGCACTGCGGATCTAATCTAACCTATACTAAAAGGAGAATAAGCTCAATGCTTAGCCTATCCAAGTCATTTAATTTAATCCTCCAATAAGAAAGCATTAATTTGCCATGTCACTCCTGATAAGCACGTAAAACCCATTAAACTTCATTAACAAAATTGTATTTTGGACATCTTTCTTTTTTTCTACTCCCAGGTTCATTTTTTGGCCCAAAGAATTTGACGGCAGCAATTACGACGAATGGAGTTCAGTTCTCCTTCTTCATTATCATCTCAATAACTGTTACATCTCCAGCCTTCTCCTTCATCTTTAGTAACTGACCCAGTGACCCACCCACTCCTTTCTCATCACACTTTCTTTTTCGGTTTTAACTGTTTCACGTTTTAATTGGCAATCTCAGATTCTCAGGAGACCTCTGATTAACGCTGCCGTTGGGACCAGGCTGCTCATGAGTTCTACACAAGTACCTCTACAGGAGAAGAAGATACAGTCATGGCCATGAAATCTGTTAGATCCACCGGAAGATCTTGAATTTTTATACGGTTCCAAAAGCAAAGAGATTTATCGGGTATCACAGTCTAATAGTCAAGGTTTGTGCCTACTCTATTCATAATTCATTATTTAATTTTGCTCAAAACAATTTCATTTGATTCCTTATGTGTGATTCATTGATGTTAGCTTGGCTCTAAAAAATGGCAAGATCATATCACTATTTTCCATCCACATAATCACTTTTTTTTTTTAAGCAGGGAGTCAGGCATGGATGATGGAACTAATATCCGAAGGAATATTAGTTTAGAAACGTAACCTGTCGGAGCTCCACTGCCACCACCGAGGACCATAGTCAGAATCAAGTATAGTTCTGTCTACCATGAGATTAATATCAGTCTCCAAGCTTCATTTGGTTAGTTAGGTTACATATATATATATACTTTCCTCAAGATTCAGTAAGAATAGTGTTTATGTGTGTGAATTTGAATCATTTTTCTTGATTGGATGCAGGCAGGGGAATAATTTTAAAGAATTGTAATATGTATGTATGGTTGACACCTAGATTGAACTGAAAGCTTTTTTAGTTCAAAGCTTCACTCTTGAATTTCTTTGAAACTGTTGTATGAACTTCTTTGAAACTTACGAATGCCCACCTCAGTTAATGACGAGATTGTTAAGAAAACCTATATGTAGTCCAAGATTTTACAGGCCTCTAAACTGTTCGTCTGTTTTCAGCTGCAAAAAGTAAGTGACAATCACATCTAGAGCACCATCTCAGAATGTATTGGTAAGTGGTTTCGGCTTAAAAATCTGTAAGGCTATCTTCATCAACAAACTTTTATTACTCTTACAGTTTGTATCTCTGTACCATTTAAACTGTTTTCAGATGATGGTTAACCAGATAATGAACAATTTCAGTTGATTAGTAAAATGAAACGGAAGCATGGCTCATGTTTAAAGCGATATATTTTTTATACGACTGGTATCAAGATCATGTAACTTTTTGGATTGTCAGTGACAAATCCATTTTTAAAAGCGTATGTGTCAGTGACTCTCACGGTTTGTAACGATTTGGTGTCATTGTATGTAGGACTTGAAGTTATCAGCCTTCCACCTTCCACAACACTCAAGAATGAGAGTACTGCAAGAACCATTCAGACGTGGCATTAAATTCGTACATGGGGTTTACCAAAAAAAATCGCACATGGGGAATTTATTCGAGCATAAGTTTGGGGCATGTAACTGGTACACTGATGGTACTCCAGGATATGCACTTATTCTATGTGTTCATTTCTTCTTATTATTTTGATAGAAGGGAACTGGCGGCTTTTCCTTTACTGATCTGGTGGCCTAAAAGCCTTCTAGCTAAGGTTGTGAAGTTCTCCAGTCTTCTAGCTATGATTGTGACAAGTGCTCAGATGGGAGTTGTCGGTCTCATAATGAGAGGTGAACATATCTTTCCCATGATTGGAATCGCAAACACTCATGCAGGGTTCTATTCTGTGAGGGAAAATATATATGGGCCCATGATCTCCAGATGGCTTACAATAACTTTCCGTAGTCATTTCTGAAAATCGCAAGGGCCCTGACGCTAGCTGCAATTGGGAATCGGTTAGTTCATTTACAGAATGTATGGCTGCAATATCGTATCACTTTACATGCTGCTATCCTGCCAAATGCCAAATGTATCAGTGTTAAACTTAGTAAAGCTAATACAAGCCAATGTATCTTCTTTGCAGGTGTTCTTTACATTAAAAGAAAAAGATTTTGCCAGGGAGATCAAGTTGAGATGGATTTACCAATTCACCATAATCCTCAATGCTCACCATCACTGATTTTCTTGCTACCCCTGTCTTCCCCATTCCTGAGAGTGTTGCAGTCGCATGATGTACAAATGGAAGAGTTTGTATGAGAAGCAAAAGAAGACAATCCCAAACTCATTTGTGGTTTGAATGAGTTATATATGTATGTGCCGTATTTATGGTTAGTTAGTTTACCACTTTAATAGAATGGAGCAATTTATCTTTTTACATTACTCACAGATAGGAAAAATAATTTCCGTACACCCCTTTTTTTTTTTAAATGATTATGTCTCCCTTTGTATTGAGTGCTACTATCAAGTTTCAGTTTAACTTACAGCCTTCCACCATAATATGCATTTACCTCTCATTCATTATACATACAAAGTTACCAACACAACAATAACTTAAAGGAAAAAATAATTATTGCATCGCTTGCATTAGTAACAATCTTTAGAGATAGGCTCAGCAGGAGTCAGACATGCCTTTACTTGATAAGTGTGAGCCAGAGTCTAGAGAGTTAAGGTCCAAGTTTGCGACGTCCCTTTATACGTCAGGTCTATACATTTATATCAACAATATCAAATGCACCAGAAAGTAATATTTGAAAATTCATATATCTTCAAGCAATTCTAACGTGTCCCTACCCCAAGTAAGAATTATATTATGACGCTCCTAACATCGTAGTTCATATAACCATGTATATAAAAATACACTATATATATCACCCAGTGTCTACAGGAAAAAATAAAATAAAACAAATATAAATATAAGTTAAATTAGCGGAAGCCTCATTATATGATAAAATTGGTTATAAAACTAAGCACCCTAAGAAAACTTTAGAATTAATAGTACACATATCGTTGGTTAATTAAAACATAAGTTGTTTATGGAAAACATGTTCTTGGCATCCATTTGCATTTCTAAAATACGTTAGAAAATTTTAATCTCACAGCATCCCCTAATTCTTGGCTTTAAATAATACATAAATTGAAACAATTAGATTAACATAATAAAAAATAGGCTACAAATACCATGTATACAAATATGAAGTTAAGAATCACTTATCAATAAACTGAACAAAAAACTTATATTCACAAAACTATTGAACATCAAACTTTTTTCGCGCGTAGCGCGGACATCAGATCTAGTTTATTTAACAACTAGTATCTCTAGTTTATCTTCTATGTATATCAAGATAATCAGATAAAGATTTGATGATGTATCTGAAAGTAAAAGTAATCTCAAAAAATTCTCCTTCATTGATCGGAAGCTCAATCACTTGAATGAAAAGCCTAGGCAAAACGGTTCTATGAAGTAGTTTAGGTTATTGGTCTACAATCAGGTGGAGGTACTTTACATATCCAGTTTCCGGAATTTTTCTACTCTTGATTTTTTTTTTTGATCAAAAGTTTTTCTACTCTTGATTAAAACGTCAAATAGTTTGCTTTTTTTTACCACATCAAATAGTTTGCTTTTCCAATTGAATTCTACAGTATAATTTTTCAGTTTTGAAGGATATTATTTTTAATCTTCTGATTTGGTCTGTAACCTTTTCAATAAATCAAATAATAAAATTTGAATGGCAAACATCGTATTTGCATTCAAGATATATATGACTTGATATATGGTTTGACCCTTGATTTGAAATATAGAGCAATTAGTTGGTTAAAGCGGCTTTAATAAAGACTAATTAGGTGTAATTAAGGACATATCAGTTGGTTAAAGCGGCTTTAATATAGAGCAAGTAGTTGGTTCAAGATGTTACTACTATTTTCTTTTTTTGGGCAACAGATGTTTCTACTATTAAGATCAATTTTTATATATAATGGAACGGCTTACTCCTATAGATGTCCTACCAGTGCCCTTCCAACCGAACTAATCGTAGTGGACAAAGCTTATACTCCTTTGTACGGCTCCAACATATTTTTAATATTTGTTATATTATATTTGACAAATTTATGCGGACGATTTTTAATTGCTTTGGTGGATTAATGTTAGCCGTCTAGAGATGTGAATATGTAAATACTCCCTCCGTTTCAAATTATTTATCGTTATAGAGAAAATTTTTTGTTTTAAAATAAATATCATTTCCGGTTTTCAATGCAAAATTTATTGACAATATTTTTTAATCTATTTTTTTATTGGGTGAAATATGGTTAAATGTATTGGTAATGGTATTTTTATTTTGAAAATGTGTAAAATTAAATGTTTTTTAGTTTGTGTGCATAAAATTAAAACGACAAATAATTTAAAATAGAGGAAATATATGTTTTTAACATGCTGATATTTTTCTGGTTTAGTATATGAAGTGGGGTGGATGATATCTACGGTATTATAAGGTATCTATAGCTGATCAGTCGGATCCATGAGATTACTATTTGAATTTAGATCTAAAACTTTTTAATATTTATTATATTAAAAGAGAAGTCACGACTTCTAATTCATGTGTGATATTTTAAAAAATGGACTACTTACTAGAATTTGGTTTCATTATATTTTCAATCATTAATAACAACTGAATTTAATAAAAAAACACATTTTATTAAATACATATATCGACATGCCATCTATATCTACTCTAACTCGATTTAATCTAATATTATCAACAGACTTTAATTTCCTTTGACGTTTCCAGATCGTTCATGTCTATGACGTGTATACCTCATTCTGCAAAAACATGTGAAAAGCTCAAGAGTACTTTTGTTAAACAGTAGAATACTTATGTTTTTTAGTCAAAAACATATATCTCTATAACAAGTATGCCAGTTTAGGATTCGTAGAACCAGTCGAAGAACTTTATGTCAAGTGTAATCTCTTGATGTAAAGTGTAAACTAAGATGCCAGTTTAGTTGTCCTTTCGTTTACAAAATATAATTTCGATGTAACAGTAGAATACAATGAGGCAACACCTCCAGTGCCCCCAAATCTCAAAGCTCAAATCTCCTATGCCCCCAAAAGTCTCCTATGCCCTCTTTTAATTAACTGACGGGGAAATTACGAAAAAGCCCCCCGTCGGATTTAAAAAAAAAAAAAGAAATCAAATATAATTCTGTTGGTTTGGTTTGAGTATGGTTTAAATGTATTTGGTTGAGGCATTTCGGTTTCGGTTTCGAATTGAATTTGAATTGATTTGGTTTTCAATTGAATTTCAATTGATTTTAAAAAAAAAACAAAAAATGAAAGAAATTAAAAAAGCAAATCGTCGTCTCCCCCGACATCGAACTCACTCACTCTCTCCTCCTCGAACTCACTCACTCTCTCTCTTCTGAACTCGAGCTTTCTCTCCTCTGAACTCGAGCTGAGGCCTCACTCGAGCTTCTCCCCTCTGAACTCGAGCTCACTGTCTCTCTTCTCCTATGAACTCGAGCTCACTGTCTCTCCTCTGAACTCGAGCTCACACTTATCTCGTTTGTTCTTCAGTTGTCGAAGTGGATAGGTACTCCGGCGAGCCTCTACTCCGACGACGCCGTGGGACCTCAACGTTGTAATGCAGGTTAGTTTATCTCTCCCCGCGAGCTCTCCAGTGCTATTGGTTCGAATTGATTGTTTTTTTTTTGAGAAAAGTTCCAATTGATTGTTGGATGTATATAAAATTGAATGTATGGGCTTGGTTGAATTGTCGTCATTGTAGTAGCCTCTTGTGATGGAGAGATGCCTCTCTTGTTTAAGCATTTGTATTTATAACTAGGTTAACAAGTAAAACTGATGTAGAGTAGATAAAACTTGGTAAAACAGACAAGTCGGTACTTTGAGTGAACTGGTATAACTAGAAATTTATTCATTGTTTTTCCAGGATACAATGATGAACTATGTGAGCGTCTATTTCAAGTTCAAAGGGGAGATCTCTTGTTTAAACTTGAAGACAACAGTGGAGGATTTAAGTTTGGCAATGCTAGAAGAGAAGTTGTATAAAAAGCTTGGTTTGGATGAGAGTAAGGTAAAACTTGCATTGAAGTGCATGCCGTTGGTGTATGGATCTGAAGAACAGCACAATATTCGTGATGATGATGATCTGTTTGGCTTCCTAAGAACTGTTGATAAAGACAACCGTAGATCTCTTTTGTTCGTGGAGGAGGCGAGTAGATCTGATCAGTTAGAGAAGGTGTCGAGAGTGGGCATAAGTTCGTATGGTATGAACTACGAAGTGTTGCAGGGAGATGATGATGATAATAGTCATGAAGTAGGACCTAAGGCCATAACTGTGTATGAAGGGGACGGGCAAGCTTATCAACAGAAGCAGATGATAGTTGCAGAAAATGATTATATGGATACGGACACCGCTGCTGAGACGGAGACGGACACCGCAGCTGGGACAGAGACCGCAGCTGAGACAGAGACCGCGGCTGAGACAGAGACCGCTGCTGAGACAGAGACCGCAGGTCAGACGGATAGGGGTGCAGATATGAATGTTGAGCAGCCAACTTTAAAAAAATGTAGTCAGGTTATTTTAGCTTGGGAAGACGGATTAGGTCTGAGTAGGTATCAGGAATTTCCATGTAATAAAGCAATTTTAGAGGTCGTGGATAGAGCTGCATTTGGTGAATGCTTTCGTTTTGTGATCAAAAAGTCAGACCGTAAACGATTGGTGTTAAAATGTTGTGAAGCAAACTGTTCGTGGGGTTTACGAGCTTCAAGGATTCCAGAGACTGAAATTTTTTCTATTAGGAGGTACACGGGTGTGCATACGTGCTCTCGGACTAATCAAAGTGAAAGCTGCAACATCAAGAGGAAAGGTTCAGCAGAATTAGTTGCAACTTTTTTGAATGAGTTATTTCCTGGAAAGCTGAGTACTCCTCCAGCGAAAGATATCATGGAAATGATTAAGTTAAAACTTGGTGTAACATTATCCTACTCGACAGCCTTAAGAGGGAAAAATCTAGCTATTTCTGAGTTGCGTGGTGGTTCAGAAGAAAGCTACAAAATGCTATATAGCTACTTGTACATGTTAGAGCAGGTAAATCCAGGGACAAAAACAGGGTTGAAGTTGGATGAGGCAAATAAGTTTAAGTACCTGTTCATAGCTTTGGGTGCTTGTATTGAAGGTTTTGCAGTAATGAGGAAGGTGATAGTTGTGGATGCCACGTTTTTGAAGAATGGATATGGTGGTGTACTAGTATTTTCTAAAGCTCAAGATCCTAATCGTCACCATTATCCCCTTGCGATTGGTATACTTGACGGTGAGAATAATGCTGCTTGGACATGGTTTTTCGAGATGCTCAAAACTGTTATACCATACTCTTCTGAATTAGTTTTCATGAGCGATAGAAACCAGAGCCTCATCACTGCTGTAGCTAGTGTGTTTCCACAATCTCACCACGCCCATTGTATATGGCATTTGTCTCAGAATGTGAGAGGGCATGCATGTAACACAACCAAAGCCGTTGTTTATTGGAGATTTATGGAGTTGGCAAGGTGTTACACGATGGCTGAGTTCGAGTCAGCTTACGCATCTTTTAAGGTCAGATATCCTCCAGCATACAAGTATTTGGAGGAGCATACTGACAAAAGAACATGGGCTCGGGTTTATTTTCCTGGAGTCAGATACAACCTGGACACTAGCAATAGTGTGGAGTCGATGAACAGCACGTTTAAGGAGGCAAGGAGGTATGCACTAATACCATTGTTGGATACAATAATCAAACAGTTTTCTGAATGGTTTAATGAACATCGGAAGGACTCTGTGGCTGGGTCGATTGATACTAAGCTGGTTCCTCTTGTCGAGAATAAGTTGCATGACCTATGGGGCAAAGCTGAGAAAACTCCAGTGCGTGAGCTGAATAGTTATGAGCTTGAGTACGAGGTAACAGACACTGATGATGGGAAGAAGTATGTTGTGAACTTGTTAGCAAAGAGTTGTACCTGCAAGGTGCATGATTATGAAAAGTATCCTTGTCTGCATGGATTGGCTGCTTACTTGTATTTTCTTGAGGTTGATTCTGCTCCCGGTCGTCGACGTGATGTCAGGATAGAGTATCATGAGTTGTGCTCGAAATATTACTGGACTGAACTATGGGCATTGGCTTATTATAAGACCATTTATTCTGTGCCGGACAAGTCTGAATGGAATGTGCCAGATCACATCAAAGAGCTTCAGATCATACCTCCAGATCGGCTCAAGAGGAAGGGAAGAAAAAAGGATAAGAGGAATCCATCAGCTGGAGAACGGAGGCGTAAAAGGACAGATAACAAAAGGCGTAAAAGGTCAAATTTCGGGTTCAATTTTCTGTTCTTTGGAATGCGCACTAGTGAGCCAAGTGAGAATACTAATCCTCCTAGTGAGCCAAACTAGATCTTCTGTTGTGTTGCTTTTGCTGTGTTGCTTTTGCTATGTTTGCTATGTTGTACTTCTTTTGTTATGTTGCTTTTGCTATGTTGAACTTCTTAGTTCTATCTGCTTTTGCTATGTTGAATCTCTATGTTTAATTTAATGAACTCTGTTGTTTATGAGTGGACATGTTTAATTTAATGAACTCTGTTGTTTATGCGTTTCTTATGTTTCATTTTATTCGAGAATTATGGAAAACTACGGAAAACTAGTAAAACCATAGTGTAACAATGTAGAAAATAACAACACAGCCACCTAATCCCCTCTAATCCAACACACTTAATTGTTAGAGTCTTTAATACACAAAATCTCCTTAAGCATCAACAGAAACTGCTGAAATATATTTGCCAAAATATTAAATTTTTAATATAACAATTTAATCGAGATCACATTTTCTCTTATGCATTGTATAGTATTTCAAAGATCACTTTTCTAGTAAGACCACCTTACAAAGGAGTATTTCACAATTCTCGTTATTTCGAAAAAAATATTCCACTAATCAGTATAGCTTACATGATAATGTTGAAATATTACAAGTAAAACTTTAGTAACAAATTAAATTTTCTGTAAAACTAAAAAATGAAGAAATCACGAAAAATAAAACTATGAAGAAATGTTGTAACACCAGAAACTTAAGTATAACTATGCCCAACTTTTTTGGGGGGAAACAAAATAAAAAAACACGCGCCATTTTCAAATGTTTTCGATTAAGGGAAAAGACAAGATTCTTTCCTTCTCTGCTTTCGTGAGTCCGTGACTCTCTCTCTCTCGTCTCCTCAACTGCAGCACTTTAGTCATTTCTCACACCTCCACTCATTCTCTCTCTAAACCCACGTCTCTCATCTCTCTCCTCAAATGTCGATATCTACTCATCATCTTCAACCTCCTTATCTTTCTAAATTCTCTATAAATACCTTCTTAATACTCTCTAATTTCTCACTAATACTCTCTAATTTCTCACTAATACTCTCTAATTTCTCTCTAAATCCACGGTTTTATTCTTACTCTCTCTACTGACCATGAACGGAATTCCTACCCATTGCCCATGTGGTGGTGACATTCAGACGGATATAACTCTACCGCGGAAGTATCGCCACGATTTCGATACCCATCCAGGCCTTAGGTTCTTCACCTGCAAGGAATATGTGGTAATTTTCCTTCTTTGTATAGTCATACTTTGTGAAACTTAATTTATACTTTGGTGAAACTTTGTTAAAGATACTTAGTGAAACTGATGTATACTCCTGGTATAACTGTGTAGGACGATGGGATGCATGTTCGTAAGCCATGGGCTTTGGGTGTTGAGGATGAAGTAAGGCGCCTAAGGAGAGAGGTTAATAATATGGCTGAAGAGATTGCTAAGCTTAAGAGCCTTATTGATGATAGGAGTTTTGTGACTCCTAAGTCAAATGATAGTATGATGGAAGTAATATGTCGAACCAGTTCTGAGGGATCTAAAGCACCAAGATTATAAGCACTTTCTTAATCTAAATGCAATCAATAGCTTGAAGTTTATGTTGTCTAAAGTTCTAATGATGAAAATAAAAGCAACTGAGATAACTTTTTCAATATTCTAAAGGGGAACCCATGGGCATAGGAATATGATCTTGGGTGATTAGGATTCGAACAAAAGATGGCAGAATGACAAATCAGATGAATGACCTTAAGCCTAAACACTATCTTAAGCAAGCTCTATTTCTAGATGAATGCTCATTTACTAACATATCTCAAACATCAAATGTCTTTGGTTGAATGACATGAAAGTAATCATTAAGAACAAGTTCAATAGCTATCCTAATACTCTTAACAACAAATGTCTTTGGCAAGATGCATTAGAAACTTAATAGAGTTTTCTCAGACATTTCAACAAACACCTTTTGGGTGGGAAATGTCTAGAGATCATCTCTTGAATGATCAGAACAAGAGAAGCAGTAAAATCACTCTACAAGCAAGGAATGAGATTGATCTATCCTATAACATCTTTGAATCTAACCTAACCACCCTTGATCTCCTAACCCATGAATCCTATGGAGGATTACTCACTAAGGTTCATGATCATCCTTAAGCCCATCTTAGGTTTCAGATTGATCATAAACAGGAACAGAAATCAATAGAAACAACAATAAGAACAAAAGAATCAATTGTAGAAAAGAAGAAATCTCTTGATAGAACTATGTTTTTACCAAATGTAATCTGGATAATCAGCCTCCAATGGCTTACAACATACTTAAACTTAGGTTTTAGAACAGAAAAACGAGCATACAAAAGTCTAAAATGCCCATGAGAAAAGTTAAGTTTCGGAATGGAAATCGACCGCAGCGACCGGACACACTCGCTCCGGAGGTCGCTGCGGGTGTCACAGCGGCTGGACACACCCGCTCCGCAGGCCGCTGCGAAAAGGGACGAGCGACGGGATAGACCCGCTGCGACCTGACCGCTCCAGCCACAGCGACCAGGCAGACCCGCTGTGGGTGTCGCTGAGGCTCTACTCGTGCATGGTTCACTCCTTTTGCCTCTTTTGAGCTCCTAATGCATCCCAAATGCCTCCAAAAGCTCCAGGTGATGCTCCAGTACCTGATAAGGACTCATGTATGCAAAATGCACCCTAAACATGACTAAAATCTAATCTACATGATGAAAATGCATGCAAATGAGAAGGTGAAACAATGAAATAATGCAAGACATCACTTATTATCTCTACCTTCCGTCCATGAATGAGATTCTTAGTATTTCCTCTATCTATTTCGTAGTATTCCCTATCTATTTCTTAGTGTTCCCAATCTATTTCCGTTGTCTCAGTTTATTCAGTTTATTTCCACTTTCGGTTACAAGTTTTTTTTTGCTTTCTTAAGACTTGTATAATGTACTAAGGTTTGTTTCAGTTATTTTAATTAATCAATATTATGTTAAGTTTATTAAGATTGTTGTATGTTTGGAGGGAAAACTTAAAAACCGACATAAAAAAAATGTTTGGAGGGAAAACTTAAAAACTTTGGAGGCAAAACCAAAATATTAGACCAACTTGTATTTTTTCGGTCAAAAAGTATAAAGTAGACTACCAAAATATTACTCTTCCCAAAACCTGTCTTGTCTCGTCTCTCTCTCTCTCTCTCTCTCTCTCTCTCTCTCTCTCTCTCTCTCTCTCTCTCTCTCTCTCACACTCCTCTCTTGTCTCGTCTCTCTCTCTCGTCTCTCTTTAAATCCTCAATCTCATCCGAGACGATCCTCACACCACTCCCACACTCCTTATCTTTTCTAAAAGAGTTTCTAAAAACTTTCTACTGCTCACCATGACTCACCCATACCAAGAGATGAAGGACATGAAGAAACACAAGAAACACGCCGACATGTTAAGCTACATTTGCGATGCCCAGTATGGAATTCCTACCCGTTGCCCATGTGGTGGTGAGATTCAGACGGATGTTTCTCCAAATCCGAAGTATCGCCACGATTTCGATACCTTGCCTGGGAGTAGGTACTTCACCTGCAAGAATTATGAGGTAAAAGTTAGTTATACTTAGTTAAAACTGTGTTGATAATACTCAGAGAAACTTAGTGACACTTAGGTGGAACTGTGTTGATAATACTGAGTGAAACTTAGTTATACTCTCGTTGATACTGTGTTGATAATACTGGGTGAAACTTAGTTATACTCTCGTCGATACTGTGTTGATAATACTGGGTGAAACTTAGTTATACTCTCGTCGATACTGTGTTGATAATACTGGGTGAAACTTAGTTATACTCTCGTCGATACTGTGTTGATAATACTGAGTGAAACTTAGTTATACTCTTGGTGATACCATTGTAGGACGATGGGATGCACTTTCGTCAGCCATGGGTGTGTGGTCTCGAGCAAGAAGTTGGGAGACTAAGGAGGGAGGTGAATGATATGGCTGAAGAGATTGCTAAGCTTATGAGGATTATTACCTCTACCTACGGTCAAGCATCTAGATGATCATTCCTCAAGATAAAACTATGTGATGTGCTCAAAATAAAAAAACTTTGTATTCCCTATGAATATCTATTTCCAGTTTCGGTTACAAGTCTTCTGCTTTAAGAACTTTGTTATCTGTTAAGTCTTTTGTGTTAAGAACTTTGTATTCCCTATGGAGTCTATGACTATCTATTTCTAGTTTATGTCGATTTCATTTCAATCGTACATTTCAATTGGTCTTGAAACTTATCTAATTATCATACACCTAATAATATCAATAATATCACATAGATAAAGGTTTTAAATCCACATCACAAGCAAGGTTCCAAAATAAAAACAGGTAATAGTTTAACAAAATAAAACAGAACAGGCAACGAGTCAACTCCACTCCACATGACTTCACTTTGTTTTCTGTTTCTTCGATCTACTCCCACACTTCTCAGACTTCCCAGACTTCTTGGTTTTCTTTCTTTCGCCTTTTCCTAGATATTCTACTTCTACGTCTTCAACGTCCTTTGCTGCTTCACCTCTTGCTTCCTTGACAAACTCCTCAAGCGGGGCCAATCTCTCATCCAACTGGTCAACCTTCTTATCAACTGTTCTCAGCAGTTTAAAGGTTTTTTTCACCAACTTCATAGCATCTCTCAGCTGAATCGACTGCCCACCTACCTCTACTGCATCCCCAACTGCATCTTCAATCGGGTCTGGCTGTCTAGAACGCCCAGCTACATCTTCTTCGAACATGTCTGCGAAGAAAACCTTCTCACCAGCATCCAGACACTTGTCCCAACTGTCCACAGCTATATCAGGGTAATCAACATCGTCTTCATCTTCCATAATATCATCCAAAAGGCTTTCTTCTCGTGCATTTTTCGTGGGGATGATGCTGTGAATATCCTGTCACACACACACACACACACACATAATTATTTTTCAAACTCAGCACAATACACACCTTAGTTCCGTTTCTAGTTCTACCTTCTACCATAATTTCTAATACTTCTTCAGTTCTACCTAAGTTGACAGGATGACTTACAGTTGTGTTACCCAGTTCCCTGTTTATCAAAGAAAGTGAAAACCCTGTGCTTCCGTTGCGTTTGAAAGAGGACTTGCACATCCTCGGACAGTTGGGATCAGCTCCTTCCACATCTTCTCTGAACGTTAATCCTAGCTTAGGAATTGCCTCGAATGCAAGAAGCTGTAACACACAACATTTTGCATCACTAAACTTAATAATGTCGGACAGGTTTAATGGGATTTTTTCATACCTCTAGTGGAACACAGAAACCTGGAAGCGGCCATAATGTTTTCTCTTTCACAACCCCTCCAAAATGCTCCATTGTGTGTGAGATCTCCTTCAGCATGTAATCAAACGAAAATCTCCCCCAAGGAAATTTCTTGCAGTAGTCTAGATCGTCAACTGCTCTCTGAAACACCTCCAACACATCATTAGCCTTCTCTCCCACCTTCGTTTGCGCACAAATAACTGAAGCTAAGAAGAATAGAACCGCCATCTTCAGTCTGTCTTTGTGGGGTCCCATGTTCACCAGCTTTCTCTTAACATCCTCTAACCTTCTGGATTCTCCTTCCTTGAAATGACGATCAACAAACCTTGTCCCACCATGTTTTTCGTAGCCGAGAGGATAGTTCTGGCAGAATAGCCCAGATATCAAAGCATGTTCTCTCAGCCCGTAACGGATGGGAACCCCATTCACCACGAACCACACTTCTCTCCGCTTCTCGCTACCAGTAGTACGCAGCAACAACATCCACATTCCCTGAACCCTGTGGTTTGTCTCTTTCTTCATGTGGAAAATGTGCCTGAACTGCGGATGCTCCGTGAACCAGCTCCACTCCGCGTTAGAAAGCTTCGGTTTGAGATTATTTAGCGTCAACATCGCACTAGCTATCATACACCTTGTCCCTAGCTTTATCACCTTTATGTATTCGGTTGGCTGGAAGAACATGCTGATTGGTTTGATTGCCTCTGTTGCCACATTTCCATTCAAACCCTGCAAGTTATACCAAAGTTATCACTATGTTATTCAATTTAGATAACCAAGTATTACTAACAAACCTAACAAAATGTTCTTCCTATACTTTCCCTAGTATTACTAAGATAAACACACCTAACTGATACCATTGTTACATACTTCCCCTAGTATTACTAAGATAAACACACCTAATTAAAAATTTGTTACCTCGGGTTCAGGTAGATTTTCGGGTTCCACTGGATTCGGGTCATTAGGTGGATTCTGAGGATTCTCGACTTCATTTGGTAACTCTTCTCCATCTCCATTTTCTTCTTCAGAACCTTCGTTCTCTGATCCCTCATCCCCATCTCCTTCGTTCTCTGATCCCTCATCCCCACCTCCTTCGTTCTCTGATCCCTCATCCCCACTCTCGTTGTTCTCATCCTCATCTCCTTTTTCAGTCTCCTCGTTCTCATCTACTTCATCTGCTTCACTCTCGTCGTTCTCACCAGGGCCATCATCGGAGCCATCATCGGAGCCATCGTCGTTCACAATCGCCGGAGTTGCTGGAGGAGGTGGCGGAGATGGCCCAGCAGGACCTTTGTTTACTGGCGCCGGAGGAGCAGTTTCTACCGCCACATCACTCGGCTCCATATTAGTCTCCCTCCTCGCGTCCTCACTCGTCTTCTCCGTGGACGCTTCAGTCGTCATCTCCGTCGACGCTTCAGTCGTCATCTCCGTCGATACATCGGCCGGAGCAGAGTCTTTCGTTGACTGTGCCGCCGTCGTCGTCTCAACGTTCTCCGCCGCCGTCGTCGTCTCAACGTTCTCCTTCTCCGTCGACTCTGAAAAGTTCACTCTCCTCTGAGATTTCTTTTTCGAGTTCTTCTGACTCTTTTGTTTCTTCGCCGTTGGATTCTCCTTTCTCTTAACACCTCTTCTCGTTTCGACCACCATCGCGAGTTCCTCTCGTTCTCCGTTTGAACTCTTCTCGTTTGAATTTGAATGAATGAGTGTGAATCGATTTTGCTTTTTAGGGTTTAATCGCGATTGAAAGAGGGGAAAATGTGAAAGTGCGGTTGAGTTGTATCCGAATTAATAAAATTCAATTGATTCAGGAGGATGGTTTGTTAAAACCGACAGATTTGGTCTGGTCTCGGTATATTGGTTCGGTTTCGAGGGAGTGGTCTGGTTTCGAGGGATTGGTTCAATTAAATTTATGATAAACCAGGGTCGGGTCGGATCGGATGGATTATACCCTGGTATAACTTGTAAATACTTCAAATACTCCAAGGCTTTATGTCATTTCCCCCATTTACGATATTAAAAATAAATATTTAACATTCTGTTTAAATCGGTGTCTACGTGAGATTGCCTTTTGAGATTTAGGGGCACTGGAGGTGTTGTCTCGAATACAATACACGTTGATGCATTTTGAGAAGACATAGTGGGTGCATTCCATAATATCTACGTTCAGTTGTTGGAATAAAATTCAACGTGTATGGAAATTTAAATTCAAATTTAAAAAACTCAAACCAGTATCTAACAAAACAACAAAAGATTATTTTCGTGTGAGAATATGAAGTGGGTGCATTGTTTACATCGTCAACAAGTTCGGAATATCTGCATTCTGTTGTTAAAATCAAAATATCAACATCTATTAAAATCTATTATATTAAAAGAAAATTCATGACTTCTATTCATATGTATTTTCTTTTAAAAAAAATGGACATTTCTTAGATAGTTAATTCATTTTAAGCTATACATTTCATTTTAACCTAACATTAAAAAAATTAATTAACTAAAACAAATAACTTCTCAATATTCTAGAGATTTCTTAAATAAAAATAACAATTTATTGAATAACTACTTTGATACCTTTTTATTTTAAATATATATATATATATATATATAGATTAAAATTTCAAAAAAATCTGCTTAAAAATATTTTAACAAGAACTTCATTTTCAAAAATTATATATAAATATTTTCATTAGTTTTGTGTTTATTTTTGAAATATTATCAGTTATCATTTGTAAAATGAAAAATAAACATCCTATCATATTTTTATCAGTTATATAATCACAATCACTCATATTAAAATAAAACTATTATATTTAACTAAATATGATAAATTTATATTAAATTGATAGATTTACAAATTTTATTTTCATAAAATAAACTATTTATGCTAAATATATACATGAAAATTGACATATCTTATACTTTTGTATATATGATAATATATTATCTAAAATGAGTAAACGTAAAAAATATTGCTAAAAAGAAATTTGGGTTTGGAGGTCTACAGATCAAAATTGGACATAAATTTCATACAAAATAATTTTGAAATATGTTGTTAACTATAAATATATATGTATATAAAACCAATGATCTAAAACAAATATATATATATATATATATATATATATAATTGAAAATAAACACCCGCACGGTTGTGCGGGTCGAAATCTAGTTCGGATTAAAATCCCTCTATCTGTAGATCTCAAATTTGGATGATTCTTTTGAAAACTAAAATTTAACCAATTAATAATTTATATATTATTATGTAGAAGAATGATCTATTTTTACAGTTTACTTAAAAAATATTCAACAAGTTTCAACTCACACATGTCTTATGACTCAGAATTCAAAGCGACATACTTTTTGTATGAGGCGCAAAAAGGTCAATATTCCTGCTTTGTTCAAATAGACACTGAATTTCTAGTTTGGTTAACATATCCTAATCAAGTTTATTTAGGTTGCTACAAAAACAGTTTATATATTATTAAATTATTTATATGATTTTGAAATTTAATAAATTTAGTTATGTTATATAAAATTATATATAATATACATATAGAAGTATAATTATGTTTTCAATATTTTAAAATATAATATGTCTGGATTCATGTTCGAGTATCCAAACCTACAACTTTACTGTTTGGATTCGTATCTAATTTTTTCAGATTTATTAATGAAAATCGAAATTTAAAACTTTTAGATGTTTGTTCTCAAAACGGATCATAATGGATTTCAGATTAGATAACAGATCTCAGATAATAAGTCTTACCCCTCAGTTTATGATCATGACTGAAAGTTGGCTGCAAACGCTCCAATTATCAAACAAATTAATTTGCCGAAGAAACACATGGTTAATATTTTATTTTTATCAACAACTGAAATCTATGATTTTTTTATCTGAGACTAAAATCTATGTTTTCACTTATTTAATACCGCTCGTTTACACTTATGTTAATATTTTATCTATGTTTTTCACGTATGTTAATATTTTATCTATGTTTTGTTAATACCGATCGTTTACCAACATTTATTTATTTACTTATTTATCAATCTTTAAATTTGTTTTCACTTTTCTAGACATATTTATATTAGTATATTTCCTGCTATCATCTGTAGCTTGAAATATACAACCATCAAGGTTAAACAGGTTTAAATGGCAAAGCTTTAACAACAAACCAAACACAATCATCAAAGTAAACAATGAAGTTCCTAGGTCTAGAATATATAAAAAAAATTATTTTGTTACTATTATTTTCTCATTCGGAGAAGTATAAGGCAATATTTTTTTTTCAAAAAAAAGGAAGTATAAGGCAATATCATATTTTTGATATTGCAATCACGCTCTTCGATTTAACCCCACTACCACTATTGTAATATACTTGATGTTTCTAATCCATCCTTTCACTATATGATAAAATATTACGAAGAAAACTAGATGATTTAATAAAATTCGACCCAGCCCACATGGTCCTGTCGTTAAAAGTCGACTGATTTATCATGGATAAACAGTGTATTTAGTTTTAACAGAACTGATTTCCAACTTATTTTGGAAAGTTTTACAACAATTATAGATTTGCAAGGGGGTTTTCTTTCTTCTTTCTGTTGTGTGAAAAATTAGTATTATCTTGTAATTCTACACCACCTATTTTAGTTAGTAAATAAAAGGATTTAACAATGTCAATTTTTCATCACCAATTTAGTTTTTGTATTTTGTAATGTGCGAACAATTATATAACATTTTATATGAATAAATTTAGTTTACTTGGATACTATATCATCATTTTACAAAAGAAATCGAGACAGGTAATATATTAGTACATTTTTATTTCATATATATATATATATATATATATATATATATATGGATATTTTAACAATAGTTTATGTAGCTATACATTTACATAAATTTTAGTTAATAGTAATACATGAATTAAAATTTATTGCTATTTGTAAATTTAATTAGTTTGTCTAGAGAATAACCATTCACCAACATAAAAACATATATAGTAAATACTCCACCAGTTTCGAAAAGATTCACATTTAAAAAGAAATAGATAAAAATTACTTCATCCGTTTTTGAATAAGTGTCACTTCAATACTTTCCAAACATATTAAGAAAATTGTTGAAATATATGCATATTATTATTAATTACATTTCTTTGACCAATAACATTTGAGATAAATAAAATTATTTATAAAATCAATGCAGTTTGCAATTAATTTTTATCTAAAAATAAGTATAATTTGCATTAAAATTGTAAAGTGACATTTCTCATGTAACAAGAAAAAACAGTTAGAATGACACTTATTATGAAACAGAGCAATTTCATTTTTACATTTTAATATATTATTTATCGATAAATTGTAAACATTAAAATAGTATTATGTTTACTAAAATTTCATTGGTTAAAATTAATAGAAAATACTTAATTACAAAAATAATATATTAATAATTAAAGTTTAATATGTTTTTTAGTATATGGAAAATTCTAAAACTTACATATTTTAAAATAGAAGGAATCTATACTAAAGTACAAAGAAATCATAATAATACTTCCTCCGTTTCGAATTAAATGTCGTTCTAGAGCAAAATTTTCTTTTCAAAATAAGTGTTGTTTTATGAAACTAATATTCCCTCCGTTGTACATCAACTTCAAACATATTGTACATCAACTTAAGCGTACCTAAATAGCCACACACTATATATTCCAGTTTACTACTCAAAACCAAATAGTTCTCATAACATAACAAACTCCACCTGTTCCAAGTAGTCAATTAATTATTGGTTTGCAGCAAAGAGGTAGAACCAAGGTTGTTAGTTAGTGTTTGCAAAAAGTACATAAGCAGAGTGTCGATTGATGTTTAGAAGTTTATGAGAGAAATTAAGCTTGTGCACTTAATTATGTAGCTGATCTCATAGTGGATGGATGGTATATCACGTTGGCAAGACAGCGTTTCTCACATCGCTATGAAATCGTAAAAAAAAATCACATTTGATCATAATTTTTTTTTCTCTCCCGTTATTGTGTTTCTATATTTCTTCTCTTTTGTTGTTTCGATTGAAACTTGTTGCGTAGACTTTTGGATTTCGTAGCCTAAAAATGTAAGGAAACTATAACAAGCTAACGTCTCGAAATCACAAATCGATTCTGCGTTTTTTGTATACAGTAGTCGAAAATAATTATGTAGACTTAGAGATTGGCTGTACCATAATGATGTCCGAAACAAAAGAATATGCGAGCTGCCAGACTTGATAAATGGTGGATCTCATCTAAGTCAGCTCAAACTTGACCGTTGCTACGTGAACTAGAATAAAATCATGTAGGTAAAACAAATGTACGCATAACGTATAGAATTTACGCTTGCCTCAACTGCCATAAATTTGTCATCCAATAATATCTTCTCTTTCATCATTATACTTGAATATTGCTCTCAGCTTTGGAACTTTGGTTGGGCAAGAAGTAGTAACTGTTATAACAAATTTTAATGTGGTTTAATTTTTAAATGTTTCTTTTTAGAGTTATTTATCAAGTTAGCATTTATCAGTACATGTTTTATTTATAATTTTAAATTCGATTTTGTAATAAAATTTTAACATTTGAGATAAAAAAAAAAGTTCCAACAAGTTTATATTTAAGAAAAACTCACAACGTTTGGTTAGGGTTACTAATTACTATACTTTGAAATTGTGGTATTTTGTCAATTTTAATATATAATCTTTTTAATTCAGTGTTATCTATGAAATTATACCTCTTATCGTATCTTATACAATAATCTCCACCGGCACATCTATTTAAGCTTCTCTCTAGATCCCTGACATTTACTTTTCATACTTAGCATTTCCTGATCAAGCTAAACAAGTTTATTAACTAGGGTTTGATAAGCAGTTAAGTAAATCAATCAAGCCACTCAATCAGACAATGAGCCGAGGTGGGAGCTTTGGAGGCGGACAAAGCTCGCTAGGTTATCTTTTCGGATCGGACAATGAGGCTCCAACGAGTCTCCCACCGGCTGCCCCAAAGCCTACACCACCGTACGGCGTAGATTCCACCGACGACGACGTCAAATCTGACCAAAAGCCTAAGATGTCTAAGGACAACAACTATCACAGAGCTCAGGGCCAAAACTCCGGAAACTTTGTCACTGTAAGTCTTTTATTTTTCTTCTGTTAATCAAATTCCGAACATTTTTTTAAAAATAAATTTTCAGGATCGTCCAACGACCAAGGTTAAATCGGTTCCTGGTGGAGGTTCAACTCTTGGATACTTATTCGGAGATAAGTAAAGGAATGAAAATGAAGTTATAAAACTAGGGTTTGTATTATATGATCCAGTGTGTATTTTATGTTCAGTAGTGATCCCGATCTCGATCTCTACAAATTTCTTGTTTATATGTACGCACGGACGTGTGTTTTGATTTTGCAGTTGTTTTTTTTAAGTTGTGGAATTTGGTTTCTAGTCATGATTCATGAATATCTATTTGTACGCATTTTCAGTTTCTTTCAGATTGAATATTGCCATAGATTTCGTGATCAGTTTAAGCTCTTTAGTAATCGAGAAAGTGGAGCTTGTTTTTTCTGCACATGGTAATGCAACCTAGCTAGGTTTGTCGTGTTTATTGTGTGTTTTAAAACTGAAAAAAATAATTTTGAAGCCCAACTTGAACTCAAAATATGTAGACAGCTGAACTTTATTGTCATGTAAAAATGTTTAGAAGCATTATTTAGAAGCTACTTGATCCGTTTACAACGACCAACCAATTTTTCAACTACTAGCTAGGGAGCTCCCAATTCTTGTATAACTTGCAAAATATATTACTGTATAACTTGATGCCAGCTTAGTAAATCTGTCATTGATTCCTACAAAATAAACATGCTATATGTTTCTTCTTGCCGTTCTATAATATGATTTTACAATATTATAGGAAAATGGATAAAGAACGTTTGAAACGTGAACGTTTCATACAAATGTTTCAATCTGAATGTAGTCGTTCGTTGTAAAGTATTCAAAGGAAGCAGTCTGGCAACGACAGTGGTACGCCGCATGAAAGCCACGTAATGTTTAAGATCTGTTTGAAAATATGTAACATATATGGAAAATAGGATGAAATGTTGATTATTTTCTAAACTTGTGTTTTCTCCGTGAGTCCCGGACCTTCTCAAACCTTCCTCTACTAAAAAAAATTTTTCCAACCCAAAACAAACCTTGGAAGAAGAAAAAGCTCTTACAACAGGAGTAATTGAAACTCTCATTTCATCTTGCTCAGCTGTTGAAATCGGTAATAGTCACCACCTTAATCTTGTATGTTAATTTCTGCCATGATTTCTGATCATTTGATCTTGTCTTTTACTTACATTTTCATGCAAAAGACATCCAAGGAAGAACATTTCTTGTTAAATTACAAGATTAATAATAAGATCTTTTTGTTATTTATGTCTAAATGATTTTGATAAAAAAAGCCTATTTGATTTTTTGGTTGATTATAAATATTTCTGAAATTAATCAATGGTAACGTTTTAAAACATTTCTCTGTTGTTAGATTCTCTAGGAAGGTCTACTCGTTAATATAACTTCTTTAAGTCTCCTATGGTTTGTTCTGCGTGTTTTCTACTTACGTACTTCGTAAACAAACGATTCTTGAAGTTCAGTTCTTGATCACTTCGAACCTGAGGCTCGAGAGCACATATTTGCTTCCTTCACATTTACTGATCCAAGTGTGAACATTGATCTGTGTAGGTGGCTTTCTTCAAGATATTAGAATTGCTCATCTGTTGCAACAGCTGCTATGTTATCGTTCGGTTGATGAGTTTCACATAATCTTTTTGATCCATTTCCAAACAGGTCAAGCTAGAGAGAGAGAGGCTAGATCCTAATCTCAAGCCTCGTTTTCCTGCTTTTATGCATAAGCTCAAATCAATCTTCTCGGCTTCAGGATTAAACGGTTTCTAAATCCTCTAGATTTTCATTGATGTCAGTTTATTGTGATCAAGAAGAAAATGGAACGAGTGGCTATGTTGAATGTTAAGCAGGTAAAATGGTGAGAGCCATAGTACCGAAGAAACTGGAGAATAAGAACAATGGCGAAAGAGAAACAATAAAGAAGATTGAGGAATCGATAGAGCCACTTGTTGCCTTCAGTAGACCACCACCACTTCCACCATTTGTTGGTCCATTGGTCATGTATTCTCTTCTTCAGTCATGGTCTAGCCGCGATGAAGATGGCTAGTTGCTACGTGGAATGTATAAATAACTATATAAGATGTTTGCCTAAGTTTTCTTAACCAGAATCTTTTAAATCTAGATATTTACCGAGCCTTTTAGCATAATCTTGTGATATATATGTTCTGATTCTCATCTGAGATAATAAAAGGTTTGATGTTTTTTATAGTTATTTGTTGTGTTTTCTTTAGCTTCATGTGTGTTGCAAATGCAGCTAGTTATATTATTACTCTGCAATTTGTCCTGTGTAGCCAACATTTGCAAATTAGTATAGTAACAAAGCCCATTACACGTTACCCAAAATCAGTGCTAGCCACTGGACTCTCTTACGCAAATGTTCGTAACTAAGTTAACAGAAAGTGTACTTAAGCAGCTGAAGAGGTAGCGTGTTTATCGAGAAACCGAGTTACCTAAATACCACTTGTTGAGCTGGCCTGATTCATGGGACATTGAGAATACCAAATTCTAAACTTGAGTGGTTTTGTGAAGACAACAATGAACTTAAGGTGTTTCGTAGCTAATGGGCTTGGCCGATTCAGATCCATCAAACCTAATCCTGTTAGGCATTGATCTAGTTGGGAGCAATTTTATAAACTAAAAATGTAAAGTTGTCATAAAATATGATATCCATGTGCAGTAGCCCTAATGCTGGGACCAAAGCTCTCCACAAAATAATAATTAGAGAATATATAGCAGGTGCATAGACACCATAGACACCTTTTAATTATTCTTTCCATAATTCTATTTTTAAGAATAAGTTATTAACAAGACGACAGAAGCAAGTATGAATCAAGAATCCAAAGGAGAATGTAATACAATATTATATGGGGGCAATTCCCTCTGATTGATCTTCTTTAAATCTTAATTATTGAGTTCAAATAAACCAGCACAGAGAGTTCCATCGTTTTCTTAAGAATTTTTGTTTAGTTGGTTATGGAAATAGTTCTGAATTGGATACGTTTTCTATCATACATAGGCATAATCATACATATATCTGAAAGTCAACAGAAAAACAAATCCAGCAAGTCCATCTATAGTTTTATATGAGATGTCAAACACCAAAAAATTAGTAGTTACGATTACCTACCTTCTTCTTTAAAAAAGTCATAAGACAGTCATCGCTATAGTTTCTCAACATCAGAAATCCATTATACTTTCGGTTTATATCCAACTTTAAACGTTTTACTTTTTCCAATATCCACGGTATTAAACTACACATACATTATACACATTTTACATTTATAAATAAAAAATCATGTATATCTGTACCGATTTACATGTACGTTTTTTTTTGCTAAATTGATTTACATGTAAGTTGACATACCGTACTGATTAATCAAATCCAATTTTGATTTATCTAAGAAGCTTTTTTTTGATGATTTTTCCTAAGTAAATGAAAACAGAGAATAAGATGACGAGAATAGATAAACAGTGCATTAGTACGATACGATAACGCCCTGCATTAGTAAGATTTTATTTATCATTAATGAGTGATAACGTTGATTTCTATTATAGACATGATAATGATCCTTACACTAGATATCCAAATTTCTAATAACTGTATAAAAGAATCTGTCTAGCAAAGCCAAAATATGAACAACATTGAACGGTGTACAGACCAGTTTAGCTACCACCACTGAAACAACGGTGAAACCAGCCAATGCAAATAGCCACAGCCTTTCTTTGCTGAGAAACGAGCCTCTGAAACGACGTAGCTTTCGCTTTAAATTATAGGAGCACTGAAAGTGACACGTAGATAGTTGTATATGACCCACGTGGGGAAACGAGTCAGAGTAGGACCCCACACATATTCATTGATCCGACCGCTCGTCTTTTTTTACCAATGCTTTCCCTTACATCTGCACCACACTAATCACACACAAACCTTTTTTTTGGTTTTAGGTTAACACCAAAACAACTCGAAAATATTAAATTAAAATATTTATTAGCATGATAATATGTCAAACAAATTAACAAACAAACAAAATAATGACAACAACCCCATTTATTTATTTTAATAATATTTTCTCCTTTTCCTGTTCTTTTTATTTGTATTTTTTTCTGTTCTCTCTCACCTTTCATCTTTCCTTATCTCTCTCCACAGAGAAGCAAAAAAAAAATAAAAAAAAAGTTTCACATTCTCTTCCCCTCGATTTCTCAGGAAATCACCAAAGCTCATTCACATTAATCTTTCTTATTTAGCAAAGAAAGATCCATATTTCTCGGTTCGCTCTCTCACTCTCGGTTACGAATCAAGAAAGCTAGAGAGACACACTTGCTTCTTCCTGTCTTCACCAAATTTCAAAAAACAGACCCAAATCAACACTACTTGATAAAGGGTTTGTTTCTCTTTTTGTTGTTCCTTCAATCTTGTGTGGGGATGAAAGGTAATAATAATCAGAAAGACTCGTCGGAGAAACCGACCGGAATGTTGTCGGTAACCCGACCCGGTCCAAAACTAATGGTCTGGCTAATCTGCTTCATCGTCTTCACTTACATTATCTACATGCTCAAGCTCGTCTCCACCTCACGCTCCTGCGACGATTCCGTCACCTTCACCACCATCTCCGCCCTCTCCACCAACGTCTCCTCCAACTCTTCCCTAAAGCTACCACCTTCACTACGGCGTCGTCACGAGTCCGAGGAGGTGAAGCTAGACGCGGGGGAAGACGAGCAGACGGATCTCAACCACGTGGTGTTCGGGATCGCCGCGTCGTCGAAGCTCTGGAAACAGAGGAAAGAGTACATCAAGATCTGGTACAGACCGAAACACATGCGAGGTTACGTCTGGTTAGACAAAGAGGTGAAGAAGAACATCACCGACATCGACGACGAAGATCTGCTCCCGCCGGTGAAAATCTCCGCCGGAACGGCGTACTTCCCTTACACGAACAAGCAGGGGCAGCGGTCGGCGCTGCGGATCTCGAGGATCGTGTCGGAGATGCTGCGTCTTGGTCTGAAGAACGTGAGGTGGTTCGTGATGGGGGATGACGACACGGTGTTCGTAACGGATAATCTCGTTAGGGTGTTGAGGAAGTACGACCACGAGCAGATGTATTACATCGGGAGCTTGTCGGAGTCTCATCTACAGAATATATTTTTCTCTTATAGTATGGCGTACGGTGGAGGAGGGTTTGCGATTAGCTACCCGTTGGCTAAGGCCTTGAGTAAGATGCAGGATCGGTGTATTCAGAGGTATCCTGCTTTGTATGGATCTGACGATCGCATGCAGGCTTGTATGGCTGAACTCGGTGTTCCACTCACTAAAGAAATCGGCTTTCACCAGGTAAACTCGGATAGTTAATGATGTTTTAGTCTTTAATGATTGGCGTTTTTGATTTAGTGTAGAGAATATGAGCAATTTTGATGATTTAGTGGCGTAATTAGCGTTACTAATGATTATGTGTGGCATATGTATTGATGGGTTTTATTCAATTAGTTAATTTTTGTAATGGAATCAACTCTACAAGCTTTAAGAGTTTGTGTTAGAACGAGTTCAAAAGACTAGTTTTGGAGGCAGTGTATTTAGTAACCCAAACTTAGAAAGTATGCAGCTTCAGGCATTCAAACTTATTATGTTCTTTGTGAGAAGCTTATGCTTAGTTTTGTGATTTCATTTTCGTTTGCGTTGATGCTGTTTTGGCAAATTTTTTCGTGGTTTGGTACCGACAGAGCGGCGCGTGTGTAGCTCTCAATGTCGTCAAATTTACT
The DNA here is from genome assembly GCA_026261945.1 of Hirschfeldia incana. Taxonomy (NCBI): domain Eukaryota; kingdom Viridiplantae; phylum Streptophyta; class Magnoliopsida; order Brassicales; family Brassicaceae; genus Hirschfeldia; species Hirschfeldia incana. The sequence continues at coordinate 2,010,764 of JABCMI010000041.1, read as the reverse complement.
TAAGTTAGATGGTTAAATACAGGTGTAAGAGCGGGACCCGCCTTTTTGTTTTCACACTTGAATGATTTTGTCTTCCCATTATTTGCTAGACGCATATTAGACGCGTGCATTTCACGCTCCTTGTAGTAACGTCTTAAGTTTTGTTGTAGTATGACGTTTACGGGAACCTCTTCGGCCTCCTCGCCGCACACCCAGTAACACCGTTCGTCTCAATGCACCACCTCGACGTTGTGGAACCGATCTTCCCAAACATGACCAGAGTCCGTGCCCTCAAGAAGCTAACCGTACCGATGAAGCTAGACTCAGCCGGGCTTCTCCAGCAGTCTATATGCTACGACAAGCACAAGAGCTGGTCCGTCTCGGTCTCGTGGGGCTACGCGGTCCAAATATTCCGCGGAATATTCTCTCCCAGGGAGATGGAAATGCCTTCGAGAACGTTCTTGAATTGGTACAAGAGAGCGGATTACACCGCCTACGCGTTCAACACCAGGCCGGTTAGTCGGCAACCGTGCCAGAAACCGTTTGTGTTCTACATGTCTTCCACGAGATTTGACAAGCAGCTAAACACGACGGTAAGCGAATACACAAGACACCGTGTTCCTCATCCTTCGTGTCGGTGGAAGATGGCAAACCCAGCTGAGATCAACACTATTGTAGTCTACAAGAAACAGGACCCGCATCTGTGGGAAAGGGTACGTAACGTATTGTCATTTATTAGCTAGCATGTGGTAAAATGTGAATACTGTTATGTATTTAATGGTTTTCATGTGTTTTTTGTGCAGTCACCGAGGAGGAACTGTTGCAGAGTATTACAAACAAAGAGGAATAATACGTTATGGATCAATGTCGGTGTATGTAGAGAAGGTGAAGTCACTGAACTTAAGTAACTTCTTATATAGTTTATTTTTTTCTTGTATTGATTTTATTTTTGAAAGGGAAGAAAATTAGTTCTTAGGCTGCTTTACCCCCCTCCCTCGTAATTTCTTGCCACGTTATTTAACATTGTATTCATTGAGTTCTCCCGTCGTAGTTATTCTCTTGCTATGTGATGGTTCATACAAAATGCAACATTCTTCCCAATACATTTCATGGAATTTAGTAGATATATTATTGCACCCAAAACACAAGATCTCTGTATAAACAGTTCGTGAATTGTATGGACTCTGTACTTATCATAAAAGAATTCAAAAGATAAAAGTCATCAAATCAAATGACAAGTCTCAGACAATAACAACAACATCAGAGGTCAAGTCATACAAACAACGACCCCAAAACAATCCGCCAACGCTCACAATTTTGACATACCAACGAGATCAATATATGTTTTATAGGAAGAAGAAATAGTAGTCTCCCGAGTACGAAGAGAAACCAAGCAAAGAGGAATTACTTTGGGTAAGCCTGAGGAGGATAAGCTGGACCTGGAGGGTATTGAGGATAAGCTGGGGGGTTTTGAGGATAGCCAGAAGGTGGATAACCTTGTGGAGGATGTTGCGGATAGCCAGAAGGTGGATAACCTTGCGGTGGGTGTTGCGGATAACCAGAAGGTGGGTAGCCTTGTGGAGGGTAACCGATTGCGGGTGGAGTCGCTTGATCAATCCGTGACATTACCTGAGGGGGAGGCACTGCCATTGGCTGTGGACCGAACTTACCATCTCTCTTGTCCATTTCTACCTTGTGTTGTGTCTACAGAAGCACAATAGATGAACAAGATTTTATCAGGAAGACTGCAACATTAGCTATTTAAGTAGGTGAGGTTGAATGGGTTGATAATATCATCACTTTACCTGCATACAAGCGCAAACCCTGCGAACGAAGCAAAATACAATCATCATCAGTGACAAAAAGTTAAAAGAGAGTGAAAATGAGACTAGTACTAGATGGATGAGATGCTTACGTGCAGTAGACCATGTCAGCTAAACAAGAGAGCAACTGAGAAGCTTCAGAAAGCTCATCAATGCCGACGATACATGCAACTATGGAGAATATGCAAGCCACTTGACTGAGACAAACCATAAATCCCTACAAAGTCAAGAAGATAACAATAGATTATGACACTTAGACTTTCCTGTGAGTGTCAGCAACTGGCGTGGTTTGTACAATGAGAAGGACACTTACAATGATACAGTTGTCACATTGCGTCGTCTGAATTTGGAACTCATCTTGAAGAAGAAAACGAGTGGATGCCACAGAGGTTCCAAAGCAACAAAAGACCTGCAAAATTGTTCTGCTACTTAAAAAACAACGAAAAAGATAGCTACCAATTCATGGACTTTGCCTCATAAGCCATAACTAGTCATGACTAAGATTGAATGTTTATATTACAACAAAAAAAAATGTAGTCAGATTCTGCAAATAAACGTTCTAGAATAAGTGGAGTTACTTAATTTTGAAGATGAAGATCCTTTTTACCTCAGTGGCAAGACAGAGTTGAGGACATTTGGTTTCACCACACCTGCCACTACAAGGCATGTAACCGGCGCAGCAAGTGTACCTGTGAGACAAAGAAGCCATCCTTTTTTAGAAACTAAGAAAGATGGAGAGTTGCAAATGTATCTATCTGAAGGGGCACTTGAATATACCTAGACATGTCATTGTAAAGAGCACGCTTGCGAAGCAAGTATGATGCACAAGGGGCACTGCAACAAGGACATTTACATTAATAATGAAACCAAATGAAAACTAAGAACGTAATTAGAAAGTTTTATTCCAAAGTCAAATCTTGGTCAATTCATATAACTTTCAAATACAGAGAGAGAGAGAGGAAGCAACGAAACAAGCTCAGATCGAAGAGGAGACTTACCACCACAACGCAAAGCAGCAATCTGCAAAACAACAAACAACACATAATCAATCAATCCCCGAAACCGATCAAACAGATAGAGAGAGGTTAGAGAGAAGAGAGAGAGAGAGGATTACAAGGAGTATCGTTTTGGATGCTGTGGGTGAGATCGGTGTGCCAGACGTTGCGGAAGTTCTGGCGTTCCTGCATCTTCTCCGTGTCGAATTTTGGCGCCATGACCAAGTGAGTCAATCAACAAAAAGAATAAAAAAAAACTCAAAGGCGAGACGAAGAAGACGATAAGGATCAGATCAGAGAGACTCGTAAAAAAAGTCTTGACAATCTGATCACAAATCGCATCTACACCTCTTCTCTCACAAACGTATTTCTGACTTCATCTCTCTCTCAATCGTCATAAAAAAAAAACAGAACAAAACAACTGGCGTTGACTTGAGGAAGTTACGAGGCAATTTCGAAAATGTCAATAGTATAAATTCTAAACTGAACTCTTTTAACTTTATTAATTAACAAATCAGTCCCTCTCTTTTTGTTTCTTTGCCTAGGCGGCCAAGGATTTTTTATTAATTGAAAAGCCTGTGTGATTACGATGACTCAATCCACTTCTGGATGACCTGCTTGCGAATATTTCCACCTTGTCCTCTGTGTATCACAAACCGCTAGTGGCTTTTGTAACCCCGCTTGAAAACCACAGTTCAGAAAACTGAAGATGATGACTAATTTATATACACATATCCACGCTTATGTGTTATCCTCTGGATTCTTGAAACTGATATCTGCGTTTTGGTACTATTTTTAGGTTCCACCTCTACAACCGGAGCATCTGCAAGTACAATGTTGCCAATGGTACTGCTACAATGTTGCCAACTCTCTTTTGCAAGTTGCCGTCCAAAACAACCAGTAGCCTGTCTGATACTTCACCGATAAGATTCTACTTCACGCTCTGTTCTCAGAAGATGGTAGGATGGAATGCGGGACCTTCCTCCAGGTAAAGGAATACACAGTGTATGATGCACAGTTTAACAATAACATATCAAAAAGTTTGTGATTGACTGAAAGTATTATCTAGTACTTTTAGTGACTGATTTGGAGCCGTCAGGTGCTCTACAAAGACTACAACTAACCATAGGTTATAATTTTGTTGTTAAAGATATAAAATATTGTTGTGATTTAGACATTAGGCCTGTCTCTACCCGATTCAAACGAGGTCAATAAGGTCTTAATCTGGAGTCAACACTCGACTTGCTTCCCGCGTCAAACATGTTCTTCATAGCAAAGTGTAAAAACGGAAGCCAAGACGGTGCTCTATATCTATCACCCAAACTCCCAAGGTTTATCAACCAGGTCTCAAATGTGCAGGCAAGCCATCGAGATTCTCTGCAAGCCTTGACTTTGAATTTTATAGTAGTAACCAAGTGATGAATGTTCTTTCTGTCTTCCCTCGATTGATACTAATACTGATTTAAATTCTATAAAAATGTGGAATTATCACTTAAACTCTTTTTTTAATATCAATAAATAATGATTAAAGCATAACAAGCTAAGAAAAAGTATTTTAATGAAAAAAAACCTATAGAATAAGACCAAACAATATCATTAATTAGGCTAATGAATAATTAATTCTAAAAAGCTTACTGTCAGAATTCCGAGTTGGATATGATGTTTTTGTCATTGAAAAACTTACAGTCAGAATGAAGTATTTTTAGTTGGATATGATGTTTTTGTTTTGGCGTAGCTTAACCAGCGCCGGCTCAAGTTGTTATTGGCCCCCCGGGCAATTTTTTTCTAATGAAATATAGCTCTATAAAACAAATTATGAGGCCCTTGATAAAAAAACGAAAAACTTAAACCCCCTTTTATTATAAGATTTATTTGATTCGAGGGTGGATCCTGGGCAAGCCCACTGTTCACCCCCTCCTTTTGAGCCGGCTCTGAGCTTAACTGGCTAAAGCTTCATTATATATTAAACACATATAGACCAAGACAACCTCTACCATGAAATTCATCTCGGCCAACAACAAAAGAAAACTGATTAATCTTTGATGTGATCATCTTTTGCTTCATTTCAACATGTGTGATATTTGTTTACTTATACTTTAACGTTTCAACTAGATTTTGATCCGCGCTTTCAAAGCGCGGATTTATGTTTGGTGAAAATTTTATATAATTCGTCTTGTATATGCATTTATATAACTCGTCTCATATATGTATTTTATATCCGAGTTTATGTTCGGTTAAAAATATATTGTACATGTACTTTTAGGTTTTTCATTTTGAATTAGATATTTTAAATATAAATCAATATAACAATTTTATAGTTTTGGTGTTTTGAAATCCGACTCAGACCTGCGGTTGAATGGGTTACCGGTTGGTAACCCGGTATTTTTAATATTGTGATTTTTTTAATGATAAGACAAATTCAGTGATCAGAAGTTGGAAATTTGTTTAAAATATACTTATATTTTTCAAAATCGTTTTAAATGATAATAATTGTTGTCAAAATTAATAATTTTAGAATAAGGAAACCGGTGGTTAATGACAATATCAAAAATGGAAATAATCGAAGCAGTATCAAACATGGAAATAATTGCAGACCGAAATTGAATTAAAAAACCAGTGGTTAATGACAAACCAAAAAACAATTAAAAAGAAAACCGGCGCAGAATGTCCAAAATATCATTAATGAATACAAAGAAAATATTTCTCAAGAGGGGTAAAAAGAGTAAAAAAACCAAAATACTTCTGCTTTAATAGTATAGATACGTGACACATTTGTAAGGAAGTGATTCTCACTTAGTTATTGTATTTATACTAAAGATACATCTCTTGAGAGCAATGATTTTGTTCTTCTTCTTTTTTCTCTGCATCTCTGATGGCTACAGTGCCGTCCCGGAAAATCCGGTGGCCTAAAGCAATACTAAAAATGTGGCTTTATTTTTATTTTTTAGTTTTGAATTTTGTTTTATCATTACTATATTTTTTTAATGTGAATATATAATTTTTATACAGTAATATATTTTTTTCATATAGGGAAAAGTATCATATTAAAACTAAATTTGTATTATCTTTAAAAAACAAATATAGTAGTTCAGTTGTGAAGTTGTTGCTGTAATATTAACCTAATTTTTTTTCATAAAAAATCACTGTATATAAAGACCCAATGAAATCATAAAAATATTAGAAAAAAACATTACTAAAGTTTTTGAAGTATAAAGATGACTGCAATTAACTATAATAAGTTTTTTTGAACAACTATTTTAAAAAGGGTAACTATAGTAAGTTAGCTAACAATGATTGATAGCTAAAATGTAAAATGCATGGTTATAAGTTATAAACTGGTACCTAAGAAAGGATGATGACAAAGGGAAAATAATGACTAGATAGTTATCTTATACAAACCGAGTCTTTCTACACATGTAAAAAAGATATCAAATAAATCTTTGATCATAAAGTTTGTGCATACAATTTAAAATTTTTTGGCCTTAAAATTGTTAAACATAGATGTGGCCTAAAGCTAAAGCTTTACGTGCCTTATGGCTGGGACGGGCCTGGATGGCCATTTGGTTTCTTCCGTTTTCAAGGATCTGGTTGGTCACGTTCCTAGATGTGGTGAATTCGTTTTGCATGTGGTATAATGTTTCTGGTGTATGTTTCATGATATGAAGGAAGATCGCAGGAGAGATTTATCAAAAGCAATGTATACAGGGTTTCATCACCCATCATGAGAGAATTTCATAAGATGATGCCTGCTTTGATGTGATGGTTTCTCGAATTGACAGTATTTGCTTCCCTAGGAGAACCAGTTATCGTTCCCACAAAGCTTGCAGCTGGAATCTGGAACTGTCTGGCAAAACATAAACAGTCTGATGAAAAACTTCCCTGCTCAACCTCCACATATCCATAGACCAGGACTGCATATTGCAAATGTATACAGATTACTTTACAACTATGTATTTATATGATTGAGTTAAATATTATGCTACATTTAGTGTGACTAAATGTATTGTAGATTTACTTTACAGGCTAATATCTTATATTGTACTACAGATTAGTCTACAAAAGTTGAATTTTGGATGGTTTGTAAAGTACTCTTACCACAACATCAGTTATGCTTTGACAAACATGTATTCTTCAAACAAACAAACAACAAGAACGATTAAATGTTGTTATCAACCACCAAGTCAATTATATTTAAATAACAGCCTAATCAGTCATCAATAAAACTACTAATAACCTTCTTTGGTTGCAACTAGTAATCAGAGATCGCTTTCATACGGAACTCAAGTAGAATTCAGTCACAACTCCCCATCTATCAGTTTACCAATGGTGACCTGTGAAGCTTCCTTGGGGTCTTGTATTGCCCTAAATCCTTTCCACTTCACACGTTGACTTGTATTGCCTCTCGGGACATAGTTATAATACTCTCCATAGTACAGAGTCGAGATGCGTTCCTAGTCTTCATTCCATATGGATACCATCCAGCAGGGTCGATATGATCGTCGATGAATGATTCCATAACAGCTTTTCTAATATATACATATATATTAATTTTTCTAAAATTTTGGAATCCATAAGATCAGTGATTAACTTATGGCCATGACCAACTTTATAAGAAATGGAAAATGGCCAATCTATGACGAAAGGGGGAGATTCCTAAGCTTAATGAAGTGCTTAATTCACATTTACAGAGATAAAAATATGTAAAACATCATCAATATGTGCATAAAGTTGAGCAGAACTGAAGCAAAAAATTAGCAAAAATATTTAAAATTTTAAGTAAAGAAATATTAAGCAAAATTATTACTTTTTGTTCTTTTAATCTTTTAACCAAGCTCATTGACCAGCACTGCCACAGCTAAGAAACTTGTGAAGGTGATCATTATGAGAAAGATCAATGATTTCATGCTTAAAAACATCGTCGTTGCAGAGAAATAAGAAGAAGTGGTAATGTGAATTGTATTTCTTTTTAACTTGTTACAAACAAATGAGATTGTATTTCTTTTTAACTTTTTACAAACAAATGAGATAAGAATTCGCTTATATTAATTTATAAAACTTAATGAACATAGTACTTACACATATTTACATATTCCACCATATATAACATATGGTAGCCTATAGTTATTTTTACATATGTTCTACATGTGAAAACTGTTAAAACTGTCATTAGTTGACCATATTCGGTATGTAGGTTTTATATATTGGGTATAAATATAACATACATATTATGGTATTAAAGTATGAAAATGCTTAACTATTATACAAAACAAATACTTATGAATATTATTATAAAATTGTATTCAAACGTTATTGGAATAATTTTTTTTGAACAAATTGGAATATAAGAGATGACCAAGTGAGTCAATCTAAGAGAGGATAACAATAAGAAAGAAAAAAACTCACAGGCGATAAGGATCAGATCAGAGAGACTCGTAAAAAAAGTCTTGAATCTGATAAAAAATCGCATCTACAGCTCTCTCTCTCTCACAAACGTATTTCTGACTTCATCTCTCTCAATCGTCATAAAAAAAACAGAACAAAACAACTGGCGTTGACTAGAAGAAGTTATGAGGCAATTTCGAAAATATCAATAATATAAGGATTAAATTGAAGTTTGGCATTAATTCTAAACTGAAATTTATGAATTAACAAACCAGTCCTCTCTATTTGTTTCCGTAACTTACTCGTCTCTAATCTGTTTGATCGGTGGAGGAGGAGACAGATAGAGTAATTCTCTCTCTACGGCCGTCTTCTATCTACTGATAATGCCGTACGTTTCCTCCATATGACAATAATATACTACTCAGCTAGTTTTTATTTTTTGGTCTAACGAATGAAATATGTACATATTAACAGATTTTGTTTGTTTTTCTTTCCTTTGTTGCCGTAGATGCTAATAGATAATGTGCCTTAACTAAATATCATATTTATGTGAAACTTGGGACAATTTGCCGATTTACATTAATGTTAACTAGATTATGACCCGCCCTTAAAAGGACGGGTATATTTTTTGTTTTATATTATTTTTAAAATTTAGATTTAGTCACATATATTTGTGTTTTATATTTATATATATAGTATTTTTAAAAAATAATTAATTTATATCAATAGATCATCATCATGTTTTAATATAATATATTAGAGCGTCTTTTGGTTATTTTTTGGAAGGATTTAAATATTTTTTTATAGTTAGACCATATTACATTAACATGAGAATTTTTCAATTTATTTAACCATATATGTTTTTTTATGTTTTCTTTAAGTTGGTACAAAAAAAAAATACAAACTACGAGTCTACGACCACACTTTATAATTGAGATCAACATATATGTTTAAATAAAACCAACAGAGAAAAGTAATATTGCAATTGAGACTCGTAGTTTGTAAAGTAAAAGAAAACAGAGAAAATGGTTATATCGAATGGTTGATATAATATTGCAATTGCTTTTCTACAAAAAAAGTGCAAGTGCATGTTTAATCATAAAACCAAGGACTTCAGATGCAAGAATTTGCTATCACGTGTATATTATTAATTGATGCATGTCTATGTTACGTCCTGTTAAAAAAGTATGTGAGCTAGTTTGTTTATCTTCGTCGACAACTATTCATTTATATTGAAGCCTCTTAAAATTGAAATACAAAAATGTGAAATACAAAGTCCAAAATTAAAAGGTCCAATAACTGAATCACGAGATTAAACGTACGTTTAACAACACTGTTCAAAGATGAAAGAGGGGGGCACCACGGCTATTCATCGACTTCTCATTTTTTTGTGAAAGTATTCATCGACTTTCGCTGCCGCCTTTTCGTTCTAACTCAATCAGACGGTGATTTCTAGGTTTTCCAGACAAAACTAACTTAATCTCCAGTAAGGGAGAGATGCCCTAATCCCATTGTATTAGATCTTAATTTTAAAGCAAAAAATTATTTAAGCGAAAATTAGTTAGATTAACTTGAAAGTGTAACGTAGTACTACTTTAGAACAACCATGAAGAAAGAGAACAAAGAACAAACAAAAACCAGAGATAAATCTGATTTTATTTGGAAACATAAGTCGGAATGGATTAATTCGACAGACTAAACACATCTAAAATCAGAAAATAAAAAGGAATCGCTAAATGTCAATTAACAAAAAAAGATGAAATCGCTGAAAGTCAGGTTCAAGAAAGAAGAAAAAATCGCTAACATGATCTGCTTCGGATGAGAATTAATCCAACAAAAACTGAAATCTACGGTTAACAATGGAAAATGAGTTATTTCTCAAAGAATTGATGTGAGAGAAGAGAGAAGTTATGTGAGGGGTTGATAATTAATTGTATACGTAAGAATGATAAGAATGATTGTCCAAAACCAAAAGACTTAAATATCCTTACTGAAGGGTAAAAAAATCTTTGAAAACACGATGGCACAAGAAGTAATATGCCCTGTAATAATATGGGTAAATATTAACAATGATCCTGTTTTAATAAATTAGAAGCCTCAAAGGTAATACAATTTTAGAAAGTAGTTTTCGAAACTACCGATAGTTTAAGGAATTAAAAACAAATACTAATAGTTTAAGGATTAAATTTTAATTAACTTTAACTTTAAACTTAACTCTTTAACTTTAGGAAATTAATTAACAAAATCAGTCTTCTCCATTGTGTCTGCAATTTACCCGTCTTCCTGTCTAGCTCTGTCACTCACTCCTTATTGTAGAGAAAAAAAACAGAGGAGGTCTTGAGATTTGAAAAGCTTTTTTTTTTTTTTTTTGGGCAACAAAGAAATATTCATTCATAAAAAGTTTAGAAAGTACATGGGCCAGAGCTAGAAATCAAGAAGGCCTTGGCATTTAAGTCTGCAAGCTCATTAAACTCTCTTCTGATGAAACTGAAACAACAAGAAGAAAACGAAGAACGCGAGATCGTGATGATATCCGAGAGTACTCCGTAGAGCTCAGCCGGATGCCGTCCCGAGGAGATTGCTCCGATGAGCACTTGCGAATCTGACCGTAGCCAGATGTGGGTGATGTTGAGGTCGATTGCGTGGAGTAGGGCGCTCCTAATTGCGATCGCTTCCGCCATACAGGCTGAGGAGATTTGATCCTTGAATTGGGAGCCTCGATGCAATTCCAGGCCCTCTCTGTTCGAGAAGATCCAAGCTACTCCTGCTCTTCCTGCTTTCCAAGCCGCGTTTGTATTACACCGGATCGAGAGGGGATGTAGTTGGAGGTTCCGATCGATCGCTTCCGATGAAATTTGGGAAGCTATAGACAATTTAGCACAAGTTTATATATATATATATATATATATATTTTTTCTTTTCTTTTTACAATTTAGAGATTTATATATATTAAATTTTCTAAAATTTCGGAAGCCATAAGAAAGATCAATGATTCAGTAGCTTATGGTCGAGACGACTTTTGAAGAAAGGGCATGAGTGGTCACAATGGACGCCGAAGAAGGGAGAGAGTCCTAAGCTTAATGATTGTGATCCACCATTTTTATGATTCTCATCTCTTCTAATTTATTCGTTTAGTTACATCTATATGATCCTGGATTCAAATTTGTTGATGTTTGATGGGAGTTGGTTTTGGTATTGGATTTGGAAAGAGCGATGATGTTGTACTTTTGTTAAGGTATTACCCTCGAGCTGCTTTCATATGCATTTCTCATATGTAGCCAGAGCCGGACCTGACAATTTCGGGGCCCTATTCAAAATAAAGATGAGCTTATCGTAGCTTTGATAATAACAAAAAAAAAACAATAGAACAAGAAAAATCTATGGTTTTCTTATGAACTTGCTTGCTTTTACAGAGTAAAGAGAAGTTGAAAAACTATCTCTCGTAAGTTTCCTCTAGTGATTTAACAATGATGCTTTTTACTTGTTTAAATTTATTATAATATTTACAATTATTTACATAAAAATAAAGTACAGAAAGTCAAATAACTTACAGTAACTTACTTGTAACTTACTTGCGCTAATGTTAATAACTTATTTTTTAGTTTGACTTTGCACATAAAATTAATATATTAACAATAAATACATATATACAAATGGAAAAACTGGAAATGGGGGCCCCAATAAGTGGGGGCCATACCCAGATGTTTCGTGAGACTCAGATCAAGCCCGGCTCTGTATGTAGCCTACCCAAACAAAAAGACTCATCTCTATTGTTAAAATAGAAGTACATGTATAAATTACCTCTTAGTTTTCAATGTTATTTACAATGACATGCCATTAAAGTAATTAAATGAATTTATATTTAAGGAATTGTTGTCTTTTTTTTTATTTATTAAACAGTTTTCTAAATAAATTTAACTGAATTTTCGTATTTAATATATTTCCTAAAATAAATTAGCTGATTTTTAGGAATATTCATATTTAAAATTTATTTTAACAATATTAAAATTGGATAATGTTACGATTAATTATTTTGAACAAAATTCAAGTTTAAATTCGACATTAAAAAATATTTTGAATATTCCTAAAATATATGTTTACCTTACCATTAATTATTTTGAATAATAAAATATATATATGCTAAGATTTTAAATATTTTAAACTACTTATAGAACAAGATGAAATATTTGTAACTCAATATTATTTTAATATAATTAAATCTCACCAAAAATTATATATTTTTCAAGAATTTTTAAAGTATATGTTTAACTATTTTGGTTGCTATTAATTATTTTCAACATAAAAATTAATACTGAAATTTAAATATATTTGGATTATTTGTAAATCAATGTTTAATGTTTATAACCAAATATATTTTTTCTAACGTATCTAAATCTTACCATATTATCTATATTTGATCAAAATATTTAATTTTTTTTACATTTGGCAAATAGTTTCATGTTACAAGAAATATTACTCAAACTATCAATAGGTCAATATTAATTTTTCAAAAATTTAATAACAAGCACGGGATACTATTTTTACAGCACATACAATATTCGACTGTTGTGTTTATAAAAAAATAAAAATATGTAAATATTTAAAAATATAAACTGATAAACATTTAAATAATATTTATTTATATAAAAAATGAAAAGGCTAGTTACTATTATTATTTGGCAAGTTTCTTGGTATATCTCGAGTTTTGGTAGAGAAAGAGAATAAGAAGACATATATCTATTTAGGGTCGGCGATCTATTTCCCCACGAGAACTATCATATAGCATCAGATCCCCACCAAACTATGACCTCGTGCTAGATCTCCACGAAATAAAAATTCTAGATGTATTTCTCCCCGAATTGATAGTTTAGAACTTAATTACCCATAAACCAATGATTTTAATTGGTTTACTTATTTTAATTGGTTTATTTTAAACCAAATGATTTTAAATCAATTAAACCAAAAAATTAAATTTTTCATATATATATATATATATGAAAAATTAGGGTCGGCGATCTATTTCCCCACGAGAACTATCATATAGCATCAGATCTCCACCAAACTATGACCTCGTGCTAGATCTCCACGAAATAAAAGTTCTAGATACTATTTCTCCCCGAATTGATAGTTTAGAACTTAATTACCCATAAACCAATGATTTTAATTGGTTTACTTATTTTAATTGGTTTATTTTAAACCAAATGATTTTAAATCAATTAAACCAAAAAATTAAATTTTTCATATAGAGTTAACTCATATATATATATATATTATTTCCACTTAAACAAAATAAAAGTTTATTTTCAATTTTCTAAATATTATAAGAAATTAACTATATATAGATAAATAAATAATAAAATCATATACTACAAATTAATCTATAAAAATTATTTAAAAATTGAAGTCCTTTATTTAGATATTACAGTTTACTTAATATGTAACATATAAAAGAATCAATAACATGTCATTTTAATTATAATAAGTAGACTATTTTCACATCATTTAAATAAGAAATTATATAAATATAATAAGTAAATACAAAAATAAAAAAAAATTAATTCATGTTTTGCACTTTTAATTTACATTTATTTTATTCTTTTACATGTTACATATTAATTAAACCATATTATCCAAATAAAGAACTTCATTTTTTTAAAATAAGTTTTATTGATTAATTTGTAGTATATGATTTTATTATTTATTTATCTATATATAGTTAATTTCTTATAATATTTAGAAAATTGAAAATAAACTTTTATTTTGTTTAAGTGGAAATAATATATATATATATGAAAAATTTAATTTTTTGGTTTAATTGATTTAAAATCATTTGGTTTAAAATAAACCAATTAAAATAAGTAAACCAATTAAAATCATTAGTTTATGGGTAATTAAGTTCTAAACTATCAATTCGGAGAAAAATACATCTAGAACTTTTATTTCATGGAGATCTAGCACGAGGTCATAGTTTGGTGGGGATCTGATGCTATATGGTAGTTCTCGTGGGGAAATAGATTGTCGACCCATCTATTTATGTTGTTTTTTTATATTTTGAATCATTTGTTTGAACCTTCGTTGAATCAAATTGACTTTTCTCGATTTTCTGGCTTTCAAGATGTGTGATATTATTTGATTTCTCTTTATAGATGATTTTGGAGTTTGATAGCCCCGGTATCTCGTTCCGACTCTTGTTAAGTTGTCTTTATATGTTTCTCCATCATATGGTCGGTCAGTGTGACTTGTGGTATCATCTATTATATTAAAATAGAAGTCACAACCTTGATTCATGTGTGATTTCTTTTAAAAAATGGACTTAATGGACATATTCATACGAGAAAGTCAATTTATATTACATTTATTATGCCTTGATATTCGCGATTTATAATGATAACAGTAAGCCTAAAAATACGGTTTGAATAACCAGAATAAATGTAACTCGAAATTACAATGTGAAACTCATTGCATGTACTTAACCACAATATACAGCAGACATATTGGACATTAGAAAATTATAACTTCGGTTTGGTTTAAACATTTTATTTCAGAATTATAGCACCGGCTTGGTCTTCAAATTAAACGTCAAACCGTTCTGACCAACATTATATATATGATAATTGTACTGTGACGATACTACAGGTGCACCAGTTCTACCAACATTATAAATATTAGTATCCTTACCGATCGTAAAACACAACGTAACACCTAGAGTTGTGATCTCAAATTCAAAATCAACTCTTTCAGCTCTGCATTAATGATTAATCTATACCGAACCTAAATTTTTAACCAACTACAAGTTTTGTGATCCACACAGAATATCTCATTATACATTATAACATCTATAAATTAATACTCGGTAAGTTAATAATCTTTATAAATTAATAAATTTTGTTGGTCCTAACTTGGACCGATGTAAAATATGATATAAATTGATAAAATAATAAGATAATAATATTTTATAAGACTTCCATGTAAATATATCTATTCCAATTAAAATAAAAGTCACATCCTCATTTCATGTGTTATTTTTAAGTGGGTTCATTCTTAAATTTATTTATTAAATGTATTTTAATAAAACTAATAATACATAGAATCTTTGAACTACTTTAGTCATAATATCTTTTGATATGTTTTCATTTAAAGTTTAAATATATATATATATATATATATATATATATATATATATATTAAAAATTTCGAAAATATGTTAAAAAGATCTACACAAGATCTGAATTTTCAAAGTTATATGTAAATGTTTTCACGAATTTTGTAATTAGTTTTGAAATGTTATTATACATTAATATATTCTATTGTCTTTTATGAAATAAAAATTACATATATATCTTTTTTTATCTATTATATAATCACAATCAATCATGTTAATTTTTATTATACTGATCTTAATATGATAAAATTATATTAAATTGATAAATTTATAAATTTTATTTTCATAAATATAAATATTTATGTTAAAAATATAATAGGATGGCAGAATGGCTTAACATAGATTATATACTACATGTATAAAAATTAACATATCTTTCACTTTTGTATATATAATAATATATTGTGTAAAATGAATAAACATAAAAAATACTGCTAAAAAAATTTAGTTTTGAAGGACGGGTAAAAACTTATCATAAATTAAATACAAAATAATTGTCAAATGTGTTTTTTCATGCACGTATTAATATGTTTAGTTATTAAATACAAATACAATAAAATAAATATATAATAAGAAACATACATATGACATTTTAACCAGTTGATTATTTACAGAATGTAAACTATACATTATTGTATTTGAAATAATTTAATAAATATTTAAATAGAAGAATAAAATTAAAAATATATACTACTAATGATATATATATATATATATATATATGCATATAAAATTAAAAATAACACCCGCACAGTTGTGCGGGTCGGGATCTAGTATCATGTTTGAATTTCTCTAGTGTATGTTTCATGATTTTGAAAGAGGTTTTCAAGAGAGATTTGTTAACAACAATTTATACATGGTTTCATCACCGATCATGAGAGTTTTAGAGGATTATTTGGTCGAAAAGGTGATGCATGCTTGAATGTGATGGCTTCTCTAACTGCCAGTATTTTATAGGATTCGAGTTTTGGAGATTATGATACAGATTAGCTTACCAAGATGAATATATTGCATGTTACTTTACATGCAAATATCTTATTGTATAAATATATATAGACAGATTGAATTTGGATGGTTTATAAAGTAAGGTTCAAGTTTTCTCACGTCTTACAACAACATTAGTTGTTGCTCAAAAAAAAACAACAACAACATCAGTTATGGGATTTGACAAACACTGATTTGTCAAACAAACAAATAAAAGAAAAGAAAAATGATATTCAGTTATCCACCATCAAGTAATTTATATTCAAGAATAACGTAATCATCAACTAAAGTAATAACCATCATCTTTTGCTAGGAGTTTGTGTATAACCCAGTGAGTACCATATTTTGTATCTTTATATGTTGACATTAAAACCTAATCAAGACCACGTTCATATGGAACACCACCAGAATTCAACCACAAATTTCTATCGATTAGTTGGTCTACTATTAAATGTGCAGCTTCCTTGGAATTATTGATCGCCATAAATCAATTCAATGGACTCGAATACTATACGATCTCACATCCATAGTCGGCATACTCTCCAAAATGTAAAGAAGATAGAAATTCTTTGCAGCTGTCCCATGGAGGCATCATTATGTGCATAAGTTGAGCGCAACTGAAGCAAAAACAATAGCAAAAAAGTAAAAACTGAAAGAAAAAATGTTAAACAAAATTATTACTTTTTGTTCTTTTAACATTTAAAGTAATAAATTTGATAGACTAGACATAAAATGAGATTTTCAAGAAGCAAAGATAAAGAGGCTGAAACAAAGACACACAGAGATGACGAGGAAAACAAAACAAGCATTGGAAGTATTTTCTATGTGATATAGACTAAACATAAACAAAAACAAGCTTTGGAAGGATTTTCTATGTGATACACTAATTCGTCGGTTCAATTTATAACGGGCCTAGACTCTCTATAATTTGACAAAATCATAAGAACTTCCAAGCATTTTTTTGTAAGATGATCACAAGAAATCTCATATCGAAACCAGCAGAAGAAAATCAATTCATTAACACATTCAAGGGTTTATAAAAACGTTTTATTATGAAAAAATGGTTTATAAAAATGTAGTACTATGTAGAAAATTGTTTAGATTACCTTGGAATTAGTGTAGATGAACTTCTTGTTGATCCATGATGGAGACTCATCAACCGGCAAGTCAAGCTGATCACCATAATGAGAAAGATCAATGATTTTTTCATGCTTAAGAACGGTGTCTTTGCAGAGATAAGAAAAAATGAAATATAAAGAAGACGGACATTCGTTGCATCTGCCCCATGGAGGCATCATTAAGTGAATAAGTTGAGAAAATCTGAAGCAAAAAAATAGCAAAAAACAGTAAAAATTGAAAGAAAAAATGTTAAACAAAATTATTACTTTTTGTTCTTTTAACTTTTTTACTAAGTTTTCTTTTATAAAACGGAGTCGGGATAAAAATATGAAATTGTCGTTTGTCTTTGTGTTGAGAGCACTGCAAAAAGATTGATATACGTACATCAAATCATCAATCTATATAATTCTGCACTACAGTTTATAAAAATGTACATTTAATTAAGACAATCTATGTATGAAATATTCATTTAGTTGTTATCACAAATAATTGTACATTGCATTTTCTCTGAGTCTACAATCAATTTCTTATACATACAATTTCTCTAGTTTTCTTTGCTTGTCTTCATACTCAATTCATAAACGCATGCAAGGTTTTATTAAAATATAGTATAGAATGACTTGATTACCTCGGAAGTGTAGAGGGAGTTCTTGTTGATCCATGACAGAAACTCATTAACCAGCACTGTCATGAGAACGATGAAGGATTTCATGCTTAAGAACATCATCTTTGCAGATAAATAAGAAGAAAAGGAAATGTGATTTTTTTTTTCTTTTTAACTTGTTATAAACAAATGAGATGAGATTCGGCTGGTATTAATTTATAACACATAATGAACATAGTACTTACACACATAGTTACATATTCCACAATATATAACCTATAGTAGCTTGTAGTCTATAGTTACTTTTACATATGTTCTACTTGTGGAAACTGTTAAAGCTGTCATTAGTAAATCGTATTTGTATATAGGTTTTATATACAGGTATAAGTATCACATGCATATTATGATATTAACGTATGAAAATACTTAAATTAATTATTATACAAAACCAATACTTATGAAACATTATTATAAAATTGTATTCAAACGGTATTCGAATACTTTTTTGAACAAATTGAAATATTTAATACTATATTTTGAGCGGAAACTCCATTGTTAGTGGTTTGATCCGTATAATTGATACACTAAAAATGAATCTTTGCTACTGCCAAGTTAACAGTTGTAATTGTAGTATTTAAGATTCAAGTCCAGAAGACCGGTCAACACTTTATTTCTATAAGTTAGAAATCAAGCTAAGATGAAAAATGAGTTTTGATTTAAGAAGTGACAATAGTTAACAAGATAAACTAAGATTGGTTCAGATTAATAAAGAGCTAGCCTAGGGTATTTCATTGGATGTTGATATAGAGCCAAACAATTATTCAAGCGCAGTGAAGTGCTTTCTAGGACTCGAATCACTCAACTGGACCGCTCCACTGTCGTGGTAACGATCGCTTTGCAGATCGATCTCACCACCTAACTGTCGTTGGGATGAGAATCGATTGCAAGCTTTAGAGATCAAGTCCGATTAGTCCACTTACTACCCTAATATCTACTTTCGCTGATTAGGGATATTAAGCTCAGACAATACAGGTCAGGTTATCTCCTAAGCGGTTAGCTAGATGATAAACCCTAGATCTATCAATAAGTGATCAGATTATAGATTATAGATAGCATTAAGAACAGTATGAATGAAGAATAATTATGAAAATTGCTTATCTATGTTTAGCTCAGGTTCAACACCCTAAAAACCCTAGGCGAGCAAGGCTACTACTCGATCATGATGCAAGCAATCAAAGACATAGATTCTGAAATAAACTGAATAATAAAAGAGTAGAAGAACATATAGTTCAGGTTGATCTTCTCTAAAAAAGATGGAGCTTTCTCCCTTACAATTGCAAATCGCCAAAAATACTTAGTTCTCTGGTAAAAACTAGCGTAAGAAAAATAAAATAGAAGTATGAGGTCTTTTTATAAGGAGGCGTCAAGAGGTAGAAGTAAATTAGGGCTTTTGAGTTTTAATTTCCAAAATAATGAGTTTTCATATTCGTCTGGAATAACCACCGGGATCACTCCGTCGCTTGTTCCACTTGAGAACAGTTTCAGAACTGTTCTTCTTGAGTGTTCTCCGCAGGATAACTCCAAAAAGACATATTCTTTTCATGTACCCTCTATTTATTCTTCTACCAATTCTAGACCTGAAAAAGATCAAAAAGGCTAGATTAACACGATTTAAAAACTTGAATCAAATAAAAACATATATACAAATGATGTGAAAAACACCATATATCAATAATAGTATTCGTTCGGCATCGCGAACCGGTTCTACTATCTCTAATTATGGTTCCGCATTTGTACCTGGGAGGCTCGATCAACATTCAATATGTCTCAGTTAGTCAGTGTTATCATTCTAAGACATGAATTTGCCGTTTAAACCCATGCTTTTGTAAGCCTTGATTTTAGTGCCTAAACTTGTAAGTAGCTATGTAAAGCCCTTAACGTTTATTTTATAATGATAGATCTATTGATGCAAATCAAACAATTAGCTGTAGCTGTAAAGCTACCACGTTTAAGCAATGCTAAATCACTGAGTGCGTCGATATAATTAGCTCACATAGAGTAAGAAACTAGAAAAATGAGGATGAGGGGTTTAATTGTGAGAATTTAAAAACATAAGTGCTTGTATTTGCATTTTGTAATTTATCAAAACACAATAATACAAAATTTAGATGAATTAAAAAATTAAAACAAATAAAATAAAAAGAAGGCGAGTCATGTGCTTTCAAGACTCCAACCCCTGAGATCGCTCCACTCTTCAAGTCTTGACTATTACTTACGAATGTTTTTTTTGTTCTCCCTCGCTTGGTATCTAATTTGATCTCTGTTTTTTCCCAAGTTTCGTACTTGGACCCACTCAAGAGCTTTTATTCTTGCTTTTGCTGTTGATTTGTTTCTGTGATGATGACTTCTTATACTGATAAGCAAAATGTTATTTAGTGTTTTTTCGTGTGACCGACATGTAATAAAAAGTTCACCAAGTGGAACGAAAGACATTCCTACACGTAAACTGCTTGTAATGTTTGAAAATTCGGTACTTTCTTCACAACAAATATGCACAGATGGATGCAGATAGACAATGTGCTCGCCGACGTTGCGCATATCTTAGTATGAATCATTGTTCTTCTGTAACATACGGCTATAAGCTTCCTCATGATATTGTTGATATGATGAGTGAAGAAGACTCAGAGACCTACATAAGATCAAATACAAGGCTCATATTAGCAAAATCTAATAATAAAACCAAATTAAAATGAATCCGTAAACATGAGGACAGTATAGTAGCGTGGCAGGGAAGTAATGCCACCGAATATAAGGGTTTAGTCGGGCGCTTTGTATTAAATGAATAAGCAGCTTCCGTAACCGAGCGTGTTTGTTATATAGTGGTTAGGATTGTTTTATACTCACGATAATGATCAAATTATTTTTATCTTATTTTGCAATTTGTTTTCGTAAACTATACAAACTTGGTTTCATACGGTATCAATAATTATTTTTATCTTATTATTTCATCGGTATCAATAATTAGGTTAAGTCTAAATCTTATATTAGCGTTCAGTTGGAATTTTAAATTTTCTTTTATTTTATATACACTAATTGAATAAAATATTTATGGCCCCACGAAGATATTATATTAATTTCTATACAGGTAATGTTTTAAATCTAATGATTTCATATCCAATATTTAAATGTGTTTAAAATTAAATATATTGCTTATTTATTAATCTAATATTTGCAACTAATTTTAAATGTGTTAAAAATTAAATATATTGCTTGGAGCATGAATGGGAAATAAAATGTCTCATAAGTCGGGAGGTTTTTTATGTTTTTGTCAAAGAAATAATAAAAGACTAATAAGCCTAAGTTACAAAAAAAAGACTAGTTTCCTTGTACGAGATGGTTTGTGATTTTTATGAATATAAATACAAAAAGTTTGATTAACAACCAAAAATAACCATTAAAAATTAATGTGGTTTTGATTTTCATCTCTTTGATAAAGTCGCCCTGCCTTGGCAGCCCAGGGTTTCTTCTTCATCTTTCAAGCCTTTTTCTGAAAATTCTCCCTAATTTTTCTTGTTCAACAAAAAACCTCAAGAGCTTCTCAGGCAGGAGGATCCTATCAAAAGTAAGGATTTGATAGAAAGGATTAAAACTTTTTCTAGGTTTTTTTTTTTGCCAATTTAGTAATCTTACTTCTCCTTCTCCTTAAGAAGTACCTTATATGTGTTTTTAGGTAAGGAACTTTGTTTACTTGCTTCTTCTGAGATGAAGTTCTTTTCTTTGTTGTTTTGTTTCATCCCACTTTGTGTAGTTCCTGGTTCTGTCTCTGTTTTTGATCTCTCTGTTTTCTAATTTTTTTTCTTTTTCTATTAATGTTTGTAATTGATTTTGGTAGGTTATAGTATCTCAGTAAACCATATTTAGGGTTTACAAAACTATCAAGCTTAATCTAGTCTAATTTTTATCTGTAAGCTTAAGGATCATATGATTTTCCATGACTTACACTTTTGATATCTAAATAGTTAGTGAATAGCTGCTACGTAACATTGAGGTGTTTAAAAGTGGTTTCTCAGTTACTAAGTAATGAATCATAGAGCTGTGAGTTTCAACAACGAGTTTTCATATACATTCGGTTTGGAAATTTCAGGTCGAAAACTTGGTTAAACCATACAAAGAATGGGCTGCTGCTGCTGTTGTTTTCCGATTCTACCTGAAGTAAAACCTTATTCTAAATAATTCAGAGATAATGTTTTTTTTTTCTTTCTTTTCTTGATGTTTTATTGTGTTGTCTGCAGAGCTCAAGAACAATAGATGAGCATGTTCCTTTATCTCGTGCTCCTCCTTCCTCTGTGGTACCTACAGAAGCAGTTAATAGAAATCTTGCCTCTAATCTATACACTGCTCCACTTCAGCCTCCTCTTCCTGTATCATTCTCGCCTAGAAATCATCACACTCCATTAAAGTTGCCAACAACTCACAGCAATTCGAGCGAAGGTTCTCAAGGAACCACAACACACAATGTTCCAGAAAAGGTTCCAGAAAAGGAAAAATGGCCTGCTGATGATTTTGCTGATATTGATTTGAAGAAGAAGAATCGAGAAACCATAGACGAGTGTCCAATTTGCTTAGAAGGTATACTTCGTTTTCATCCTTCAAAGTAACATAACACAAGATAGCTTTCGGTAAATATGTGTCTTCATGTTCTTCATTTGTTTTGCAGAATATGATATTGACAACCCGAAGTTACTCACGAAATGTGGCCACGATTTTCACCTTGCTTGCATTCTTGAATGGATGGAAAGGAGTGAGGCTTGTCCAGTTTGTGACAAGGTTTGTGTCAGTTAACACAATTTCAGATAAGTTTTCGACTATTTAAGTCACTTTGACAATAGACTATGTTTCTTTTGTTCTTTGACCAGGAATTGGTACTCACTGAGTCATAGTCAAGACAAAGAAAGGTACAGAAGATTTGATTAGACCGTCATTAGGTGATTAGTGTGGTGGTATATGATGAAACATTGTTTTGCTCTGTTACATTCTTAAGCTTTGAAGTTCCTTTTGATTGTTACCAATCTTTGGATTATTCATATCAGACAAAAGACACAGAAAAAGTCTAAACGACATTGGCATGCAGACAGAAATTACATCTGATTGTTTAATACTCTGAAAAATTCTTCTATATTCTTGATTTGTTAAAATTCAAAAGAGCAGTGTAAAAAGAAGGATTTTCTGACAAATTTTCTTACATAATAGTTTTGTTTATTACTAAAGCCTCTGTATAAATCTAACTCTTTATAACTAAAAATAATGATCATGACAAAACCAAGAAACTCTAAACCTTTTTAACTTTTACAACAAGAGATAGCCCTAAGAAAACCTCTATCTATTATCATGGTGAACTGTTCTGAATCTGATGAGCATTGGATAAGAGTCGTGTTAACTTACTTAACGTCTCTCGAGCCGACACAGTCGCTGGATGATCCTCTCCTGAGATCGAAGTTCTTATAAAGATTGCTTTTCTGATCAGATCATCAGCCACACTGAACTGCCCGCCACGTAACATCAGCTTAGCTCTCGTCTCCAACACAGTGGCTCGAGTCAGTGCAAGCTCTTCCCATAGAACAGGGTTTAGCTGCGCGCTTGTCTGAACCGGTCTCCAACAAAGAGACTTATCCAGCCACTTCTCCACCGGCGTCACCAGCGTCTGGTCAGCCGCTTCGAGCGCGTTTGTGCAGACTCTAAGCAGCTCCACCGCCGCGCTGCACCGAGAAAACGTAATGAATGTTCTAATCGCCAAGGGCAGGATTACTTGCTTCACAAGGAACAGCAGCTCCGTTATCTTAAGCTGAATGGTCGGAGCTTCGTTGCCGAAACCGAACAGCAAGAAGCAAACCCCCCATATCTGCTCCGCGGTTTCGACCGTCGAGCCGCGGCTTATCACAGCTCTAACCATCGCAGGAGCATTCTCATTCACCAATACTCTATTTCTCGCATAGAGTTTCACCAGCTCGTGTATTTGTATAAACCCTAGCTTAACGCTGCTGGTTCTAGCAATGTTGAATCGAAGCAACATAGAGGCAGCTTCAGCTCCTGATCTTTTCGAGTTCGACGACACGAAACCACACGTTATAGCCCGTCTCAGCCTCCTCCACAGCCGTTTTGGACCTCTATGCTTCTCAGGTAGTTTATAAGCAGCCAAAGCTAACAAAGAAGCCGGCACAGCCCCTGGAGCTAACCACCCGCCCGCGACAACCATCCTAGTAGCCAAACTCCTCGGTCCATCCGCGTGATCAAAGATCGAAAAACAAACCTCAAACAGCTGCAACAGAAACACACTTTTCCTTCTCAGCAAGCTCCCTTCCCGACCACTAGACATCTCTCTTAACGGCATTCTATTTATAGTATCCAAAAGCCGGCTAGGGTTTATAGGAAGCTCTGACAAAATCGCTCCCACTACAGCTAATCCCAGCGTTAACCTCCCAAGCTTCTCCTCGATCACCCTCAACGCATCCATTTCCGAAACAGGATAGTCTCTATTAACGCTGCTCCCCTGCATCAACACCATAGCTTCAGCTCCGGATAGGTAAGAAAGTTTCAACGGCTCCATGTTCATAACTCGGGAGAGACGCGTAGATATCAATATATGCGTCTCTCCTCCGAACCTAGGCAAAAGATCCATCACCAGCTTCGAATCCCACCAGTCTTTCTCGCTCTCCAAGTTATCGATCACAACCAAGAACGGTAGGTTCCTCATCATCTCCTTCCTGATCCTCGAAACCGCCGCGTCCTCCTGCTCCTCAAAACTCTTCATCCGAGACTTATCGGAAGAAGAACTATCCACACCTACGTCGACTTCCAAGTGCTGGTAAAGGTTCAGATAGTTCTGCCTGATGTAACGGCTCTCGCCGCCTATCCAAAGCACCATCTTGTACCTCTGGTGATGCCTGTACGCGAACTCGAGAAGCAGCTCGGTCTTACCGATCCCGGACTCGCCCGAGACGCACGCCACGCCTTTCCCGTAAGCTACTTTCATCGACCGTTTCCTCCTTCTAGTGTTGTTGTTACGTCTTAGCTCAGTGCTTTGCATCTCAATCTCCTTCTCAGACTCTTTCCACACAACTTTCTCTTTCCCTTTCCCGTTCTTGTTCTTGTTATTCCACCCTAACGTCACATTCTTCTTATTCTTTCTCCTTGCCTTGAGCTCGAAGTAATCTCTTTCTGACTCTTTCCCAACGTCTCCGAACAAAACAAACTCTAGCTCCGATAGTTCCTTCTTCCTCCCGACGAAACCATCGTTCCTCGGATAAGGAAACTCCTCTTTCTCAGCTTTCTCGCGCCACTTCCCCAACCTCTCGACGATACTCCTCCTCCCTAACCTCATAGCCAACAACGTCACAGCCCTAAACACGCACTCCCTCCAGTTCCCTTCGTGAGCTTCCAGCTTCCAATCATCGACAACACGAGACAAACCGTGAACAGCTTCTCTCCACTCTCTCTCTATCCCTCCGTAACACTCCCAAACCTCGCCTCCGTGCTTCTCCCACAAGTCCCCTCTCTTCTCCACTATGTCCCTCACGAGACAATCTCCCTGAGAGAGATCGAAGAAGACGGGGACGAGGTTCTTCTTCTCGGAGAAGAACCTCAGCTCCTCGATCGTGTGAGGAGATTTGAAAGACTTTCTCGTTAGGATGATGACTCCGTAGGAAGCTCCGTCCATGGCTCTCTCGATGATTCTCTGTTTGCGCGAGCTTCTGCATTTGCCTCTGTCAGACATGAAACAGCTCATTCCTTGGAACTCTAGCTCTGCTCTTAACCAATCAGCGAACCGGAGGAGAGACGGTTTGTTACCGTGCAATCCCAAGAACACGTCGCAGCATCTCACTCTGTTGTAAGAGACTGAGACTGAAGATGTCTGAGTGTAAGAAGACGAATCTTGACATCCTCCTCTTGTGTATCTTGGGAGGATCACGCTGCTTGAAGGTTCGAGATTCTGGAACACGAGGTCCGTGTGGTGGTCTTGGAAGCCGGAGCTGGAGGTGAGGGGATCGAAGCTGTCTTCGCATTGAGGATCGGAGCGGGTTGATTCGGAGTGTTCTTGTTGGGGTTTGGGAGATCTTGGAGAGAAGAAGGGAGATTGGTTGGCTGAGAAGAAAGCTGCCGAGGAAGATGAAGACATGTTCCGTGAGGGTTTTGTCGGATATTGTCCGAACCTGGAACTGATGTCACCTCGTGATGATGAATCCATAGTAACCACTGTTTTGGGGTTTCCTTTATTGACAATCTATCAAATCCCATAAATGCTGCTGCTCTATTATAAATCCATCGAAGCTAATAATCTGATTAGAAAAAAAAAAGGAGAAAACAAAGTCAAGATTAGGACAGAACAAGGAAAGTTAACAGCTTTGAGAGTAATTTATGTGCGTATGTTTGGTAAGAAAACGAACATTACATGGTGATGAAATCTCTCTACAGAAGTATATACCATAAAAGCTTTCTACTTTCTATTTTTGAGTGAATAGTATCTTCACAAAATAAACACTTTCTCAAAAAGCAATAATAGTAGAAAGAAGAAAAATGGTGATTCTTTTTATTAAGGAAAATAATTGATTTTGAGGACGTTGCAGCAGATCTAAGCAGAAATGGAAATAAAATAATCATTTTTAATGAAAATGAAAGGGATTCAGATCTGAGAACTTACATAGCTCGGCGGCTTGAATAATAAACCATCAAGAAGATCTTTTTTGTGTTCAAGAATCAATCAAAGCTCAGGTACTTTAGAAGAATGATGAATCCCACTGGAATGACTTAGAGTTTGAAAGAGAGTCCACCTGAAGAAGAAGAAGAAGCCAGCTCGAATTAAAAACGACGTGTGTGATGTCTTATAAGAGAGTGTTTCAATCAATGAGAAAGGAGTTGAAAGTGAAAGTTTTTAAAAGAGAGAGAGAGAGTAAAAAAAGAGAAGAAGAAGAAGAAGAAGAATTAAAACACTAGAGAAAAGCTTTCAAAGAGTTTGTAGTCGAATGCATTGCCATTTACAGATAGGCTTTGAAAAGGACTCTCTTTTTATTTTTATTTTTATTTTTTTTTATTTTTCTTAAACAAAAACAGAGGAGACACAAGCTGAGATATGTCTTAATGGAATATAAAAAAGCAAAAATAAAAACGAATTTTGATCAAAACCCAGATGAGAACAAGCAGTGGGTTCCTAATACCTTTTTTTTAACAAATGGTTCCTAATACGGTAATACCCAGAAGAGGAAAAATCTATCAAGCTTGGAGGTTTAGGATTTTTTTTTAAAAATCGATTTAGAGAAGCTTACCGTTGTGTGTGTTGATGAAGCAACTGAGAAAGAAGATAATATGAGTAGGGAAAGGTCAGTCTTTAGGGGGTTCTCATCCAATAAACAGAAACATGGGCACTGTCAAATCAACAAAAAGAAAACACAAAGTCTCACTCTTTCCCCTCGCTGTCTAATAGATTTGCTTCTTCTTCTGTTCTGTTCTCTCTTGAAAATATTTTTATTGTTACAAAAGAAGGAGGATGAGATGAGACAGAGATTGGGAGAAGTGAAAATTTCGAAATTTAAAAAAAAAAAGAATTGAGAAACTGTCTAAAATGAAAAGAGAGATCAAGGCTTGTGGGTTCCACATCACAAGTCTCCTCTTTTTCTCCTTTTTTAAATATTTTTCAATCCTTTCTTTCTGTCCTGAAACTTTCTGATGAACAATGTTTTTGATAAGAAAATTTCATAAGTTTAGTCTCTGGGGATAGAAATATAAACAGAGTTTCATTGTCACGTCCCTCCCCTATCAGGATATGGGCGTCACTGTGCCTTTTCGTCTGCTATACTGTTGATAATTTTTTTATGTGTATATAATTGTATATACTCCAATCTGATATATTTTCTCCATCTTGCTGCACATTAGTGGGTAAATACAATTGATAAAATAACATTTTCTTTTTGATAAATGATCTTTAAATAGCAAAATATTTCAAAGAATAGTAGAAAACCACTCGAAAGAGTAATAAAGTAATTGAGTTTAAGAAAAAAGAGTAATAAAGTAATTTAATTATTTCAATAGTTATTATTAATGAAACGTTGTGACGTGCAACGGTGCAAGTCGTGGACCAAAAGCAATCACGTAGATTAATTCGTTGCATGAATTATCCATTAGAAATGGAATATTTTTTTTCGTAAACTTGTTTAGAAATGGAATATGGTAGGGCTTTATCAATAACGATATGAAACTTATGAAATAGATAACTAATAGTTTAACGTACTATTACTATTGTGACGAACCCTCCGTGTATAGTTGCATTTACAATACACAATCTATTAATTAGATAATTTCAAAAAAAAAAAAAATTAGATAATTTCTTTGTTAATTTGCCTACTAACGGTCGGGTCAATTCAAATTGATAGATCACACGTTCTGTATAATAGAACGATAATATTTAAAAGCATATTATTATTTTTTGTCAACATTTAAAAGCATACATATTATAATCGTTTGGTTTGATTCTTCTATTAATTAAAGTGTGCTTCTTATTTGTTTGTTTATGACAATATACTTCCATTTGACATAACATTTGATTTGATTCATACATTTTAATGTACTATACATCTACTGTTCAAATGTATCTTAAAGATTTGTTGCTTTTGTTATACTTACAGACTAATTTAAAATATGAAATAAATAATTCGACAATATGTAGTAATTAAAGCTTCTTTTTTCATTCGGAGTAACTCACGTGCGAATATTAAACCATGTATATTACATTCATGATTTTAACTCTTTAGTCCATAAGAAGTAAAACTAATGTTCTAGTCTGTTCGGAATTGACACACATGTTAGCACATTTTGGTCGTAATTAGTATTAATCAGACGTGTTGACGACAAATGTTTTTGTGGGTAGGTCAATAATTGAAGACGTAGACCTTCCCATGAACGCAGTTCATGTCTATATGCCGTCCATGAAATAATTATTGAGTAAATTCCACTAAACTATGTTTAGGATATATATGTATATGTATATAGTCGTGGTGTAGCTAAAGCCTTAAATTTCGGTACACGGCTTAAGTTTTGATTAATAAAGCAGACGAGTAATCTAATCGTGGCTTAATTTTGCAAAAGGGTTTGATTACTCTGAATTTTCAGTAACTGAACATGTATTACAGCATTTGATTTCTTTAATTCCGTTTCCATGTAATATAGCTCAAAATCACAATCGCGCAAAGCTTTGATAATGAACTAATGTGTAGCCCTAACTCGAATCTTAAGTAGATGGTTATAAAACG
This sequence comes from Hirschfeldia incana, assembly GCA_026261945.1. Taxonomy (NCBI): domain Eukaryota; kingdom Viridiplantae; phylum Streptophyta; class Magnoliopsida; order Brassicales; family Brassicaceae; genus Hirschfeldia; species Hirschfeldia incana. The sequence goes on along the minus strand of JABCMI010000041.1, from coordinate 1,981,419 downwards.
TAATAAGATGTGAAATCAATATTAGGCAACTGTCTTGTTATTGACACCATATGTTTTTTTGGGAATCACAAAACCAACTCAATGATATGTGTTGTTTTCATGGTACACCGAATGATGTTCGATGTTTCCCTCGTAGCTTCCCAAGTCGGTCCAAAAGACAGTTTTGTATCTACATGCTCACTCCCCCACGTGTCTTCACGTGATATTTAACCTACGGTCATGATTCTTTCGACCACTCCATTTTCACACGAGTCATCCACGGCTCCAGTTAGCGCGTCTCCGACACTCGCACTTCAAAATTAGAAAGTGGCCCATCATCCTCATGAAACCATGATTAGGTTTAAAAATGAAAACAAACGCTTTAGGTTTATCTTAACTAAGAAACAAAACTGGGCTTAACCAAAAAGAGTAACGTCAAATGAGTTCTCTTAAATATGGAGTTTAACTGTACTGTAATTACCTTTAATGTCAAACAGTGTAAAAGTACGTATTATATAGTAAAATGTGAATACTGTATGCACGGCAGAAACATACAACGAATGCGGCCGAATGGTACATGTACTTATGATAATACAACATGCATGATTGACTTTTTGGTAGTAGTAAAATGTAATAAGAAATATGGAACTTACTATTACTAAAAATAAATTACAATGTAGTACCACGGATTAGTTTGCATAGAGAGTAAAACAAAGGTGTGAACTAGTATCCTCTCTTCCATGTGGTTTTGTGGCTGCTCTGCTCAGAGTTCTGGAATATTAGTACTATTGTATATTCATTATTAGTCCAACGCCCAACGAGCCATCTATAGTTGTGAAACATGTTATTTTTCTTTGATTTTGTAATGTTATTTTGAATTTCGTTTCTTTTTTTGGGCAACTTGAATTTCGTTTCTATTTATCTCAAAATAAAGGGTGTGAACGGTGTTTAGTAGCGATAAGTGTATATATATACATTCATGTCCCTAACCTAGAAACCCATCACCTCAAATGTAAAAAGAGGTCAAATGTTACTCAATTATTATTGATTGGACTTCTTGGAAGTTAATTGTTTTGATGTTTCTGACGATGGCAATGAATTGTAATGTTTCGTTGTCATTGAATCTAGTGACAAATATGATACCTCAAACTGGAGCATGTGAACTTCATGGAAACATTTTATTGTTGCAAATAGTCTTACATACAAAAGATAATGATAATGCACAGTTTTACTATGTCCGATGTAACATTCACAAATAGTATATAGTACTGTATATTTCAACATCTAGATATGCATATTAGAAGATGTAAAATCATGTGAATATCGTTTGGTCCAAAATCAAACATGTAAAAAGAAAGCTTATAGGGACCGACAATTATACATAGAGGGTGTGAAAAGAATTTAATTACAGAGAAAGAAACACTCCATGTCGACAAACCTGCACGTTAACGCTCCAAAGTCCAAACGCAAAAGATTAATTAAAAACTCAAAAAGCTAATTTTGCTAAGAAGAATTATTAAAGGGTAAACTAATCCTCATTGATGTTCATTTCTGATGTCTCTTTATTAATGCATTGACAGTATTGTCTCCTCGTGGCTTCTTCTGTTTGAATTCAAAAGTTGTCTTTAATCATCTCTCCCATGATTGTTGACAAAATATTTTAACTTTTTTCGTGACTCTCTCTATGCTCTCTGTCTATACCAAAAAAGCTATGGTGAAAGGTAGAGACTAAACCGGTCAGAACCAGAACTAAATCACACACTTTGCAGAGTTCAAGTGGTTCAGATTGTTATAACATTTTATTTACTTTGGTAACGACTGAAATAGAATTCACAACGTATAGACATCGAACCATGGAAAGCCATCAAGAGTATAGATTCACTGAACGTTCTAGTTTCAAGAACTACTTTCTCCTGACTGCGACTCGGTAAGCTTAGTGCTGAAGTCCCAAACCTTCTTGGCCAACTCTGAATCTTTAGCAAGTGATATTGGTTTAGCAATGTTGCTATCCAAGAAGTATTCCCCTGTAACTCCTGCAACCTGAGGATTCAACGCCACGTAGCAAGTCGTCGCTGCCCCCTACAGAGTCAAAGACATGGAAAATCAAATCAAACACCTAAAGCTATACCGGAAAAAAAACTTGTGACCGGTTTATAATTCGTTGGTCGTTAGTGTGAGGTTTATAGCTTTAGAGGCATACCTGTGGAACAGTCTTGAGCACATATTTAGCCACTGCACCAACAGCTCCTGCATCAAGCCAGTGAGAGAAAGGATTAGAAGAAACATTATAGAGCATGGACTGATGAACGTGGAATCAGAGAGAAGAAGTTACCAGCCAAATAGCTGTTGAAGTAGCGCCCAAGATTAGTCATAATTGCTCCTGGATGAAGTGAATTTGCTGTTATATTGACTCCATCTTCCTATTTTACATTCATACCTTAGTCAATATATACAAACATAGATTCTTGATTTGATAGGTCCCTTTTGTTTGTTGCAGTTACCTTCAGTTGCTTTGAAAGCTCGTTGGCATGTAATATATTGCAGAGTTTAGATTGTCCATATGCTCGCATACTACTATAACTGCATTGGAGTCACAAACCCAAGAAATAATGTTACATTCCCAAGTAAGGAGTACTCCTACTATTTGGTTTTACCATTAATAATACCTTGACTTGTCGTTGATCTTATCAAAGCGGACTCCTTGTGGATACGAGTACCGATGAGCTTCTGATGACAGGTTAACAATCCTTCCTTCTCTTTTGCTCTCACGTGAGGTGTTTTTCATTGTATCCAGCAGAAGCTTTGTCAAAAGAAAATGACCTGAAACATAGAAGCAGTCCATGTCAGTGATTCGAAACTAATGATTAGTTTATAAATTTAGGACAAAGCTATAACGTTGGTTTAATTATCTTACTGACCTAAATGGTTGGTTGCAAATTGCAGCTCGATGTTGTCCTTAGAGAGCATAAAAGGACATGCCATTATCCCAGCGTTGTTGCTTACAAGATTTAAGTAGAATTCAAGAACATTAACCAAGAAGTTGATAGAACTCAAAAACACAAACTAAGCAGGGTGTTTTTGTGATAGCTTACATCAAGAGGTTGAGAGGAAGACCAGCAGATTTGTAATCAGAAGCAAACTTCCTAACAGAGTCCATTGAGCTGAGATCCAACTCCATGACATCTAGTTTAGCTCCAGGGACACGGTTGACGATATCTTCTTTGACTTTAGCACCAGAGCCAGTGTTCCTCACTGCCATAACCACGTGCACACCGCGCAGTGCAAGAACACGCGCTGTCTCTACTCCTATACCGCTCGATGCTCCTAAGTAAAACATAAAATACAAAACAAAAAGACAACCTCAATGCAGGATAGCAGAGGATTAAGCTAGTTCCTAAGCTACTTCAATACCAAGATAGTCTGATAGAGAACATTTCAAAATGATAAGAATAAGCTGAAACAGAGTATATGTATGTTATTACAAGCACATGGTTGTTCTTTTTTTTTGCAGATCTGAGGTTATCTTTCCATTTCAGGCAAATGATCTCAAACATGTTTTACATCGAATTCACCCCAAAAACAGAAAAGAAGACAACTTTTTAAACACTGACCCAATAAAAAAACAGACCTTGACTCAGGTATATACCAAAGTGTATAAACAATAAAAGTCAAATCTTTTAGCCTACATGTGATAATCAATTCTGAGAGAGAATCAGAGAAGACCCAACATAGGGAAACTACAGGAAAGTCAACAGCTTTAGACAAAAAGACAAGTCCATGCGTCTGTGAAAGGGTTTTGAGTAGAGAAGAAAGAAAGAAGGAACCTGTGACAATGGCAGTGAGGCCAGTTCCGTCAACACCATGTGTGACTTCTTCTGCTGTGGAACGTGCCGAGAATCCTGATGCTCCTTTCGATCCGAAAAACCACATCTTTTCTTTCTCCGGGAAGTCGATGAGAGAACACAAAGAAAGAAGATCAACACGCACTGTGTGAGAGAGGGAGAGAGAGGGAGTGGTTAACGTTTTCTTCTCGAGTGGTCCAGAGATTTTGCTTTTATCTTCAATTTATATTAGTAACGTTTTTGTTCATATGTGAAATGTGATTACTTTTTCTCGTAAAGAAGATAAGAAGGCGATGAGAATAAAGAATACTCACGTACGTGGAGATGAATGAGCTTACGTCACGTCACCACCTTTGGAACCAAAAGTCTCAAAAAGTTTCCATTTAATAGATTTTTTTACAATTGTCTCCCACCAAGTTCCTCCTACCTTTTATTAGCTTAGACAATGTTTTGTATGGCTTACTTAGATGACTTTATTTTCTGACCAAACTTGTTTCTTTCCTACTGGTTTCCAACAGAAGAAGCATAACAATGAGAACGCTACTTAAGTAGCTTTTGATCACTAGCTTTCTTCAGTCTGATATTGTATGAAATGCAGCACAAGATCTCACCAAGTTAGTAATTTGTGGCTCAGGTCGAGAGAGAGCGTTTGCCATTCATGTTAAGCTCGCAAACTCACAACTTATTGCAATCTAAACCATAGGTCCTGCTTTAGTGGCCTTAGTACCATCTGTTTCCACTGCCTAATTTCATGTGTAGTAGTACTAAGCTAACGACAAGGATTTGACTTTTGAGACTGTTCTAATCAACTCTTACTATGTGAAACAGAACAATTAGAACACCACTCCTCATTGGTTTGTATCACCAATACTAATCGTAAAGCTTTTATATAATTCAGACAAAAATGATAAAGAAGAATGGAGTTGGATACAGGTTCTAGGAAAAAGCCTTTGAACCAAATTTGATTTCTCTAAGTACGACTGGGATAAGGTTTCCTGTATCGTAGATCCTATAAATGAACAGAAACATCCAATCAAAAGACGAGTAAAGTCTCATGCACTAAGCGAGAGCCATTTCAACAGAAAAAATTGAACTCTTAAAATTGGGAGAGGCCGCGCGAACGCAGGCCTCCACTGCCACAAATAATGACGCAGGCTCTCCCACTTGGGGAGACCTTAAGCTAAGCACCCCTCCAATGTGCAATGGAGGTCACTAGCTTAGACCACTCATCTTCATGATCATGAGTTGACCCCGTCCAGGTAAGTACCTTGCAAAGTACGACCGCCGGCTTTTTTTATACTAAGCCATACACTAGTGTCTTATCTCAATATATCCGATGTGGGACGAGTGCTAACACAAATTTCAATTGCTTTGTTACCATAGTTTTATATTTTGATGAGCCTCAACTTTAGGCCCTCTTTAATGACTAAATCTGGCCCAAAAAGAACCTATTTGACTCCACTCCTTATGATAAATCTCTTATCCAATATGCTAAATTAAACATGTTGCTGCATTATTCGATTCCACTTAACTTCAATTGAAATAGTTAGCTCTTGATTTTGTTTTCTTTTGCATATTATTGACACTGTTATTATCACCTCTTAGTTTATCTGATTATTTTCAACAAAAACAAAAAAGTAGCAATTTCATTAACAAAAACAGGCTTTATGTACAATATGTATTTATAAATTAGAGGCCATGGGTTCAGTCACGAACTTGAAAACATATCAATTACATAAATATATTTTTAGTAATAACGATCTCTGCCATGCCACCACCTCGACCTACACTCGACAAAAAAAATTACTTCATTAGTTGCAGTAAAAAAAACTATCGATCATATATGAAAGAAAAAGATTATCAGTAAAATAAACAAATTTTGTAATTATCTAGAGAGTTTATTAATAAACAATTGATCTCACCAGGACTGTTCCCAACCGGGTCGAGACTTGGACATGCCGTAACGTCCGCAAGGAAAACCATAATGCTGAGGGCGTTTGGCGTTTTTGAACGCGCAACACCCAACGCAGTATATGGCGATGAGGAAGAGAACAATGACAACGTTAACTATAGATAGTCTATGCCAATCGCGCCGCACCGTCTCTAAAACGCCAGCTCTGCACGAATCGCAGTCGTAGCAGAGCACCGTTGGAGCGTTGTTCCACCGGTAACAATCGGATTCTTGTTGTATCGGCGTCTCTGTGTTGTATACGCACGACGTCGGTGGTTTGCAGCATCCAGACTATTTCCCAATAATATTAGAATATTTTAATATCTTAAATTAATATGAACATAACTTTAATTTATATATCTTTATGAGACTATATTTCTAATGAACACTCATTTTAGCTATCCCCTTAATTTTAATACATATATGATCAATCGAAGATGTTTATTAATTATTACACAAACATAGATTAAAACCGAGTACCTGAAGAGGAGACAAGTCCTTTTGGAGATAATCGATAGGAGTCCAAAAATAGAGCTTGGAACAAGTGAGTGAGCCCAAGAGACAAGTCTTTATTGTCAACCAGTAATTAGCATCCATAACCCTTGTCTTAAGCCATGGATGATATTCTTCAAGCTTAAACTCTTTATAAACTCTACCAGTCACACCCACACCACCGCCATGGCTAGTTACAATAAACCCGAAAAGGGTCAAACCCATGAGGGCAACTATGATTAAGACCATGAAAAAGAGGTACACCCACAAGACCCAAGCCACGTCACAGCATGCACCGATCAGACCAGCTAGTGATAAGACCATGATCGCTAGGCCTAAGACCAGAAGTGGCTTTTGAAGGAAATGCTCGCATGTTGTCTTGCTCTTACCCATCCATAGAGCAGATCCTATTATAACTATAGAGGAGATTAGTGTTAGGATATTCAGGAATCCTATTACTGTATTGCTCATTCTGTTCATTTTTCTTCTCCTTTTTTTGGCTACTCTAAATATTTGAAATGATTCTCTGAATCTTTTTGTACATGTGTGAACTCTAACTGGCTTGTCTCTCTATATATCTTACTAACTGAATATAAAAAATAATATAAATAATCGATGTTCTTTGGTATACATTCATTCACACATATGACTGAATATAGAAAAAGCAAAAAAGTTGATGGAATTATTTTCCCATCTTTCTTTCTATCTATTTTTGTTTTTCCTACTTTTTATGTGATAATGTATGCGTCTTGCTTTAAAATTCATCGCCTTTGAAACTTGGTGAGTGGCTTTTCTCAAATGATATCTTTAAAAACTTGAAGTATTCTTTTCATTATTTCGTAGTTGTGGATGTTTGAAACTTTATATGATATCAATTCAAAATGTTGGTTGAGAGTTCTTTTTCATATAGGCTTTATGTTTTTTTTTTGTTGGAACTTGGCGATTAAGAAACCTTCACTCAGTTCGACTATCGATAAAAAAAGAGTCCATACTACACGAAGTGACAATCATATATAGGCCAAACTTCTTAACCATTAAGTAACTTTTCCCTCCCAACTTTTATAGCAATTTTGCTGACGGATTAATCCAAAGTTGAATATACGTGGCCACAATAATTCTAACTTAATCATATAAGATAAAACTTTGGTCATTCAAAATAATATTACATTTATCAACTACAATTACATCATAATTGTTTTTGAGTTGCAGGATATGCGATTGCTAATCAACCTTCCTAGCTTTCTTGTCACAATCAACCATTTTTCTTTATCAGCTAGGTAGAAAATTTAAGTTTTTTTCCAGAATAAACAATTAATAATTATGATCATTGTTTGGCTGATAATTATCAATTAGCAAAAGCAGTGAGTACTTATTGTCTTAAGGTCAAGCTGATCCTGAACCCTCACACTTTCTTGGCCGAGTGCATCAAACAATTGAAATATGTAACTAGCTCTGGTTCTTTGATTCTATTAGTAGAACCTTACCAGTACCAGCCCTTTTTCAAAAAAAAAAAAAAAAACTTTACCAATACCATGTGGAACAGAACCAAGCATTTGGACATTGCAATGGTATTGTTAAAAGTTTTTTTTTTTTGGAAAAGGGCTGGTACTGGTAAAGTTCTACTAATAGAATGTAAATGTGGAATTTGATTCTTGTCGATCGGGGAAGTTTTGTGTGTTTGTTTTTTCACTTTAATTTCGTATATTCTGGCCACTGAGCTATATCATGTTAGTTGACATCACTTACTTTCTAATATGAAGATAAACTACGAGTCTATATATGAAAGAAACTGTAAAAGGGCATCGACATGAGTTAGTAAATCCCATTTGAAATTCGTGTACTTGTGTCTTTGTTCTTTGCTTTAGCTTTATTTTTGTATTCTCTGGTCATTAAGATTATCACTTACATTTTAAGCAAAAAAAAAAAAAGATTATCACTTACATTTTGAGATGAAGAAAAAAGATTCCAAAATGAATCCCTGGCCAATTACGTCTTCGCTCATTTATGTAAATATTTTATTTTCATTTATTTATTAATGGTTTTAAGTGTTTTCAGATTCTATTAACGGTTTCAGATTTTCTTTATAATTTTCTTTAAATTTTTATTAGTGTGACACCATATATAGTTTCTACCTTTCATTCATATTTTTAGAAAATAGTATAAGATCCTTGATTATCCATGAGAGCCATTTGTCATTTTGATGGTATTGATAAAATGTCTCTGAGTGATGTGGCACCATATATATATATATATAGTTGATTTGCTTCATTTATCTTTGTCTAGTTGCCATGATTTCCTCTAAGAAGCTTATTTTGCTGACTTTTTCAGCATTAGGTCTCATTATAGTTGCCAAGAGCGACAGAACATTATCACTAGGAAAGGATGAAAAGGAGCTGGTGAGATTTCTCACTTCTATCAATAAACCTGCAATCCAGAGCTTCCAGGTAAAAGTTTAGTTTTGCTACAAATATGATATCATGTTTTATGCCACCAGAATCAAGTTCATTGTTTTGCATTTCAACAGAGTGAACATGGTGATATATTGGATTGCATTGACATTAATAAGCAGCTAGCCTTTGACCATCCTCTGCTCAAGAACCATACTATTCAGGTCTTGGTCTATATAAGAATTACGCTCGTAGATATTCCTTAAAAAAATCTAAGTTTCTGAAGGGATTTAGTTATTATGTGCAGTTAATGCCTACAGCAATACCTAAATGGAATATAAACAACAACAAAAATTCAAAGAATGGTGATTCAGTTCCCTTTCGACAAGATGGCATAAGTTGTCCATCTGGGACAGTGGTTGTTAAGAGGACCACACAAGAAGATCTTATACAAGCTCAGCGTTTGAAATCAATGGGGTCTGAATATTCAAGACACATTTCTCCAGAAGGAAAAAACATTGAGTTAACTGGTTTTCATGTACATATTAATACCTTGTGCTATCTCTTTCTCTTCTACTTCACGGCTGAGAACTAATCACTTATTTTCTTTTTATTTGTCCTCTTTGTATTCTAGTTTGCGGTGGCTGAGTACAGACATTCCGTTTTTGGAGCAAATGTAAACCTTAGCATGTGGGAACCAGAAGTTTCACCCACTCAATTCAGTTCTTCAAGTATGCTTATCGCCCAAGGCTCTAAAGCACAGTTTCAAAGCATTAGAGCTGGATGGATAGTAAGTTTAGGTCTTGTGTATTACTTAGCTGACATTGCACTCATCAATTTACATTAATTCTTAGAAAATATATAACGAAAGCCACGTTTCAAATTGTCCCTCAGGTGTACCAATGGTTGAACCAGAATCACAGTCGCTTGTACACCTATTGGACTGTATGTTCTCAAAAACTTCATGAATAACATATAAGTTTTCTTCCATTCTCGATAAATCACTTATATAAGTTCGTTTGCAGTAAACTCTAATAGCTTTATGAATAACATATTGAGTTTCTTCCATTCTCATGCTATGTCTTGCATTGTTTGATTCAAAACAGGCAGATGGATTTATCAAGACAGGTTGCTATAATATCTTATGTCCTGGCTTCGTACAAGTGAGCACCAAAATCCCACTCGGCACCCTTATGGGACCAGTTTCGGTTTACCATGGCCCACAATATGAAGTAGGGATCAGAATCTATAAGGTAGCACCAGCTCCCTTAAATATGAAAGTTGAAGTCTCACGAAATGAACCAAATCTACAAGAACTTGAGGCTTATGTCATTGAGTTGTGTTTATCAAGTCATTTGAATGAATAAACTCGGTCCAAATTTGCAACTGTATATGTGACAGTGCATGTGTAAACAGGATGGCAACACGGGAGATTGGTGGTTAGTGGTGTACGACGAGAATGTTGGATACTGGCCAAACTCATTGTTCACAAAAGCAGGCTTAGGTCATGGAGCTAGTTTGGTAGCGTATGGAGGAGAAGTATTCAGTCCAGTGAATGAGAAGAGCCCAAGCATGGGAAGTGGGCATTTTCCGAGTGAAGGTTACTCGAAGGCAGCCTATGTGAATAATTTTGAAGTGGTCGAAGGAGGCGTAGCTAAGAAGCCACCTTTTACTGTAAAACTATTCGCAAGCACTCCAAATTGTTACAAAGCAAGTCTTAGACGTAAAAGAAAAGTTTGGTACAACTCTATCTTCTTTGGAGGGCCAGGAGGATGTGTTTAAGATATATATCTTCTGTTTTTCAGTTTGAGTTACAGAAATAAATCTGATCTTAGAACTTCTTGTATGAGATTTACAGATACAAGAATGTTTTGGTGTATGTTTAATTGGGAGTAATTCAATCAATATCAAAAATAGATTAAGAATGTTTTCATAATGCACTCAGATTATAGAGGTCTTATAGAACCACTCGCCAGCATTTCAGTCGGGTGGACGGTAACTGGTAAAATATTGTGAAGTCCAAACACGATATTTAAATTTGTACATTACGCGTAACAGTTTTTCTTTAACAACAAAAGTCAAAAACTAAATTATTAGGATAACATAATGAACAGCACAAAATCAACATATAAGAAAGGAAAAGAAGAATTTTGTGCACCAAGTGCAAACTTGTCTACCATTGTATATTATATTTTGATATATGATCGAGAAATTTAAAAATAATTTTTTTTTTGTTTCGTCAAAAAAATTAGAGAAAGATTCTTCATATCATCAAATTTATCCGTATAAATATTAAAAATTGACAATTATTCTGGTATCGACACCATCGTTTCTAATTAAGAAAAACGTGTTGCGAAAACCATATTCCCCCTGTCCCATTTTAAGTGGATTTTAAGGTTTTTTCACAAAGATTAAGAAAACACAAAATTCTATGTAATTTATCTTGATTTTATAAAAATAGCATTAAATAAAATAGTTTCACCAATAGAAAAAAAATACAACATTTTGTAATTGGCTATAAATTTTAATCAACATTAAATTTTGTCTAGAAAAATGAGAATATCAATTATTTTGGGATAAAATAAAAATCCTTAAACACCACTTAAAGTGGGACGGAAGGAGTATTTGGAAACTATAAATTATTTATGCAGTCTATAATCCAAATTAGAGCTTCAATAATGCATGTAAAATTGATAAACTTCATCGTAAGTTTATTACCCTCGTTATATCATATTCTAGGCATGTGGCACATAATTATCTTATCTTGTAAAAAATTTATTATCTCCAAGTTCCATCCATATTGCACCATCTAGTTAGTACCTTCTCTCTATCGACTCAAGTGTAAGCGTAACGGCTTCTAAATGTATTATATTGGTTCCAGCTTTATCATCAAAAAGTAAATAACTAAAGATAGCAAATCATTTTTTATGAATCTTAAACATATTGTATAACATTCACTATGATAGCCAAAATTATTAATACACTTTTTTTTTAACTATACAGAGATATTCTGGCTCCACAGAAGTGGTCCAGACTAATCACGTATTGTTACGTGTCAGTCTTGGACTATCCCCGACGATACTGAAATATTAATTCTCCAATGATCAAGATTCGAACCCAAGTGACAGTATTCACAACTGTGAGCTTTTTACCACCAGAATTAAAAGCCTTAGTTAGAACTTTTCAAATTCGTGTTTATCATTTTTTTACAACTAGATTCATTATTTAGCGTCATTTAAAAAAATAAAAAATGATAAAAATCTTTTTATAAATTAATATATTAATCATAGATTTTACTTGTTGACAAATTTTTTTTATAGATTTTTCTTAATTGACTGGAATTGCTTCCATATCTGTTAATTACTTTCTTTGTTTTATTCTACACATTATTTTGGATTTTTTTTTGTTTTAAAATATAACTCATGTTAAAATTCAATGCAAAATGTTAGTTAACTAATACTTGTTGAAAATATTTAAAGTAAAACTTAAAGTGTAATTTATTTTAGATATTATTATTTTTAATTAAATATTAAAGACAAATTAATATTCACCAAAACAAGTTATAAATTGAAACAAAGGGTATACTACTTTTGACAGTTTTTAAGCAATTATTAATTTATAAAAAAATATCTTAAAGTTTGCTCTTTAATGGCTCATTTAAGGATCCCCACAAAGAGATTTAGGAAGAGACATTTGTCAATCATTGTGTAGGTACCTCGTAGGTATCAGTGGTCTCAAAATTATTGATACCGTATTTAATTGTGAAATAATTGTTGTGCTTCATTAAACTTTTGGTAAAGATAGTCATAAGAGCCATGATTTCTTTTGATAAGTTACCTCTGCTGACTTTTTCGGTACTAGTTCTCATTCTTCTTGCCGAGAGTCACAGAAAGATACTAGTGGACGACAATGAAAAGGAGTTAGAAAGATTACTCAACCATGTCAATAAACCTGCAATCAAAAGCTTCCAGGTAAGTTATAGCCTTTCCAAAACAATATTTGATATTATGTTCATAAATTAATTTGGCTTGTTTATGCGACCATAGTCACTCTATTTCCAGATCACATCATATTTATTGCTTTGCATTTCGACAGACTGAACATGGTGATATATTGGATTGCATCGACATTAATAAACAGCTAGCATTTGACCATCCTATGCTCAAGACCCACTCTGTTCAGGTTTTTCGTGTATATAAGAAGTTTGCTACTTCAAGACGCTAGTAGAAATTCCTAATATATATATTATTATGTGAATGGATTGAACTATGATGTGCAGTCGAGGCCTACAAGTACATCTAAATGGGCAATAAACAATAACAGCTCAAATAATGGTGCTTTTGTTCCGTTTGGACAAGATGGGATAAGGTGTCCACTTGGTACAGTGGTTGTTAAGAGGATCACACATGAAGATGTTATACAAGCTCACCCTTTAAAATCCATGGGGTCCAAATATTCAAGATATGTTTCTTCAAAGAGCAATAACGTCGACTTAACTGGTTATCATGTATAAACCATTATGCTAATTCATTATCTTCTTCTTCACTTAGAGCATTTTCTCACCTACAATGAGCATTTAACTTTCACTCTTTCTTCTTATTTGTTCTCGTTGTACACTAGTTTGCCGTGGGTGAGTTCAAATATGACAATTATGGAGGAAAGGCAAACCTTAGCATTTGGGAACCAGTAGTTTCACCCACTCAGATCAGTTCTGCAAGTATGCTTGTCGCCAGAGGCACTTATGAACATTTTCAAAGCATTAGAGCTGGATGGATAGTAAGTCAGAATCTTGTGTTTTTCTTATATATATATGTGTGTGTATATATATATATATATATATTATAGGACCTTGTACTCATCAAATTACATTAATTCTTATATCAATGTTCAAATGCGAAAAGCTAGAGTTGGATTGCATTCATCGGTTTACATTTATTATTATGTCCCTCAGGTGTACCAATGGCTAAACAAGAATCACAGCCGCTTATTCACCTACTGGACTGTACGTTTACCAAACCTATAAGTTTTTTATGAAGAACATCTTGACTTTTCCCACACTCATGAGGTCTTGTCGTAAAGTATATCAGTCTATTCTTTGTTTGTAAACAGGCAGATGGATTTATCAAGACAGGTTGCTTCAATACATTATGTCCTGGTTTTGTCCAAGTGAGCACCAAAATCCCGCTGGGCTACCTTCTTAAACAAGTTTCTACATACGGTGGCAAACAATATGAAATAGAAATCCGCATCTTTCAGGTAGCACCGGATTCCTCATGATCATTCGAAAGCTTAATTCTCTGGTAAATTTTAATGAATATGTAAGGTCCAAATTAACATATGTATATGCAACAATGCTCTGTCTAAGCAGGATAGTAAAACAGGAGATTGGTGGTTGGTGGTGTTCGATGAAAATGTTGGATACTGGCCAAAATCATTGTTCACAGAAGTCGGTTTAGTGCATGGAGCAAGTATGATATCATATGGAGGAGAAGTATACAGTCCAGTGAAAGAGAAGAGCCCAAACATGGGAAGTGGGCATTTCCCCATTGAAGGTTACTTGAAGGCAGCCTATGTGAATGGTATTGAAGTGGCTGATGAAATTGACGGCAAACTTTCAAAGCCACCAATTTCTACTGTAAATCCATTATCAAGCACCCCAAATTGTTATAAAGTAGAAACCAAATCAGATATCAATGTTCCGTATGACGCAATCTTTTATGGAGGACCAGGAGGTTGCTCTTTCTAGCTACCTTGTGTTTAAGATCTTTCCTGGTTAAGAAAATAAATGAAATGGATATTCGACAGTGACTTTAAAACTTCATCGACACATTTCAAACTCTATCTCGAATTTTACTGTCATTTTCTTATGAAAGATCTATAGACAAATTGTACCTGAATAGATCATAAGCAACAATTTTTCATGGAAATCTGATCCCTTGCAATATCTGCAAGAGGGAATAAACTGCCCAGATGGAACAGTAATTATAAAAAGGACTACAGTACAAGATCTTATGCATGCACAGCGTTTGAAAGCTATCGGATTCAGTGTTCCAAGAATTTTTCTTACAGAGAATAACTAAAAGGTTTCATGGATATCTTTATCCGTTTTAGTTACATACACTGAGAATGTATGATATTCACAACTTTAAGCAATAACTTAAATGTTTCTGACTTCTTAGGCTGAAAATAATGAAACTATAGTAGCCAAAGTGTAAAATGTCAAAAAAAAGTGTAAAATGTCACATTCACTTATTATAAACTATCATCATTCAGATGAGGTCCAAGGAAGGAAACTGGATTTGATATAAATCCGTGTGAGGTCATCGCAGGCATGGAGTAACGGAAGGCTGAGATCGTGTGAACATAGAGTTGTATTAAGAAAGCTGGCGAACAGTCTCTCTCTGGCGTTTTTTTCTCTGTTTTGAGGATGAGAAAATGGTACTTGCGCCATAAGAAATCGTTTGGTGAGGGAAATTGCAGTAGCTACGAGTCGTTCAAGTGTTTGGAGTATGTGACATTCAGACAAAATAGGGAAGTTTGAGAAGATTGTTACACTGTCAAAGACTTTGCTGGACTAAAAGCTGGATCAACCAGATGATCCTGAAAGAGAAAACAACGGTCTTTTTGGTTTAGAGATAATTAAAACCGTTACTGCTTTTGAAAGTGAGAAGAGCTTTACAGTTGCTGAGACTTTGTGTGTGTCATGCAATGCAAGTCAAAGTAGTAGATAGTGGAGCCCAAAGCCACTTTTTGGATCTTTCTATTACCAATCTAAAGTCGTGGTTTATTTAACATGGTTTATTCAAAGTGGGAGTAGTAGTCAAAGTTGGATTCCATTCATATGGTGAATAAAGAAAGTTGGATCAACGGAAGTCAACTGCATTCTAGTTTATCACCACTTGTCAACAAACGAAACAAACGTTTTAGCACAAATAGCCTTGTGTTACAAATAGAGAAAACAAGTGATCCAAAGTCGGTGAAAGAAGCTAATGACTTGTCACGGGGGACGGAGAAGCTTGTTCACAGCCGTGTCAAGAACATCCACATTTCTCCTCAGATGCTTTCTGCAGATTGATTTAGTTAAGGACTGTACAACAAACTCCAGACTAAAAAAAAAACACAAATAAGAAAACTTTGAGCTTAAACATGGGTGTGTCTCTGTCTCTCTATTAATACATTCAAACACACAAGGTTGACACGCAAAGAACCATAACAAAGGATACAACCTAGCCGCCAGAGTCTCAACGCCTTTAATTTCCTCGTTCAATCTGCATAGAAAAAAAAACCATACCACAAAAAAAGTCGTTGACAAAATCACAATCATGAACACATACTCGGTGTTCTCTATGATCAGATAAAGAGTAAAAAAAAAAAACAAGATCATAATGGAAGTACCTGAGGCAAGAGTTGATGTAACGGTTCCCTTTAGTGGAAGCATCCAAAGCTGCAAAATTCACAAAAACAAAGAATAACAAACAGTAAACTAAAAAAAAACAGGTAGTGTCTTAATCTCACCAGTCTCCTGAAGCCGTCCTGCTGCATCACCGAAGCAACTCATGTGATCAACAGAGCTACTTGTAGCCTATACCACCGCCAAACAAAGTCTCATTAAGAACAAATATTACAAATCAAATAAATGTAACAGTTTTTATCATAACAAAACAGATCAAACTTAACAAAGTTTTCATCTTTCCACGAACAATTAGCGTTTTCTAACCTCAGAGAGAGTTGATCTGAGGGAGACAAAGAGAGACGCGAAGCTCTCCGCTACTGCCTGCGAATCCTTCTCCACCGTCGAAAGTGTTCTCAGAATCTCCCCTTGCTTCAACGACGGCGACGGCTCCGATCTTTCCTCGCTGACTTGATTCGATCCAGATTCCTCCGCCGCCGAAGAATCGCCGTCCACCGGACGATCCACATCAGCTTCAGCTTCAGCTCCGGCGTCCATTTTCCCGCTAGTTAATCCCGGTGGCTACTCGATGTGGCGTCGTCGTTGAAGACAATCTGTTATGAATAGGCCTGGGCACGGATCGGATATCCGGATTTTTGGAGGTATTTGTGATTTGCTTCGTATGTTACGGATATCTAATTTTGGTATTTGCTTTGCTTCGGAGAAATACGGATATTCGGAAAAACGGATATCCGGAAAATAATTAGATATTTGCGGATATTTGCGAATAATTACGGATATCTCATATGTTTTGATTAATACAGATAATCTTAAAATTTCAATGCATATTTGTTTTGTATAATATATTTTTACGTGATATATAAGATAAAAATTAAAAGAATTAGTAAATCTACATATTTTGTAAAAAAAATTCAACTTAGTTAGCAATTATAATAACACAAAACTTAAGAAAAAGTTATAATTATCATAAAATATTATTTTTCCTTTTATGTGCTACTTTTATATAAGTAATAATGTAAATAAAATTTGTCAAATCATATGTCAGAATAACAATTATATAATTTTATACATATAGAATTTTAAATATAATCAAGATATACATGTATTTATATATTGCCGGATCGGATCGGATATCCACTTCCCAAAATTTTAATATTTGTGATTTGCTTCGTTTTTTACGGATATTGAATTTTAGTATTTGCTTCGATTTGTAAAGTTACGGATATCCGGATTTTTCGGATCGGATCGAAGCAAATAACGAATCGAATCGAAATTTACGGATATTTTGCCCATCCCTAGTTATGAATACAAGTTTTAAGAAATTATAAAATCCCCCAGTAGTCTCTTATCATTACATATATGCCCTAAATTAAAAGAACTCACCACACTTAACCGAAAGTATTAAATCGGTTATATCAATCCGGTCCAGAACCGAACTTAAACCGTAAAACCCAGTGTCACCCACCATATAATAGGGTTCGGTTTAAAGCAAAAACCTCGGTAATTGAAAACTTTGACAAAATCCGAACTCTGGCGGCAATCATTCTGCAATCTGTACTAATCAAAATGATTTTAGATATTTGACTTTAGAGAAACAGAATTCTATTTTGATCTGTAACTTTTAGATTTTGATTGAAAAAAAACAATAATATTTGAAGAAAACAAAGAGAATAATAATAAGGAAAAGAAAAATTAGTGGATTATCACTGATTCACTGACATCGACTGGTCATCTTCCAAAGACTTTTTATGTTAGAATATTCAACAGTAACAAAAAAAAATTCAACAACAGTTGGTCAACTTCATACAGCCAATGAAACTGAAAATGAGTATTTAAGCTTCTTAAATTCAGAAAACCAAACACAAGAGACAAGACCAAGATGGACGACTTGTTGTTAGTCGTCTTCTGGATTGTCCTCTTAACCTCTGTTCTTGTTTCCGCAGATATATGCTTTGACAGATCTGGTTTTTTCACACCCAATGGTCCTTACGACTTAAACCGACGACTCATGCTCTCTTATCTTCCTTCCAACGTCACAGCTAACAACGGCTTCTACGCAACGTCGACCGGACAAGATCCCAACAGAGTGTACGGTTTAGGGATGTGTGCTCCAGGTTCTGATGCTCGATCTTGCTCTGACTGTATAATCTCTTCGTCTGCTAGATTGTTACGGAACTGTACTAACCAGATGGAAGGTATAGACTGGAGGATGGACAGAACACTATGTCTTGTACGTTACTCGAACCGGTCGTTTTACGGGTCGCTCGGTATGGAAGTTCTACGGAGCGAGAACTATACAAGAGATTTTCAAGATAACATGACGGATCTTGATACTAAATGGGAGGGCTTGATGATTGGTTTGATAGATCAAGCTTCCTCTTTGTACTACGCAGCCGGAACAAGGAAGCTTGAGTCGTCTATCTCCCACGTGTACGGCGTTGTTCAATGCAGTAGAGATTTGTCTCTTGAGAACTGCACTCATTGTCTGCAACAGGACGTGATTGAGTATAGGTCTTGTTGCCGTGGGAGACAAGGAGGCATTATTTCTAGGCCTAGCTGTTTCATTCGTTGGGAGGTTTATCCGTTCTTGGGACTTTTCGATAATCTTCCTCCTCTTGATAAAGGTATAATAATGTTTTGTAATCGTTGTTAGGTCATATCTATATCAAACCTTGTTTTTTTTTTTAAGTTTTCTGCCCTGTCCTTAGAGCTGTGCCAATATTTTATTTGGTGGTTTTTGCCGGTGCAGATGGTAAAAAGATTTCTAAGGGAACTATTGTGGCAATTGTCGTTGCTCCAGTCGTAGTGATTGCTCTTGGATTTGCTCTTTGGAGAAGGAGAAAAGCATACAAAGCATCTGCAACTGATTGTGAGTTTCTTGGTTTTCAAAACATAAGTTCAAAATGTTTTTTTTTTCTGTTTCTATGTTCTTCTCAGACGGTTACCATTTCTGTGTTACAAATAGATTTTGGAAGGCTTATAATGGTAAAGGACTATGGATCTGAGAGAGAAACGTATTTAGTATAAAATTATGTATAAATTTGTTCTGCAGCTGGGGATGATATGACAACTTCAGGCTCACTTCAATTCGAGTTTAAAGCAATTGAAGCTGCCACAAGTAATTTTCATAAAGATAACAAGCTTGGTCATGGTGGGTTTGGTGAAGTTTACAAGGTATAGTATTTGTTGCACGTACTTATTTGTGTAACACAAGAACAAAACAGATTCCGGTAGTTAAAGTCAATAAGATCATATGAATTGATAGGGAACGTTAACGAATGGAACACAAGTTGCTGTGAAGAGGCTGTCTAAAAAGTCAGGACAAGGTGAAGAAGAGTTCAAAAACGAGGTGTTTCTTGTAGCTAAGCTTCAACATAAGAATCTTGTTAGGCTTCTTGGTTTTTCTGTCAAAGGAGAAGAAAAGATATTAGTCTACGAGTTTTTAACTAACAAAAGTCTCGATCATTTCCTTTTTGGTAAGAATCATATAATATATAGGCCTATATATTCTCAAAACCTTAGTTGTTGATGATCTCATAGTCTAATCAGTTGACATATTCCCAGACCCTAAGAAGAGTGGTCAATTGGATTGGCCAAGACGATACAACATTATCGAGGGAATTACACGTGGGATTTTGTATCTACATCAAGATTCGCGACTCACTATTATACATCGTGACCTCAAAGCGGGTAATATTCTCTTAGATGAAGATTTGAATCCTAAGATTGCAGATTTTGGTGTGGCTAGAAATTTCAGTGTTGACCAAACGGAAGCTACCACAGGAAGAGTGGTTGGGACATTGTAAGTAATTGTCCATAGTAAGTATAATTTATCTATCCTTGTTGTTGATAGAAAAAAGTTATACATATTTTATAGCGGATACATGCCACCAGAGTATGTGACCAGTGGACAGTTCTCGACAAAATCTGATGTGTATAGCTTCGGAGTATTGGTTTTGGAGATTATTGGTGGAAAAAAGAATAGTAGCTTCAACGAGACAGATGGGTCAATAAGCAACTTGGTCACATATGTTAGTAAATTTCCACACTATCTCAAACTGTTTTACATGTTTAGCAATGATCATGGCTGTCAACATTATTTTCTTGATAAATGACTTGAATAGGTGTGGAGGCTTTGGAACAATGACTCATTGCTGGAAATGATAGACCCGGCCATTCAGGAGAATTATGACAGAAATGAAGTGTTTAGGTGCATTCACATTGGATTGTTATGTGTTCAAGAAAATCCTACAGATCGTCCAACCATGTCCACAATATTTCGTATGCTCACTAATACTTCCATTACGTTGCATATGCCCAAACCACCTGGATTTGTCTTCAGGGTCAGATCCAAGTCAAACCCATTAGATGAGAGATTGCAGTCTGGTCCGTCTACTAGTATATCGATTACGTGTCTTAGTCCTCGTTAATAGCTAGGCTGATGTTTGATATGTATAGTCTTTTACAAACTTATGATTGATGAAGAAATATTGATTCAAAAGCCTAATATTAGCTAGGCCACAGGGATGACCTAAATATCTCGTCTCCCATGATAATTCAAATTAATCTCGTAGAAGATTCAAATTCTGATTTAATTGAACTGAACTAGATACACTAAACACATTATCTGAATCATCAAAAAGAGGGTTAAAAAGCTGACAAACGAAAGCTCTGTAACAGTCCTCTGTTTCATGTTCTTCATAAGCTTAAGTGACAACCTATTCTTAGTAGCGAGTCGTTATTACCGTTACCATAATATAAATTTACTTCTTTAGTTTTCTTTTGAAAATAAATTTACTTTTTTTTTCAAAGGGGGAATTTGTCTAACTCTTGATTAGTCTTTGGTTTGAGAACATTTGTGCAAGACAGAAGTTAAGTATCCGTATTAGTACTTTTGCCTTCCATAACGGATGCATTGATGGGTAGTTTTTAAGCTATACAGATCAATTTGAAGAAAATAACAGCAACATCAAATTCACTTGTGGAATAGTGGACTCTGGTTGAGATATATGACAATAAAGATCACTTGGAAAAGTGTTCAGCGCTTTCTGTTGTTGAAAACATATGCTTGGAAATATTTTAATTTCCTTCGGGAGAAAATTGGAGATAAACCTCCCAATTTGTCAATGAGTCCATCGTCTTTCTGTTGTTGAATATTCTTGCAAAATAGAGTTGAAAATTGATATGGTTATCTATTTTAGTAAAATATACTTGTTATTTCAGTCACTTGTCAAGATACCAAGCAAGTGAGGTGAAAACATAGAAAAAAAATCAGATGGTAATTATATAATTAGAAAATAAGTATTTCAAAACTCTGAAAATTAATGCACTGGCCGTCCAATGGAAATGATGAGCAGGCATGGATGTGTTACAGAAGCCAAACTATAAAACAGAGTAATATTAACTTTCTGGCCGCGCACATAAAGAACATGAAAAATGGAAACAACTTAGCTTAGACCACCTGGATTTTTCTTCCAAGCAGGGATGAACAAGTAGAGAGAGCAGGTCCATCTATTGATATATCTGCTGCATCTTCGAGATGTGCAAACGAACATGACTTATAAAATTCTATATATAAAAAGTCAGATAAATTTTTAAAATTTTATTAACATTATTATTAAATTTAATTAATTTAGATTGAATGAAATTAACTTAAATCAATATAAAACGTGTAAAAACTGATTTAAATCGTATAAATCATATTTTTTTTTCAAAAAAATCAGTATAACCAATTTGCTGTTTAAACCCTAAACCGATTTTTAGTATACTGAATTAACTATAAAACCAAGTTAACCGAAAGTCTTACTTAGGTCATATCACATTGACATTGACACTGACTGATCATCTTCCAGAGTCTAAAATATAGAAAAATCAATGACAAATGGTCGGTCAATTACGTACAGCCAAAGAAAATGAAAATGACAATTTAAAAATTATTAACTTAAAGAATATAAGTGTTTGTATCAGAAAATCAAACACAAGAGACAAGACAAGACCAGGATGGACGACTTGTTAGTCGTCTTCTGGATTGTCCTCTTAAGCTCTGCTCTTGTTTCTGCAGATATATGCTTTGAAAGATCTGGTTTTTTCATACCCAATGGTACTTATGACTTAAACCGACGAGTCATGCTCTCTTCTCTTCCTTCTGATGTCACAGCTAATGACGGCTTCTACACAACATTGGCCGGACAAGATCACAATAGAGCGTACGGTCTAGGGATGTGTGTCCCAGGAACTGACGCTCGATCTTGCTCTGACTGTATCATCTCTTCGTCTGCTAGATTGTTAAGGAACTGTACTAACCAGACAGAAGGAATAGACTGGAGGATGGACAGGACACTCTGTCTTGTTCGTTACTCGAACCGCCCGTTTTACGGGTCGCTCGGTACAGAGATTCTGCGGAGTGAGAACTATACAAGAGATGTTCAGGCTAACATGACCGATCTAGAGATTACATGGGAGGCTCTGATGATTGGTTTGATAGATCAAGCTTCCTCTTTGTACTACGCAGCCGGAATAAGAAAGCTTGAGTCGTCTATCTCCCACGTTTACAGTGTTTTGCAATGCAGTAAAGACGTATCTCTTGAAAACTGCACTCATTGTCTGCAACAAAACGTGATTGAGTATAGGTCTTGTTGCCGTGGGAGACAAGGAGGCATTATTTCCAGGCCTAGCTGTTTTATTCGGTGGGAGGTTTATCCGTTCTTGGACCTTTTCGATAATATTGCTCCTGAGAAAGGTAAGATCATGTTTTGTACTCTTTGTTGTTGTTGTTAGATCAAATGATTATTATACATATCTAACATTATTTGAGGGGTTTTGCTCTGTTCTCTGTTCTTGTTTTGGTGCCAAATTGTTCCTTTATTGGTGGTTTTGGTTGATGCAGATGGTAAAAAGATTTCTACGGGAATCATTGTGGCGATTGTCGTTGTTCCCGTTGTATTGGTTGCTCTAGGATTTGCTCTTTGGGAGAGGAGAGAAGCATTCAAAGCATTTACAACCGATAGTGAGTTTCCTTATGTTTTGGTACGAAGATAATTTCAAAACATAAGTTCAAAATGCTAGAAATTATTTTGGAAGACTTATAATGGTAGAGGACTACGGATTTGAGAGAGAAATTTATAAGTATAACGGCATGTATTCATTTGTGCTGCAGCTGGGGATAATATTACTATTTCAGGTTCACTTCAATTCGATTTTAAAGAAATTGAAGCTGCCACAAGTAACTTTCATAATACTAACAAGCTTGGTCATGGTGGATTTGGTGAAGTTTACAAGGTATAATATTTGTTCTTCGTACTTATTTATGTTACAAACTCCGTAAAACGAACAAAAAATATTCGGATAATTATGTAAAGGTCATACGAATTGACAGGGAACGTTACCGAATGGAACACAAGTTGCTGTAAAGAGGCTGTCTAAAAAGTCAGGACAAGGTGAAGAAGAGTTTAAGAACGAGGTGTTTCTTGTAGCTAAGCTTCAACATAAGAATCTTGTTAGGCTTCTTGGCTTTTCTGTCAAAGAAGAAGAAAAGATATTAGTCTACGAGTTTCTGCCTAACAAAAGTCTGGATCATTTCCTTTTTGGTAAGAATCATATAATATATAGGCCTATATTCTAGAAACCTTAGTTCTTGATGATATCATAGTCTAATCAGTTGACATATTCCCAGACCCTAAGAAGAGTTGTCAACTGGATTGGACAAGACGATACAACATTATTGAGGGAATTACTCGTGGGATTTTGTATCTTCATCAAGATTCGCGGCTCACCATTATACACCGTGACCTCAAAGCGGGTAATATTCTCTTAGACGAAGATTTGAATCCGAAGATTGCAGATTTTGGAGTGGCTAGAAATTTCAGTGTGGACCAAACTGAAGCTACCACAGGAAGAGTGGTTGGAACATTGTAAGTAGTTTTCCACTGTATAATTTTTATATCCTTGTTATTGTTGTTAAAAAAAGTTGTACATATTTTATAGCGGTTACATGCCACCCGAGTACGTGACTAGTGGACAGTTCTCCACAAAATCTGATGTGTATAGCTTTGGAGTATTGGTTCTGGAGATTATTTGTGGAAAAAAGAATAGTAGCTTCAACGAGACAGACGGCTCAATAAGCAACTTGGTCACATATGTTAGTAAATCTCCACACTATCTCAAACTGTTCTACTTTTTTTAGCAATGATCATGGCTGTCAACGTTATTTTTTTTGATAAATGACTTGAATATAGGTGTGGAGGCTTTGGAACAATGACTCATTGCTGGAAATGATAGACCCGGCCATGGAGGAGAATTATGACAGAAGTGATGTCATTAGGTGCATCCACATTGGATTGTTATGTGTTCAAGAAAATCATGCGGATCGCCCATCCATGTCTACAATCTTTCGTATGCTCACTAATGCTTCAGTTACTTTGCATATGCCTCAACCACCTGGATTTGTCTTCAGGTTCAGACCCAAGTCAAACCCATTAGAGGAGAGATCGCAGTCTGGTCCGTCTACTAGTATATCGACTACGTGTGTTAGTCCTCGTTAATAGCTAGGCTTGATGTTTGAGATGTATAGTATTTTACAGACTTATGATTGATGAAGATATATTGATTCAAAAGCCTAATATCAGCTAGTCCAAAAAGATGACCTTAAAAATCTCAAGTCTCCCATGATGATTCAAATTAGTTCTCGTAATTGATAAGAACCAGATCGACTAAACACATACACATTATCTGAGTCATCAAAAATATTCTTTTAAAAAAACTGCAAAGAAAAGCTCTGTAAATTTGTTCAAAAAAAGAAAAGAAATCATCTTTTTCATCCTAATCTTACTTAGTACGAAGTTGTTATTAGTGTTACTATAATATTAATTTACTTATTTTTCAAAATGAGATTTTGTTTAGCTCTTGATTGGTCTTGGTTTAACAACACGTTTGCAAGAGAGAAGTATCCGTATTTGCTCCTTTTTCCTTTTATATCTGATGCGTTATTGGGTAGTCTTTAAGCTATACAGATCAATTTTAAGAAAACTAAATCGACATCAAATTTACTTGTGGAACAGTGGAGTCTGATTGAGATACATGACAATAAAAATCAACGGAGAAATACTCAACCGCTTTCTGTTGTTGAAAACATGCATATGGAAAAATCTTTTTTTATGGTATATCGATCACATGTGTTAGTCCTCGTTGAAAGCGAGGCTGATGTTTGATATGTATTTTCAAGTCTCCCACGACAATTCAAATTAGTGAATTTCCCAATGATGTGCATTGCCATTGACGTAGAAAATTCAACTCCACACTGATTTAACCCACAGTCCCACACTCTTATCTCAACCATCTTAAAAGCTGACAAAGAAAGCTCTGTAATAATCCTCTGTTTCGTTTTCTTCACAATAGTAAGTGACTGGAAATATTGGTGCATTGGTCATTATTAC
Organism: Hirschfeldia incana; assembly: GCA_026261945.1. NCBI lineage: Eukaryota > Viridiplantae > Streptophyta > Magnoliopsida > Brassicales > Brassicaceae > Hirschfeldia > Hirschfeldia incana. The sequence continues at coordinate 1,955,926 of JABCMI010000041.1, read as the reverse complement.
CGTTATCATACTATTAGTTAACTTATCTTCTAGCGAAAAAGAACAAAACTAAAGCGATTGCGTTAACCTTTGATTGGTCTATGTATAAGACAGATGTTAATTACTAGTCGTTACTCTGTTTTCCTTTCGTATATCATGGCATCATTAATGGGTTGAATTTTCAAGTTCTACGAATGAGTTTGAAAAAGCTATGCTTGTGAAACATTGAGAGAGTCTGGTCAAGCTATATGACAATGACAGCAAAGATTCATCAAGAACTTAGAAGAAAAAGGAACTGAGCTTTTATTACAAAACAAAAAACCTCTGACGCTTTCTGTTGTTGAAATGGAGCTGAACCCCCCAATTTGTCCACAACTCATAATCTTCTGTAGAAAAGGGAATGATCTCTGAGCTATGTTAATAATAACTCACCGTGCAGCCTTCCACACAAACATGTAAGTTATGCTTAGAACGGACAAGCAATATATGTTAAAGATCGTTGAGATGAATCCTTGTTGAAGGAAACCAAACTGTAAAACAGAGTATTATTTTCTTTCTTTCTTGCCGGGCATATAAGGGAAAGGAAAGTGAGAAACGGAAACAGCTTAGCTTAGACGAATCTTTATTGATGTGTAATATCATAACTTTAACATTGCTGAGTTCTTTTCCGTCTTCAACGAGGAGCTACACTAGTAATGGAAGCATCATCGACTGAACAGAGAGCAGACATATGCATAGATGGACCCGGTCTCCCTACTTCTTCATGCCTGCTCCTGAAGAAAAATCCAGGTGGTCGTGGTACGGCAAGAGCGATCGAACTACTAGTGAGCATCTGGACTATTACTGACATAGTTGGACGATCTTCAGCTTCTTCTTGAACACACAGTAAAGCAATATGAATGCACCTGGTAATTTCATTAGGTTGATAGTTATCTTGAAAGGACGGATCCACGAGCTCTAACGGTGATCCATTGCTCCATAGTCTCCAAGTCTGTTGAACATATTAATAATGAAACCTTTGGTCATCATGGAAGAAAGCAGAAAAATGTGGAAGCTTAGAGGCTCTATGCTCACATATGTAACCAAATTGCCAGGACAACCATCCATTTGATAGAAACTGCTGTTCTTCTTGCCGCTAATAATCTCAAGAACTAAGACCCCAAAGCTATAGACATCTGATTTCATGGAGAATTGTCCGTACATTGCATACTCAGGAGACATGTAACCACTGCAACAATACTTATATGTTAAGTTACTAGAATCAATAACCAGTGTACAGAGAGAAGAGATGGCGAGAAGAGAACATACTAGGTTCCGACGACTCTTCTCGTATTGGCTTCTGTTTGGTCCATCCCAAAAATTCTAGCCATTCCAAAATCTGCAACTTTCGGGTTCATATCAGCATCCAATAGGATATTACCTGCTTTGAGGTCACGATGTATGATGGTTAGTCTTGAATCTTGATGAAGATATACAATCCCTCTAGCAATTCCTCCTATGATCTTGTACCGTCTTTTCCAGTCTAACTGCCTTTGCATCGTAGAGTCTGCACATGCGTATTTATTATGTTAAAAAGAATGGCATGGAACTTGAAAAATACATCCTAAGCTAACTATTGAACTTAACTAACCAAAAAGGAAGTAATCGAGGCTTTTGTTGGGCACAAACTCGTAGATAAGGATTTTTTCTTCTCCTTCCAAACAAAACCCAAGCAGCCTTACCAAATTCCTATGCTGAAGCTTTGCCACAACAATAACTTCATTTTCAAACTCTCTTTCACCTTGTCCTGATGTCTTGGATAGCCTCTTCACCGCAACTTGTACTCCACTAGGAAATGTACCCTACAAGTATGGGAATTGGACCGTAAGATTAATCATTAAAATGAAGTGTACTTAAATGGAGTTCTGTAGAAGTTAGCATTCATTATAAATGAAAGTAGATATTTACAAGCTACAACTTACAAGGTTGTTACACCTAATCGCATACATAGTGGAATGTCAAAGTATGTGTGTTGGAAACAGGGAAAACAGGGTATTGTGGAGGAAGTTTGTATTTTAGTGTGATAAAACAGAGAATTGTCACGATAGTTTTATGTTTAATTGGTTTGGTTCAAAACCGAGAGTGTTGAGTTGTTTGACTACAGACTACACAACTTCAAAACATTTCCAATATTCCAAACGTAAAAATCTACGGTGGAAGCCCTATGCAATGCAGTGGTAGTACCTTGTAAACTTCACCGAATCCACCTTGACCAAGCTTGTTAGCAAGTGAAAAATTATCTGTTGCTGCTTCGATCGCCTTAAAGTCAAACTGAAGTGAGCCTGCAGTTGTAATATCACCTTCCTCTGCAGAAACAACTTGAAAATCTAAATTAAGATATTCATTCAACCTAAAAGGAGAAGAAGTCTTTTACCTTCAGTAGGTGGTTCCATCTCATAGATCGTCCTCTTTTTCTTAGTTCGGACAGTAAAAACAGCTAAGAAAAGAAGAATAACCGCGGTGATTGGAACAACAACAGCAATGATTGTAACAGAGGAACTGAAATTTCCGGCCGTGGTGGAACTGAAAATTGCGGTGCTGGTGGAATTGCAATTAGCGGTAGTGGTGGAGGGGGTGCTGAATCCAGTTGCGATTGACGTGTCGTAACAGCAGATTCGTTGTAAAACGCGTAAAGCTCGTATCTTGCATTACAGCTCGGCCCAATAAGTCTTCCACCGATTTTGTCAGAAGGCAACTGATTGATGGCCTGTTCCAGACAGATTAAACATTCTTGGCTCGTCAGATCAGGAGTGCACTGTACCATTCCGTACACAGTCTGGAAAAGGGTTAAATTGGCCTTTCTCACATCGAATTTTTGAGAACTAGTAGCTGCATCGAGAGCAGCTTGCGTCATCGTAGTGGATATCAAATTAATGAACCCAATTTGGTTGGATGTAACGTTCTGAGTGTTGTACAAGATGACTCCTCCATCGGTATTCAGGGTCGGGAGAATGTTGCCGTTGGAGTATCTGAGCATACACTCGTCGTAATAGAGTGTCACCTCTTTCCCGTTAGGACAACGACTAAAGGTTTCGTTGACGGCAAAGGCGACGCAGCTGCGGCAAACTGCCGGCGAGACGTCTCCTCTGCAGAGGAAAAGTCCGGTGACTTTGTCTGGGTATCGTCCCCATGTGGCTTTTTGGAATCCTGTGGAGTAGGAGGCGTTGGGAGAAGAGAGAGAAGACAAAAGGGTTCTGAGATTGGTGAAGTAAGTGCTGTTGTTTCTGGAGAAAGTTGTGGTGTTTGTACAAGTGTTGTATATGAAAGTGGGATCTTGAGATTGAGCAGAAGCTCTGAAGCTAGTGAGAAAAGAGAAAAATAAAAGGAGTACAGATCCAAAATAGGCATAACGAAACATCAATATACAAGCAATTCTTCACCTTTCTTTTTGTTTTTTGTTTTTTGTTTCCTAATGTTTTAGTATATGTGGTGTACCCAGCCAAACGATTTCCATGTAAAGGATTGACAATTTTCTTGCAAGAGAGAATCAACACTGCGTCAACGTCAACTTAATTAACGATTAAACATTCCACCTATAAGTAGGAAAAGTCTACTGTGGGTCAGGTCAGTTCTTAGGTTGTAAAGACTGGATAGGCCGCCGAACTTGAACACATAACTACACTGTATGTGCCAAATCTTTGTCATGTCTAAGGCCCCTTTAGCAAAATACACTTGCGTTGACCATACAATACCTTGAAGATAATAGAGCCCCTGATAATATTTCCTAGCTAACACCTTCTTCTCGCCTTTACAGAATTGAACCTCTTAGCCTTCTCCTATGTACTTACACACCCAAAGATAACTCAAGCTGTCATCACAAGTCACAAGATGAGGTTATCTGTCTGGACTACTATATATCTGTCTGAACGATGAGTATTATTTCCTATCAATTCCTTTTCCAGAAGGATGACTTAATGATTTCAAATTTTCAAGTCTCCCACGACAATTCAGATTAGTGAATTTCTCATTGATATGCATGGCTATTGACGTAGAAATTCAACTCGATCCTTTTTTAGTTCACAAATCATTATCTTCGGTATAGAAGGGAAGGATCTCTAAGCTATGCTAAAACTAGCTCCCCATACATCCTTCCACTCAAACATGCAAGTAATGCTTAGAGTGGACAAACTATATCTCTTAAACATCACTGATATGAATCATGCAGAAGGAAACCAAACTATTAATACAGAGAATATCAGTAACTTTCTTGCCGTGCACATACAGAATATGAAAAATGGAAACATCTTAGCATAGAAGAGTCTTTTTTCATTGTCGATGATGCGTAGTAGTAGTACATTAGCAGTCCTCGATCATATGTCACACCTCTTACGTTGATGTACTCTTTTTGTCATCAACGAGGAGCCACACTAGTAATGGACGCGTTATCAACGGAACAGAGAGCAGACGTATCCATAGAGAGACCTGCGCTCGCTACTTGTCCTTGCCTGTTTCGGAAGAAAAATCCAGGTGGTTGAGGTACGGCAAGAGTGATCGAACTAGTAGTGAGCATCTGGAGGATGGCTGACATAGTTGGACGATCTTCAGCTTCTTCTTGAACACACAGTAAAGCGATATGGATGCACCTAGTAATTTCGTACGTTTGATAATTATCTTGAAAGGAAGGATCCACGAGCTCTAACGGCGATCCAGTGTTCCATAGTCGCCAAGTCTGTTGAACATATTAAAAATAAAATCTTTGGTCATCATAGAAGAAAGGAGAAAAAGAATTGGAAGTCTAACGGCTCTATACTCACATATGTAATCAAATTTCCAGCACTACCATCCATTTGATAGAGGCTACTGTTCTTCTTGCCGCTTATAATCTCAAGAACTAAAACCCCAAAACTATACACATCTGATTTCATGGAGAATTGGCCATACATGGCATACTCTGGAGACATGTAACCACTGCCACAATACTTGAATGTTGAATTAACATAAACGTATAGAAGTCTACATAAGCAATAAGGGCGAGACCAAAAACTTACTAGGTTCCAACTACTCTTCTTGTATTCGCTTCTGTTTGGTCTATTCCAAAAATTCTTGCCATTCCGAAATCTGCAACTTTCGGGTTCATATCGGCGTCCAAGAGGATGTTACCCGCTTTGAGATCACGATGTATGATTGTGAGTCGTGAATCTTGATGAAGATATAGAATACCTCTAGCAATTCCTCCTATGATCTTGTATCTTTTTGTCCAGTCTAGCTGATTTTGCATCGTGGAGTCTGCTCATCCATATTCAAAATAGTCACAAAGAAGGAATGCAATCTGAAATTATTTTGTAAGGCAAGTATTGAACTCTACTGACCAAAGAGGAAGTAATCGAGGCTTTTGTTGGGCACAAACTCATAGACAAGTATCTTTTCATCTCCTTCCAAACTAAAACCAAGCAGCCTTACCAAATTTCTGTGCTGAAGTTTTGCCACAACAACAACTTCATTTTCGAACTCTCTTTCACCTTGTCCTGATGTCTTCGATAGCCTCTTGACCGCAACTTGTACTCCACTAGGAAATGTTCCCTACAAGAGTACATTATTTGTTAAATCAGTCATGGAAATGAAGAAGTAATTTAGAACATTTTCAAGGTTTAATTACTGCGGTTTTGACAAAGGTCTACACAATTTAGAACATTTTCAAGGTTTAATTACTCTTAAGCCTACTTTATCTTGTTGTCTTAAGAAATTTATACTTGTATATAAACTACATTGGAAGCCCTCTGAAATGGATTAAACCTTGTAAACTTGGCCAAATCCACCTTGACCGAGTTTGTTACTGTCGGAAAACTTATCTGTTGCTGCCTCGATTGCCTTAAAATCAAATTGAAGTGAGCCTGCAGTTGTAATATCTTCTCCATCTGCAGAAACAACTTCAACAGCTTAATTAAGGAAAAGAACAGACAAGGATATTCATTAGAACTGTGAAGTTAGATTATCACTGTACTACTAGAGCCTTTACCAGCTAGCGGTTCAGTTTCATAAGCTGTCGTTTTTTTCTTAGCCCGGAAAATGAAAACAGCTACGAATATCAGAAAAATAACAGTGATTGGAACAACAACAGCGATGACTACGACAGAAGAGTTTCCGTCTTCTTCTCCTGTGTTGACGTAAATATTTGTATACCATCAGCACATGGGAACCGTTGCTTTAGCAAATCTTAAAAGAAAAGTTGCGCTTAAAACATGTGATCATAGGAATAGAGAATGTTCACACCCGGCTGTGGTGAAGGTACGGAAACTGTCGGTGGTGGAGGAGCTGAATCTAGCTGAGGTGTTCCAGTGTTGGATTCGTTGTAAAAGGGGTAAAGCTCGTATCTTGAACTACAGCTCGGCACAATAATTCTTCCCCCGATATTTCCAGTGGGCAACCGATTGATGGTAAAATTTAGACAGCTTAAGCAGTCTTGTGTCGTCAGGTCAGGAGTGCACTGAACCAGTCCGTAGAAAGTCCGGAATTGGAGTGCGGGTGAATTGGCCTTTCTCACCTGAAATTTACGGGAACTGTTGGACTTGGATGCATCGGTGGCAGCTTGGTTAATAGTGGACAAGACCAAATCTCTGAACCCAACTCGGTTGGATGTAACATTTTGAGGGTTCCACAAGATGAAATTCCCATTGGTGTTCAGTGTGGAGAGAATATTCCGGTTAGAGTATCTGAGCATACACTCTTCGTAATAGAGTCACCTCTCTCTCATTAGGACAACGATTTAAGGTGTCGTTGACGGCAAAGGCGATGCAACTACGGCAAACTTCAGGCGTGACATCTCCGCGGCAGAGGAAAAGTCCAGTGACTCTGTCAGGGGCTTGCCCGGTGGTGGCGTTTTGAAATCCGGTGGAGTAAGAAGCGTTGGGAGAAGAGATAGAAGACAAAAGGATTCTGAGGTTGGTGAAGTAAATGCTGTTTTCGGTGAAAGTTGTGCTGTTTGAACAGACATGGTATACGTAAGTGGGATCTTGAGATTGAGCAGAAGCTCTGAATCTTGTGAGAAAGGAGAAAAGGAAAAGGAACGCAAAAGAGGCGTAAGAAGACATGACCACTGCGAATCTATATAAAAAAAACACACACACACATATATATATATTGTCAAAGCCCAAAGCGGACAATATCATATTAAGCTAGGGATTGGACATCAGGTGACAGACGTTTGGCTCTAGTTGAGCGTCTGGCCTCCAGCACGGGCATCCGGTCTGGCTCTAGTAGAGCATCTGGCCCAGGAGTGCGTATGGTCCGTCACAACATATATATATATATATATATATATATATAGTCTGTGAAAGATTAACGTGAAACAGAGGATGGGTTGACTATTGGAGACGAAAAGTCTCCTCCAAAATAAACAATCTCTTCTCAAAGGAGATTTCTTGTTGCAAATGCAAGACGCTTCTTGTTGCTGAGTATGAGAACTCAAGCTTGCGAGAAAGTCGAAAAGGAAGAGAGAACTCAGAGAATAACCGAAGATAAACGACGTTTATGGCTTCTGAAGTTCTGATCCATATGAAGACATATAATAATATATGTAGGGCAGCCATTGGATATCACGGTTCTTGGCCTACTTTTGCTCTATCACACCAGGGTGGAATATAATAGATGATACAACTATGGCTTTCTTTGAAGCAGTTTTTCATACTTTCTTATTTTACAGGAGGTAGATGATACAATTTCATGCATGCCAGCAAATTAGTCAACCGAATGTTACAACTCAAAAAATAATACCATTTGGGTAAACGATATATTTCCACATCATAACTATCATAGCAGTAGTTCCACACAATCTTTCAGGATCGTCTTAATTACCCACATTTGAAGTATACAAACCTACCTCACTTTTAAAGATCGAAACCCGATTACGCACAAACAAATGTTTACCCGGTTTTAATTGCTTAGAACCTAAACCAATATCAAACATGTTAAACCAGCTAGTATAGAACCGAAACTAAAACTCAACCCAACCTGATATCCAAATATAACCCGAGCCAACCTTCTATTAAAGCTTTGGTAAGGGTTGGGTCGGGTTTTAATTTTGGTTATCATGTTGAGTCAGGTTTTAATTTTGGTATGATACCATTTGGTTTGACATGTTTGATATCGGTTTAGGTTCTAAACCATTAAAAACTGAAGTATACCTTCGCCAATGTGTAATTGGGTGGGTAAACATTCTTATGTGTGTAATCGGGTTTCGGTTTTTCAAGGCGGGAGGAAATAGGTTTGTATACATAAAATGGACAGTTAAAACGATCTTGGAAGATTGCGTGGAACTGTCATGGTGTGGAAATAAGTCGTTTATCCATACCATTTTGATATACTAGTCAAATACTTAACTTTCTATACTTTACAGTCCGATACTGAATATTCTTACAAATTTAGCTTTCATTCTAAATTTTCCTGGGTGTGGACTTTTCATAGGTTTGGATCAGTTAGTTAATTGGTAATTATCAAACCGAAAGTACACGGACATAAAAGGAGCTTTACCAGTGTAGTAAATCCTATAGAGAAAAAAAGATAGGAGTCCTCTTTATTTCAATCCAAAAACGATTAGAGTCTTGTTTAGAGCACCCGGGGGGACAGAGGGGGACTAGCTTCATCTCCCCGGCACTAATTGCAGATGGTCTAGCACTTAGAGATGTGGTGGTTTCTTGTCTCAATCAAGGTATAAAGAAGGTGAGTTTTGAATCTGATTCAGCTCAATTAATCAAGGCCATCAAAAGTAAGGAACCGCCCCTGGACCTAAATGGCATCATGGAAGACATCCAATGTTGTCAATCGAATTTGATGTAGTTGTTTTGAGTGGATTTTTTTTTTTTTTGAAAGAATGTTAAATTTATTCAAATCAAAAAAGACTTTGGTACAAACTAATGCAACTTTAGTTTAGCTGTATGAAACATTTTTGAAAAAAATAAGAGTGATGTGGTTTTATCTAGTTTCTAGATGAGAACCAAGTCACCATTGCTTGTTTAAAAGCACTTCCTCCTTGTCCTTGCAGAGAACTAATGCGGTTCCGTAGTTGTTTGTCGATGAATTTGATTAGAAGACTTGGTGGCCGTGGGGTCTTGCCATGTCCTCTACCATTTCTCTCCAGCCATATCGTAGGAACCAAGACTTGAAACACATAGCGAAAGAGGAATTTCTTCACGCCAGGTACCTGATTCGTCGAAATTAGAGTGAGAATTTGACCCCAACTGTTAGAATAGTTGCGTCCAAGTAGTTTTCTAGTGAGATTCCTCCAAATTGCCGCTGTGAAAGAACAACTAAAGAACAGATGTTCTCGGGACTCGACTGTAGAATTGCAAAAGGTGCATTGAGCGTTCACTTGAGCATTCCACTGCAACATTCGGTCTCCTGTGGACAGTCTATTGTGTACTGCAATCCATGTCAAAACAGAGTATTTAGGAGTCGATCCCTTGAACCAAATTCCCTTATACCACTGCACTTTAGTAGACTGCTCCCGAGTTGAAAGCCATGTTTGGTTGGTATCAAAGGAGGGTCGAAAATTATCTCCTTTCCCTTTCCACAAAACCACATCGTCCTCCCCACTGAGCCCCTGTGTTCTCAAATTTTTGAGTGGATTTCTTGTGTGAGGAACGCGGAAGCAAAAAGAATGCTTTGTCTTTATATGAACAAGAGGTGGTTGTGGAAGTTTTGATTCCCCCACCTAACTAGTTGGTTTAAATGAATGGTAGTTTGTGACAAAAAAAAAGTTTAGCGTCATAAATTTTTCGTTATCGGCATTGATACGAAGCCATAATATAATACTGGAGAAAAACTTTTCATGTATCAGAAGATCCATTCCAAAACCTTTAACTAATTGCTTACCAAAAAGGTATTTAAGACAAATTCTATCAACGTCCATTTGTTTCCTTTTTTATTAAAAACAAGGTATGTTGGAGTTTTGGGGGTAGGATGACATAGTGTATGATGTATTAGATACAGACTGATGATCATTCTGTTGGACGTAAGATAAGAGCATTATTTCACTTACTTATCCGGCACGTAATAACTGAACAGTGAAACTGGAAATTGGTTGACAATCCTTACTAAGATCTCTTATCGCTTCCCGTTCTTGTGAGCACTAGCTCTGTTCGTTTCAGTATAACATAAGGTTTGGTTATAACCTGAGTTATTCGAGTTCCATATAAAATAAATAAATTAAGTCCTAAATAGCTCATAAAATTGAAATTCTCAAAAATCCTGAACTTAACCTAAAACATTCTTATTGTTTGTTATTGCTTTTACTACTTTTCTTGTATTAAAATAAAGAAAAATAATATTTAAAGTTTATCTTTTTATATATTTTAATCTGGTTATGTTCTACTGCTTCTCATGTTACACTTTTATATCATTACTTACTAATTTATTTACTATTGATAAATCAAACAAATGGACTTTAAAAGTTTTAAAGAAATCTTTGGCCCCATTCAATTGTCATCCGAAAGGGGTCAGAACCGGGCCTGACCTATAAATCGAATATAAATGAAAGAGTGAGATTACCCCCAGGATGGCTACTTAACTAAACTAGACCGGTTGCTGTATAACCTAATTAAAATTTATGAATTGGGTTACCACAAGGTCGTTAACGAAACAAACAAGAAGACTTAGGCAGGGTGACAACAAGCCATCAACTGTTCATTAATGCAAATTAGTGAATTTCCCTGTTCCCATTGATGTGCATGGCCATTGACGTAGAAAATTCAACTCGACACTGATTTAACCAACACTCTTATCTCAACTATGTCTGGACATGGATCGGATATCCAGATTTTTTAAAGTATTTGTGATTTGCTTCGTATATCACGAATATCTAATTTTTCGATTTGCTTCGATTTGGAGAAAAAAGGATATTCGGAAAAATAACTAGATATTTGCGGATATTTACGAATACTTATGAATATCTCATATGTGTTGATTTATACAAATAATTTTACAAATTTGATACAAATTTATTTTGTAAAATATTTTTTTGCATAATAATAAAATAAAAATTAAAAGAAATAGTAAAACTACATATTTTGTAATTTATTTAAACTTAGTAAACAATTATAGTAACACAAAATTTAAGAAAATGTTATAATTGTTGGAATTTTTTTCTTTTCCTTTTATGTAATATTTTTATTTTTATATAAGTAATAATGTAAACATAATTTGTCAAATATCATGTTAGAATAATAGTTATATAATTTTATACATTTAAACTTATAATATAATCATAATATACATGTATTTATATATTGACAGATCTGATCAGATATTCGCTTCCCAAAAATTTTAATATTTGTGATTTGATTCGAATTTACCGGATATTAAATTTTAGTATTTGCTTTTCTTCGAAAGCTTACGACTATCCAAAATTTCGGATTGAATCGAAACGAATAACGAATCCAATCAAATTTAACGGATAAAATGCTCAGACCTAATCTCAACCATCTAAAAAGCTGACAAAGAAAGCTCTGTAGTCATCCTCTGTTTCGTTTTCTTCACAATATTAAGTGACATCCTAATCATTGTTGGAAATATTGGTGCATTGGTCGTTATTAACGTTACCATACTTTTAGTTAACGTATCTTCCAGCGAAAAAGAACAAAACTAAAGCGATTGAGTTAACCCTTGATTGGTCTTTGGTCTATGTATAAGACAGAAGTTAAGTATTCGTCGTTACTCTGTTTTCCTTTCGTATATCATGGCATCGTTAATGGGTTGAATTTTCAAGTTATACGAATGAGTTTGAAAAAGCTATACTTGTGAAACATTGGAGAGTCTGGTCAAGCTATATGACAGCAAATATTCATCAAGAACGTAGAAGAAAAAGGAACTGAGCTTTTATTACAGAGCAAAATACCTCTGACGCTTTCTGTTGTGGAAATGGAGCTGAACCTCCTAATTTATCCACAAGTCATAATCTTCTGTAGAAAAGGGAATGATCTTTGAGCAATGCTAATAATAACTCACCGTGGAGCCTTCCACACAATGGATCCTTGTTGAAGGAAACAAAACTGTGAAACAGAGCATTATTTTTTTTCTATCTTGCCGGGCATATAGGAAAAGAAAAGTGAGAAATGGAAACAGTAGCTTAGACGAATCTTTGTTGATGTGTAATACTCTAATTATCATAACTTTAACATTGATGAGTTCTTCTTGTCTTCAACGAGGAGCTACACTAGTAATGGAAGCATCATCGACTGAACAGAGAGCAGACATATGCATAGATGGACCCGCTCTCCCTACTTCTTCATGCTTGCTTCTGAAGAAAAATCCAGGTGGTCGTGGTACGGCAAGAGCGATCGAACAAGTAGTGAGCATCTGGACGATGGCTGACATAGTTGGACGATCTTCAGCTTCTTCTTGAACACACAGTAAAGCGATATGAATGCACCTGGTAATTTCATTAGTTTGATAGTTTTCTTGAAAGGACGGATCCACAAGCTCTAACGGCGATCCATTGTTCCATAGTCTCCAAGTCTGTTGAACATATTAAGAACTAACAAATTGGTCACTGTTGAATAAATCAGCAAAAGTTTCAAAATATAGTAATACTTACGTATGTAACCAAGTTACCAGCACTACCGTCCATTTGATAGAGACTACTGTTTTTCTTGCCGCTGATAATCTCAAGAACTAAGACCCCAAAACTATAGACATCTGATTTCATGGAGAACTGTCCATACATCGCATACTCGGGAGACATGTAACCACTGCCATAATAATTAAATGTTAAGTTAATAGAAGCATGTACCGGTCTACAAAGGCAAGAAGTGGCAAGAGGAAAACATACTAGGTACCGACGACTCTTCTTGTATTGGCTTCTGTTTGGTCCATCCCAAAAATTCTTGCCATTCCAAAATCTGCAACTTTCGGGTTCATATCAGCATCCAATAGGATGTTACCTGCTTTGAGATCACGATGTATGATTGTGAGCCGTGAATCATGATGAAGATATAGAATCCCTCTAGCAATTCCTCCAATGATCTTGTACCGTCTTTTCCAGTCTAGCTGTCTCTGCATCGTTGAGTCTGCACATGCGTATTAAAAATGTCAAAGAAAAAATTGCATGGAACTTGAAAGATATATGATAGGGTAAGTATTGAAATTTTCTGACCAAAAAGGAAGTAATCTAGGCTTTTGTTGGGCACAAACTCATAGACAAGTATTTTCTCTTCCCCTTCCAAACAAAATCCAAGCAGCCTTACCAAATGTCGGTGCTGAAGCTTTGCCACCACAACAACTTCGTTTTCGAACTCTCTTTCACCTTGTCCTGATGTCTTCGATAGTCTTTTCACCGCAACTTGTACTCCACTAGGAAATGTACCCTACAGGTATGGGAATTGGACTGTAAGATTAACATGAAAATGAAGAAGTACGTAGATGCAGTTCTATAGAAGTTAGCATACTTTATAAATGAAGGTAGATAATTACAAGTTACAACTTACAAGGTTGCTATAGTGGAATGTCAAACTATGTGGGTGAAATTGTATTTGGAAACAGCGAAAACAGAGTGTTGTGGAGGAAGTTTTGTAATAACCAGAGAATTCTGGTTTTGATCCAAAGCAAATCATGTAAATTTTGAACACCTCGTGTTTCTCTAGCTTTGCATTTTGGTTAGGTTCAAAACCGAGAGTGTTAATGTGTTTGACTACAGATAACACAACTTCAAAACGTTTCCTTCCAAACTTAGAATGTTACGGTGGAAGTCCCATGGAATGGGTACTAGTACTACCTTGTAAACTTCACCGAATCCACCTTGACCAAGCTTGTTTGTAAGTGAAAACTTATCCGTTGCTGCTTCGATAGCCTTAAAATCAAACTGAAGTGAGCCTGCCGTTGTAATATCACCCTTGTCTGAAAAACAATTACAATATCTGAAGTAAACACACAGCTACGGAAAGAAGAATAATCGCGGTATTCATTCAAACATAAAAGGAAAAGGAGTCTTTTACCTTCGGTAAGTGGTTCAATCTCATAAACCGTCCTCTTTTTCTTAGCCCGGACAGTAAAAACAGCTGCGAAAAGAAGAATAATCGCAGTGGTTGGAACAACAACTGCGATGATTATGACAGAGGAATTTCTGCCTTTTCCTGCGTTCAAAGAAATAGTTGAGCTCGGGTTATGTATCAGCTGCTATTGTAAGGTATGTTGAACTTCTCAAAAAAGAAAAATAATGTTCAGACCAGGCTGTTGTGGAGGAAATGAAATTGGCGGTGGTGGTGGAGGAGGAGCTGAATCGAGTTGAGGTTGAGGTGTTACAATGGCGGATTCATTGTAAAACGCGTAAAGCTCGTATCTTGCATTACAGCTCTGCACAAAAAATCTTGCCCCGAGTCTGCCAGTAGGTAACTGATTCATGTTCTGTTCCAGACAGCGCAAACACTCTTGCGGCGTCAGATTAGGAGTGCACTGAGCCAATCCATACAAATTCTGAAAGTCATTTAAGTTGGCCTTTCTCGCATCGAATCTCTGAGGACTGATGGCTGCCCCGGCGGCTGATTGGTTCATAGTGGACAAGACCAAATCTCTGAACGCAGTTTGGTTCAATGTAACATTTAGAGTGTTGTACAAATTAATCCCATTATCTAGTGAAGAAGAGTTCGCAAGATTAATCCCATTATCGAGTGAAGAGCTGAAGATAATATTCCGGTCAGAGTATCTGAGCATACACTCTTCGTAATAAAGCGTGACCTCTCTCTCATTTGGACAACGATTTAAGGTGTCGTTGACGGAAAAGGTGACGCAGCTACGACAATTTTCCGGTGAGAGATCTCCACGGCATAGGAAAAGTCCGAAAACCACGTCAGGGTTATCACCTGCGGGTGTGCTACGGAATCGGCTGGAGAAATAGCTATATTCGGAAGAAAAAGAGGAAAAAAGTTTTCTGAGATTGGCGAAGTAAGGGCTTCTCCTTGAGTAAGTAGTAGTGTTCGGACAAAGATGGTACACGTAAGTGGGATCTTTAGCATAAACTCTGAAGCTAATGAATAAAGAGGAAAAGAACAGGAAGATATATCCAAAAGAGGCATAACTAGACATTATATATGCAGTTCTTCACCTTTCCTTTATGTTTTCTGTTTTTTGCTTTGTGCGTTCTAATGTTCTTTTGTAAATATGATGAAGTTAGCCAAATGATTTCCATGTAAAGGAATGACAATTTGACATTTCTTGGTAAGAAACTGTCAATATGGACTTCAACTTTTTCTTTTTGTGCGTCATTATCAACTTAATTAACGGAGGAATAGTCTGCTGTGGGGTCAGTTATTAGGTTGTAAAGACTGTTCAGGCCTATGGAACTTGAGACACATACGTACACTGTTTGTGCCAATGTGCCAAATCTTAGTCATGTCTATGCCCCTTTTAGCAACATTCACTTGAGCCCCTGATAATATATTAATATTTACCAGCTAACACCTTGTCGCCTTTATAGAACTGACTGGACCTCGTAGCCTTCTCCTATGTACGTACGCCCTGATAACTCAAGTTGTCAGTATAACATGAGGTTTGTTCTCATTTCTTGCGTAGATCTGATATTGCTCATAATTACCAAGGGTTCGTCTAGATCGTCTATGGTTTTTTTTTTTAATTTTCCATTCTCTTGGCCATAGAGCAAATACTATTGCCCATCAAGACCTTTTCCAGAACGATGACTTACGGATTTCTAGTCTCCCACGCCACATAAGTAAATTTCTAGTAATGTGCATGGGCTATTGACGTTGAAAAATCAACTCGATCCTGATTTTTCAAGCTATACGGCTGAGTTTGAAGAAATTACAGATTTACTTCTGAAAAAATTGTGAGATTCTGGTCCACTTATTAGCTAGCTTAGTAAGCATCCGTAGAACTCAGAATAAAAAAAATCAATGAGCCTTTATTACAAAGCAAAAAGAAAAACATCGGACGCTGTTGTTGAAATCATATGCTTGGAAAATAGAGCTGAACCTTCCAATTCATCCACAAATCATAGTCTTCGGTATAAAAGGGGAGGGTGTCTAAACTATGTTAATACTAGCTCAACGAGTCACCGTACAGCCTTCTTACACACAAACATGTAAGTTATGCTTAGAGCGGAGAAACAATATCGCTCAAAAATCACTGATATGAATCTCGATGAAGGAAAAGGAAACCAAACAATAAAACAGAGTTTCATTAACTTACTTGCCGGCCACATAAAGAATATGAAAAACGGAAACAGTTTAGCTTAGATGAATATTTGTCCATTGTCCTTGTGTAATAATTTAAAAGACCAATCATATATCATAACTTTCACATTGATGTAAATCTCTTTTGTCTTCATCGAGGAGCTACACTAGTAATTGACGCATCATCAACGGAACAGAGTGCAGACATATCCATAGCTGGATCTGCTCTCCCTACTTGTTCATGCCTGCTTCGGAAGAAAAATCCAGGTGGTCGAGGTGCGGCAAGAGCAATCGAACTAGTAGTGAGCATCTGGAGGATGGCTGACATAGTTGGACGATCTTCAGCTTCTTCTTGAACACACAGTAAAGCAATATGGATGCATCTGGTAATTTCGTTTGTTTGATAGTTATCTTGAAAGGACGGATCCACGAGCTCTAATGTCGATCCACTGTTCCATAGTCTCCAAGTCTGAACATAATAATAATTAAAACTTTGGTCATCATCGAAGAAGCAGAAAAATTGGAAGTTTTAAAAAGCTACATACTCACATATGTAACCAAATTGCCAGCACTACCATCCATTTGATAGATGCTACGGTTCTTTTTGCCGCTTATAATTTCAAGAACTAAAACCCCAAAACTATAAACATCTGATTTCATGGAGAATTGACCGTACATTGCATACTCTGGAGACATGTACCCACTGCAACAATACTTGAAGGTTAAGTCAACATAGACATAGCAGTGTACAGAAGCAATAATGGCAAGAACAAAGCTCACTAGGTTCCAACTACTCTTCTTGTATTGGCTTCGGTTTGGTCAGTTCCAAAAATTCTGGCCATTCCAAAATCGGCAACTTTCGGATTCATATCCGCGTCCAAGAGGATGTTACCCGCTTTAAGGTCACGATGTATGATTGTGAGTCGTGAATCTTGATGAAGATATATAATCCCTCTAGCAATTCCTCCAACGATCTTGTATCTTTTTTTCCAGTCTAGCTGGCTTTGCATAGTAGAATCTGCTCATCCATCTTTAAAATTGTCAAAACAAAGAAAGAATGCAATCTGGTAAATATTTTAGGCCAAGTATTGAACTCCACTGACCAAAGAGGAAGTAATCAAGGCTTTTGTTGGGCACAAACTCATAGACAAGTATCTTTTCTTCTCCTTCCAAACAAAAACCAAGCAGCCTTACCAAATTTCGGTGCTGAAGCTTTGCCACAACAACAACTTCATTTTCAAACTCTCTTTCACCTTGTCCTGATGTCTTGGATAGCCTCTTCACCGCGACTTGTACTCCACTGGGAAATGTTCCCTAAAAGAGTACATTGTTTTAAAATCAATTATGGAAATGAAAAGTACTCTAAACAACAGGCTCGGGTTAGAATCCAGCTGACCACTAGGGATAAAATTTAAAATCTGGGTTCTTCCAGCATTCGGTGACCGAAGCTTTCTCTGTCCAATAACCTAAGTTGATACGGACACTTGTCGCTAATTTGGATCCACCTTGGTGGGTGCCAGAATACACATGGTTATTAAAAAAAGGGGAAAAAATACTCTAAACCTACTTTGTCGTGTTTGTGTTATAAAATTCATAGTTGTATATAATCAACTACATTGAAAGCCCTATGCAATGGATTAATACCTTATAGACTTGGCCAAATCCACCTTGACCGAGTTTGTTACTTTCTGAAAACCTATCAGTGGCTGTCTCAATGGCCTTAAAATCAAACTGAAGTGAACCTGCAGTTGTAATATCGTCCCCATCTGTAGAAACAACTTAATTATGGAAAAGAACACACAAGGACATTCATTCGAACTGAGAAGAGAGCTTATCATTGGATTACTGGAGCCTTTACCAGCTAGTGGCTCAGTCTCATAAGCTGTCGTTTTTCTCTTTGCCCGGAAACAGAAAACAGCTACGAGAAGCAGAAAAATAACACTGATTGGAACTGCAACAGCGATGACTACGACAGTGGAGTTTCTGCTTTCTCCTGTATTGACATAAATATTTGTATACCATCACAACATGGGGAGAACTAAAAAAAAAAAAAAAAAAAAAAAAAAAAACATGGGGAGAACTATTGTTTTTAGCAAATTTTAAATGTATTAAAAAGAAAAGTTGCAGTTAAAGCGTTGTAGTAAAAGGAACAGAGAATTTTCAGACCTGGCTGTGGTGAAGGAACTGAAATTGGCAGTGGTGGAGGAGCTGAATCGAGTTGAGGTTGAGGTGTTACAGTGTTGGATTCGTTGTAAAACAGGTAAAGCTCGTATCTTGAATTACAGCTCGGCACAATACTTCTTCCCCCGATTTTGTCAGTGGGCAACTGATTGATGGTCAGATTTAGACACTGGAAACACTCTTGGCCTGTCAGATCAGGAGTGCACTGAACGAGTGTGTACAAAGTCCGGAATTGGAATGCGGTGGAATTGGCCGTTCTCCCTTGGACTCTCCTAGGACTACTGGATGCATCGGTAGCTGCTTGGTTCATAGTGGACAAGACCAAGTCTCTGAACCCAATTTGGTTCGATGTAACATTCTGGGGGTTATACAATATTTTTTCTCCATTGGTGTTAAGGGTCGAGAGAATATACCGGTTAGAGTATCTGAGCATACACTCGTCGTAATAGAGCGTCACCTCTTTCTCGGTCGGACACCTAGTAAAGGTGTCACTGACAGCAAAGACAACACATCTGCGGCAAACTTCGGTCGAGAGGTCTCCTCGGCAGAGGAAAAGTCCGGTGAGTCTGTCAGGGGCTTCCCCAGCTGTTGCGTTTTGGAAACCGTTGGAGAGAGAGGCGCGGGAAGAGAGAGAAGACAAAAGGGTTATGAGATTGGTGAAGCAAGCGCTGTTCCTTGAATAAGTTGTTGTATTCGGACAGACATGGGATACGTATCTGGGAGCTGGAGCAGAATCTGTGAAGAAAGAGTAGCTGAGCATACACTCTTGGTAATTGAGCACGACCTCTTTCTCATTCGGACACCGAATTAACGTGTCCTCCACGGAAAAGGCAACACATCTACGGCAAAGCTCAGGCGAGACGTCAAAGCAAGTGAAATATCCGCTTACTCTGTCCGGAGATTCGCCGACGGTGGCGTTCTGGAATCCTGTGGCGTAGGAAGCGTTGGGAGAAGAGAGAGAGGACAAAAGGGTTTGGAGATTGGCGAAGTAAGTGCTGTTTCTGGTGAAAGTTGTGGTGTTTGGACAATCGTGGGATAGGTAAGTGGGATCTTGAGCAGAAACTCTGAAGCTATTGAGAAAGGAGAAAAGTAAAAGGAAGATGAAAGTGGCGTAAGAAAACATGTCTCCGTGACAGATTAAACGTGAAACAGAGGATGGTTCTGTTGATGAATGGCGACGGAAAAGTCGCCTCAAGAATTGTTGCTGAGTAGGAGAACTCAAGCTTGTGAGAAAGGCGAAAAGGAAGAGAGAACTCAGAGAAGAACCAAAGATAAACACGTTTATGGCTTCTGGTACATCTATAAGACGATACAATTTTTATGCACGTCAACGTCAGTGTCAACAAGTTAGTCAACCGAATGTTCCAACTCAAATAATACCATTTTGATATACTAGTCAAATACTTAACTTTTCTAAAATTTAGCTTTGATTTCTAAATTTTCTATTGTGGACTTTTCGTATGTTTAGATCAGTTAGTTAATTAGTAATTACTCAAACCGAAAGGAGACGGGCATAAAAGGAGCTTTGCTTTACCTGTGCAGTAAATCCTAGAGAGAAAACGATTAGTCTTCTTCATTTCAATCCAAAATATTTCAATTTCTTGCAAGAAACTGTTAATATGGACCTCAACTTTTCCTTTTGTGGGTCAATATCAACTTAATTAACGATTAAGCATTCCACCAATAAACGGAGGAATAGTCTACTGTTGAGTCAGTTATTAGGTTGTAAAGACTGGCCAGGTCTATGGAACTTGAGACATATACATACACTGTTTGTTCCAATGTGCCAAATCTTAGTCATGTCTATGCCCCTTTTAGCAACATTCACTTGAGCCCCTAATAATATTTACCAGCTAACAACTTGTGCCTTCTCCTATGTACTTACACCCTGATAACTCAAGTTGTCAGTATAACATGAGGTTTCTTCTAATTTCTCCCGTAGATCTAATATTGGTCTGAATTACCATGGGTTCGTGTAGATCGTCTATGGTTTACAGGTTTCTTCTCATTCTCTTTGCCATAGAGCGAATACTATTGCCCATCAAGACCTTTTCCAGAACGATGACTTACAGATTTCTAGTCTCCCAGGGAACAAAAGTAAATTTCTCGTAACGTTATTGACATAGAAAAATCAATTCGATCCTGATTTTTCAAGCTATACGGCTGAGTTTGAAGAAAGTTACAGATTTACTTATGAAAATTTGGGAGAGTCTGGTCCACACATATGATAGTAAGCATACGCAGAACTCAGAAGAAAAAAAAGTAACTGAGCCTTTACTACAAAGCAAAAAAAAAAAAAAAAACATAGACGCTTTCTGTTGTTGAAATCATATGCTTGGAAAATAGAGCTGAACCTCCCAATTCATCCACAAATCATAATCTTCTGTATAAGAGGAAATGGTCTCTAAGCTATCCTAATAATAGCTCACCGTACAGCCTTCCACACAAACATGTAAGTTATGCTAGAGAAGAGAAACAATATCGCCAAAAAAAATCACTGATATGAATCACAATGAAGGAAGCCAAACTATAAAACAAAGTATCAAGTTACTTGCCGCACACGGCACACATAACGAATATGAAAAATGGAAACAGCTTAGCTTAGATGAATCTTTGTTCATTTTCGTTGTGTACTAATTTAAGAGACAATCATAAATCATAACTTTCATTGATGTAAATCTCTTTTGTCTTCATCGAGGAGCTACACTAGTAATTGATGCATCATCAACGGAACAGAGAGCAGACATATCCATACCTGGATCAGCTCTCCCTACTTGTTCATGCCTGCTTCGAAAGAAAAATCCAGGTGGTCGAGGTACGGCAAGAGCGATCGAACTAGTAGTGAGCATCTGGACGATTGCTGACATAGTTGGACGATCTTCAGCTTCTTCTTGAACACACAGTAAAGCAATATGGATGCACCTGGTAATTTCGTTTGTTTGATAGTTTTCTTGAAAGGACGGATCCCCAAGCTCTAACGGTGATCCATTGCTCCACAGTCTCCAAGTCGATTGAACATATTAATAATTAGAACTTTGGTCATCATCAAAGAAAACAAAAAATATTGGGAGTTCAAAGGCTCTATACTCACATATGTAACCAAATTGCCAGCATTACCATCCATTTGATAGAGGCTACTGTTCTTTTTGCCACTTATAATTTCAAGAACTAAAACCCCCAAAACTATACACATCTGATTTCATGGAAAATTGTCCATACATTGCATACTCGGGAGACATGTATCCACTGCCACAATACTTTGAATGCTGAGTTAAGATAGAAATGTAAAGAAGTCTACAAAAGCAATGAGGCAAGACCAAAACTTACTAGGTTCCAACTACTCTTCTTGTATTGGCTTCTGTTTGGTCAATTCCAAAAATTCTCGCCATTCCAAAATCAGCAACTTTCGGGTTCATATCGGTGTCCAAGAGGATGTTACCTGCTTTAAGGTCACGATGTATGATTGTGAGTCGTGAATCTTGGTGAAGATATAGAATTCCTCTAGCAATTCCTCCTATGATCTTGTACCGTCTTTTCCAGTCTAGGTGGCTTTGCATCTTTGAGTCTGCCATCCATATTTGAAATAGTCAAAACAAAGAAAGAATGCAATCAGGTAAATATTTTAGGCCAAGTATTGAACTCTACTGACCAAAGAGGAAGTAATCGAGGCTTTTGTTGGGCACAAACTCATAGACAAGTATCTTTTCTTCTCCTTCCAAACAAAAACCAAGCAGCCTAACCAAATGTCGGTGCTGAAGCTTTTCCACAACAACAATTTCATTTTCAAACTCTCTCTCACCTTGTCCTGATGTCTTTGATAGCCTCTTCACCGCAACTTGTACTCCACCAGGAAATGTTCCCTACAAAAGTACATTATTTTTGAATTAATTAGAACTGCAGGTTGTCAAATTAATCATGAAATGAAGTGCTCAAATGCAACATCCGTAGATGATAGAATTCGCTACATAAGTTTTTTAAAAAAAATCAATATATCCATGGTATTTTAAAAATTGTAAGAACTCATGTTTCAGTAACATTGTAACTTTTTCCTGAATTGTGCTATATATGGAGGAATACGTATGCGATGGGTTAATACCTTGTAGACTTGGCCAAAACCACCTTGACCGAGTTTGTTGCCTTCGGAAAACTTATCAGTTGCTGCCTCAATTGCCTTAAAATCAAACTGAAGCGAGCCTGCAGTTGTAATATCGTCCCCGTCTGTAGAAACAACTTAATTTAAGGAAAAGGACGCACAAGGATATTCATTAGAACTGATAAAATAGCTTATCACTGGACTACTAGAGCTTTTACCAGCTAGTGGTTCAGTTTCATAAGATGTCGTTTTTCTCTTTGCCCGGAAAATGAAAACAACTACGAGAAGCAGAAAAATAACAGTACTGATTGGAACAACAACAGCGATGACTATGACAGTGGAGTTTCCGCCTTCTCCTCCTGTATTGACATAAATAAATATTCGTATACCAGCACCACATGGGAGGGTACTGTTGTTTTAGCAAATCTTAAACGTCTTAAAAGAAAAGTTGCGCTTAAAACATGTAACAAAAGGAACAGAGAATGTTCAGACCAGGCTGTGGTGAAGGAACTGAATCGAGCTGAGGTTGAGGTGTTCCAGTGTTGGATTCGTTGTAAAACAGGTAAAGCTCGTATCTTGCATTACAGCTCGGCACAACACTTCTTCCCCCGGTTTGGTAAGTGGGCAATCGATTGATGGTCAGATTGAGACAACGCAAACACTCTTCACTCGTCAGATCAGGAGTGCACTGAACCAGTGCGTACAAAGTCCAGAATTGGAAAGCGGTGGGATTGGCCGTTTTCCCCTCGAATTTCCGGGAACTGTTGGATGCATCGGTGGCTGCTTGGTTCATGGTGGACAAGACTAAATCTCTCAACCCAGTCTGGTGGGATGTAATATTCTGAGTGTTAGACAAGATGATTACTCCGTTTGTGTTAAGCCTCGAGAGAATGTTGCCGTTGGAGTATCTGAGCATGCACTCGTCGTAATAGAGCGTCACCTCTTTCTCGGTCGGACACCGAGTAAAGGTGTCACTGACAGCAAAGACAACACATCTGCGGCAAACTTCCGTCGAGAGGTCTCCTCGGCAGAGGAAAAGTCCGGTGAGTCTGTCAGGGGCTTCCCCAGCTGTTGCGTTTTGGAAACCGTTGGAGAGAGAGGCGCGGGAAGAGAGAGAAGACAAAAGGGTTATGAGATTGGTGAAGCAAGCGCTGTTCCTTGAATAAGTTGTTGTATTCGGACAGACATGGGATACGTATCTGGGAGCTGGAGCAGAATCTGTGAAGAAAGAGTAGCTGAGCATACACTCTTGGTAATTGAGCACGACCTCTTTCTCATTCGGACACCGAATTAACGTGTCCTCCACGGAAAAGGCAACACATCTACGGCAAAGCTCAGGCGAGACGTCAAAGCAAGTGAAATATCCGCTTACTCTGTCCGGAGATTCGCCGACGGTGGCGTTTTGGAATCCGGTGGCGTAGGAAGCGTTGGGAGAAGAGAGAGAAGACAAAAGAATTCTGAGATTGGTGGAGTAAATGCTGCTTCTGGAGAATGTTGTGGTATTCGGACAGACATGGGATACGTAAGTGGGATCTTGAGCAAAAACTCTCAAGCTATTGACAGCGGAGAAAAGGAAAAGGAAGATGAAAGTGGCGTAAGAAGACATGATCACTGCGAATCAATAACGATATATATAAATAAGTCTCTGTGACAGATTAATCATGAAACAGAGGATGGTTCTGTTGACGAGTGGCCACGAAAAGTCTCCTCCTCCAGAATAAACGACCTCGCGAATTTAAAACTCTTCTTTTTCCTGAGTAGGAGAACTCAAGCTTGGACGAAAGGGAAGAGAGAAGAACCAAAAATAAACAGGTTTATGGCTAATGGATTTTGGTTCATCTGAACCATATATAATAATAAAGATTTTTTTTTTTAATACCTACTAGATGATACAATTTAATGCACATCAACGTCAATGTCAACAAGTTAGTCAACCGAATGTTACAACTCAAATAATACCATTTTTTTTTAATAACTACTAGATGATACAATTCTTTTCTATATTTTACAATCGAATATTATTAAAAATTTAGCTTTGATTACTAAAATTTCCTGTGTGTGGACTTTTCGTATGTTTAGATCAGCTAGTTAATTTAGTAATTAATCAAACCGAAAGGAGACGGGTATAAAAGGAGCTTTCCCTCTGTAGAAGGGCTGTTCGATATGGTAAAATCGAACCGTACCAAATCGAACCAAACCGAAATAAACAATGTGATTTGGATTTGGTATATACAATACAAACCGAATGGATGTGATTTTCTAAAAATCTTAGGATTTGAATATGATTTGGTATATAACCGATAAAACCGAATAAACCAAATAAAACCGATCAAAAATAGAAACATGTAAATATGTATATATTTTATAGCGATATATGAAAATCATAAGTTAATTTGTTTATTAATACTATTTCCATATTTTTTACAGTAATAATGAAGTCATGATTTGTAAAACACTTGAAATATAATTAAATAACAATTCATCGCAACTGAGACTTTTTATTTTATTAGTTTTCTATTTAATTTTTTTTTGCTTTATTTTAGCATTGACTACATTGAAATAAATATTATAAATTTGATAGACAACAATTATTGGAAATTCTTCACAACTTTTTAATCTATAAACGAACAGAGATTCATGTTCAATCGAAGAAACATGATTTTGATGAACGCTAAATATGGAAGAATATAAAAACTTTCTTTGGTGCTTTGTGCTTCTGTTTTGGTTTTAGTTTTTTATTTTTATTTTCAAAATTCCGAGCTTTGATTTTAATAGATTTGATTATATTATTAGATGGTATAAGCGTTTTTTATTTTGTTGTTCTTTTTTTTTAAAATATATAATATTTTTTAATAAATGATTGTGTTGACAACATGACTCTAAAATTCATATAATATGATCACAAAATAAATAATTATGTTTTTTGGTATAAAACCGAATAAACTGAAAACCGACGGTATATAAACTGAACCG
The DNA here is from genome assembly GCA_026261945.1 of Hirschfeldia incana. Lineage (NCBI taxonomy): Eukaryota > Viridiplantae > Streptophyta > Magnoliopsida > Brassicales > Brassicaceae > Hirschfeldia > Hirschfeldia incana. Next base: position 1,930,549 of record JABCMI010000041.1, on the reverse strand, counting down.
AAATGAATGGTAGTTGTATTTTACTAACCGACGGTAGAATGGTAGTTGTATTTTACTAACCGAAATACTGTACCGAAAAAAATAAATTAAAACTGAATCGATATCCGTATTGAACACCCCTACTGTGTAGTAAATCCCAGAGAGAAAACGATTAAAGTCTTCTTCTTTTCAATCCAAAATATTATTATTTGTTTAGCGTATTTTAGTCATAAAATTTTCGTTTATTGGCATCGATAGTTCGATACGGAGCCATATATTAGAGAAAAAAAATTTCTTTTTTTTTTTTTTTTTTGAGCAACAGAGAAAAAAAAAATTTCATGCATCAAAAGATCCACTCTAACTAATTACTTACCAAAAAAAATGAAATTAAGACTAAAATTCTATCAACGTCCATTTGTTTCCTTGTTTTACTAAAAACAAAATACATATGCTTGCGATTTAGGGGTTAGAATGACAGTGTATTAGATACAGACTGATGATGTTGGACGTAAGATAACATGTTTTCATAGAAAAATAAGAGCATTATTTCACTTACTTATCCGACACGTAATAACTGAACAGTGACAATTCTTACTAAGATCTCTTATCGCTTCCCGCTCTTGTGAGCAGTCAGGCCCAAAATCATAAGGTTTTGTATAATTAAGCTCTGTTCTTTTCGGTATATCATAAGGTTTCTTTATAAATAGAATATGAATGAAAGAGTGAGATTACCCCCAGGATGGCTACTTAATTCAACTGGACCGGTTATGTAACTAAACTAATAAATCACAATTTATGAATTGGGCTACCCCAAGGTCGTCAACGAAACAAACAATAAGACTTAGTCAGGGTGCCAACAAGAGCCATCAACTGTTCATCAAAGTCAACTTGAGAAAATTCAATGAAGATTTTTTCAGTTTTGTACACCACGACGAGATTGAATACAACGTTGAAAATCGATGCCCGAACAATTAATATCATTCAAGACTCGAAGTTTTTCATTTTAAGACATTCAAACACAATTAAAGGAAAGAACAAACAAAATGGTGAACTTATTGGTAGCCTTCTTGTTTGTGCTCAGGAGCTCTGGTTGAAAGAAACCAAACTTAACAACATAGTATCATTTTCTTACATGTGGGGTTACAGTATGTAAATTCAAAATGGAAACAGCTAAGCTCAGACGATTCTTTGTTCATTGTAGATGCGTAATACTTTATTAGCCTTCATTCATACATCATAACTTCTACATTGATGTATTCTTTTCTCTTCAACGAGGAGCCACACTAGTAATGGAAGCATCATCGACTGAACATAGAGCAGACGTATGCGTAGATGGACCTGCTTTCTCTACTTTTCCATCCCTGCTTCGGAAGAAGAATCCAGGTGGTCGAGGTTTGGCAAGAGCGATTGAACTAGTAGTGAGCATCTGGACTACTGCTGACATAGTTGGACGATCTTCAGCTTCTTCTTGAACGCACAGTAAAGCGATATGAATGCATCTGGTAATCTCGTTTGTTTGATAGTCATCTTGAAAAGACGGATCCACGAGCTCTAAAGGAAATTCACTGCTCCATAGTCTCCAAGTCTGTTGAACATATTAATAATTATTTTTTTGATCAGTATTCAATTAGGCAGAAAAGGTTTCAAAAATATTAAGTTGTACACTCACGTATGTAACCAAGTTACCAGCACTTCCATCTATTTGATATAGACTACTGTTCTTCTTTCCGCTGATAATCTCAAGAACTAAGACCCCAAAACTAAACACATCTGATTTCATGGAAAAATGTCCGTACATTGCATACTCTGGAGACATGTAACCACTGCCACAATACTTGAATATTGAGTTAAACATAAACATATAGCAGCCTACGGAAGAAATAATGACAAGGCTAAAACTTACTAGGTTCCGACTACTCTTCTAGTATCGGCTTGGGTTTGGTCAATTCCAAAAATTCTCGCCATTCCAAAATCGGCAACTTTAGGGTTCATATCGGCGTCCAAAAGGATATTACCCGCTTTAAGGTCACGATGTATGATAGTGAGTCGTGAATCTTGATGAAGATATAGAATTCCTCTAGCAATTCCTCCAATGATCTTGTGTCTTTTTGTCCAATCTAGCTGGCTTTGCATCGTAGAGTCTGCTCATGCATGCTTAAAATAGTCGAGCAAAGAATGCAATTTGAAAATATTTTAGGCTAAGTATTGAACTTAACTAACCAAAAAGGAAGTAATCGAGGCTTTTGTTGGGCACAAACTCGTAGATAAGGATCTTTTCTTCTCCTTCCAAACAAAACCCAAGCAGTCTCACCAAATTTCGATGCTGCAGCTTTGCGACAACAACAACTTCGTTTTCGAACTCTCTTTTACCTTGTCCTGATGTATTCGATAGCCTCTTCACCGCAACTTGTACTCCACTAGGAAATGATCCCTTCAAGAGTACATTACAATAAAATTAGTAGAACTAGCTGTCAAATTACTCATGAAAAACACTATAATTCAACTCCGTAAGTGTTACAATTCGTTACGCAATATTTTTAATGAATTCAATATTGTATATTCAAAGTTATGTTTCTTGATTAAAAATTGTAAGAAAATATTTCTAGTAATAAAACACATCAACTAAAGATGGATGATGCCATGATAGTAAGAGAACTCATCAAGTATCTTTTAATATATAAACCCTACAATTTAAACTTAATTAAGAAGATACTATATATATTGGCAAAAAAGTAAAAACATATTTAAGAAATGAAAAAGATAGACCCATCCTATACGTATACTGTTGTTACCCAAGAAAACAATTTTTAATCATAAAAGTTAAAACTAAAAAAAATAAACAGAAAGATGTATAAATACTAATTAAGTCAAAAATCAAAATTTTAATTTTTAACAATGAATTAATAATAAAAATAAGAGTAAATATTTGCAACATAATTATGATTATGCATGCATACGCGGACAAAACATCTAATTTATTTTTGTTTAAATTTTTAATAAATAAAATGTAATGTTTCCTTTTGTCAAAACATATCGTTTTTAACTATCTTACTTCACATTTGATGGTAATTTGTATGGAGATGAATGACATTAAGATATTTTAAATTGGGAGATTTATTCGTTCAAATGATAACTGACAGGTTTGGAAGATTTTGATAAAAAATGTGTAAAGAACTCATGTTTCAGTAACAATATAATTAAGTGATTTTTTCTTGCTCAAGAACAACCTATATAAAATTTTATAAAATAATTAAAAAGTTAACTAATTCATATTTTAAATTATTTTATAGTTTATATGCATAAATAAATAAAACTATTTGTTAAATATTATTATGTTGCAATCTAAAATAGACATATGATTTAAGTAGGTTAAATCATATTAGTTTTGTTATTGCATTTAGTTGTTTTTAGAATATATATATATATATATAGATATATATATATATATTAACATATATATATATATATATATATATATATATATTTATTTATTTTTATATAATATTTTGTGGGTATTTAATCATTTTGGTTTATAATGAGGTATTTTAAAATTTTGTATAAGCAAAACCCTTTAGTTTTAAAGATATTTTATGATTTTAATGTTATTTTAGAATAAAAAATGGAGTAATGATTGGTTTAAGTTGTATAAGCAAATCAACCTGTAATTATTTTTAAAATCATGAATTTTTAGAATTTTAGGACCTAAATAATCAATTTTTTTTTTGATTATGTGGATTTGGTTATTTACGGTTCTAAAGCAATTAAAACCATACTTTTAATTTTTAATTACCTCTTATTTAGATTATTTATTTAGTATTAAGTTGTTTAAAACATAAACATAGATAATATTATATGACATGAGATAATTATCTTATATTATAAAAATATATTTAATTAATTTATTAATACTATTAAATTAAATTCATTTTATTTCATTAGCAATATTTCTAAAATTAAATTTATATAATTAATTTGAATGCTATTTTAAACCATAATTTTCAAAAGTTAAAAATATATTTCTATTTTGAGATATATTCTATTTCTTTTTCATAAAGAATAATCTGAATCAAAATATTAGTTAGGAAAATATAAAATGGAAATAATGGCAATTGATTGTAATAGATGAAAGCAGTTAGAGGTATGTTCGTAAATAGTGTTGGCCAATAAACCAAATCTGATCCGATAAAAATGAATCCGAACCAATCTGAACCTGACATAAATATCGAATGGATCTTGTTTATGGTATTTTGAGTTATGAGTATTATTTGAACCGAATCCGCATATAAATAAATATCCGAAAGAATTTGAAACATTCAAAAAAAGCTTGTATCAAACATTATCTCTATTTGTAATATATATCCAAATACACTAATATATATTGAACATCAAAAATAATTTTGTATTACATAAAAGTTGGTGGCTCATTAAGGTTGATGGTTAAAGGTGGCAGTTGAACCTTGAAATTTTTATATATTTAATTGTGTTTTCATTTTTATGCTTTCATTTATTCGGTTTTTTTATCGATAACTATGTTCACCTTTTGTTTAATTTTGTATTTTTAATCGATTTTACTTATTGTTTTGGTTATAAAATAGGTACAAATTAGGTACTTTAAAATGAAAAAAATCGTTTTTACTTATGTTTTAGTTACAAAATATGTATAAATCAAATATTTTTAATTCGAAAAACTAATTGGGACCTGAATCCGAAAGTACATTAGGTTTTACCGACTCTTTGAAGATTTACTAACCCTTGATCTAAACCCGATAGAACCCAAACTTGTTCCGAACCGAACTGAAGCTGATTTTGATGAATCCGAAAAATTAAGACTCAATTGGACAAAAACTGAAATCCGATTGGAACCCAGATACCCGTGCCTATCCGTAAATACAATTATCATTTGAGTCAACTTGAAAGCTACACGTAAAAAGCTAAATAAGATTATGTACATTTTATTAATGAGAAAGACTTGGGTTCACCCCTATGGTGAATTCTTAAATTCACCTCTACTATTACCACCAATCAAAACGCCATGTAGGATTAGTAAAAAAAAAGAAATAAAATTAAATTAAAAAAAGGGAAAGAATTGTAAAACTACGACTAATTTTTTAACACCATCTATGGCTTCTTCTTCATCATCCACACATAATATTAAAAGTTTTTTTTGTCAAATTAGTGTTTACAATCAACTGTCCCCATATCATAAATCTAAACCCAAAACACTAAACCCTAAATCCAAAAACAATAAATCCTAAACCCTTGGGTAAATCATGAATCCTTGGATAAATCATGAACCCTTGGGTAAATCTTAAACACTTGAGTAAAGAGATATTCTGAGAGTTTAGGATTTAATGTTTAGTGTTTGTGATTTACCTAATGATTTAAGGTTTAATGTTTTAGATTTAGTAGTTTGATATACAAAGTTTTCAATGTTTTTTGTGGGTGATGAAGAAGAAACCATAGATGCTTTTAAAAAAATAATCGACGTCTTTTCACTTCTTTCCTTTTTTTATTTTTTTGTTTCTTTTTTTATCAATCTTACACAGACACTTTGATTGGTGTTAACAATTGTGGTGAATTTGACAGTTCACCATAGGGGTGAACCCAAGTTTTATTCTTTATTTATAGCATATTAGCATATGGATTATTAATACCTTATAGACTTGGCCAAAACCACCTTGGCCGAGTTTGTTGTCTTGGGAAAACTTATCCGTTGCTGCCTCGATTGCTTTAAAATCAAACTGAAGTGAGCCTGCAGTTGCAATATCGTCGCCATCTGTAGAAACAACTTCAACAGCTTAAATAAGGGGGAAAAAACACCGAATGCTATTTTCGTTCCAGCTGAGAAGATAGCTTATCACTAGATTACTGGAGCCATTACCAGCTAGTGGCTCAGTCTCATAAGCTGTCTGTTTCCTCTTAGCCCGGAAACAAAAAAGAGCTACGAGAAGCAGAAAGATAACAGTGATTGGAACAACAACAGCGATGATTATAACAGTAGAGTTTTGGCCTTTCCCTGCGTTCAAATAAATATTTTTGTATACCATCACCACATGGAAGAACCGTTGTTTTAGCAAATTTTAAATGTCTTGAAAGGAGATGTTGCAGTTAAAGAAATAGAAAGAAAGATCAGACCAGGTCGTGGTGGAGGTACTGAAACTGTCGGTGGTGGTGGTTGAGGTGTTCGATCGGCGGCTCCATTGTAAAACAGGTAAAGCTCGTATCTTGCATTACAGCTCGGCACAATAACTCTTCCCCCGATTCTGTCAGTGGGCAATTGATTGATGATCCGAGTTAGACAGTCCGAACATTCTTGGTTCGTCAGATCAGGAGTGCACTGAACCAGTCCGTGTAAAGTCTGGAAATCAGTGAAGTAGACATTTATTGCATCGAATTTCCGAGAACTGTTGGACGCCAAGCTGGCTGCTTGGTTCATTGTGGACAAGACCAAATCTTTGAACCTAACTAGGTTCGATGTAATACTCTGGGTGTTTCTCATGGTAAATTCTCCATTGGCGTTCAGGGTCGAGAGTATATTCCGGTTAGAGTATCTGAGCATACACTCTTCGTAATAGCGGGTCACCTCTCTCTGGTTCGGACACTGAGTAAAGGTTTCGTTGACGGCAATGGCGACGCATCTACCGCAAACTTCCGGCGTGACATCTCCGCGGCAGAGGAAAAGTCCGGAGACTCTGTCAGGGGCTTGCCCGGCGGTGGCGTTTTGGAATCCGCTGGAGTAGGAGGTGGTGGGAGAAGAGAGAGAAGACAAAAGGGTTCTGAGATTGGTATAGTAAGTGCTGTTTCCTGAGAAAGTTGTGGTATTTGGACAGATATGGTATACGTAGCTGGGATCTTGAGCATCAGCTCTAAAGCTAGCGAGAAAGGAGAAAAGGAAAAGGAAGACGAAAGTGAAAGAAGAAGAAGACATAACTGGAGTTTCTTGATTTGTGCTTTTCATCATGTGAATGAATCTAGGGACAATTAGTCAGCTACCCATAATTGATGTCCAGATTAAGGAATTGTCTATCGATTGACGTTAAGACAAATTTCGGTACAATTATATTTTGAATTGGACAACTTTGTCCCTCTTAAACTCTCTTGCTTCTGCACGCTTCTGACACTCTCCCTGCAACTCCTGACACCTTCTCTCTTTCAACCTCATTTCTTTTCTTTTATCTATTTTTTTTTTGTTTTACACAGAAACAAACATGTAGTTTCTTTCACGTTTTCCTTTCTCTATTATTTTGAAACCTTCTGTTTCCATTTGACATATAGTTTTTTTTATACTTTCTTTTTGATTTGGCATATAATCTTTTTTTACACAAAAGCAAACATTTTTTTCTCTCAATTTCTTCATCTACAATTTTGGTATATTATTTTTATTAACGACTAAAAAACTGTGTAACAACTACATGTTTTGTTAACAAATTATAATTATTTGTCTAATGTCTAAAGAATCAATAACATACATACTAGTAAATACTCGTTCTTTGCTCATAATTCATATATCAGTTAATAAAATATATATCAGATAATAACTAACTTATCAATTAACTAATTATGTATCCGAAATGATGTATCATCTAACATGTCATATAACCAAACCATGTAACAGCTACATGTTTTGTAACAAACTATAATTATTTGTTTGATGTATATAATACATATGCAATTTATGTAAAAATAGATAGGAGATAATAAATTGCATTATCTTAAAAATAATAATTCTTTTTACCTGATACATAGTGTGACATATATTTTTACCAGCGACTAAACATAGTTTTAACATGTTACAGATTTTGTTAACATGTAATACTATTTATTACACGTTACAAATTTTGTTATCATGTTATATTTGTTTATAAAGCGTTAAACAAATCATTAATTTAATAATAGACTAAATGATTTTGTATTGTTTATCAATTTACTAAATTATTAACGGATAAAACATAAAGTTAACCAACTAATATTAAAATTAACGAGAAAAACTAAAAATTGTCATGTTATAAAAAAAGTTAGCATGTTAACAAAAATAGTAATGTATAAAAAACATATTTACTTCTATAGATATTTTTCACCTATAATTAAAAATAGCATCACAAATTCGTTCGCATCTTCTCTGTCTTCAGCTTAACAGCATCTCAATTGTAATAATAGACTTTATCACTTGCTATGATTCTAGATCTGAACAGCTTCACCTACACCACCAAACATGGCTCAAAACTAAAACATTTACAGGTTTTAAAAACAAAAGAAACTAAAAGGGTAGAGAAAGAGAGGAAAAGAACGCTTGTGAGATTAAAAGATGATTCTCAGATTATGATACTTACTTGACTCGTAGGGTTCTTCACCGGCCACAAAGATTTAGGAGGTAGATTGAGGTTTTCCATGTCTGAAAACAAAATTTGTCGAAATAGAAAGTTTAAACACAACAGCTATAATCAAATAAATAGATGAGGAAGGAAATCAAAAATTTGAGAAATGATTAGGTTAAGATCGAAATAAATGTCAAAAAGGAGATAAAAAGAGAGTAGAGAAGTTTTTGAATTTAATTTTTTTTTTAAAAAGAAAAGCAGAGGAAAACACAGCTTCAGTTCTTGATAATCACTTTCTCGGAAGTGTAAAGCAAAAGACAGCTTCTGAATGCACTGGCAAGCTATCGTAGTGGTCAGTAGTAGGTGCATAGGGTCAAAACAGGCTTTTAAATATTTAAGTCATATCATGTGTAGATGGCTAATTAGGAGTATGTTTATAGGCATAAATGCCAATTATCTCATGAATCTATATCATATAGTAATATATAATGTAAACGTCAACGTCAACGTCAACGAAGCGGCTCATTTTTATAACTGAATTAAATACCATTTTGAAATACTAGTAAAATACTGCTGGATAGCATTAAGAAGGGGACTTTTATCCCGGAAATCTATGTTGTCGTTTCAGACATTAGTTGTATTAGCTCCGAGTCCGACTCAGTTTCTTTTGTCTGGATTTCCAGAAACAAAAACAGATCTACTGATAAACTTGCAAAGAAGAGCCAAGAGCCATCAACCGTTAATGACCTCCAACTAATTTCTATTGAATGCATGTTGTGTTTCAAAAAAAGACTAAACTCCTTTCACTTTATATATATAAATTGTTATTAATTATACATTTTTGATCAATAGTATTTTAGATAAATAAAATTATCTATAAAATCAATGCAATTTACAATTACTTTTAACTCCTTCAATAAGTGTCACTTTATTTTTCTTAAACATATTAAGAAAATGACATATATATATATATATATATAAATTGTTATTAATTACATATTTTTGACTAATATTATTTTAGATAAATAAAATTATCTATAAAAACAATGCAATTTACAATTAATTTTCAGCTGAAAATATATATAATTTACACTGACATTATAAAGTGGCAGTTTTTGTGTAACAAGAAAAGATAATTAGAATGACACATATTATAAAACAGAGGGAGTACTCGTCAAATATTTAACTTTTCTAAATTTTATAATCTGATATTGAATATTCTTTGAAACTTAGCATGAATGCATAAAAAATAGCATCAATATTCTTAGATTAGTCTAATTAGTTATTAAGGATACCGAAAGGAGCGGCCATGAAACAGAGCTTTAGCTGTGTGGAAAGTCCTAGAGCGAAAACAATTCTTTTTGTAGAAAAAAAAGAGTTAAACTCAAATCTATTAAAGACACACTTAACCTTTGGATGGGATGTGCAGTCCACGACAGATCCTCTTTCAAGTTTTCATACGGACGTATTCGCAATCGTGGCGAGTAGGACAATGTGACTTAGTGAAAACGATTTGAGTATTATTTTTTCTTTAGCGTACTTGCCATTAGACCTGGGCACGGATCGAATATCCGGGTTTTTGAAAGTATTTATGATTTGCTTCGTATGTTACGGATATCTAATTTTTGTATTTGCTTTGCTTCGGAGAAATACGGATATTCGGAAAAACGGATATCCGGAAAATAATTAGATATTTGCGGATATTTGCGAATACTTACGGATATCTCATATGTTTCGATTAATACAAATAATTTTAAAATTTCGATGCATATTTTTTTTGTATAATATATTTTTTACGTGATATATAAGATAAAAATTAAAAAATTAGTATATCTACATATTTTGTAAAAAAAAATTAAACTTAGTTAACAATTATAATAACACAAATTTTAAGAAAAAAATATAATTATCATAAAATCTGTTTTTTCTTTTTATGTACTACTTTTATATAAGTAATAATGTAAATAAAATATGTCAAATCATATGTCAGAATAACAATTATATAATTTTATACATATAGAACTTTAAATATAATCAAGATATACATGTATTTATATATTACCGGATCGGATCGGATATCCGCTTCCCAAAATTTTAATATTTGTGATTTGCTTCGTTTTTGACGGATATTGAATTTTAGTATTTGCTTCGATTTATAAAGTTACAGATATCCGGATTTTTCGGATCGGATCGAAACGAATAATGAATCGAATCAAAATTTACGGATATTTTGCCCACCCCTACTTGCCATAAATTTTCTTTTAGTGGGCATCGATATTACAGATACATTAGAGATTTACCCTTTCATGTATCATTATGGATTCATTCTAAAACCTTTTAACTAGTTGCTTAGCAAAAGAAAATTTAGACAAAATAACGTCCATTTGTCGAAAATAGTAAAAAAAATTAGTGTCTTGGAGACTGGTTATCACTCTGTTGACCGTATGTTTCCAACGAAAATAATAGCATTATATCACTTACGTCTAGGGCACGTAATAACTGAACAGTGGAAGTGGTGTCCTTACATCTCTTCTCCATTTCCGTTTTTGTGAGCAGTCAGGCCCAAAATCAATCATAGGTTCGTTTCACTCTTACAAAGCCATTGTTGGCTAATGAAAAGGGGTTTTGGGCGTAAAATTAGGATTCCGCGCCATCCACCGCCACATACAAATTATATACATACACGCAGGATGGCTACTTCCTGCTTAATTCAGCTGGACCGGTTACTGTGTAACCAAAATTAATTAATCAAAATTTATGAATTGGGTTACCACAGAGGTCGTTAACATAACAAACAATAAGACTTGGTCAGGGTGACAACAGAGCCATCAACTGTTCATCAAAAGTCAACTTGAGAAAATTCAATGAAGATTTTTTTCAGTTTTGTACAGCACGAAGAGATTGAATACAAAGTTGAAAATCCATGCCTAAAAATATTTATCTTTCAAGACTCGAGGTTTTCATTTAAAGACATTCAAACACAGTTATAAGAATTTCATTTAAAAAAAAACATACACAGTTATAGGAAAGAACAAACAAAATGGTGAACTTATCAGTAGCGTTAAGAGACAATCATAAATCATAAACTTTCACATTGATGTAAATCTCTTTTGTCTTCATCGAGGAGCTACACTAGTAATTGATGCATCATCAACGGAACAGAGAGCAGACATATCCATAGCTGGATCTGCTCCCTACTTGTTCATGCCTGCTTCGAAAGAAAAATCCAGGTGGTCGAGGTACGGCAAGAGCGATCGAAAGTGAGCATCTGGAGGATGGCTGACATAGTTGGACGATCTTCAGCTTCTTCTTGAACACACAGTAAAGCAATATGGATGCACCTGGTAATTTCGCTTGTTTGATAGTTTTCTTGAAAGGACGGATCCACGAGCTCTAACGGTGATCCATTGTCCACAGTCTCCAAGTCTATTGAACATATTAATAATTAGAACTTTGGTCATCATCATAGAAAACAGAAAATATTGGGAGTTCAAAGGCTCTATACTCACATATGTAACCAAATTGCCAGCATTACCATCCATTTGATAGAGGCTACTGTTCTTTTTGCCACTTATAATTTCAAGAACTAAAACCCCAAAACTATACACATCTGATTTCATGGAGAATTGTCCATACATTGCATACTCGGGAGACATGTAACCACTGCCACAATACTTTGAATGCTGAGTTAAGATATAAATGTAAACAAGTCTACAAAAGCACTGTGGGCAAGACCAAAACTTACTAGGTTCCAACTACTCTTCTTGTATTGGCTTCTATTTGGTCAATTCCAAAAATTCTCGCCATTCCAAAATCATCAACTTTCGGGTTCATATCGGTGTCCAAGAGGATGTTACCAGCTTTAAGGTCACGATGTATGATTGTGAGTCGTGAATCTTGATGAAGATATAGAATCCCTCTAGCAATTCCTCCTATGATCTTGTACCGTCTTTTCCAGTCTAACTGCCTTTGCATCGTCGAGTCTGCTCATCCATATTTAAAATAGTCAAATCAAAGAAAGAATGCAAACATGTAAATATTTTAGGCCAAGTATTGAACTCTACTGACCAAAGAGGAAGTAATCGAGGCTTTTAATTGTTGGGCACAAACTCATAAACAAGTATCTTTTCTTCTTCTTCCAAACAAAAACCAAGCAGCCTAACCAAATTTCGGTGCTGAAGCTTTGCCACAACAACAACTTCATTTTCAAACTCTCTCTCTCACCTTGTCCTGATGTCTTTGATAGCCTCTTCACCGCAACTTGTACACCACTAGGAAATGTTCCCTACAAAAGTACATTATTTTTGAATTAATTAGAACTGCAGGTTGTCAAATTAATCATAAAATGAAGTGCTCAAATGCAACATCCGTTGATGATAGAATTCGCTACATAAATTTAAAAAAAAAGAATTCAATATATCCATGGTATTTTAAAAATTGTAAGAACTCATGTTTCAGTAACATTATATTTTTTTTCTGAATTGTGCTATATATGGGGAAATACGTATGCGATGGATTAATACCTTGTAGACTTGGCCAAATCCACCTTGACCGAGTTTGTTGCTTTCAGAAAACTTATCTGTTGCTGCTTCAATTGCCTTAAAATCAAACTGAAGTGAGCCTGCAGTTGTAATATCGTTCCCATCTGTAGAAACAACTTAATTAAGGAAAAGGACGCACAAGAATATTAAAATAGCTTATCATTGGACTATTGGAGCCTTTACCCGCTAATGATTCAGTTTCATAAGATGTCATTTTTCTCTTTGCCCGGAAAATGAAAACAGCTACGAGAAGCAGAAAAATAACACTGATTGGAACAACAACAGCGATGACTACGACAGTGGATTTTCCGCCTTCTCCTCCTGTATTGACATAAATAAATATTCGTATACCATCGCCAAATGGGAACTGTTGTGCCTTAAACGTCTTAAAAGAAAAGTTGCGCCTTAAAACATGTGACAAAAGGAACATATCAATGTTCAGACCTGGCTGGGGTGAAGGAATTGAAATAGGCAGTGGTGGAGGAGCTGAATCGAGCTGAGGTTGAGGTGATCCAATGTTGGATTCGTTGAAAAACATGTAAAGCTCGTATCTTGAATTACAGCTCGGCACAACACTTCTTCCCCCGAGTTTGTCAGTGGGCAACTGATTGATGGTCAGATTTAGACTCTGGAAACATTCTTGCCTCTTCAGGTCAGGAGTGCACTGAACCATTGCGTACCAAGTCTGGAATTGGAATGCGGGGGAATTGGCCTTTCTCACCTGGAATTTCCGGGAACTGTTGGATGCATCGGTGGCTGCTTGGTTCATGGTGGACAAGACAAAATCTCTGAACCCAATTTGGTTGAATGTAACATTCTGGGGGTTAGGCAAGATGATTATTCTATTGGTGTTCAGTGTCGAGAGAATAGACCGGTTAGAGTATCTGAGCATACACTCGTCGTAATAGAGCGTCACCTCTTTCTCGTTCGAACACCGAGTAAAGGTGTCACCGACAGCAAAGGCAACACAGCTGCGGCAAACTTCCGCCGAGACGTCTTCTCGGCAGAGGAAAAGTCCGGTGAGTCTTTCAGGGGCTTCCCCAGCGGTTGCGTTTTGGAAACCGTTGGAGTAGGAAGCGTTGGGAGAAGAGAGAGAGGACAAAAGGGTTATGAGATTGGTGAAGTATGCGCTGTTCCTGGAATAAGTTGTTGTATTCGGACAGACATGGGATACGTAACTGGGGGGTGGAACAGAATCTGTGAAGAAAGAGTATCTGAGCATACACTGTTCGTAACTGAGCACGACCTCTTTCTGGTTCGGACACCAAATTAACGTGTCCTTCACGGCAAAGGCAACACATCTACGGCAAAGCTCAGGGGAGACGCCAAAGCAATTGAAATATCCGCTGACTCTGTCCGGAGGTTCCCCGACAGTTGCGTTGTTGAATCCGGTAGCGGAGGAAGCGTTGGGAGAAGAGAGAGAAGACAAAAGGGTTTGGAGATTATTAGGAGATCTTGAAGATCGACCTACTCCAATAGTCAATATTAGAATATACATCAATATATTAGAATAGGAAACTTATCATTATCTATTATATACTATTCCATATTAGTTTAGGAAATTAGTTTGATTTATTTTCTATATAAACTATGCATCTTGTAACATTATTTTTATGAGAGTCTAATATAATTTTCCATAAACACTTTTGTGTTCTTTACTTTCATAAATTTGTCATGGTATCAGAGCCTAAACAAAACTAAAAACTTCTAATCTTTTTCATCATCTCGTTGCTCTTCAAAAATTGAAGATCAACATATCATATCATCATTAATTCCTGTGATTTCGTGATCTTTGAAACACAGAACATCAATTCAAAACATCTTTTTCATCTTGTTGTCTTTGCAAAATCGCAGTACAACATATAATCATCTTCTTCATTCTTCTCGATTCTTTGTGTTTCGAGATCTCTAAAAAAACATTCATTCATCTACTTTCGTATGGCTATTAGCTCACGAGAGATTCAGATTTCTTAACGGCAGTTTACCAGCAGCCGATTCAACCTACCGTGAAGATTGGATAGCAAACAATCATCTCATTGTAGGATGGATAAAACAAACATCTATCTCAACTCGCGGAATTGCAGAAGAGTTACGAGACATTCATCAAGCTTCTGCAACATCATCAACAATCGTTGTTTCACAAGCTTTTGAATTATTTCTACTACTATATTTTTAACATTGTCCAATCTCATACGTGTTACCACATATGAGATTGAGGGAGGGTATTAGGAGATCTTGAAGATCGACCTACTCCAATAGTCAATATTAGAATATACATCAATATATTAGAATAGGAAACTTATCATTATCTATTATATACTATTCCATATTAGTTTAGGAAATTAGTTTGATTTATTTTCTATATAAACTATGCATCTTGTAACATTATTTTTATGAGAGTCTAATATAATTTTCCATAAACACTTTTGTGTTCTTTACTTTCATAAATTTGTCAGAGATTGGTGAAATAAGTGCTGTTCCGTGTATAAGTTGGGGTATCTGGACAGACATGAGATACGTAAGTGGGATCTTGAGCAGAAACTCTGAAGCTATTGAGTAAGGAGAAAAGGAAAAGGAAGATGAAAGTGGCGTACGAAGACATAATCACTGCGAATCAATAACGATATGTATATATATAGTCTCTGGGTGGCAGATAAACGTGAAACATGGGATGGTTCTGTTGACAAGTGGCGACGAAAAGTCTCCTCCTCCAGAATAAACGACCTTGTAAATTTAAAAAGCTTCCTGTTGCTGAGTAGGATAACTCAAGCTTATGACTATGAGAAGGGCGAAAAGGAAGAGAGAAAAACCAAAAACAAAAATAAACTGGTTTATGGAACAAAGTTTGGGTTCGTCTCGCTATGGTGTGAATTCTCAAATTCACTCCAATTCTTAAAACATCAAAACACTTTATATAATTGTTAAAAAAACAAAATTAAAGAGAAAAAAAGGAAAACGTGAACAAACGTCAAACTTCTAACATTTATTTTGTCAATATCTTCTATGGGTCATGGTTTCTTCTTTTCTACCACCCACAAAAAATAAAAATATTTAAAGCTTTCGTTGTGAAATTGAAGTCTACAATCATCTGTTTTCAATTTCAATTTTTAGTTAATGTTTAGAATTAAGATCTAGAGTTTAAGATTTATGATTTAATGTTTAGGGTTAATATTAATATCATTTTTTATAATTTCAGGTTTGGATTAAAAATCTAGAATTTGGCTTAGGGTTTAGGATTATGATTTAGGGTTAATATTGTCAGTTCTTTTGGAATTTAAATTTTAGGATTTGAGTTTAGAATTTAGAATTTAAGTTTAAATTTAAAACATATAATTTAGATTCAGGGTATAAAGACAAAGGATTGTTGGCTCCAATTTGCAAAGAGATCTTTTAATATTGTTTGTGGATAATAAAGATGAACAAGCTATTGATAGCCTTCACAAAACAAGTCGACAGTCTTATTTTTTTCCTTCTATTTGTTTTTAATTCGACATGATACTTTGATTGATGATAAGAATTGAGATGAATTTAAAAGTTTATCATAGAAGGTGTGAATCCAAGTATTGTTCAGGTTTATGGCTAATGGATTCTGGTTCATCTGAAGGCATACAATAATCTGTAAGATTTTTTTTTTTTAATATCTGTAAGATGATACAGTTTTATGCACGTCAACGTCAATGTCAACAAGTTAGTCAACCGTATGTTCCAACTCAAATAATACCATTTTCATATACTAGTAAAACACTTAGCGGGGTGTATTCAATCTAAAATTTAAGGTGATTTGATTTTTAATAAACTTTGATATGATTTTAACAAATTGCAGAGATTTAAGTGATTTTAGTTAAACAACTCTAGAATCTCACCTAAAACTATGGGATTTGAGTTTTAATTTTTTTAACTAAGAAACTCCAACCAAACACTCTAAAATCACTTGAAACTTTAAAACTCCAAAACTTAAAATATTTTCAATAACAGTGGATTTCAAAGTACTTTATGAAATGTCAAGTTCAATAACAGTGGATTTTAAATGAGTTTTTGAAATTCATGTTTGAATAACAGTGGATTTGACAATTTAATACAAATCACCTAAAACTCCTAGTTCAATACACCCCCCTTAGCTTTTCTCGATATTACAATCGAATATTCTTAAAATTTTAGCTTGGATTACTATAATTTCCTGTGTGGACGGACTTTTCGTATGTTTAGGGCTATGACTGTTTTGGTAGTTTTTGGTTTTTAGTTTTTGGTTTCTGAATTTTAGTTTTTAGGTTTTAAATTTTGGTTTTTACTCTTTGGTTTTTGTTTTTGCTGTATATTTTGGTTTTTCGAAAATTTTTGAATGGTGACATTAGCTTTACCTGTGTAGTAACTAGTAAATCCTAGAGAGAAAAAGATTAGTCTTCTTTATTTCAAACCAAAATATTTGTTTAGCATCATAATTTTTTCGTTTATTGGCATTGATACGGAGCCATATATTAGAGAAAAACTTTTCATGTATCTATCAAAAGATCCACTCTAACTAATTACTTACCAAAAAGGAAATTAAGACTAAAATTCTATCAACGTCCATTTGTTACCTTGTTTTACTAAAAACAAAATACATATGCTTGCGATAGGGGTAGAATGACATAGTGTATATTAGATACAGACTGATGATCATTCTGTTGGACGTAAGATACGCATGTTTTCAAAGAAAAATAAGATCATTATTTCACTTACTTGTCCGACACGTAATAACTGAACAGTGACAATTCTTACTAAGATCTCTTATCGCTTCCCGCTCTTGTGAGCAGTCAGGCCCAAAATCATAAGGTTTTGTATAATTAAGCTCTGTTCTTTTCTGTATATCATAAGGTTTGGTTATAAATAGAATATGAATGAAAGAGTGAGATTACCCCAAGGATGGCTACATAATTTCACTGGAACGGTTACTGTGTAACTAAACTAATTAATTACAATTTATGAATTGGGCTACCCCAAGGTCGTTAACGAAACAAACAATAAGACTTAGTCAGGGTGCCAACAAGAGCCATCAACTGTTCATCAAAGTCAACTTGAGAAAATTCAATGAAGATTTTTTCAGTTTTGTACAGCACGAAGAGATTGAATACAAAGTTGAAAATCCATGCCTAAAAAATATTATCTTTCAAGAATCAAGACTCGAGGTTTTCATTTAAAGACATTCAAACACAGTTATAAGAATTTCATTTTAAAAAAACACACAGTTATAGGAAAGAACAAACAAAATGGTGAACTTATTAGTAGCCTTACTGTTTCTGCTCAGAAGCTCTGTCTACGCAAATACTTGCTTTAACAGATCCGGTTTCTTCTCACCGAATGGAGCTTACGACATAAACCGCCGAGTCGTACTCTCATCCCTTCCTACCAACGTCACAGCTAATAATGGCTTCTATAACACGTCGAGGGGACAAGATACGAACCGAGTATACGGTTTAGGGATGTGTGTCCCAGGTACAGAAGCGCAATCTTGTTCTGATTGTATCATGGCTGCCTCTAATGGGTTGGTGGTGAACTGTACTACTCAGATAGAAGCTATAGACTGGAGGATATATAGAAATACACTCTGTCTTGTACGCTACTCAAACCGCTCGTTTTACGGATCGCTCGATATGGAAATTATACGGCAAGGATACAATGAAAGAGATTTTCAACCTAATGCTACGGACTTCGATATGACACTGGAGTCTTTGATGATTGGCTTGATAGAGGAAGTTCCTTCTTTGTACTACGCAGCCGGAATACAAACCCTCGAGTCATCCAACACCGATATATATGGGTTTGTGCAATGCAGTAGAGACTTATCTATTGAAAACTGCACCCGGTGTCTACAAGAAAACGTGATCGAGTATAGATCACGTTACTCTGGGAGACAGGGAGGCATTATTTCGACGCCAAGTTGTTTCGTTCGATGGGAGGTTTTTACGTTCTTCGGAGTTTTCGAGAATAGTCCTCCTCGTGAAACGGGTAAGATCATGTATCATCGTCCTCGTTGTTCGTAGGTTAAATAAAAAATATGTTTGTGAAGTTTTTTTTTTCTGTTCTGTTCTTGTTGGTTTTTAATTTTTATTCTGCTCTATTCATGTTAGTTTATGTCAATCTCAATCAATGATGATGTGGGTTCGTGCAGATGGCAGAGGTGTTTCTACAGGAACTATTGTGGCAATTGTCACTGTTCCTATCATATTGCTTGCTCTAGGATTTGCTATTTGGAGGAGGAGAAAATCGTATAAAGCATTTACAACTGAAAGTGAGTTTCCTTGTGTTCTGGTACAAAGATAGATTCATTACTTTCTTTTTACTCTTTTTATGTTCATTTCAGACGGTTATCACTCAACTGCAAAGAGATTAAAGAACAGTTATGATACTGCACCGCCAGATAATGGTAAAGAGATACGAATTTCTCTAAAAATATAAAGTAGATTTAGCTGTAATTTTTTTGAAAAACGCTTGGGCACATAAGCCACCTCTTATAATGATATATAAATATAATGACCCTTGGAAACTATACGGTTATGTTAAACTTTTTTTGCAGCTGGGGATGATATAACAGCTTCAGGTTCACTTCAATTTGATTTTGAAGCTATCGAAGCTGCAACAAGTAATTTTCATAATATCAACAAGCTTGGCCATGGTGGATTTGGTGAAGTTTACAAGGTATAGTGTTTGTCTCAAGTATTTAACTATTTTGTGTCAGAAACTTGATGAGAAAGCAAATAACTACATTGTGGTAAATTATGTGATGTGCAGGGAACATTTCCGAATGGAGCAGAGATTGCTGTGAAGAGACTATCTAAAACTTCAGGACAAGGTGAAAGAGAATTCAAGAACGAGGTGCTTCTTGTAGCTAAACTCCAACATAGAAATCTAGTTAGGCTTCTTGGGTTTTGTGTCCAAGGAGAGGAAAAGATATTGGTTTACGAGTTTTTGCCCAACAAGAGTCTTAACTACTTCCTCTTTGGTGGTAAGAAAAACAAACATATGATAGGGCTTAATTATCTGATACCTTAGTTCTTGATCTCACAGTTTAAGGGTCGATGTCTGAGATGTGCAGACTCAACAAAGAGGAGCCAACTGGATTGGACAAGACGATACAAAATCATAGGAGGGATTACTCGAGGGATTTTGTATCTTCATCAAGATTCACGGCTGACAATCATACACCGTGATCTCAAAGCCAGCAATATTTTATTAGATGCGGATATGAATCCGAAAATTGCGGATTTTGGTATGGCTAGGAATTTCAGAGTGGACCAAACGGAAGATAACACAGGAAGAGTAGTTGGAACATTGTAAGTACTTGTCCGTTTAAGTTATAATATGTATCTATTTATTGTTTTTGATATGTTATATGCGATGTTTTGTTCTCAGCGGTTACATGCCGCCAGAATATGTAGCGAATGGGCAGTTTTCGACTAAGTCAGATGTGTATAGTTTTGGAGTATTGATTCTAGAGATTATTGGTGGGAAAAAGAATAGTAGCTTCCACGAGATAGATGGTTCAACAGGCAACTTGGTTACATATGTTAGTAAATTTCCACACCATCTCAATTTTTTTCAACTTTACAGAACTGATCATTGCTCTAAACATTAGTTTCTTGGAAAACGGATAAACAGGTATGGAGGCTTTGGAACAATGATTCATTGTTGGAACTCGTAGATCCGGTCATTGGAGATAAGTATGATACGTATGAAGTCGTTAGATGCATCCATATTGGGTTATTATGCGTTCAAGAAAATCCAACAGACCGTCCAAGCATGTTCACAATATTTCAGATGCTCACTAATACCTCAATTACACTGCCTGTGCCTCAACCTCCTGGATTTTTCTTCAGGGTCAGATCAGAGCAAACCCCATTAGCTGAGAGCACTCATCCTGGTCCATCCACTAGCATGTCCATTGCTTGTTCTGTCAATGAAGTGTCGATTACATGCGTTAGTCCTCGTTGAAAGGCAGGCTATTATTTATTATACATTTATACACATTCTTTCATAAACCGAATATTATTAATGAGATCTTGAAAAGACTTAAGAAGCGACGAGCCCTGTAAGAACTGGATTTTTTCCCCAAAACTACTTGTCGGGGTTTTCCTCCAAAACTGTAAAATCGACTTGTTAGCCAAAATAGTAAAATGAGAAGTTCATAAAAATGTAGCTCCCTAGAAGTTCGAAGACATCAGCGCAAGGCGAAAGATTAATCAGTAAGTTTAGGAATTATCGGTAAGATTACTGAAAGTTCATAAATGTAGCTCCTTAGAAGTAAGTATTTATTCCATGAGAATCTACATCTGTAATTCCAATTTTTTTTAATTCAATTTTAATGAATTTTGTCAAACATTTTTAGGGCTCACTTACTTAAACGTTAGTTCTCTCAAAGTGAAGTTCCAGGTTTTAACCAATTCTTTGTTTTCACCACACTCCTTGAGGCATAAGGGGTTTTAATAAATTCATATAGTGGACATGAATTCTATATGTTCATGTTCTTTATAAAGGTTTTGTAGAAGCTCTGTTCTAGGTTTGGATATAAACCGAATATAAATGAACGAGTGCGATTACCCCCAGGATGGCTAATTAATTCAACTGTACTGATTACTGTGTAACTGAATTAGTTAATCCAAATTTAAGAATTGGTTTAAGTCAATGTTGACCAAACAAAAATATAATAAGACTTAGGTCACGGTGACATCAGAGCAATCCACTGTTCATCAACAGTCCACTTAAGAAAATTCAATGACGATTTGTCAAATTTGTTGACCACAAATAGATTGAAAACAAAGTTGAAAGTCAGTTTCCGAAAAATTATATCTTTCAAGACGCGAGGTTTTTATTTTTAAGACATTCAAACATATTATATGAAAATATCAAAATGGTCAACTTATTTTTAGCCTTCTGGTTTGTGCTCATAAGCTCTGTCTCTGCAAGTAATTGCCTTAACAGATCTGGTTTTTTCGCACCCGATGGTACTTACGACTTAAACCGCCGAGTCATGCTCTCTTCCCTTGCTTCTAACGTCACAGCTAATGATGGCTTCTATACCACGTTGGCTCCCGGACAAGATCCGAACAGGGTGTACGGTTTAGGGATGTGTGTCCCAGGTACTGAAGAACGATCATGTTCTGACTGTATCATGGCTGCTTCTAATGGGTTGGTACAGAACTGTACTACTCAGACAGAAGCTATAGACTGGAGGATGCATAGCAATACACTTTGTCTTGTACGCTACTCGAACCGCTCGTTTTACGGATCGCTCGATATGCAAATTTTACGGGATGAGTACAATACCAGAGATATTCAACCCAACGTGACGGACTTCGACATGACATGGGAGGCTTTGATGAATGGTTTAATAGAAGATGTTCATGTTTTGTACTACGCAGCTCGAACAGAAACGGTTGAGTCTACCAACACCAACCTTTACGGGTTTGTGCAATGCAGTAGAGACTTATCTCTTCAAAAATGCACCCGGTGTCTACAACAGAACGTGATTGATTATAGATCAAGGAACCCTGGGAGCCAGGGAGGCATTGTTTCGAGGCCGAGTTGTTTCGTTCGATGGGAGATTGATAGGTTCTTGGGATTTTTCGATAACAGTCCTCCTAGTGTAAAGGGTAAGATTATGTTTTATAATCTTTGTTGTTATTAGGTCATATGATTATGCCCATATCTAACCATGTTTCGATTTTTTTGTTCTGTTGTTGTTAGATTTTTTGCTATATTTTTGTTAATTTCTCTTAATCGCAATCTGTGGTGATTTGAGATCGTGCAGATAAGAAAAGTGTTTCTACAAGAACTATTGTGGCAATTGTCATTGCTGCTATAATATTGTTTGCTCTAGGATTTGCTATTTGGAGGAGGAGAAAATCATATAAAGCATTTACTACTGAAAGTGAGTTTACTCGTGTTTTGTTTCAAAACATGAGTAGATTCAATAAGTTTTTATAAATCTTTATATGATCCTCTCAGATGGTTATTTCTCTGCTGCAAGGAGAATAAAGAAGACTTATGATACTGCACCACCAGATAACGGTAAAATTTGATACACAAATGTACCCTAGGAAACTCTCTAGTTATATAATACACTATATGTTAATTCTTTATGCAGCTGGGGATGATATTTCAACTTCAGGATCATTTCAATTCGATTTTAAAGCTATCGAATCTGCAACAAGTAATTTTCATAATGCTAACAAGCTTGGTCATGGGGGATTTGGTGAAGTTTACAAAGTATAGTGTTTGTCTCAAGTATTTAACTTTGGGTTAGAAACTTGAAGTGAAAGCAAGTATATTCTGATAAAATATGTGACGTGCAGGGAACGTTTCCGAATGGAACAGAGATTGCTGTGAAGAGACTATCTAAAACTTCAGGACAAGGCGACAGAGAATTCAAGAACGAGGTTCTTCTTGTAGCTAAACTTCAGCACAGAAATCTTGTTAGGCTTCTCGGATTTTGTGTCCAAGGAGAGGAAAAGATATTAGTTTACGAATTTTTGCCAAACAAGAGTCTTAACTACTTCCTCTTTGGTGGTAAGAAAAACAAACATATGATAGGTTTTTATCCTCTAAAACCTTAGTTTTGATCTCATAGGCTAACGGGTTGATGTTTGAGATCTGTAGACTCAACAAAGAGGAGCCAATTGGATTGGACAAGACGATACAAGATCATTGGAGGGATTACCCGAGGGATTTTGTATCTTCATCAAGATTCGCGGTTGACAATCATACACCGTGATCTCAAAGCTAGCAATATTCTCTTAGA
Organism: Hirschfeldia incana; assembly: GCA_026261945.1. Lineage (NCBI taxonomy): Eukaryota > Viridiplantae > Streptophyta > Magnoliopsida > Brassicales > Brassicaceae > Hirschfeldia > Hirschfeldia incana. Next base: position 1,906,940 of record JABCMI010000041.1, on the reverse strand, counting down.
TGGCGATATGAACCCGAAAATTGCTGATTTTGGTATGGCTAGGAATTTCAGAATTGACCAAACTGAAGATAACACAGGAAGAGTTGTTGGAACATTGTAAGTAAAATTCCGTTTTAGTTATAATCAGTGTCTTTCTATCGTTGTTGATAAACAGAAAGTTATGTGACATGTATTTTGCAGTGGTTACATGCCACCCGAGTATGTGACAAGTGGACAGTTCTCCATAAAATCTGATGTGTATAGCTTCGGAGTATTGGTTTTGGAGATTATTGGTGGAAAAAAGAATAGTAGCTTCAATGAGACAGACGGCTCAATAAGCAACTTGGTCACATATGTTAGTAAATTTCCACACTCTCGATTTTGGTTACTTCTTTTAGCAATGATCATTGTTCTGAACTTAAGTTTCTTGGATAACGATTGAACAGGTATGGAGGCTTTGGAACAGTGATTCAGTGTTGGAACTAGTTGATCCGGTCATTGGAGATAACTATGATCAGTATGAAGTCATCAGATGTGTCCATATTGGGTTATTATGCGTTCAAGAAAATCCAGCAGATCGTCCAACCATGTTGACAATATTTCAGATGCTCACTAATACTTCAGTTACTCTGCCTGTGCCTCAACCTCCTGGATTTTTCTTCAGGGTCAGATCAGAGAAAATCCCATTAACTAAGAGCTTGCAGCCTGGTCCGTCCACTTGCATGTCCATTGCTTGTTCTGTTAATGATGTATCGATCACGTGTGTTAGTCCTCGTTGATGGCCAGGCTAATTTTTTGAATAGACTTAAGCAAATGATGAGCTCTGTGATAATTTCATCTTCTTGATAATCTTTACTGTTATCCTAACCACAGAAGAACTGTTTCAGTAACTTGCAAATCAAAGCATGCACGTACATTCATTGCTTGAGGCATTAGTCCTTCTTATTGTCTTGTGGAGAAACAATGCTTAACTGCACATCTCTCTTATCATTAATGCTTCGAAACAGAAAATCGATCTCCTTAGAAACTGAAAATGATTTGAGTCTACCGAAGATCATCATGTCTCTAAATCATATACGTAACAGTCTACAATCATATTATATCACATCATTTGTTTTGTTTTTGAATAGATTTGTATTCAACGAGGAGCTACTTGAGTAATGGAAGCCTCGTCCACAGAACACGTGGCAACCGCATCCATAGACAGATCAACTCCTATTTGTTCATGCTTACCTCGTAGGAGAAATCCAGGTGGACGAGGCAGAGTGAGAGCGATGGAGATAGTAGTGAGCATTTGCACGATATCTGACATGGTTGGACGATCTTCAGCTTCTTCTTGAACACATAGTAAAGCGATATGGATACATCTCGTAACTTCGTCTTTTTGATAACTATCTCGAAATGATGCATCTATGAGCTCTAATTGCGATCCATTGCTCCATAGTCTCCATGCCTATTAAAGATTCTAGTAATCAAAACTTTGGTCATTGTTAAATAAAGCAAAATATATAAATAGAAACACTAAGTGTGTATACTCACATATGTAACCAAATTGCCAGTACTACCATCCATTTGATAGAGACTACTGTTCTTTTTGCCACTTATAATCTCGAGAACTAAGACCCCAAAACTATACACATCTGATTTCATGGAGAACTGGCCGTACATTGCATATTCAGGAGACATGTAACCACTGCAACAATGCTTGGAATGTTAAGTTGATAAATCATATTATTATTGTCTACATAGGCATATAATGAAATAGAAAAGCTTACTAGGTTCCGACTATTCTTTTTGTATTGGCTTCTGTTTGGTCTATTCCAAAAATTCTTGCCATTCCAAAATCTGCCACTTTTGGGTTCATATCTGCATCCAGTAAGATGTTACCGGCTTTGAGATCACGATGAATGATTGTGAGTCGTGAATCTTGATGAAGATATACAATCCCTCTAGCAATGCCTTTAATGATCTTGTACCGTATTGTCCAGTCAAGGTGGTTCTGCATCGTAGAGTCTGCACATGCATAATTGTTTGTTTTTAAATGGCATGAAATCTAAAAATGATATCTTGGGCTGGGTATTGATGAACTCAACTGACCAAAAAGGAAGTAATCGAGGCTTTTGTTGGGCACAAACTCATAGATAAGTATCTTCTCTTCTCCTGTCAAACAAAAACCAAGCAGCCTTACCAAATTTCGATGCTGAAGCCTTGCCACAACAACAACTTCATTCTCGAACTCTCTTTCACCTTGTCCTGATGTCTTCGATAGCCTCTTCACCGCAACTTGTATACCACTAGGAAATGTACCCTATAAGCAAGGATTAGTTGTTTTACAAAGAATCAGTCAGTTTTGGAATTATCGGTAAGATTAGTGAAGAAGTTCATACAGAAGTATTTATTCCAAATGGAGGAATGTAATTAATGCCACGTAGAATTTTTCTTTCTATTCTGCAGCTCTGTTGAGTAGGGAACGAGAACGAGTTTGTGTGTCATGGTATGGCTATTATCGTACTTACTTCCATACATTTTAATATGGTCAAAGTACGTGCGAGTAATATGATTAAACAGAGGAAAAAACAGAGTATTCTGATGGAGTTGGTTTACATGCAAGTACTTTGTCAAACAACTCAGCCTTCTTTCGCGTTTCACTTACATCATTATATAACTCTAAACCTACTTTATCTTAATGTGTATAAAAATTTATCCTTGTACATAATAAACTACATTGGAAGCTATATGCAATGGTAATAGTAATACCTTGTAGACTTGCCCAAATCCACCTTGACCAAGTTTGTTAGTTTCAGAAAACTTATCAGTTGCTGCCTCAATTGCCTTAAAATCAAACTGAAGTGACCCTGCAGTTGTAATATCGTCCCTATCTGTCAAAAACATTTAACATCTGATGGATCACAACAGAATAATCATTCGACCTGAGAATACATATAGTTTATTAGTTCAATCTTTACCTTCAGCAAGTGGTTCGGTCTCATAAGTTCTCTTTTTCTTTTTAGCACATAAAATAAAAACAGCTACGAGAAGAAGAAAAATTACTGTGACTGGAACAACAACAACGATGATTGCGACATCTGAACCCCTTCCTTTTCCTTTATTCAAAGAAATACATATAGTTATTATGTTACGTAAGATTACGCTGTTCTAGCAAATCTTGAGTGTCTCACAAGAAAGTTAGGGATGAAACATGTAATCAAAGAGAAGTGAATATTCATACCATGTCTTTGGGAAGACGGTGGAGGAGCTGAATCCAACTGAGGTTGAGGAGATTGAGGAGGTTCTCCTGTGGCAGTTTCTCCGTAGAATTGGTAGACCTCATACCTTGAGTTACAACTCGGCATAAGAAGTCTTCCCCCAAGTTTGTCAGTGGGCAATGAACGGATAGTCTGTTGTAGACAATTAAAACAATCCTCACTCCTCAAATCAGGTATGCATTGAACCATTCCATAAAGTGTCCGAAACGATGTGGAGTTGGACTTGCTAACCGCAAACTTTCTTGAACTATTAACAGCCTCGTTTACACACTTGTTCATCAAAGAGAACACGACATCACGAAACCGATCAGACTGGTTTAGTGGAACAAACTGAGTGTTCCACATGAGTATTCCGTTTGTTCCATTTTGGAATGAAGATTCCAAGAAAATATTCCGGTCAGCGTATCGAAGCATGCACTCGTCGTACCATATCAACCCAACCTTCTCCTCAGGGCATTGTTTCGGCGTGTCGTTGGCAGCAGAGGCGACGCAGTTACTGCAGACTTCCGGTCGGATATCTCCCTGGCAGAGGAAAAGGCCAAACACCAAGTCAGAGCTTTGACCTGCCGCTGTGCTGTAAAAACCGGTGGAGGAAGAACGACTGTTGGAAGAAAGAGAGGACAAAAGAGTTCTAAGATTGGAAGAGTATGTGCTGTTTTTGGTGTAAGTTGTCGTGTTTGGACAAACATGGTATATGTAATTAGGGTCTTGTTGCTGTGCATAAGATCTTGAGCTTGCAAGTAAGACGAGGAGGAAGATAGAACAAAAAGAGGCACAAGCTAACATCATTATATCTTCCAAGGAGGGCTGAGTCTTTGATAAATGCGATGAAACCAAGCATATATAAATACGTTTTGCGTAAAAGAATGCAATGTCTTACAATTCAACGTCATTTTCTTATAGGCAAAAAAAATAATAATTACGAATCCATCATATTTGAATCTTTCTTCACCTTGTTGCTGCCTAGTCATCCATTGATAACCTAGAGACTGACACTTCATCTCTTCTGTTTCTCCTTTTCTCACACTAGATAAGAAACATGTGCGATGTCGCACGAGAATTCATTTTATGAAAAACAAATTTACGAATTGTAATAGAAAACTTTATAAAATATATCAAAAATTATTCAAATTATTTTGGTCCTAAAAATATATTCAATCATTTTCGAGTCTTTAAAACATTTACATTATTTATTTCCAAGTTATTTATATCTAATATTTCATAATTAATACATAGATATATATTTCTATTTGTATCTTTTTCAAAATGGGTGAACAAAAAATTATGATTGTTAAAACATAATTCCATCATTTTTTATTTATTTTTTTTGTTTTTATAATATGTTAATATATGGATGTATATATATAGACGAAAAAATAATGAAAAATATAAAAAATAGACGAAAATCGTTCCCATAAAACTCTATTTGAAGTTTCTTTTCTTGTTTAATTAATATATAGTAATATAAAAAATTATAAGACTATGCAAAATAATCTTCTTTGTTGAAGAATAATGGAATAATAGATTTTTGATGATGCAAAAATTTATTAGACATTGTTCATACTTTTGAATATAGATATATTATACTGAAAATTAAAAGTGAATTATTAAAGTTTTTATCTACATTTACCGAACGTTTACTTATTTGATAAATGGAATATATAAGATATGTTTGTTCAAGAAATAGAAAAACAATGGAGTTTTTAAACAAATACTATATATAGATAATGAAAAAAACACAAGTAATTGATACAATCTTTCATATCAATGTTCGTAACTATTAGATGCACCTTTTCATAATAAAAATAACAAAAATAAATACAAAATTCTAAAATAAAAAACTAACAAATACATCCACAATTCAGTTACAATAATTATTTACAAATTTAGAAAGTTGCAACCGTATACAAACAAAATGATGCAACTTCTTGTGATATTTTTCACAACTCTTAAATTAAAAAAAAAATACAAATCTTCACATTAATTGAGATTGCGATTATACAACAATCTACTTCTCTTAAGATAAAAATGACATACAAACAAACATTTTCATCTAGTAGAAGAAAAATTAAGACTAATAATTTCATTGTTCCGTTTAGGATTTTTGGCCATCCAAACACGTAAAACTCTTCCTAATATTTTTTGTTGATAATGTTTCATTTGAACATCTTCAAAAAAATTGTAACCAAGTAACTTCATATAACTATTTTTTCACCATTTTACTATCAATTAGATTAGCGAAAATTTTACTTTCATAAATGTATAAACATAGACTATTTATAGATTTTGAAAAGCTCTCTTTAAAAAGTCATATCTTTTCAATTTAAACAGTTGCAACTTTTATCAAAGAATAGACACAACCTTTTACATAGTCGCATCTTTTCATAAAGAAGAGACACAACTTTTTAACGAACAATCGCAATTTTTCACAAGATTTAAGCTACCTATAAAAACACACTCTTTCAATTTAACAGTTGCAACTTTTATCAAAGAAGAGACACAATTTTTTAAGTAGTTACATCTTTTCATAAAGAACATACACAATTTTTTAACGAACAATCGTAATTTTTCGTAAGATTTAAGTTGTTTATAAAAACACACATCATTTCAATTTAAACAGTTGCAACTTTTATCGAAGAAGAGTCACAATCTTCATAAAGAAGAGATGCAACTTTTTAACAAACAGTCGCAACTTTTCACAAGATTTGGAATATCTATAACACACATTCTTTAAAATTAATCAGGATTCCTAATAGATAGATGAGACAGCGTAAATGCGTAATAGGTTACAGTGTTACACGGGTTGATTGGGGCCATTAATAAAAACATTATTTCAATTTTGTAAACCTAAGTATACACTTCACCTTCAAGGCCCAACAAGAATTTTATCCAAATCTTTTCATCCTCACCGTCTAGTATTTTCTGTGTGTCCCCACCTCTTGTGCAAGACCAGACCACCATTGTAACGCGTATTCTTCGTTCCTCTAACGCATCTTTTCATACATCACAATCATCACCCACCGCAAGTTGTGTGGTACTGACTTCAACTGTGACAATAAGAGCTAATGGCCGATATCAAAAGAGACAAATAAGAGCTTGAATCTTTTTGTCTGACAATGGGTTTGATCGGGGGATCGACAAATGGGATTTCTCTGAAAATCTATTGCTCTGGATATTTCGAGAAGCAAGATCAAATCAATCATCAAAAGCTTAGCCTCTCTAGTGCATCAGCTTTTCCACGGTTGTTTTGCTTGCTTGAAAGACAAGCAAATAGAATGTCTCTTTTTTCTTTTTGAACAACCAAATAGAATGTCTCAAATACATTATTTGTGCTATAATCAATAATATAAGCAAAGAAGTGGAATCAAAATAGAATGTCTCAAATACATTATTTGTATTAATATATCCGTAAATTTTCATTCGATTCGTTATTTGCTTCGATCCGATCCGAAAAATCCAGATATCCGTAACTCTACAAATCGAAGCAAATACTAAAATTCAATATCCGTCAAAACTGTAGCAAATCACAAATATTAAAATTTTGGGAAGCGGATATCCGATCCGATCCGGTAATATATAAGTACATGTATATCTTGATTATATTTAAAGTTTTATATGTATAAAATTATATAATTATTATTCTGATATATGATTTGAAAAATTTTATTTACAATATTACTTATATAAAAGTAGTACATAAAAGAAAAAAAATATTATATGATAATTATATTTTTTCTTAAGTTTTGTGTTATTATAATTGTTAGTTAAGTTTAAATTTTTTTATAAAATATGTAGATTTACTAATTCTTTTAATTTTTATCTTATATATCATGTAAAAAATACATCATACAAAATAAATCTGCATCGAAATTTTAAGGTTATTTGTATTAATCAAAATATATGAGATATCCGTAAGTATTCACAAATATCCGCAAATATCTAATTATTTTCCGGATATCCGTTTTTCTTCGTATTTCTCCGAAGCAACTCAAATACAAAAATTATATATCCGTAACATACGAAGCAAATCACAAATACCTTCAAAAACCCGGATATCCGATCCGTGTCCAGGCCTACATACAAGTTATCAATACAATTCAATCCAATTCTTTACATTCAATTATGAGCTTCATGTGAAACCAACTACAGTTAGCAAAGACGCTAACTTCCTTAAGGTCACTTTCATCTCGAAGGAATATTCAACATAAACACAGTTCACAATAATTTGCTGATGATCTTTAACGATTGTAAATCTCAAATAAGAAATTCTACATATAATATCTAACCATTATAATCTTGAGAACAAAAATGAAGCAGGAGATTTTTCTTATTATTCTCAGTGCCGTCCCTTTCCTTTAAAGACAGTGGCTCAAGCCTGTTTCTACAACATGACCATTTTCCTTGGATAACAAGAAACTGATAAGCCTTGATGGACCAAACCAATTTCATTAGCAAAATCAAGGATTTATACTATTTGTTTTTCATAATGTTTTTCCTCATAAGACTATGAGATAAATTGCTTGATCATGCAGAATAGATAATAGCCGCGTTTAGAAATCTTGTTAGCCAATTTATCACCTTTAACTTGTAAGCAATAGCCTTTGAATAGTGAATTGACTCATAGAAATAATATAGTGCCGCGTTTATAGATATCGTTAGTCAATTTGTCACATTACGTGGACCGTGGCGGCTGTCCATTAACATTCAACAACAACACAACAAGTAACACGTTTGTAATGTCTATTAATTAAATCGATTTTAATTAACGTTAACTTTGACATCCCCAAGTATGCAGATTTTCTCTCTCGTTTTTTGACGATTTCCGGCTAGCTCCCGTTGAAGTTTCTCTTTCCTTTTTTAAATTTCCTCTTTCCCTCGCTGTGAGTGGATTCCAATTACCGGCATCAGCTACGGTAGCTATTGTTTTGGAAAGTATCAATTCCCATTTATTTCGTATTCTTCTTTCCTTCTTCTCAAATTTACTTTCCTTTACTCTTCTGGAATTCACTTCTCGTACTCTCCTCTCAATCAAGACTTTCCTTCTAAATTTCCCCTTTTCTCAAGACTTTCCTTTACTATGATTTATTCAAAGGGTTTCACGCAAATTTGGGATATTAATTTCAACGCTACGCCAAGTCTGTTTGTACTTTTTCCTCAAATCGTGCAAGTTCAAATCGTCACCGGCGCCGGAAAAATCAATAGTCGTGAGGATATGACTGATATGTTGCAAAAAGCGATTCAATCGATGTCACTGGAGGAAGAGGAGCCTCTTACCTTGCCGGACAGCCCAAGATTCAGGGTTTTTGATGAGAATGAAAAGAGTCTGATGGGGAGACTTTTGAATCCTGACTGCCAGTCTATGGCGAAGATGATAGATTTCATGCCGACGGCGTGGAGAGTTTATGGAAGAGTTCGGGGGATTGCTCTGTCTCGAGACAGATTTCAGTTTGTCTTCCAGCGTGAAGAAGATCTGGAGACTGTGTTGAAAGACAGACCTTGGTCTTATAACTATTGGACTATGGTCTTGGAACGCTGGACAGCTAACCCTCCGGAGGATTATCTCCAATCGATGATGATTTGGATTCGTATTAGGAACATCCCGGTTAATTTCTTCACAGAGGGAACTATGCTTAAACTTGCCGGAGAAGTTGGGAAAGCTGAAAAGGTGGAGTATGATCCAAAGGTTTCACACACAAAAGACTACATCAGAGCCTTGGTGACTTTTGATACGAACAATCCTGCTAAGGCTACGCGTAAGCTTACGGTGAAAGGAGGTACGGTTACGATCAAGTATGAGTTTGAGAAGATTCATAAGAGATGCTACCATTGTCTAAGACTTACACATGAAAACGTGAAGTGCCCTTACCGCATGAAGAGCTCCGTAGGCAGAGTGCAGAAACCAGAGGAACCACCTAGAGTTGAGCAAAGAGGTCCGGTGTTGTCTGATCGGGACAGTGATACTCATGGATCTCAGGTGATGTTTCCAGAGCTGGCAGGTGAAGAGCGTAAAATGGCTCTGCTTTACATCACGCATGCTGATCCTACAGAACGTTTGGCTAGAATCGAACGTGTGAGACAAGGGATTGCTGAGGATAAAGTAGCTGCGGCGGCCAACATGAATCGTATCACTAAGGAGCTGGACAAAGGGAAGGGTCATGTTAGCTCCTATACAGCACTATTGGAAGCTCAGGTGTATGGAAATCACTGTCAGGCTCTGGCTTTAGTACCTCCGGTGATGAATAGAAGTGAGGCAGTTGCTGAATCCTCGGACTCTACGTTCTCTGCGTCATCTTCACCCCCTACTCCGTTGGGTTTTCAGTTAGGCCCTTCTTCGGAAGGGCGAGTCGTTGGAAATTTTGGTTCAAGCAAAACCCCAAGAAAACGCCCTCATTCATGGAAGAGGAGAGATGCTGGCAAAGACCTGAGACTTACCAAACCATTGCTCCCTCCATGCTCTGCAGAACCATCCTCAAGCTCCAAAAGGAAAGCTGGGGCGCCGTTAACTGCAGAAAACAAGAACATGAAACTCTCAGACAATCCGGTGGCTTCCGTATTGAAGCCGCTGCCTCCCCAATGAGTATTCTCTCCTGGAACTGTCAAGGTGCAGGAAGCATTGAGACAGTTCGTTTTCTCCGGGCCCTTCGTAGGAAGCATTACCCGGATTTTGTATTTTTGATGGAGACTAAACAAAAATTTGATTACATGTTCAGTTTAAAGAAGCAGTTGGGTTATGATCACATCTTCACAGTGGAACCTGAGGGTCTTAGTGGGGGTTTAGCCATTATGTGGAAGGATTCTTATCAAGTTTCAGTTTTATCGAGTGACAAGAGAATTATTGACCTCAAGATCTCTGTGGGAGTGTCATCTTTCTTCATGTCATGTATCTATGGCGATCCAGTGGCAGCAAGACGGAATATTGTTTGGGATCGTCTGGTGAATATGGGATTAGTTCGAATTGAGCCATGGTTACTAGTTGGGGATTTCAATGAGATGTTCTCAAACGAAGACAAGAGTGGAGGTGCTATCAGGGAGGAGTCGTCGTTTTGGGATTTCAGAAACATGGTGCAAAACTGCAAGCTTAAAAAGCTGAGACACTCTGGAAACTGCCTCTCTTGGGCAGGAAAAAGAGAGACAGGATGGGTGCAGTGTCGGCTGGACTGGAGCTTTGGCAACAATGAATGGCTCGCACTCTTCCCTCGAGCACATATGGAGTATTTGGATCTTTGGGCGTCGGATCACAGACCTGTTAGAGTCTGTTTTTCTCTGGAAAGAGACAACCCATTTAAAGGTCGGTTTTTCTTTGATAAACGTTTGCTGTCCAGAGAAGGTTTCGAGGATCTGGTCCGTCTCAGTTGGGAAGGCAGAGCTTGAGACAGCTGCAATACTATGGAGCGTATTAACAGGTGTCGAAAAAACATTATGGGATGGAAGAAAACTTCAGATATGAACTCCAGAGACAGAATCACTCGTCTACGAGCAGCACTTGAAGTTGAGGTGGCAAAGGTGGCTCCTTCCTACGACGAGATGAGGCGTTTAAAGCAAGAACTATCTGAAGCATTACGTGAGGAAGAACTTTTTGGAGACAGAAGTGTAGGGAAGAATGGTTGAAGGCAGGGGATCGCAATACGAAATATTTTCACAACTGTGTGAAAGGGAGAAGAATCCAAAACCGGATCTTGATGCTTATGGATGAGTTGGGCCAAGAACATTTCTCTGAAGGTGCTAAAGGGAACATTGCGGTGGAGTTTTTCAGAGATTTGTTTACTAGTTCAAATCCTTTCGATCTTGACACTATGTTTCAGGGTTTCCAAAGCAGAGTTACAAGCGATATGAACCATCGGCTGACTAGTCTGGTGATACACTAAAAATGAATCCTTGCTACTGCCAAGCTAACAGTTGTAATTGTAGTAATTAAGATTCAAATCCAGAGGACCAGTCTACACTTTATTTCTATAAGTTCGAAATCAAGCTAAAATGAAAAGTATGTTGATTTTAAGAAGTGACAAATAGCTAACAAGATAAACTAAGATTGGTTCAAATTAATAAAGAGCTAACCTAGGGTATTTCATTGGGTGTCAATATAGAGCCAAACAATTATTCAAGCACGATGAAGTACCTTCTAGGACTCGGATCACTCAACTGGATCGTTCCACTATCGTGGTAGCGATCGCTTTGCAGATCAGTCTCACCGCCTAACTTTCGTTGGGATGAGATCTGATTGCAAGCCTTAGAGATCAAGTCCGATTAGTCCACTTACTACCCTAATATCTACTTTCGCTGATTAGGGATATTAAGCTCATTCAATACAAGTCAGGTTATCTCCTAAGCGGTTAGCTAGATGATAAAACCCTAGATCTATCAATAAGTGATCAGATTATCAATAGCATTAAGATCAGTATGAATGAAGAACAGTTATGAATATTGCTTATCTATGTTTAGCTCAGGTTCAACACCCTAAAAACCCTAGGCGAGCACGGCTACTACTCGATCATGATGCAAGCAATCAAAGACATAAATTCTGAAATAAATTGCATAAGATAGAAGTAGAGAAACAAAGGGTTCAGGTTGATCTTCTCTAGGAAAGATGGAGCCTTCTCCCTTACAATTGCAAATCGCAAAAATCAAAGTCTAAGTCTTGTAAAAACTAACGTAAGAAAAGAAAATAGAAGTAGCAGGTCTTTTTATAAGGAGGCGCCAAGAGGTAGAAGTAAATTAGGGCTTTTGGGCTTTAATTCCCGAAATAAGAGTTTCCATATTCGTCTGGAACAATCACCGGGATCACTCCGTCGTTTGTTCCATTGTTCTTCTTGAGTGTTCTCCGCAGGATAACTCCAAAAAGGCATCTTTTCTTCATGTACCTTCTACTCATTCATCTATCAACTCTGGACCTGAAAAAGACCACAAAGTACTAGACTAACACGATTAAGAGACTTGAATCTAATAGAAACATATATGCAAATGATGTGAAAAACACCATATATCATCTGGTCTCCCCTGAAGAGATTAAAAAGGCGGCATTTGATGTGAAGGGGAGTAGTGCTCCAGGGGAAGATGGCTTGACTGGAATTTTTTACCAAAGATTCTGGCATATCGTGGGTCCTGGTCTTATAGAAGAGATTCAGGGTTTCTTTAGAACTTCCATCATGCCGGCTGGATGGAATCATACACAGATCAGTCTTCTACCTAAGATAGCAAATCCTACACAGATGAAAGATATGCGGCCTATAAGCTTATGCTCAGTTCAGTACAAGATCATTTCCAAGATTTTATGTAATCGGCTGAAGACCACACTTCCAGAGATTATATCAGAAACTCAAGGAGCTTTTGTCTCAGGTCGCATCATATCTGATAATATTTTGATCGCTCACGAGATGATCCATGGGCTCAGGACGAATTCAAAAGTTTCAGAGGGTTGGATGGCGATCAAGACTGATATGTCTAAAGCGTATGATCGTGTTGAATGGAATTTTTTAGAGGTTCTACTGGAGAAGATGGGTTTTGATAGAGTTGTGGTTCGATGAATTCTTGCTTGTGTGAGCTCGGTTTCATTCTCTGTGTTGCTGAATGGAAGCTCGCATGGTTACATAAAGCCTGAGCGTGGTATTCGACAAGGAGATCCCCTGTCTCCTTTTATCTTCATCTTGTGTGCTGAAGCGCTTGTGAGCTGTCTTAATAAGTCAGAAGAGGCAGGTCGTTTACATGTTGTGAAGCTCTCTGAGTCCTGTCCGGCTGTTCATCATCTCTTGTTTGCAGATGATAGTCTGCTCCTGTGTAAAGCAAATGCAGAGGAGGCTAAGGAAATTCTCGAATGCATCAGGGTGTATGGGGAGGCATCTGGTCAACTCGTAAATCACCAGAAATCATCAATTATTTTTGGGGCCTTGGTTCCTGATGAGGTGAGATCGGAGGTGAAAAATATCCTTGGAATAGAAACCGAAGGTGGAGAAGGTTCTTATTTGGGTCTCCCGGAATGCTTTAGTGGCTCCAAGAGAAAGTTATTGAGTTTCATAAGAGAGAAATTACAAGGGCGCCTACAAGGATGGTTTGCTAAATCTCTCTCTCAAGGTGGAAAAGAGATTCTACTTAAATCAATTGCTTTGGCGCTTCCTGTGTTTGCCATGTCCTGCTTTAAGCTTCCCAAGGAGGTATGTGAGAAGCTCACGAGTGTTATGGTTGAATTCTGGTGGAGCAGCGGCAGTAATAGGAGGAAGATCCCATGGTTTGCTTGGAAAAAACTGTGTACTGATAAAGATATGGGTGGTTTGGGGTTCAAAGACATAGAGAAGTTTAATCAAGCACTGCTGGCAAAGCAAGCTTGGAGGATATGGAAGTTTCCAAACTCTCTTCTGTCTCGGATTCTAAAACATCGTTATTTTAAGAGATCCAATTTTTTGGATTGCGGCATTGGTACTAGACCATCGTATGCTTGGAGGAGTATAATGCATGGTCGCGAGCTCCTTAAAAAGGGTTTGTTTCAAAAGCTTGGTAATGGCAGGGACACAAGAGTGTGGCTTGATAACTGGATATTGGATTCTGTAGCTAGACCACCTCGCTACAGACAGGATGCAGTTGTTGACCTTACTTTGACAGTTCATGATCTCATCGATGCTCAATCAAATACGTGGAATGTTCATCTCATTCACCAACTAATTGCAGAGGAAGATGTGGACTTAGTACTCAATACGAAGTTTCTACTTTCCAGAACAGACTCGATCTGTTGGGGTTTAATTTACTTCTAATGGACGATATGATTCCAGAAGTGGATACAAACTCTTTGACTCTCTGAGTAGGATCAACGCGGGTGAAACAATCTCGCTCCCTCCTCTGGAAAAACAACTCTGGAGTAAGTTATGGAAGTCTAAAACATCGCCGAAACTTAGACATTTCTTATGGCGGGTATTATCAGGAGCACTTGCGGTGAAAGCTAACATTCGTTCCAGAGGAATTCAGGTTGATACGACTTGTCATGTCTGTCACCAAGGTCCAGAGACGACGTGTCACATGCTTTTCCATTGCTCTGTAGCAAAAGAAGTGTGGCAGGCTTCAAGTTTCCCTTTACC